>OZ007592.1:381191023-382438523 GCA_963931845.1 Maratus michaelseni | reverse complement strand
ATTAGCATTTCTTCTTGAGCTTGTTTCGAAAAATTTAGTTTTTTCATCATTTTTCTAAATTTAATATTAGTATTTGATTTAAAACTCTTCCAACCCGTGACATGGGATTTTTGTTGTTGTTGTTGTTGTTCTTACTTGAACATTTTGAAAATTTACGAGTAGGTAGATCTTTTTTTTTTTTTTCGTAGATAGACGTAAAACTTGTCGATTGTCACGTTTTGTCAACTTCTTTTTCCTTCCAAAATCGTTTTATTCTGCCTTGATAAGCTTTTTAACACTTTCCAACCTAGTTGAAAAGTGTTTATGACTTCGGTTTGTCTGTCGTATGGCCGTCTGCCGTCTGTCCGTGCTCTAACTCCCGTAAATATGCTCGGATTGCTCTGCAATTTTAATATGTTATTGTCGTTATCTATAGCATGTTCCCTATTTCAACGGAAGTGTGTAGCTCTTATAGTTTTTTTACAGGGACACTCAAAAGAATTCTGTTATATTGCGGTCTATGGGGAAAAATCATTTGCGGTTTATTTAAATATTGTTTCACTATTTTAAACGCATTGAAATTTATATACATCACTAAAGTGCATTAAAAAGAAGCTTAATATGGAATAGGGTGTGCATAAAACTTATATTTACTTTACAGGGACAATCAAAAGAATTCTGTTACATTACGTCTATGGAGAAAAATCGTCTGCGGTTTATTTAAATAATGTTTCACTATTTTAAACGCATTGAAATTTATATATATCACTAAGGTGCATTACAAGAGGCTTACTACAGAATAGTGCGTGTATAGCAGTGATCGTTCATTTACAGGGACACACAAAAGAATTCTCTACTGTCTGTTAACAATAATTCCTGGAAGTGCGTTTTAAGTTGCTGAACGCGATTTTAAATTTAACTCGCTTTTTGTCTATTACGTGGTGTGTATAAATTCTGTAGCTCATATACAGGGCAGCACAAAAGTTCACGAACACATTTCGCGTTTATTGACAGAAACTCCAGAAGGATAATTTTAAACTGTGCTACGCGTTTCCTAACTGAACTAAAATTTAGCATCTTATGTAGTATATATACAAATCTATAGATCCTATACAGGGCTGAGGATATTTTTCCGAATATTGTATATGTTGGAAATTCCTAAAATTATGTTTTTAAATATGTTATGCGTTTTCCAAATTGTTTACTTAGATCTTATCTTTCAGCGTATTAAACGGTATGATTTGTAAAATTATTTTGGAAGCGTTGGAAAGTGTTACATAATCTATGCTTGATGCATGATTTTGCATTCTTGTTTAATTATGACATTGAGAATGGGAGTTTTGGAACATTCCATTAACCCTCTGACTGCTTTTTTTTTTTTTTTTTTTTTTTTTTTTTTAATTCGTTTGACCAATATCTATCTATATACAGATTTCAAATTATCATGTATTTGAAATATGTAATATATTTATCATTTGCGTTTTTACCCTTTGACTGTGGAATATTTAAAAATACCCCTTTCCCTGCGGCATCGGCAAAGAAATTGTAAATATCACCATCAAAACCTGAAATTTAACTTCTCTATTTACCTTTAAAGACCCGAATGGCATCCTGAGGGCGCCACGAGTGAAAAAAACAGTTCCGAATTCAAAAGTAATTACGTGATTAATTATAATAAAATTAATCTTTTTTTAACAATTTGATGTTTATTACTTTGCATTGGATTAAACAAAGATATCATTAAAAGTTGTTATGTAGGCTTTAAAAGGCGTTGGCGCATAGAATTCGCACCCGTGTTTTTATGTTAGTAAAAAACATCCGTGTCTTTAAATGTTAATGACTTTACAAAATAGTAACGCAAGTGATTTATACTGTTACTTAATTGACATATAATGTAAATTTTTTCACGTGGCCTTATAATTTCATAACAGATACCATATTTAGTTTATAGAAAATTGAGTAAATTTAATTAAAATTTATATTTAACCCTACACAGTACAATGGTGCATATATGAATGATTGCCTTAAATAAATGTAAATTGATTTAACGTACCACTATATTTAAATAAAAATATGCTTTTTTAAATCGCATAAATCTGCTATTAAATATAAAAACAATCATTCTACAGAATTTAGTGGTGCCTAACCCTTAATATGAATAAAAAGAAAACCATATTACCAAAAGAAAAAATTATAGCAGTGTAGAGTTAAAATTGTAAATAGTACAAAAAAGTTTTACTATCAATTTTAAATATGTGCAGTAACATTTGCATATTAATTCTTCTTTGATAATTCACGAATTCTTCAGTGAATTTATAATTTTCTTCACGCACTGTAGTACATGCTTGAGACACAGTGATCTCAGCGCTAACGGAAACTATGCATTTTTAGATTCTTATACAGAGAATCTATTAATTTTTAATCCTTTTTCTTTTTCTTGTTTTTCTTTTCCTTTTTTTATTTTTTTGTTTTTTTTACTGCTGCGAAGCACATGCGATATAATAATGCCGGTGATAAAGAATTTCATGTATTTTGAAACTCTAAAGAAGCGCAATAACTTAGCAGTCCTAACGGTCTTTCAGAAGCCCCTCCCACTCCTCATTCTCCAGCCTTGAATAAGTTCTTTTATAAAATTTCTATTAAAATGCTATAAAATTGTCCTGCCCCGTGTAGTGTACATCACTCCAACGCGTTTTTATAATTTACTATATTGTAGTACAGTGTATTTTTGATACAATTAAATACAGAACATAACTTGGTAGGAGGGAACCAATTAATCAAATTTTATCATTTCGTAAGGTAAAATTAGTTTCGGTTTTCGAACAGTTCTTTGAAACGGATTTTGTTCGAGAACCGAGGTACCACTGTATTCTTATTTTAATAAGATTTGGGAAAAAAATCAGCATTACTACGAAATTATTTTTTAAGAAATTATTTTACTAATTAGCGAATTTTAAGAAAACTAATTGAGATATCAATTTGAAAACTTCTGAGCATCTGTAAAAAAATATTCTGTATCTGACCATGTGATTTTTGAAAAATTCGGTCGGTAATTTTTTTAATTTATGCAAAAAACTGCCAAAAATCTGCCGGCGCCTTTGAAAACGATCCGAGAAATCTTTCAGACAGGGATCTGCTTTCATTAAAAACTGAACTATAAAGAGATCTGTTTCTCTGGCCAACCCCTCTCATTTATTTTTGCGAAAATGAAAGGAAATAATAGCCAAATTTTACTAATGAACAAAAATTTAGGTAACTAATTAAGATATAGATTTGAAATTGAGGTCGGGAAGGGGGTGTCATCTGTCGGCTATTTTTGCGTAGCGTCTTCGTTATGTTCTAATTATCAGAAAAATGTAATTCTTTTTTAATGATCGCGTTAATGTAGGTGACGGTGGTTCTCTTGAACAAATTATTCATTATATTTACGGGTATGGGAAGGGAGGGGTTTACCGCCTTTCTCTGAGATTGTAATTATCTCGGGCCCGGGCAACGCCGGGCGGGTTAGCTAGTAGTAATATATTTATCAACAAGCAGAGGGCTAGCCTTTAATTCTTACTGTACCATCGTCTTGTATATAGAACAACTCGTGTTTTTTTTCGTTGTTTTTTTTTTTCAATTTTAAGACGTAATATTTAATTTTTTATTCCCACTTCGTTACTGAAACAGATTTTAAGCTTGATAAGTGTCGCTTGTTATCATTATACGTTTAATTCTAATTTTTTTTTCTTAGATTTTTGAATTTGGCTGATTTTTACTATTTTATTATACGGGACTTTTTTTATAAATATTAACAATCGTGTGAAAAATATTCCACAATTGTCTTCAAATTCAATCAAGGCAAGTAGCATACATTACTGCTGAGTAAAATTGAGTTTTGCTGAGTAATTTGAAAATAGATATGCACAATATTAAGTCGTTGACGCGTTGGTAAAGCAAGTGCGTGTTCGGGAAACCCGGATACGGGCCTAAAGCCGGCAGCCCTATGGGTGTCCGGTACCAGAAGCTCCTGGGGGCCTCGGATACGTCCCCAAGTGTCATGCGGCAGTTTCCTTTAGTACAAGGCTCTGCTGTTGTAGCGACCAATTCGTTTATCACTTGGGAGCAGCAGGAGTGATGCGTAGGTGGTGGTGCTCGTTCTTGGCTGGTAGCCTGCGTCATGACAGCGTCACACTGGACAGTCCGTGGCGCAGCCTCGGTCCCGTCTGATGCGTGGCGCATTTGGATTCCTCAGAACCTATACTGGCAGAACGGTCGGCCTTCGGCCTGACAGTTTTTATAACATCGGTCTATATATAGAACAATTTGTAAGGAAAGCAATGCAGTCAAGGTAAGTTTTTGAATTTTAAATATATGTTTACTGTCTCATTATTCTTTAATAGCATATTTTGCGAAAATATTAAATTTTGTATACGTGGTAAAATATGAGTTAAATAACAAAAATATTACAATAATACAAGAGTTTAATAGCACTTTGAAAAAAAAAAAGAAATCTCAAATTTTGAGAGACTACACCAAAAAACTGTAGTGATTATACTAGACTTTTTGAACACTGGCGTAAGTGTTTAGAATGAAAAAGAAAATGTAAATTTCTAAAACAATGGAATCTGTTGGATTCAAACGCTCAACCTCCCGTTTTGAAAATGGAAACGTTACTTCTGCGCTACTAATACTTGATTACATCGCCGCAATATTTACCATTTATTCCCTGTGGCATTTCCTTGGTGATCTTAACAATAGATTCGGTCGCAAAATGATTTGAAAGTGGTTTAAAAATGGATTAAATATCTAATCTGTCGGTCGATTTCTACGAAACTGTATAAAGTTTCTGTGACAGTGGTTTATAACATCACTAAATGGGAGTTCAATCGGAAGTACCGTTTGGGAGTTATCGTGTACACTCACACACACACACACAAATGATGATTACAATATCTTTACTTACACTATATGTTCAGAAAGTAAAGAATAACATATTTTTAAATTATTTTTGTTATTCAGAAAAGAAAATCCATTTTAAGTGCGTTCGTAATTATATAAAAACGTAGCACCTATAGTCGTCGTCTCGTCCGTCCGTCAGTCCGCATATAACAGCGCAAAAACTACCCAACCGAAATGTTTGAAATTTAATATATATTATCGTTACAGAATTTTGTCGAGTCATTTCAAATTTTATGAAAATCGAATCAAAGCTTAAAAAGATATTAATAAAAGTTTTCTTTATTCTATTAAATACTATCGTACGTAATCTATATAATGAAAGCACAAGTCATGTAACTGAGGAAAACAAATACGGGCAAACCACTTCTTTTTTCATATGCCAGGCGGCCATTTTTATTCAAAATTATTTTTTCGAATAAAATTGCATAGAAGTTACATTTTTAGAAAGATCATTCAATTGCTTGAGAGATGAGTTGCATTAAAAAATGTATAGATTCTGAGATAACTTCAGTGGCAATTAGGTTAACAGCCGAATATCTCAATCCATTAGAGTAAATAAACACAGGAGATTCGTTCATTATGAGTCATAAAAATATTAAACCGTGGAGGTAATCATTCGCAGAGCAAGATCTTCTTGGTGTATGTTGCAGTGCTGTCTGGTGTAGAAAAATAAATTCGCATTTGTAAACGTGGCATACGTAATAAGAAAAATAAAAGGCATGCTCATTTCGCTCATAGCAGACGATATAATTCATTTCACTGAAACAATTAGGATGATTTTTTTTTACATTGTGAAACTAGCTTTTAAAACAAACACAACTCATATGTCACGTTTAACGTACAATATCCAACTTGTTTAAAACTAAAATGTTATAGAAACTTCATTACTTTTCGCAGGCTTTGGCAAAGGGTGGTTACTCAAATCATAAATATATATATACAGAATGATTCAAATTTCAACGTAGAACTTTAATGGGTTGTAGAGCACAGAAAACAAACATTTGTTTTAGGAAACTAGCGTCACAATCCATTTATTCAGTCAGAAATCTAATGTCTTACTCTAATCCGATTTTGGATTTTTGTTCCTAACTTTAAAAGTAGTGAAGATATTTTAATGTAATTTGCTACAGGCTACGTTTGAAATGTAACGATCTCACGAAAAGTGGTAGAAGTAACTACTATTCCCATCCAAATAGCGCTAAACTTTAAGTTTCAGTATATATTTGTCGAAATATACTCTTCCATCACTTTCCTTGGTGCTATTGTATTTCGCGCAGAGCAAGGTAAGTGTATTGAAATTTTTTTTTTAATATTTTTATTTCTGTGCAACTCCTGAACAATATTTAAGTTAGAATTAGAATGAAACACTCTGTATTCTTTGGTGAATAAATGGGTTAAGACTCTGGTTTGCGATACAAATATTGTTAGGTGTAGTATACTCCACCATCTCTATAAGTTTGTACGTATAATTTCAGTTCTTTTTGCCAGTAAAGAATCTTATAGTACTTATATACCTTTAAATCTTATTTTACAATACCAGTCATAAGACATTAGTATTGATTTCGGAGAACAATAGTAGCACAGATGCGTCCTTTCATATTACTAAAGGTCATTAAGGTATTCATCCTTAAAAACAGTGTTGCATTCAGACACTTTTCTGCGGGAGGGATTTCTGTGGCTCCGGAAAGGGGGGGGGGGACATTATAGAATTCCAGGGGGGATTGCACCTTTTTAACCATTTAAAGCGTGAAATTTCAAATCTTCTGGGGGGGATATTCCCCCCGGGCCACCCCCTGACTTCAACACTGCTTAAAAAAAACATTATATCCTCTTAAAAATTCTTTATATTGTCAGTAAAATACATACATTATCAGTAATTACTAAAAACGTATTTAGTTATTGTCTTTAAAAACACATATAGATACAATCTGACAGTATAAAAGAATTTTTAAGAGGATGCAACGTTTTTTAAAGATAATAGTAATATGAAATCACACATCTAAGCTACTATTGCTCTCAAAAATCAATACTAATGCCTGATGACTGGTATACTAAAATAAGATTTAAATGAAATACTGGCATTATACAGTCAGAATGTTCTGATTTTAGACTGTCTTATAATTACTTTTTTACTTTTTTCTGTCTTTACAAGAAAAAAAGTACTGCATTTCTGAAAATTTTCGACTTTTGGTTTTCGAAAGATTTAAAAGGTTGTGAAGACGATTTGACTGTTTTTAAGGTATCCGCACACCTTCGAAAGTGATTTTTAGAAAATTTTGAAATTTTCTCCTTATACCAATAGGTTCTAATGACATTTAAGTTAAAACTTTGAAAAATATACAATCATTTTAGAAATTACACAGAAATGATTTTTTAAAATAGAAAAATAGTCAAAATTATGTGAAAAATTGACATTTGCGCAAAACATGATAACCCAAAATGAAATCAATGTACTCAGATTTTGTAAATTGCATATTAAAGAGAATAACCTTCTCTAGACATAGACTAGCCGCAATACAATAGTATCTCTATCGCAAATGTTATGGTACTTAAAGTGCTAATGTAATGAAAAATTCGTAAAATTTCTTGCAACTTTTTAACTTATACTAGTGTAAATATAAAAATAATTAATAAATTATCATGATTGTAGTCTATACCCTCAATAAACATTTGTAAAATAAGTAAAAAAAAATTCAAAACATTTCATTCATAATTTTTTGCTGTGGGTTGTTTTGGGGACAGTAAAAATCTGAAAAACTTCATTTTGAGAAAAAGCTAAAAGTAACTTTTAAACGCGGTTCTTGCTATAAAAATAATTATTATTCTTTAAAGGTTTAATTATATACTGCATGTGTTTTTTTGGACGTATAATCCAAATTAAATGCTAAATCTCGAAACAGATGACTGTAAACATACAGCTGATTTCCGGTTTGCAGAATGATATTTTCGGTTGTAAAATTCTTCGTCAAGCTGTAACAGCTATTACTTTAAACGGCTGTAATTCGGGTTCTAATTCAGATAGACACAATTAAAATAGAATTTGATTGATAAAAGATCGGATTTTAATGTTACTGCAAAAATGAAAAATCGATATTTGTATCGAAAATGACGTTTCAAAGGTGTGCGGATACCTTTAAAAATGTATATCCGTGAGTCTGTGATTCAATCTGTGTATCTCTCTGTATGTAAAAAGAATATTGTGGGCGATCTATATCAAGAACTAAAACATGGAATTTAATGAAATTTCAGTTTTATGTAGACCTTGGAATAAATTGGTGCTGATTAAGTTTTGAAGAAAATTGCCCAACGTTTGAAGCTGATATGCTGCATTTTTCGCGATTTCCGCAATAACTACATCTCAAGAACTAATGAACGGAATTTCAACAAACTTCATATTTTGTTAGACCTTGACATATATAAACGCTGATTAGGTTTTAGTGTAAATCTACCAACAGGTGATATTGCTGTGCTGCATTTTTCATGATTTCTGCCATATGTGTATCTCAAGAACGAATAAATTGTCATTGGTTGCAGATGATTTGATTTATATAGCAACTATAATACCCGAAATTTTAACAAACTTCATATTTTGTTAGACTGTGACGTAAATAGATGCTGATTATGTTTGAGTGTAAATCGCCCAATAGGTGTCTCTTGTATGCTGTATTTATCCCGATTTCAGCTCTAGCTATATCCCAAGAACGAATAAATGTTCATTTAATTTTGATTGCAGACGATTTTATTTATATAGAAGAAAGTTTTGTGATAGCCACAACATACTAGTTCTGCTATGAATTTAGCTGATCACTTTAAATTTAAGTCCCATCTTTTGTCTGTCTGTCTTTTCATTTCCACTCGCAATTTTTTGGATCTAAATAATAAGTAAGTATTCTCGTTATACGCAAATATTTGGTATAAACTGTATTGAACATTATCACTATGACACGTTTAAAAATCATTTTCTTTAAAGAACATTGAGCGAAATAGAAAAGTTGCATTGAATTAATATTATTTCTATGTCAAACATCTAAATATAATCCACACTCGCAAATTTTCTTGGATATAAATGGTTTATAAATATCATCGTTACAGATAAATATTGCCATAAAAACCATTAAAAATAATCGGTAAAAGAAGTTTACAAAAATATTTGATTTTAACACAAATTTAGTTAAACAGATAAATTGCATTTGATTAATATATATATATATATATATATATATATATATATATATATATATATATATATCGGACATCAAAATACTATATGCTAACATAACATATATCCTTCATAAATATTTATCTTTCAACCTATAGCTTCTTATAAACATATATTTTGTGAACGTGAAAAATTACGTTTTCTGTAATATATTATTTACAGTTCTTCTTCCATTCGAATGGAATGTACTTTGCATTAAAAAATCTTATTTATGTCAACACATTTCACAGATATAATGGTGCTGTATTGTTTTTGTAAACAGGAGAAAAATAATGTTGATTTATTTTAACTCGCTGACAGACGAAACCCAAGAAATTTATTTTGAAATAAAGATATAATATATACGTATTTTTGAGAAAAATAGGACAGCTACTATGTCATTGTTTTATTTTCTTTTTTTGTTTCCTGTTATTAAGTGTCAGGGCAGAAAATGAATTACATGTTTGAAAGAAATTGTATAAGAAAAAGGAAAAAAAACATTTTGTTATTTTGTTCTACATATGTTGATATTTTAAAAGAAATAATGATGAACTATATATTTAAACGAGAATAAAAATTATATTGTATGTAGATGATTTGATTTATATAGTAACTAATACCCGGAATTTAATTAAACTTCATATTCTGTCGGACTTTGACATAAATAGACGATGATTATGTTTGGGTGTAAATCGCCTAACAGGTGCCCCTTCTATGCTGTGTTTATCCCGATTTCAGCGGTAGCTATATTTCAATAACGACTAGATTTTCTTTAATTTTGATTGCAGACGATTTTATTTATATAGAAGAAAGTTTTGTGATGTCCACACCATACTACTTTTTTCGTTGAAAAAACTCGTTATTCTGCAGATCTCGTGTAAGTTTTATTAGAATCCATTAATACAAAGTATATTTTCCTTTCTCCTTGCTTATCCTGTTACTCTGAATTTAAAAAATACTACAGTTGAAAATTGTTCTCTTTAATCTATTTTAGAATTTTTTATGTATAAGCGTTATAAATAAAAACCATAAAGAGTTTCCTTCATTTTTTGTTCAACACACATATTCAATGTTAAAAGTACTATTTTGGAATTTTCAATCCTATATTTTTAAAAGAAATGAAACATTTAAATATAACAGCATACGAACTTTAATAAAAGACTTAATGTGATTTCTTGAATCCTAAATTTCCAAAAATAAATAAATAAAATAAAATAAAGTAAAAAAATAATAATTTACAATCAGTTTTATTTAATAAGCAAGTGCTAGATTTACATACTATATAACATTAAATATTTCGTGAATTCTTTGTTTCCAATTCAAACTTGAAATCTAAACAAGAACAAAAAGTCATGCGTCAAGCATAGATTATGAAACACTTTCCAACGCACTCAGAATACTTTAACAAAAAACTTCATTGTTTAATAAGGAGAAATACGATGTCTAAATAAACAATTTGGAAAGCCCATTTGAAAGCCCAATTTCAAGAATTGCCATCAATCGTCTGAAAAAGATCCGCATGTGTAGCCCTGTATAAAGCTATAGATTTGTACATATTTGTATACACTCTATTTATATATATGCTGAAATTTAGTTCAGTTGTGAAATAAACTGAAACTGAAATTGTGAACTTCGCCTAGCACAGTGGAAATTTTCCTTCAACAACACTCTAAAAACGACATTTTCAAAACTGAGCAAAAAGGTACTCAAATATGAGTATGTCGCATAGTCAAAATGGCTCCGAATCAAAATTACACAAGTTTGAAACATGTATATACTTATTTCTGAAAACATGCACACACTCAAGAATAAAACATCATGTGCTCATATTTGAGTATGTCCATGTTTCAAACAATAGCTAGAAAAAAAGCGCTAGTGCTGCCATCTCAGGTTCTGTTTGCGGTTATGGGAGGATAAACTAAATTTACGCTTTTACCCAAAGCCAGCATCGAACCCGAGTCCTACTAGTTACAAGTCCATTGCCTTATCCACTTCCAGATCACATGAGTGGGTTATTTTAAATGCAAGTCATCTTTTGATTCGGACGCATGTTGATATTTTTATAGGGTTCATTAATTTGTTGCTGAGAAAATTAGAAATTTTCAATGGGATTTCTGATAGATTTGGTCAATTTGATATGGGGGTTAAGACTGCGCAACTTTATTATTTATGTGGGGAAGAAGAGATATGAATTATTCAAATTTTCAATTCGATTGTTATCAGTATATTTCTTAAATGAAAAAGTGCTCCCTGGATATTTAAATTTAACTGACTAAATTTTCTTTTTGACACAATTTAACCCATTAACGCCACAATTATTTTTATCTTGAAAAATAGAAATATTGCATTTCATTCAAATGAGTATGAACTGACTTCTATGTGCTCATTTTTGAGTATTGCCATGTTTTCAAAAATGAATTTGAACTGATTCTAATCATTTTTGAGTATGTCCATGTTTCAAAAATGAGTATGAACTGACCTCTATGTGAACAGTTTTGAGTATGTCCATGTTTCAATATTATGAGTATCTCTGGTATTTCAGAATTGAAAACATTGGGTCGTCATATTTGGAACAAAAAGTTTCAAAACAAAATGAAAACATCAATTTACTCAGATTTGAAAGTGTCATTTTTCTCAGTGAATCTACGTCAATAAACTGAAATGTCCTCAAGATTGTTTGTGCTGCCCTGTATATGATCTATAAACTTTATACACACTAAGTAATAGACAAAACATTAATTCATCTTATTAACAAGCACAACAACTGAAAACGCACGTCCCGCAATTATTTTTAATAGACAGTACTGTCATTGAATTCTTTTGTATGTCCCTGTAAATCAACAATGAGTGCTATGCACACCATATTCTATAGTAAGCCTTTTCTAGTGCCCCTCAGTGATGTAGCAATATGTTTGAAATAGTGTAACATCACTAAAATACACCGCAAACAATTTTTTCCCATAGGATTCTTTTAAATGTCCCTGTAAGCGAAGTATAAGTGCTACACATTTCATTTTCAATACCGAACATACCATAATAAACCTCAATAACAACTGTCAATTGTATGGTAATCCGAGTATATTTTCGCGAGTTAGAACACGGATAGAGAGACAGACAGGCAGACAAATCTAATTAATAAACACTTTTCAACTATGTTGGAAAGTATTAAAACGATTCCTTTTAAAAATAAGAAAAATAGTTATTAGTTTATATTATAAGATTATTAGTCAGTAAAACCGCACGCTTCCTTTTTTTTTCTTAAAAATATCATTGCGAAACTGTGCGCCGACTACGCTCAGAGCATGAGTATATCTTCAATTAAAAATTTTTTAATATATTTAAATTCGTATGCTTTAGAATAAAATAAAGTTATGGAATAAATGAACAATACGAATGAGAAAATTATTCCGAAATTCAGTACCAATTACTTCAAATTACCAAAATTCAGTAACAATTACATCGGTTGACATGGAATGAGCATGTCAAAGGAATGAATAAAAAGAGATTATACCGAAAGCTATTGTGAAATGGGAACACTCTGGTAAAAGGAAGATAAAATGGAAAGAAAGGTTAGAAGAGATAATGTGTGAAAACACCTTAAAGGAAACCGTGACATTCGACAGAAAACTTTGGGGAAAAAATATTTAAAAAAATCCTCGAAGAAAACCTCAACAGTGCGGGAAATTGTGCTAGAGGAAGATAAAATTTCCATTATATGTACATTTTTGTTAGATTTAGGCAGTGATGGTGTAGTAGTAAAAAAACAGAGGGTATACGCTAGAGAGTATACGCTGTAACTTTGATTGAGAAACTGAGCGTATACAGAGTTCCTATAAAAAAAGTCAGAAGTTATACGGCGTATACCGCCGTATGGTGTACGGATGTAGTACTGTAGCCATGAGGTATCCGATGAAACTACTTGCAAGGGCTCCTATTAGCAAAAACAGAAGTTAACATACTCGTCTCGAAAACTGTACAGGATACTGGAAAAAAGTCAAATACACAGTTTTAGATTAGCCTTTATGAGTGCGAAAAGGCACATTTGGATACTAAAAGTATTGCACATATGCTCGTTAGCGACAAAGTCCCATCTCTTTCTCTTGGGACTTTTCTATCGTCTACAAAAAGTGGAAATTCACTTTTGGTCGGGTCGATTGTCAAAAAACAGTAACTATTTTTAGAAATGTATAACGATGTTGGCAAAGTCCATCACTGTGGCTTTCGTGTTTATTTCTTTTACATCACTTCTAAATATCACATAATTTCAATTTTTACGTCATCGAATAAGGGGGGAGGGGAATTATTCTCGTATGGAATCTGCTTGGAAACTGTAGCAGAATTTATCGGTTTATTATGGCTTTTTAAATAATTTTCAAGTATGATTTTTTAAATATTTTTAATAATGAATATTTATTTACTACAGCAAAGAAAAATAGCTAGTTGCAGAAGAGTTGCCACAAACAAATTGATTGCAAGTCTCAAATTAAAAACGTTTCATTTAGTTTCTTTACATTAAACTTCCGTAATCAGATCCACGTACAAGCGTATCCATCTTGACTAAAATATCCTTTAAAATGCAGCAAATATCACTAAAGATTTTAAACAATACTTTTGCGCCAAATGTCATTTGCTGAAATACGGAATTAAGGCTAGGAAGAATTGACTAGGGAGATTAATCATAGGAACAAATTTATACATAAAATACGGCAGTTTGACGCTAAACTGAAATCTGACAAACAAGAAACAGATTTTTTTTTTCTGCATAACCGCTTGATTTTCTTTTTTTTTCCTATAATTTTGTATCTGAGTACAAATTTTGGTTTTATTTTGATTTCGATTCTTACATGGAAAGGATTCCATTAAATCAGCCTACTGAATCAGCCATATGCGGACGACTTTTTTATATAAAAACTAGGGGGCCTACCCCCTGCAAGCTACGCTTGCCAACCCCCGCTCAGACTTCGAGGCCTCTAAAAACATGACAGCGTTCTTTATTTTAAAAATATTGGTAAATCTGTAATTGGGTTGAATGCTTTTAACGTTTTAATGGGGCCTTTTTTGATTATCATGGCCTCATACACAGCTATTGCGACAACTGACGACTGTTTTCGGGATTCATAAGTAAAATTAATTACAACTTGAAAATCAGCTTGCATAAAATGGTTAGGTTTAAATTGTGGCTACCTCTCGGACTGTTATAACAACGATCTGTATTCTATTCTTCCTTTGCGTTTAAGGATGAGAAAAATTTCATCTGCTTGTGAATAACATTAAGAACCACGGTATTGAAAAGTACTATGTTATAGACATTTTCAGTAACAGGTTTTAATTTTCTCTCTATTTTAGTGCACCAGCATGCATATTTCCATGTTATTTTAAATATGTAAATTATTTATTTTAATTAATATGTATATACGAATTTTCTAATAATTATTTATCATACAAAATCAATTAAATATTTTGTGCTTGGCATCAATTGATGAGATATTTAAACAAATTTGCTATCCGCGATAATTTTACACCATGTTATGTCACTTGAATAGTGTCCATAAGAAAATCGGGTAACTTTTCCAGTATAGGATCCTTTGGTTTGGCGTATAATTCGAGCTTCAAAAAGGGATAGATTCGTTAATATACATAGATTTGTCGCCAAAAGTTATGAAAACAAATCCAATGAACTTTTGGTGCTTTTCTATTATAGGGGACTTGACGCTTTTTTAAAAAGCTTGGCGGAAAAAACCAAGCAGAATAGAAAACCAAGCAGGATATTTTATTCTCCTTCCGTTCAGTTGGGCAATTATTATTTTATATATTCGTTTGAAATATCCGAATTAGTGATTTTATAAATTCGTTTAATTAAATTTTACAAAAAAATAACAATATGATATAAATAAATAATAATTATTATTAATTCCTTTTCCCCCTTTCTTTTGCGTTTGCATAAATGACGTCATTTGGACGAATTTATTCAAAATATTTTCAGTTTATAAATTAAATTAAATGCTGACAGACAATTGAATCCTAACGATAGAAATGGGATTTTTTTTTTTCAAATTTTCCTGAAAAACATAATTTAATTACAATCTTGTCTTCATTATCGATTGAAATAAAAGATAAATTCAATTTCAATTTGAAAATGACGAATAAAAAGAAATCAATAATCCCTATCGGGATCCTTTTCAATTTTTTCCCTTTTTTTGTCGCAAAAAAACTGAGTAATTAGTTGCCATCATTACAGAAAAGTCATTAAAATTAGAAAAAAATTAATATCTCGAAAACTAAATCCAATTTCAAAATTCTATTACCAGTTTTGACATCCGCGGATTTTTATGGACAATTGGTATTAATTTCACCATCAAGCGTTTAATATTTTATTAAAAATAGCCCTGAAACATAATCAGTCGTATAATCAGTCGTTTCATAAAATCGTTTCATAAAATCGTTTCATAAAATCGTTTCATAAAATCGTTTCACACATTCGTTTCATTAGGATTTTATATATATAGGGTAGATAAATTTATGCACGTATATTGTAAACAGTCTGAAATTTTATTTAAAACATTTGAGAATTACACTGTAAAAACTTCCATGCGTTCTGCCGTTTTTAACGCTAAAACCATCGCTTCAAATGAAATTAGCTTTGAAAAGAAACTTGTACAAATTTATCTGCAATTTTAATGCATAAAATGAAAATATCGTTGTATTTGTTAAGTTACACGTGGAAAGAATCCTTCCATTGGGGGTTCTAATTAATTTCAAAATTTTGCAATTCAACAATTTTCTAAATTTGTTGCGTAATTTACATATCACCAGCGGGGAAGACCGAGCTATGCTCGGTTAAAGTCAGCTTTGTGTTCAACTCAAAATAACAATAAATTATTGCTGTATTATTGCTATAAAGCATTTTGCTTTATAACAATATTATTTACAGAAACAATCAATCTTAAAATCATGTGCATATTTCTAAATTTTACATTACATACATATTTGCAACGAAAGGGCATCCTTTCAAACTACACTTTAAGTAAAGTACGACATTCCCTGCACAAGGGTCAATGGATTCTAATTTGTTGAATCATGTATGTTGGCTCCTGTTCCTAATTTCTAGAAAATTCCTGCAGATTCTGAAAGACAATTTTTTTGTTAAAAGTCTCCAACATTTGGCGAAAAGTCTCAAACTTTGCGACATTCCTTTATTTAGTGCCAAGCATGTGATTGACATTAGTAATCTTGAAAGACTATTTTCCTGCCAAATCTTGTCAATGGCGCCAACATTTCGCAATATTTGGCGAAATGTTGCTAACTTTGCGATTTCGTTTACTGTCAAATGTTCTAAAACTTAATAACTGTTTCAACCTTCATTCACATTGAATTTCATTGACCCGTAGTGACCCCAAAATGACCCACTAATCTAATTTTCTTTACCATGTGACACAACTCAATGTTTTTCTCATAATCCAAAACGGTAAGATACAAAATTCAGTCAAAATCGTTTCAGTCGTTTTTTACATAAAATTAGCTTGAGCCAGATACTTAGTGACCCAAAATGAACGATAAATTGAATTTTCTCGATCATGTGACCTAGCCCGATGCTCTTTCCGTGCCCGAAAAGGGTAGGATACAAAATTTAGTCAGAATCCTTAGAGCCGTTTTTAGATAAAATTAGCTTGAACTGTAGTGACCCAAAAATGACCCACTAATCGGATTTAATTTTCTCGAAAATGTGACCCAGCCCAATGGTCTTCTCATAATCCAAAATCTGTTAGTTCCACTTTCCACAACCAGGGGCACCAAATCTATGTCTTAATTAGTTAGCTATATCTTAATTAGTTCATGTCGAGTTGAATGAACCTTTTTCCGTTGAAATCGGACCCGTAGAACCCGAGAAAATGAATCACCCCTCTGGAGATTAATATTCATAAATGGTGGTAATCAAGGGCTAAAAAATGGTACTGAAGTTTATTTAGTCCCTGGGAGACCTGGGAAGAATGTCAGAAAAGATTTCGTTTGAATCGGAGATTAAATGCAAAATCTTTTAGTTAAATTTTCTCCCGCCAGGCGGTGCACTTTGTTCTAAACAAACCTCTTTCCGTGTCCCCGCTGCTTATGGCATCGTATAGAATGCGTGTTGTGCATGCACTGAAAATCTTTTAGTTCCAGTTTCAACCGGCAGGGAACGCCAAATCTATGTCTTAATTAGTTATCTTAATTAGCTCGTGTTAAGTTGAATGAACTAATTCACGTTGAAATTGAGCCCGTAGAACCCGAGAAAATACCCCTTCCTGGTGATTAATGTGCAAAAATAGTGGTAACCAAGGGCTGAAAAAATTATACCGAAATTTATCTAGAAGCGGGATACCTTAGAAGAATGTTTGAAAAGCTTTCGTTTGAATCGGACTAATAATAAAAAAGTTCTTATTTTAGATGCAGGGAAGGAAGGAGGGAGATTCGATCAGAGCATTAACACGATATTTAAATTACAACCAGATACTCCCCCCCACCCTGAGAATTAAACCAAAGACCTTAAAAATTTAGGGATTATCATTAACTTTTGAAACAAAAACAAAATGACTTTTATTTTTGACATACAAATGCAGTCAGATATTGTTGCCAATTTCAGAAATCAAATACATAAATGACGTCACGTACATGAAAAACGCAAAATATCGTATAAAACAAATCGCGAAAAATTCACAAATCGCTGCTCGGATTGCAGTAATCTGATGTCCTTTTTAACTGCGAATGACAACTGCCCGGTTGACTTTCAGCTGTGACTACAATCCTCTCAGCTACCAATCACAACTCCCTTCCAACGGTGTTTGACTTACAATGAACGATTTGTGACGTCATTTGAAACAAAAAACGCTGATAAACATGAAAAACGCATTAAAAGTTAAATTTAAAAAAACCTAATCATAAAATCCAAATCGGGATAATTAATAACTCGCTCTTCCCTTTTAAAATCATTTTTTATCTGTAAAGAATTATCAACTCTCTCCAAGCTAAAAAAAGAAAAATAATGATGATTCTGAGCATAACTGAGGGGCAATGGAAGCAACCAACGAACCAATCAAGCATTCTGCGCCAAATTTCTTAGTGTCGAAGGAAAACTTTCGCCAAAAATTCAAAAATCGCTGTATGAATTCCGCTTAAACATTATTGAAAAGAAGGCAATATTTATTATATTGGGCTAAAAGATTGGAACCGGTTTCCAGTTACTAATGTGGAAAAATCACAGTGAAACGTGAAAAAACACTAAACATCGCATAAAAAAATAAATAAATAAATATATTCCAAAATTTCAAAACCGGGCTTCGAGGTGCAAAACTACATACATAGAAGTAACCTTCCCACCAAATTTTGTAGCTCTGCGTGAAGCGGTCTCTTTTGAACACAGAGGACAAACACACAAACATCCTTCTTTATTGTAATTAGAGATATTTTATATTTATTATAATTTCCGTAAAAACCGATGTATAAGCTACAGCTCATACGACTATTTTTTTCTTACATTTTATTTTACATTCCTGAACATTATGTACATTCCAGGAGGACAAGAAGCTATTGTTCCTTCTCTGCCTATCTACACACAAAGCAGTTGAATTTTTAATGTTTTTAATGAACACCTGCCAATTTCATGCGTTTCCGAACAAAAATGAACTAAAAAATATGTCATAAAGTAGCCAATTTGGATTTGAGAACAGCCTAGCATGCATGAACTCAGAAAAGTTTTTATAGATATATCGCTTAACAACTGCTAATATGGTAATATCAATATTAGAAATCAAATTGAGTTTTGCTTATTCTAATTCTAAATATAAAACTATAACCAGAGGGCCCGTGCGAAGATTTCGCACTGAAATCAATATTTTTAGGTACTTCTCTATTAACCCGTCGACCGCTTTTCATAACAAGAAACTACCGCCAAACTGTAAGATTAAACGCCAAAAATGCAGTCCCATTTACTTGATGTCAGAATCATTATGCATGTTTGTTACGTCATCTAGTGGTATTACATTCGACATTTGCGTGTATTTTTCATTATGTTTTACTGATTTAGTAGTTATTTTATTAATTAAAATAACAATTGTGTCCTTAAATTCTTATATTTTATTTATTTTTTGATATTCAATGGCAACGTTGTCCCGTTTATTTGGCGATAGTTTTTTGTTATGAAAAGTGGTCGAATGGATAATAGAGAAGTATCATTTTTTATCAATATGTAATATTTATTAGATGCCGGTTTAAACTTCTAAAGAAAAAGCAAGGATAAAAATATCTGCAAACAACATTTAGTTGTTAGTGAAGCCAGAATATCATCTAATTTATTCCATCAAAGTTAGACTAAAAGCTGATCCAAGATTGCTAAAGGCACGCGCGAGAAAAAAAAATTAACAATCGTATTTTGACTGCATTAGCGAGGCTAACGAAAAAGAAAGGCTACCGCGGTGCTTTACGCAAATATTTTTTTACAGACCGCGGGAGTCACGTGATGCTCGAATGCACCAATACAGATGTACGAAAAGAGCAATACGTCATTCTAGCGGTCTGTAAAAAAAGATAAGTGGAATGCACCGCGGTAGCCTGTCTTTTTCGTTAGCCTCGGCATTAGAGGATGACGTCATCCGCTTCGGGAAAACCATGGGACTTAGAAATATAAATCTAAACATTTCAATTTCAATTTTGCTTTTTAATCATAAGTATAAAATAAACCCGTGCGGTGTTTTTTATAATAATTGCTATGAGCATCATATAATGTGGTATTTTATTTTTTTGGCAACAATAATTTCAGGAAAACCTTTCATTTCTTTCATGAAAACAATGCCGATTTAATTTTTTAATTTCAGCAAATTTTAATCAAAAACATGTTTTAACGAATTGTTAAGCGGGCTATGTCAGAAGCCTGTTCTAAAACCTTTCATATGGTATCTCATTCGTTGTTCTGCGTTTCATATTTTCTGAGTAAAAGGGATGTTGACAGGAGAAATAATATATAAGGATATTTCTATTTTTTTAAAAAGTGCATTTTGAATTTGTTTTTCAACTTTTGGTTTATAAAAACGTCACTTTTTCTCTAATTTTGTTTAATTGTAATTATTTATAATTTATTATTTAATTTATTTAATTTTAAATATTTTTATTTAATTGGCCCCCTATCATAGACCCCTGACCCTATATGTGCTCCTAACTAAAATGATAAACACGCAATGTTGTACGGCGACTTTCACAGTATATTTTCTAAAAGATCTGCGTTTACAAAAAAAAAAAAAAAAAAAAAAAAAAAAAAGAGAGAATGAAAAAGAAAGAAAACGTCTTTCTAGTATTACATAGTTTCTAAATAAGACCCCCCTGCCAATTTAATGAATTTCCGAACAAAAACGATTTACAAAATGTGTCAGAAAGCAGATCCTTTGGGTTTGAGAACAGCATTAAATAATTATTGATGCGCTTTTTTTCTAGTCATCAATTTAAAATTGTATTGAATATATATCAAAGTGTATGCATCTTTATTTGCAATAAAAGTGTCGGAATTCCTGCTATACGAAGCGTAAAAATATGCATGTTTTCTATTTACTGATTTTCATAAGAATAGAAAGAAATACGCGAATCCTAATCCTAATCCTAATAATATTATAAATCTGATTTTGCGCAAATGTTAGGCTGAAGCCAGCGTCAAAATGGAGCCTTTAATGATCCTGTATTTTTGCATACAGATTGATTATAACCCTCATTTGAACATAGGCTGGTTTTCGTTTATTTTATTCAAATATTTTTCTTAATAATTCAAAATTTCGTTTTTTCATAGAGAGTAAATGGACATTTTTTTCGTATAATATTTTAACATGGTTAAATTTACTTTACCGTTGCTAATACTTTATCGTTGCCAAAACTAATTCAAATTCCGGAATAATAATTTTTAGTCAACAATTTAGTTTCAATTGAAAAATGTTCACGTGAAAAATAAAAATGAAATAAAAAAATTAAAGAATTAAAAAGAAGATTAAATAATATTATTAGAAATAAAACGTACTTTTTTTAGTTTTTGATAATAATACAAGGTTTCAATATGAGTAACCATAGGAAACAGGCGAATATGATGCCATACATAAAAAATAAAGCGGATATCTTTGATTGGTGAAATAAAATGATCTTGGGTTTTTTTTCTTCGCTTTTTCTTTTGTATGGTAATAATTCTTGGCGTTTTACCGTCTGCGCGGGGCTAATATAACTATACCGTACTTTTTTATTTAAATTTTAAAAAAGTAAAAAGAAGTTTCAAAAGAAAATGGTCAGCAAATGTCAATAATATGCTCCGCAAAATTATCCATATCGAAAATGATGTCATGGATAGCGAGAAATAATTATTTTCATTCTTAAAACTAAAAGAAATAGCTCGATTACCTAAAAAAAATGACGAATGTTAATAGTTCCATTTTTGTTGATAAAAACTAAAGATTTAATATTACAATTGATTTAAAATTATTTCGTTAAAGCAACATAATTTCCCCTATGCCAGTACTGAAATTAATTGCCTGGAAAAGAAAATTAACAAGAATTATGTCAATAAAAAGGGATTTCTCTGCGGGAAAAAGAGGCGTCATATTTGAAATAAAACAGGAATTTTCCAATGTGTTTTAAAATGAGTGTGAATCAATTCCTTACATTAATAATACAAGGATCAGTAAGTATAGAAAGTAGATGAGTTTCACGCCATATTTATAACGAAAAATTTAAATATTTTTTTTATCTATACTGATTATTAAGCATGAATATCCGTTATATACATCAGATGAGAATTTTCTGCTAAAAATCGCATCATAATTACAAAATTTAATACAAAATTTAATACAAAATGAACACGAATCTATGTTTGTATTTCGCAACTACTCCTCACTGTAAAAAATTGCTGCAGTAAAATTACTGCAGCAGAGATTCCAGGCAATGTCCATAAGAAAACCGGTTTTGTGACTAGATAAACGAGCTTTGTTATTAGATAAACGGTTTTTGCCTGTAAAAACATGAAATTTACTGAAATGGACCGTTTACCTTGAAAAGGGGGCATTTCCCGTAAAATTACGGCAGCAATTCACAGAGAATGCCCGTGAATTTACAATTTTCATTTACAGTGCCAGAATATCGAACGCAACGTGATTTACTTTATACCGGTTATCATTGATCCGAGGATGTTACACAAACTGTCAGAATTAAAAAAATTAAATTAGATGCCAAGATTTTTTTTTCTTTTTTGTTAATTTTAACGAAGTTTCTCTAAAAAGGAAAGTAAATTACTCCATATTTGTGTATAAAAAAAGGAGAAATAAAATAGATCTGTATATTTTTAAAACCATTTTCTCATTAAAACTGAAAAACAGAATTGATTTTTACTTTGAATAGATGGTGAAAACAAAATCTTGATTTCAGTAAATTATCCGAAAAATAAAAACATATTTTCACATATTCAAACTTCATGAATCAATTTATTCTGGAGAACAAAAATTGCCTGTCAACATACTGTCATTTAGAAAATAAGATTTGTTTCAGCTATACATTAAACCAAGGAGGCAGAACTGAATTTAAAGAAAAAGCATGTACTATTTCCAATTAATGTTTTTCTGAAGGATGGCTGTTAAAACGTTTCACAAAGGCGTTAAAAGTAAAATTGTTTATCAGGTAAAATTGACATTTGTTTTTACCCAATTCGTCTATTTCCACGATTTTATTTGGCCCTCCTTTTTGCATTGGTTGCAATTTCATTTTCGCGATTATTTGGCACAAAATTTCACTTTTTAAAGACTGAGTTATGTCAAGGTCCCTATAACAAAAAAATACCATATTGTCGCCTATGAAATGTGATAAATAGTTAGTTAATTTTAACGTTTTTAATTATCGGGAGTGAAATATTTTCTTAATTAATGTATTTATTCTTCTTTTAATGTTGCGTGAACGAAGTCACGGGTAACAGCTAGTAATATTATAAATCCGATTGTGTGCAAATGTTAGGCTGAAGCCAGCGTCAAAATGGAGAAATTAATGGCCCTGTATCTTTGCATATAGGTGGATTATAACCCGGAAATGAATATAGACTGGTTTTTGCTTATTTTATTCAAATACTTTTCTTAATAATTCAAAATTTGATTATTTTCATTGTCTGAGTGCAACGAAGACTCATACACAGCGCAGTATTACTTTGCCCCATATATAGCTACGATGGATATTAAAACCTTTCGTCAAGCATAACTCAAAAAATATTTAACGGATTTCGTTCAAATTTTTACAGCAGGTACCTATAAAGGTGACAACGTCGTCTATTTATTACCAAGAATAAGTGTCAAACCGTTTGGAAGTTATATTAAAAAAATAGATAAAAAAGCACAATTAAAGTACATACGTCACTAAATTTTGTGCGTACGTCATTTTCACCGGCGGGAGATTTTCGTAGACAATCGGAATTGAAAAGTTCATGGAATACATGGAGCAAAAAAATATGCAAGCACTAATATTCAGCACAATAAAATATATTTCAATTTAATAAAAATGGAAAGTTAATCTGGAATTTTTTCTGTTTGAAAAGTATTAGAGATTAGTAAGAGTAGTATTAGTATTAGAGATTTGGCGTAAATCACACCATTAGTAGCTTTTTTATTTCGCGTGTGTATGTTAGGAACAATTCTTTGATGTTTAAATAAAAGGTTTCGATTTGTGGCATTATTTCTTATTTTCTTTTCCTTTTTAGTATTTTAAATGGAATTAGTGAAAGGCGTGTATTTTAAATTAAATGAGTGAAAGACGTGTATTTTTAATGTATGTATTTCAAATGAAATCAGTGGAAGATTTATATTTAAATGAAATGAATGCAATATGAAGATGTTATGAGAAAAATATTTGGCGATTTATCAACTGCGCCAAGTTAACATAAAAGTACCAATACATATGTGGGTACTTCTCTATTATCCCGTCGACCACTTTTCATAACAAAAAACTATCGCCAAACAAACGGGAGAACGTTGTCATTGAAATATCAAAATACATAAATAAATAAAATATAAGAATTTAAGGACACAATTGTTATTTTAATGAATGAAATAACTAATAAATCAGTAAAACATAATGAAAAATACACGCAAATGTCGCGTTAAAAACCACTTGATGACGTAACAAACACGTATAATGCTTCTGATATCAAGTAAATGGGACTGCATTTTTGGCGTTTAATCTAACAGTTTGGCGATAGTTTTTTGTTATGAAAAGTGGTCGACGGGATAATAGAGCAGTACCTCTATGTGAAATGAAACAAGGCACAGATGTCATATACGCACCACGTTGGCGCGATTTTTCCCTCCACCAGCTTGGGGAAAACTTTGTTTTTGAATATTAGTTACAAATAGTGTGACAAATAGTACACGTGATTTTTTATTTCAATATAAAAATAAAATAACGTAATAAATGAAACAGCTTCTGTTATTTTAAAAAAGGAAATAAAAATAAATAAATAATAGTTTGATATAAATAAAGGCGCGGATGTCATATACGCACCACATTGGCGCGATTGCAACAAAATGGCAATTTTATGCGTCACATGGTAACCCGGTTATTTTGTTTCAATTGTTGTTTATTAACTTTTATTTTTTATTTTAATTCTATAAATTGTTTTTATTATATATATCAATATTTATTTATATCAAAATATCATTTATTTATTTTTATTTCCCATTTTTGAATAATAGGAGCTATTTCATTTATTACGTTATTTTATTTTTATAGTGAAATAAAAAATTACATGCTATTATTGTATGGTATTTGTAACTAATATTCAAAAACAAAGTTTTCGCCAAATTAGCGGGGGAAAAATCGCTCCAATCTGGTGCGTATATGACATCTGTGCCTAAATTAATATTGATATACATATAAAAATAATCTATAGAATTAAAATAAAAAATAAAAGTAAACAAACACAACAAACAGTTTTCGCCAAAGGGGCGGGGGAAAAATCGCGCCAACGTGGTGAGTATATGACATCTGTGCCGGGATTTTTACCCTTTTATCTGTGCTTTCGGAAATATAAAAAAATTAAAAAATTCTTATATCAGGTGTATAATGTTTTGCATTTTTATACGGACCACTTCTCCATTTTAAGATTTTAAATGCTATTTATATCAGATATTTCTTTCTTGAGATTCCCACAAGTTTTTCCCGGTAATTTTTTTAGTTCGCTTATTAATTGTTTACAATTTGCCCCCTGGCAATAACAATTATTTATCACAAAAAATGGGTACTTCTCTATTATCCCGTCGACCACTTTTCATAACAAAAAACTATCGCCAAACTGTAACGCTAAATAAAAGGGAGAACGTTGCCATTGAAGTATCAAAATAAATAAAATATAAGAATTTAAGGACACAATTGTTACTTTAATGAATGAAATAAGTAATAAATCAGTAAAACATAATGAAAAATGCACGCAAATGTCGAATTAAAAACCACTTGATGGCATAACAAATACGTATAATGCTTCTGGCATCAAGTAAATGGGACTGTATTTTTTGCCGTTTAATCTTAGTTTGGCGATAAGCGATAGTAAACACCGCACGGGTTTATTTTATATTTATGATTAAAAAGCGAAATTGAAATTGAAATGTTTAGATTTATATTTCTATGTCCCATGTTTTCCCGAAGCGGATGACGTCATCCTCTAATGCAATTAAAATACGATTGTTAATTTTTTTTCTCGCGCGTGCATTTTGCAATCTTGGATCAGTTTTTACTATAACTTTGATGGAATAAATTAGATGATATTCTAGCTTGACTAAAAATTAAATGTTGTTTGCAGATATTTTTATCCTTACTTTTTCTTTAGATGTTTAAACCTGCATCTTAATAAATATTACATATTGATAAAAAAAATGGTACTTCTCTATTATCCCGTCGACCACTTTTCATAACAAAAAACTATCGCCAAATAAACGAGAGAACGTTGCCATTGGAATATCAAAATAAATAAATAAATAAAATATAAGAATTTAAGGACACAATTGTTATTTTAATGAATGAAATAACTAATAAATCAGTAAAACATAATGAAAAATACACGCAAATGTCGAATTAAAAACCACTTGATGGCATAACAAATACGTATAATGCTTCTGGCATCAAGTAAATGGGACTGTATTTTTTGCCGTTTAATCTTAGTTTGGCGATAGTTTTTTGTTATGAAAAGTGGTCGACGGGATAATTGAGAAGTACCCAAAAATGGCTTAGTTTTGTTAAATTTGTTTGTTATGTATTTTCATTTCTTATTAAAATATCGAAAATGGCAATAAAATTTTATTTTAGCACCGTACTTAATTTTTTAAAATGGCTCAAAAACATGGTTTAATAAACGTATATTTGTAAATATTTTAAAAAACATGTTTTTCCGCTCTCTAGAAAAATTTGTAAGATTCTACAACTGCCTTTGGCACCAACCAGTACATGATACGGAACTTTTCCCTATTCAGATACACAGAAGAGGTTGGTCACAAACAAGAGTAATGCTAGCAACAATATTGTTTTAACTCTATAAGAGTTAGAAACAATAATGATATTAAATTCCCCGATTAGCTTAGGGCCCGATTACGGAACTTTCTCCTAGAAAAAAAAACTGTAGAAGTCTTTTACATTTGTTTCGAATGAAGCTCGATCAACAAAGTATTAATTGATAATACAAACAACACTAATATTAACATGGGGGCAAAAGTTTGAATTTAAGTGTATATATTTGGAACCCTCCCCCCCCCCCAACCACCCACCAAAAAAAGAAAAAGAAAGTTAAAGAAATGAATTTAAAATGGCGTGAAGCCACCCTTTCTGACATAAGAAATTGGCTGCGAACCCGATTACGAAACTTTCACTTAACTTAATAACATGTATCTAATAGCCCTGAGGACAATTCCCCTTCCCAGTTATACGGACCTTGGGACTTTTTTAAAAAGCTTGACGCAGTTCGGGTTGAAGAAGTTGAGATTTACTGTCAAATGACATAAACTACTATGAAAATAAAACTGGTGAATTATTATGCTGGTTTATGTATGTATTTAAAAAAATTGCATCTGATTACACTCTTTAGATAAATTACTCCTGTTTGCATTTAATAACAGATAAACGGCTTCCGTTTACTAAATTGTTTAAATATTGGGAAGAGTTGGCGAGAGATAGATAGACGTGTAAACAAACGGGTAGACAGACGGGTAGAGAGACGGATAGCGACAGAGATAAGCTAACGGGTAGCGAAACGAATAGACAGACGGGTAGCGAGGCAGGTGCAAAAAAGGGTTGACAGATGGGTAGTGAGATGGGTAGGGAGACGGGTAGCGTGGTGGATAGAGAGACGAGTACAGAGACGACTTGACAGACGGGTAGAGAGAGGGGTATATAGACAGACAGACGTGTTGATAGACGAGTAGTGTAACGAGAAGCGAGACAGGTAGAGACACGATTAAAGAGTCGGGTAGAAAGACAGACGGATACTGAGACGGGTATACAGAAGAGTAGAGAGACAGTAGACAGATGAGTTCGGAGAGAGACACAGCTAAGACATACGAGTAGTTAGACTGGTAGACACGTTTGTAGCAAAGCATGTTATCAATGTGGTTTGAAGTATACGAGTTTCTATAAATAGTTATACAAATAAACAAAGGAATTTTTTTTAATTTAAATATTAAATATTTGATTTAATATTTCAATATTTAATATTTTATTTTTTAATATTTTATTTAGATATTTGTCACAAAGAAAATGTTGCAAAAATTAAATTAAATTTGCGTTAAACTACCCTTGCTAAAATACGCTATTGGCTGCAAATCTGATTATGTGACTTTAAAAATATCGTTTTAAAAGATCCGGCGGTTTTTTTTTAAGTTTTGAGCAATTCCCGCTTAAGAAAATGGGATTATTTACCAAATGTTATAAAAAAATGCATATGAAAACATAACAATATATGAATTTATATATGATATTTTGTAATTATATCATTTAATTTGCTATTTTTCATATGTTGTATCTTTATCTATCTCTTGTCTATCATATGCTGTATATTCACTTAGATTCTTGTTGATATCTTCTTTATATCGTAATTGTTAACTTTATGTTCTCAGGAATATCACTCAGACTAATCCCTTTGAGGGAAGTCCTAGTAGAGAATCAATGGACATTTTTAGATAAAATTTAACCATTTTATTTTATCGTTGCTAGGGCTTTGATCGTTGCCAATAAATAAAAATGCGGAAAAATAATTTTTCCTCCACAATTAAGTTTCAATGGAGCGATGTTCACGTGAAAAATGAAAATATTTCAAAAGCAGATGAATTTCTGTGATATTTGAAACAACAAAATGGAGTATTTGTTATTATACATGAAGTATGAATATCGGTTACATTAAAAAGATATTTTTCTGTCAAAAACTGCGTTATAATTAAAAAGAAAAATGAGAATTAAAAAATAAAAGAATAATTATATTAAAAATAGATTTCGCTTGGACCATGGAACTATGAAAAAGATTCTCCTCGGCTTGAACAAATATGACGTCATAAATAAAACATGTATTTTCAAATATTCGTAATATTACAAAGAGCATGACTATCAGTGTATAATAAAAGTATATATATAATGGACGTAATATTTAAGATGAAAAACTGAAAATTTTTTACCGATACTGATTAATAATTAGCTTGAATACCAGTTAGATAAAAATGTGAGTTTTCCGCTTAAATTTACGTCCTGATTGTCAGAAAAATAAAATTAACAAGAATTATGCCATTAAAAAGAGATTTCTCTGAGGAAAAAGTGACGTCATATTTGAAAAATAATGGGAATTTTCAAATGTGTTTTACAAGGAGCATGAATCAATTCCTTACATTAATAATACAAGGATCGGTAAGTTTAGAAAGCAGATGAGTTTCAGGCCATATTTAAAACGATTTTTTTTATCTATACCGATTATTAAGCATGAATATCAGTTACATACAGATGAGTTTTTTGCCAAAAACCACACCATGATTATTAGGAAAAGAAAAATAAATACGAATTATTATATTAAAATCTGACCGCCTGTTTCTATTTCGCAACTACTCCTATCAGATTGTCGAACGCAACGCGATTTACTTAAGACCGGTTATCATTGATCCGAGGATGTCATAAACTCTCAGAATTAAAAAAAATAATTTAAATTCCAAGATTTTTTTTTTTTTTTTTTTTTTTTTTGTAAATTTTAACAAAGTTAATCTAAAAATGGCAACTAAATTATTCCAATTTTGTGGATAAAAAAAAGAAATAAAACGGATTAATATATTTTTTCTCATTAAAACTGAAAAAAAGAATTTATTTTCAATTTGAATAGATGGTGAAAGAAAAAAAAATCTTGATTACAGTAAAATTTTTGAAAAATAAAAACGTATTTTCACATATTCAAACTTCATGAATCAATTTATTCTGGAGAACAAAAATCGTCTGTCAACATATTTTCATTTAGAAATAAAGATTTTTTGTTCAGTTATAGATTAAATCAAGGAGGCAAATTTAAGCTCCTTGCATTTAGGTCTACAATTATTGCTCCCTATTCACAAGAATTGAATTTAATGAAAAAGAATATACTATTTCCATTATCTTTGAACGATGGCTATTAAAACGTTTCACAGAGGCGTTAAAAGTAAAATGGTTTACCAGGTAAACTTGACATATGTTTTTACACAGTTCGCCGATTTCCACGATTTTATTTGGCCCACCTTTTTTCATTGGTTGTAGTTTCCTTTTCGTGATTATTTGTCACAAAATTTCGCTTTTTTAAAAATTAGTTATGTCAAGGCCTCTATAACATAGAAATATTCTGTATATTGTCTCCTATGGAATGTGATAAAGAGTTAGTTAATTATTTACGTTTCTAACTATCGGGAATGAAATATTTTGCTTATTAATGCATTTATTCTTCTTTTAATGGTACGTGAAAGAAGTCACGGGTAACAGCTAGTAATATTATAAATCCGATTGTGTGCAAATGTTAGGTCGAAGCCAGCGTCAAAATGGAGCATTTAATGATCCTGTATTTTTGCATGTAGGATGATCATAATCCTCAAATGAAAATAGGCTGGTTTTTGTTTATTTTATTCAAATATTTTTCTTAATAATTCCAAATTTCGTTATTTTCATAAGAGAATAAATGGACATTTTTCCATACAATTTAACCATTTTACTTTATCGTTGCCAAAAAATAAAAACACGGAAAAATAATTTTTCCTCAACAATTAATTTTCAATTGAACGATTTTCACGTGAAAACTGAAAATTAAAAAGAATTCAAAAGAAGATGAATTTCCGTGATATTTGAAACAAAAATATAGAGTATTTGTTATTATACATGAAGTATGAATATCGGTTACATTAAAAAGATCTTTTTCTGTCAAAAACTGCGTAATAATTAAAAGGAAAAATGAGAATTAAAAAATAAAAGAATAATTATATTAAAAATAGATTTCGCTTGGACCATGGAACTATGAAAAAGATTCTCCTCGGCTTGGACAAATATGACGTCATAAATAAAGCATGTATTTTCAAATATTCGTCTTAATACAAGGAGCATGAATATCAATGTATAATGAAAGTAGATAGATAATGGACGTAATATTTAAGATAAAAACTGAAATATTTTTTATCGATACTGATTAATAATTAGCTTGAATACCAGTTACATACAAATGTGAGTTTTCGCTAAAATTTACTTCCTGATTGCCACAAAAAGAAAATTAACAAGAATTATGCCATTAAAAAGAGATTTCTCTGAGGAAAAAGTGACGTCATATTTGGAATAAAACGGGAATTTTCAAATGTGTTTTACAAGGAGCGTGAATCAATTCCTTACATTAATAATACAGGGATCGGTAAGTTTAGAAAGTAGATGAGTTTCACGCCATATTTAAAACGAAAAATTTAAAATTTTTTTTATCTATACCGATTATTAAGCATGAATATCAGTTACATACAGATGAGAGTTTTTTGCCAAAACCATACCATGATTATTAGGAAAAGAAAAATAAATACGAATCTATTATATTAAAATCTGACCGCCTGTTTGTATTTCGCAATTATTTCTTTCAAATTGTCGAACGCAACGCGATTTACTTAACATTGATTACGCTATTTACTTATCATTGGTCCAAGGATGTCATAAACTCTCAGAATTAAAAAAATAATTTAAATTCAGAGATTTTTTTTTTGTTGTTGTTTTGTTTTTTTTTTGTTTTTTGTAAATTTTAACGAAGTTTCTCTAAAAATGGCAACTAAATTATTCCAATTTTGTGGATAAAAAAAAAGAAATAAAACGGATTAATATATTTTTTCTCATTAAAACTGAAAAAAAGAATTTATTTTCAATTTGAATAGATGGTGAAAGAAAAAAAATCTTGATTACAGTAAAATTTTTGAAAAATAAAAACGTATTTTCACATATTCAAACTTCATGAATCAATTTATTCTGGAGAACAAAAGCGTCTGTCAACATATTTTCATTTAAAAATAAAGATTTTTTGTTCAGTTATAGATTAAATCAAGGAGGCAAATTTAAGCTCCTTGCATTTAGGTCTACAATTATTGCTCCCTATTCACAAGAATTGAATTTAATGAAAAAGAATATACTATTTCCATTATCTTTGAACGATGGCTATTAAAACGTTTCACAAAGGCGTTAAAAGTAAAATGGTTTACCAGGTAAACTTGACATATGTTTTTACACAATTCGCCGATTTCCACGATTTTATTTGGCCTGCCGTTTTTCATTTTTTGCAGTTTCCTTTTCGTGATTATTTGTCACAAAATTTCACTTTTTTAAAACTTAGTTATGTCAAAGCATCTAAAACATAGAAATACTGTATTGTCTCCTATGGAATGCGATAAAGAGTTAGTTAATTATTTACGTTTCTAATTATCGGGAATGAAATATTTTGCTTAATTAATGCATTTATTCTTCTTTTAATGATACGTGAACGAAGTCACGGGTAACAGCTAGTAATATTATAAATCTGATTGTGTGCCAATTTTAGGCTGAAGCCAGCGTCAAAATGGAGCATTTAATGATTCTGTATTTTTGCATACAGATTGATTATAACCCTAGAATGAACATAGGCTGGTTTTTGTTTATTTTATTCAAATATTTTTTTTAATAATTCAAAATTTCGTTATTTTCATAGAGAATAAATGGACATTTTTTTTCGTATAATATTTTAAAATGATTAAATTTACTTTAGCGTTGCTAATACTTTATCGTTTCCAAAACTAATTTAAAACCAGGAATAATAGTTTTTACTCAGCAATTTAGTTTCAATTGAAAAATTTTCACGTGAAAAATGAAAATGAAATAAAAAAATTAAAGAATTAAAAAGAAGATTAAATAATATTATTAGAAATAAAACGTACTTTTTTTAGTTTTTGATAATAATACAATGTTTTCAATATGCGTAACCATAGGAAACAGGCTAATATGACGACATGCATCGCAAATAAAGCGGATAGGCTTTGATTGGTGAAATAAAATGATCTTGGGTTTTTTCTCCACTTTTTTTTTCTTTGTATTATAAAATACTTGGCATTTTACCGTCTGCGCGCGGCTAATATAACTATTACTTTTTATTTAAATTTAAAAAAAATAAAAAGAAGTTTCAAAAGAAAATGTTTAGCAAATGTCAATAATATGCTGCGCAAAATTATAAATGTCGAAAATGATGTCATGGATAGCGAGAAATAGCTATTTTCATTCTTAAAACTAAAAGAAATTACTCGATTACCTAAAAAAAAATGACGAATGTTAACAGTTAAATTTTTGTTGATAAAACATAAGATTTAACATTATTTCGTTAAAGTAACATAATTTCCCCTATGCCAGTATTGAAATTAATTGCATGGAAAAGAAAATTAACAAGAATTATGTCATTAAAATGAGATTTCTCTGGAGAAAAAGAGACGTCATATTTGAAATAAAACGGGAACTTTCCAATATGTTTTAAAATGAGCGTGAATCAATTCCTTACATTAATAATACAAGGATCAGTAAGTATAAAAAGTAGATGAATTTCACGCCATATTTATAACGAAAAACTTAAATATTTTTATTTTTTATTTTTTTTATCTATACTGATTATTAAGCATCAGTATCCGTTATATACAGATGAGAGATTTCTGCTAAAAATCACACCATAATTTTAAGAAAAGGAAAATGAACACGAATCTATTATGTTAAAATCTGACCGTGTGTTTGTATTTCGCAACTACTCCTAGACTATCGAACGCAACGCGATTTACTTAATACCGGTTATCATTGATCCGAGGATGTCACACAAACTCTCAGAATTTAAAAAATTAAATTAGATGCAAAGATTTTTTTTTTGTAAATTTTAACGAAGTTTCTCTAAAAACGGAAAGTAAATTACTCCATATTTGTGTATAAAAAAAGAAGAAACAAAACAGATCAGTATATTTTTTACATCATTTTCTCATTAAAACTGAAAAACAGAATTTATTTTCACTTTGAGTATTTTGAATAGATGGTGAAAACAAAATCTTGATTTCAGTAAATTATTCGAAAAATAAAAACATTTTCACATATTCAAACTTCATGAATCAATTTATTCTGGAGAACAAAAATTGCCTGTCATCATACTGTCATTTAGAAAAGAAGATTTGTTTCAGCTATACATTAAACCAAGGAGGCAGAATTGAATTTAAAGAAAAAGCATATACTATTTCCAATTAATGTTTTTTTGAAGGATGGCAGTTAAAACGTTTCACAAAGGCGTTAAAAGTAAAATTGTCTATCAGGTAAAATTGACATTTGCTTTTACCCAATTCGTCTATTTCCAGATTTTATTTGGCCCTCCTTCTTGCATTGGTTTCAATTTCATTTACGCGATTATTTGGCACAAAATTTCACTTTTTTAAAACTGAGTTATGTCAAGGTCCCTATAACAAAAAATACCGTATTGTCTCCTATGAAATGTGATAAATATTTAGTTAATTATTAACGTTTTTAATTATCGGGAGTGAAATATTTTGCTTAATTAATGTATTTATTCTTCTTTTAATGTTGCGTGAACGAAGTCACGGGTAACAGCTAGTACCTTATAAACGATTCACGTACAACGGCCGTATAGCGTAATCACTAGAGCGTGTTTCTCGTGTGCGTAAATACCCAGGTTCAAATCCGGTCGGTGGAAAGAAGGTAAGAAAGTTTATTCCGTAAAATGTCTAACATAACTTTCATGTGATTCTGTGTGCGTGATTAATAAAAGTTATATGTGTGTTACATGTGACTTCGTCTGAATAATTGTTATGTAAATTTTTAAAAGATAATGTCCGTATTTATTTAAAATAAATAAATAAATACTTTTTTTACATTACGTCGAATATTAAGAACTTCGGATGTTTTTTATGCTCATTAAGTGACCTTGAATTTCCCAAATTCATCCGGTATTACTTCCTGAAATCTTCCCTAGAACAACCTGAGGAGGTCCTGGGGAGGTCCCCGGGATGCTATGGGGCGGACATTTTCGGTTCCTGAGGACCTCCTGGTGACAAATTTTTGCATCCTCAGGGATGCCTTGGGGATGAATGTCAATCTTCCTGGGATGTCCTAGGGAAGCACATGTGCTATATGGGAACTTTACTTGCCAAAATTAGTGGTTTCTATATCATTTAAAAATTCTTTTGAACAGTGTATACTTATTTCATTTCTCATGTCACTACACTTTTTATATTTCTACTTTTAAACCCCTTGAGTACTTTAGAAAATGAACAGTATTTTCCTTTTTGCTTAATATTATTTCCAGAAACACATAGTTTCAATTTTGACAATCGGTCCAATGCTCATGAATTGATAAATTCATTATACTATCTTTTCTTGATATTGTAGTTGTTGTTCAAATAAATATTAACTTTCAGAGATATATTTCCCTTTTATCAGTAGCAATCTTTCCAAAGGATTATAAAAAGTAAAGCTACGTAAAAATTGACGTAGCCATTTAATCATGTAAATTAATACTATTTCCCAATTATGTAGCTGGATAAATAAAGTAGTATAAAGGCACGAAAATATCATGTTTCTGTTATTCCTTTGACATTATAGTTAAAATCAAAAGGTATTTAAAAATTTACCTAAGACGCAAATCTCTTAAACTGATATTATTTGAGTAGGCGGAGACGCAAAATGCCCTGCAAAATAAGACATTTTTTCAGATGCATAATTTTTCTTTCAAACTATTTTTATCGCAAACGTCTACATTATTTTTTATACAATATTCTTTTTAGTGTACCACTGTTTTCTAAAAATAAATGCAACACTATTCAATTTATTTCGGAAAGCTTTTTAATATTTTGGTTATATTTTTAGTTAGTGTTTGTTACTATTTTGTTACTACTGTGTTAGTTACTATTTGAACAAAGCATTCTTACAATTTTTTTATTTGTTTCTTGAGAATTTAGAGAATAAAAACGCATATCTTACTGCCTAAGTTGAATGTTAAAATGATGCTCATTTTTTTTTATTATTCTTAATCTAATATAAACACAAAATAATTAAACTGAATTATTCCAAATGTCTTAATTCAATTGAATAACTTCTTTAAAAGAAAAAAAAAACTTTTTGCATTATTTCAAATATTCACGTTTTGTCAATTGGTCACACGAAAGATTATCTTAAACTTTTTCACATAGAAAGTAATTAAGTAGAATGCTGAAGATATATTTTCTTAATCTGCAATATTAAAATATAAATCAATTCTAGTATTTTACTCGCGTATTTTTCGCACTTTTTTTTTGCCAGTTCACAGGTACCAGAATTAGGCGGGAGCAGTGCGAAAAGTACATAAGTTATTTTTGTAAAGTATTGATATATATTAATTTTTCTTCAAGTAGAACGTACAGAAATTAAACAAATACATATCTTTAAGATAAATAAAGTGTCGTAAATTATTTATTAAATAATTAAATGTAATAAAATGAAATGCAGTACAATCAGAAATATGGACTGCTCCAAAGTTTTTATTCGCTTTGCTACTTGGCTTCGCATATTTCTGTTAGATCTGGTATCGAATGCCTGTTTCATGTACTCAAAATTCCTTTTCACCTACCAGCGTCCCAATTGCTATTTTTTAAGCAACACAGACTATTCCAAATTAAAAAGGTCATTTATAAAGTCTGCTATTTTCCTTAGACATTATAAATTTAGAGCATTAACATTCTAAGAAAATACAAGCAAACCTTAACTTAAAGTAAATAATATTCAACATAAAACGATACTGTATCACAGTATTGATTATGTAGCAGCAATATTAATCACAAAACCACCTGCACACTTGGAGCAGATGAAAAGATCATGGGAAACAAAGTATCGAATTGGCACAAGTGAAATGTGGATACACAGAATCAAATTGAAACTTGACTTTAAATCAGATTATAAAGTAACACTTGCCACTTCATATACGATTAGATTAATATGAAATTTTACCTCATTAACTGAAATTATCGGACATTCTTCGTGAGAAAATTACGTGAATCTTTCTTTTCTGTAATCGATTTTTTATTTTCAAAAATAGGGTTTTTTTAAAAGCTCGAGGCTGCAAGGGTCCTTTGATAGCTTCAGGGCTCCAAGTCTAACCCTTCTCGAACAGTACCGAACAGTTGATGTCTGTTAAGGGGCTTCCGAGTTGCAGACAACTTTACGCCCAGTCTATATATGAGTAGATTGTAATAAATTGAGCTGTTGGGAAAAGTTAATATGTAGTATTAACTACAAGATAAAAGAACAATTGCAATGAAAAGGATAGTTATAAAGTAAAGAAAAGAGATGATGGCAAAACTGGAATAAAAAAGTAAAGCGAAGAAGATTAAGGATAGAGTCTAAATAATTGGAAGAAAGGGAAATGGTACAGCTGTAGTTATAACTAAATACTAGTATGAAAGTTGACAAAGTAAAAATAGGGTTCTGAACATGTTCGTGAAACAGCGCATAAATGTCAGGTGGTGAAAAGGTGGCCAAAGCATAAACAAAAAAAAGGCACTCAAAAGAGCCATACATTATATATATATATATATATATATATATATATATATATATAGCTTAGATGTTAAATTTTAATTAAGAAATTAGGTATTTATAATGGGGAAAATTACAAAGTATAAATAAAAAATTTTGATGCATTCAATTTGCTCATTTTTCATTTTAAATTTGTCCGGTTTCAATTTTCAGATTTTTCTTTTTTTTTTCTTTCTGTTTGGCTTCTGCTAGTGTCTCGGAATAAGGGACGTAGCAAGGACCACGCGAAACGCCACGCTCCTCGAATTCTGCGGCGGACTTATACGAGCTTAATGTTCGTCTTATTCCAGAAACTTAAAGAGAGATTTACTATCTTTAATTTTTTTAAACACGTTTTGAGAGAATTTTTTTTCTTAAAATAGATAATAATATCAGAGCCATATTTATTGAAGTTTAGACAGGTACAGTGAATTTTTCAATCACAAATACTTGAAACTTTGCTTGATATGACAAAATATGTCATCCAATCAAAGGTAATTTTTTTATGACTCAGTCAAACAAATTTCTCAATTAGATTTTGAAAGATTGCGATATTTTCTGGAGCTTATACAAATATTTTGTTTTAAAAGTTTATAACAGACAAAATAGTGGTCACTTAAAGAATATAAAATATTTTTTAAAGTTTTTTTTTCTTTTTAGCATCTTAAAAACTATAGGCTTAAATATAATTAAACGTTCAGTAAGACAGTTGTAAAGCGTCATCGATTTACTAAGAAAAAGACATACTGTGTACGCGAATACAGCAAATAAACGTCTGTACAGTCGGAAATATTCGAAACCAATGCCAGATATTTTATTTGATAAAAATAAATTATAGTAGACTAGAAATTCAATTTACAATTTTAAACTCTCGCGTTTGCAGATAAAAATATCTGAGCTCTAAAAAGGAACCTTTACTTTAAAAACAAAAGTAACAGACGGTTTTTTCTCCTTGCTTGTTCTACATCACAGTTTTTGCTTCATATTTGTGTACGATCATATTCTGATTTGATAAAATATAACTTGCATACTTTTTAACACTAGAACTACCGGAAATTTTATTCAAGTTTTTTAAAACTATTTCACACAAATTTTATTTAAAACTACTTAACTTATTCATTTAACGTAGTTCTGTGAGTTTTATATTTAATTTATTTTACAAAGAAATTTCTGGTTCGAATCGGAATATATTTATTTGGTAACCGTCAAAATGACGGCTCATGGTATGATAGTTCCAGTGTTAAAAAATCACATTTCACTTTTGTAATATAATGGTATCTATGACAACGTCCATTTTAACTGTAACCGCTCGTGCCTGTTTTCTAACTGTATTCCATTCTCGCTTGTGTGCAACTTGTCCTCATTAAACGTATATATGTTAACAAGTGTAAATGCGTATTAATTTAAGCTTGTAAGCTTGTTACAGGAGAGTAACTACCAAATTCTATTTTCAATTCCAACCACAGACGTAGGATTTAAAATTTTACAAGATCTCACAAATACGGATCCAGATCTAAAACAACTGAAACATTTCATTTCTACTGGTTAGCCCAAAGACAAAGATGTAGTTCCAGATTCGTGTAAGAAGTACTTACCATTCTTGGATGAACTATCGATTCAAAAAGATTTAATCTTAAAGGGATTAACAATAATTATACCCGAAAGATACAGACGATGTGCGTTGGAGAATCTTCATAAAGGTCATTTAGGCATTACAAGTTGTCTTAGAAGAGCCCGTGAGTGTATGTTTTGGCCAGGAATGTCTGGAGAGATAATTTCCATGGTCGAAAATTGTGTAGTTTGTCAGAAAACTCAGAAGACTCCTCCGAAAGAACCATTAATTTCTAAGGAGATCCCTAGACTACCATGGGAAATTCTTGCATCTGATGTATTTACCTATCAAGATGTTGATTATCTACTTATTACAGATAGTTATTCTGGTTTCATTGATTTCAAACCGTTAAAAGATTTATCTAGTAAGTCTACAATACAAATCCTCAAAGACTGGTTTAGTGTCCATGGAATTCCTAGAATTTTAGAAACTGACAATGCGAAAAATTATGATTCTTCTGAATTTAAGGAATTTGCTCAAGAATGGATGTTTACCCGTCAAACTTCAAGTCCCCTATATCCAAAAGGCAATGGTCTAGCAGAGAGAGCTGTCCAAACAGCAAAGAATTTGCTAAGAAAATGTAAGATATCAGGCCAAGATATACAATTAGCATTACTGAATTTTAGAAATACACCAAGAGAAAACTTAGGATCACCAGCTCAACGTCTCTTCAGTAGACGCATGCGAACCACAGTTCCGATTGCTGAAGAATTGCTAAAGCCGAAAGTTATGACCCAAACAACAGAACATTTAACGAATGCTAGATTAAAGCAAAAATACTACCACGATCTTCATACAAAACCATCATTCAGTGCTCCATTACAACCAAACCAAAATGTGATGCTGAAACAAGCACCAAGGAATTGGATACCAGCAACAATAACATCTCAAGCTGCTCCTAGATCATACAATGTGCTAACTCTTAAAGGAGAATATAGAAGGAACACTATCCAAATCAAGCCAACTAAGTTGAAGTTCGAAATTGAAAGGAAAAGGAAGTTACCGTTAGAAATTGACCATCAACCTTCCAATGCTGATAACAATTCCAACGTGTCTCCGAAGAAAGATCTAAGTGTGTCTGCCCCCAGCGTAACTGACGACAAACCCAGGTTACCTATGTTACCAGGTCTGGAAGAGTTGTAAAACCAATAAAAAGACTTGATCTGTAATACAATTTAAATAGAACTTAAATAACATTTTGAAAGGAGAGATGTAATATAATGGTATCTATGACAACGTCCATTTTAACTGTAACCGCTCGTGCCTGTTTTCTAACTGTGTTCCATTCTTGCTTGTGTGTAACTTGTCCTCATTAAACGTATATATTTTAACAAGTGTAAATGCGTATTAATTTCAACACATATAACGTTACAACTTTCGGATAAATTCGTGTCTTTCATTAAAGAAAAAAAAATCTCGGATCACTGTCAAATATTACGGTTCGTACAGGCAACTATTTATCGCATAGGTGTGCACAATATCTCTTTTCTCACTAAATCTAGGATTCTCTACATTTTTGTCACTGAACGTTTGGTAATATCTTCTATAGTTATCAGGATACGATCTTTCATTCTAGAATTTACCGCTAAGGAGCGCTGCGAGGTAAATCATAGTGTAGAGCATAGCTATTTTAATGTGCCTACCTATCACATTCATGGCTGTAGCTAATTTGGTTTATCAGTTAATTGAGACAAACGGACTGAAACAATCACCCTGTATATAAACGCTCAACGGCTGGGTTCGCCCTCAGCCGAATGGTCTTCCTCAGGCATTAAAATTAAAATTAAAATCACCCTGTATAGTTAGAAAAACATTATTTATAATAAAGATAGATGTTTGTATGTATGTATGTGTACTGAAGAGACCACTGCGACCAAAGCTACAAGATTTGACAGGAAGGCACCCATATGTCTAAAGTTATGCACATATCGAAGCCAGTTTTTAAATTGTTTTAATTGGGTTTTTTTATTAAATTTTTTATGCGACTTTTAGCGTTTTTCCGCGTTTTACGACTATTTTTCCACATTATGAAAAGGAATCCGGTTTCAATATTTTAGCTCATTATAGTAATTTATGTCACCTTTTCCAAAAAGTTTATCCGGAATTTGTGTAGTGATTTTTAAATTTTTTATGTAATTTTTAGCGTTTTGCGGCTTTTATTTTTTTTTCTCTTTGACATTTGTAAAAGTAATCTTTCAGTCTTTTACCCCAATGTAATAAATTTTGTTCTGTGTGATTTTTGAGCTTTTCGCAAATTGTTTATGCGATTTTTTACATTTTTTTTTCACGTTTCACGGAGATATTTTGACATTCGTAAAAGGAATCCGGTTTCAATCTTGCAGATAAATATGATAATTTTGTTTTCTACGATTTTTAATTTTTTTTCGAATATTTTATGCGATTTCGGGAGTTTTTTTCCTGTTTCTCAGCGATGTTTTTATGAAAAGAAAATAACTCTCCGGTAAATTTTGCTACTGCCATGATTAAATTCACGCTGGAAGAATGCCAAATTTGCTTCTATAGCAACGTGAACAACGATGTCGAAATTTAAATCTAATCGGGGTAGAAATAAAAAAATCACAATTACTCAGGGTTCGTTTGATTAGAGACCGTTTCTGGTATAGCCCGCATGTAAGTACGCTATCGACGACAGTAAAGCCTCTAATCCCAGGCTCCTTTAATTCAAGTTGAAGCTCCGCTAGTATCTATAAATACGAGTAAATCATATATTAAATCATCATGAGTTTTTCATTCAGAACATAAAAATATCCAGAATAAAAATTAAAATAAAATGACACAATGCATTTAATGAAATCATATTTACATGATGCAACTTTAAAAAATAGTTAATCTACATAGAGTACTTAGATAATCTAAATTTGATAACATTCACCTTCATAGCTCAAACATTTTACTAACGGAAACTAATTAAATATCTCAATTAAATATAATAAAGAACGTCTTTGAATATAATCAATAAATTTAAATTTTTGTATCCCCTCGCTTTATCCAAATGATAATTGTTTTACGATATTGGGTAATAAAATGTCTTTCATCTGTGTGTAATTAAGATATTTTGAGACGATACTTTGTTTGAAAGTAATATATTTTTCCATTAATTTACTAACGAAAATTGTAGCATTATGCAATGGATTCTTGAAATGTAAAAACATATAGTATTGAAATTTATTTATATCCTTGCTTAAATAAACTAGTCGATGGGGGCCACCGTAATACTTATCCATCATGGATATGAATAATATAAAATATGAAAATAAAACATGTGTAAACTATTTATAAAATGCATTGCAATTCAAATAAAATCCTGGCTTCATGACGTCATAAACTTTAAAAGATCGATTACTGAATTGCCTAAAAGAAACATCTTTATTAATTCCAAAAATGATAATCATATTAACTAAGAGTTTACTGTGTCTGATTAAGTGTCTCATTTTCAATTAAAATATATCTTTGAATTGAGATTTGAATGAAATACAGGGTCGTAAAAATCGAAGTGTTTGGAAAATATGATTACAAATATCTCAGCAACTAATTTCCCGATCAACTTCATTCTTTATGCAAAATTTATGTTTTTTTATTGTCTTTTATATTCACTCCTTAAAATAAACAATTTCGAAACATTTTATATACCATTTATCAGAACGAATATTTCGGGAGTCCGAAAAAAATAGTTCCGGATATTCGAAATACTGGAGTTCAATAGGCTTCTGCTCATTATTAGATACTAAGTACATACCAAATTTCAAGTCTCTATCTCAATTTGTTCGGGAAATAGATTGTTTACAAACACACAGACTGACGGACGGTAATTTTTTTTCTAAAAATATGCTTTTAGGAATCTCCAGTGTCTGAAACGTGTAAATCCGTCAAAAAAAAATTTCGATTTTTAAAACAATCACAAGACTTCACTATACTACGTAGGATGGGTAAGTAATAAATATAAATAAGTAAAATCAGAAATAATACTTGTGGTATTTTAGTTTGCTAAGCGCCGAATATTTCTAAAAACTTTCTTTAAAAAAAATGTTGTTTTTGTTTTATATAATATATATATGTGTGTGTGTGTGTGTGTGCAAAAATGGCGTAATAAGAGACACATAAAACAGCTCACCCTAAATATATATATTTTAAAAAAAATGAATTATATTCTAAAATATAGTTCTTTCTTTAAATAGTTAATACTTATTCAATGGAAATTTATCAGTTGCCAGTTATTATACAAAAAGGTAAAGTTCATTTTTAACACTTTCCAACCTAGTTGAAAAGTGTTTATGACTTCGGTTTGTCTGGCCGTCTGCCGTCTGCCGTCTGCCGTCTGTCCGTGCTCTAACTCCCATAAATATACTCGGATTGCCTTGTAATTTTTATATGTTATAATCGTTATCTATAGCATGTTCTCTATTTCAACGGAAGTGTGTAGCACTTATAGTTTTTTTACAGGGACACTCAAAAGAATTCCGTTACATTGCGGTCTATGGGGAAAAATCATTTGCGGTTTATTTAAATAATGTTTCACTATTTTAAACGCATTGAAATTTATATATATCACTAAGGTGCATTAGAAGAAGCTTAATATGGAATAGGGTGTGCATAGCACTTATACTTACTTTACAGGGACAGTCAAAAGAATTCCGTTACATTACGTCTATGGAGAAAAATCGTCTGCGGTTTATTTAAATAATGTTTCCCTATTTTAAACGCATTGAAATTTATATAAGGTTCATTACAAGAGACTTACTACAGAATATTGTGTGTATAGCAGTCATCGTTCATTTACAGGGACACACAAAAGAATTCTCTACTGTATGTTAACAATAATTCCTGGAAGTGCGTTTTAAGTTACTGAAAGCGATTTTAATTTTAAATCGCTTTTTGTATATTACGTGGTGTGTATAAATTCTGTAGATCCTATACAGGGAAGCACAAAAGTTCGGGAACACATTTCCGTATTATTTAACTCCAGACGGAGAATTTTAAACTGTGCTACGTGTTTCCTAACTGAACTAAAATTTAGCATCCTATGTAGTATATATACAGATCTATAGATCCTATACAGGGTTGAATAAAAGTATTCGGATTACTTAGATGTTATCTTTTAGCTTATTAAAGAGTATGATTCGTAAAATTATTTTGGAAGCGTTGGAAAGTGTTACATAATCTATGCTTGACGCATGAGTTTTCGTTCTTGTTTTAATCTAACAAGAAAAGTTATTGAAAAAGTGTGTTTTTTTATGTGTCTTCTATTACCGCATTCAGTTTAACAAAGTTTTTAAATGAATGTTGGAAGACAAATCTCTCTTATTACCCTATATAGGATAATAAAAGGAATAGAATTTCTGTAAAATTTAAATATAAAATTTAAAAAATAAACACCCTCTCTGACGAGGATCCTGGCTACACCACTTACCGTATCCCGCAAAATAATCATATTAAATTTAAATTGAACACTTTAATTGAAAAAGAAATTTCAAACATTATTTTGAAAAGAAATTTTACTCCTTCACTCTTTTTGATAAAAAAATTCTATACAAACAACAACACTACCTCTTGAAAAAAGTTTATATGGATATGCACATATTTTAATTTTCTTCTAACGACTTTTCTGAAATCTTATCTCAAGTCGTAAAGATTCTTTGGAAGATATTTCTTACTTTCTTACTTTTATCGAAATACTTTTGCGATCCTTTTACGGAACCGCGATGCTGTATTTTCCAACTGATATGCAAATCAGATTCTTTGCAAGAGAAGATTCAACTTTAAAGTATCGCATTTTATTCTTTCTTTTTTTTTTTTCATGCAGTTAAAAACTGTTCGAAGACAGATAATACAAGAACGAAAAATCCAGCATCAGACATAGATTACGAAAACTTTTCAATATTATCAGAATATTGTTAAAAAAAAAATTATTTTTTGTTTTATAAATTCAAATGAGATGCCTCGATAAACAATTTATCAAACACATAACTCAGTAAGAATCCATTTTCAGCAGTTGCTGTTTATAGCCGAAAATGTGTAAAATTCTATCATTCCCTGTATCTACAATCTATGGAATTTATACACACAATACACTGAGATCAGTGTAAAAATGCAGAACACAGGTAAAAGCGCATTTCATTCAATTTTCGCTCATAATAAGTCTTGAAACCGAATTCTTTTGTGTGTTTCTCTAAATGAACGATAAAAGCTGTGCATTTCATAATCTTCAGAAAACATGTAGTAGTGAACCTCATTAATGTATACAAATTTCAATGTGTTTGAAGTAGTGTACATCAAGGAAATATTCTGCAAGCAATTTTCTTTCATAGATCATTATGGAATGGAATCATTTTGTGCGTCCCGGTAAATAAACTATAAATGTTACTTGCTCGAAATTCTATAGAAAGTATGTTATAATATAACCTACCTCAGGATACATATCAAATTCAATATGTTTGAAGTATCGTAACATTATTAAAAAAAAGTGGATTTTACTCCTTAGACCATAATGTAACTGAATTATTTTGTGTGTTCCTATAAAAGAACTACAGATGCTACACACGTCATTTTGAATAGCAAACATGCTATAGTAAACCTCAATAACGTATACATTACAGGGCATTTGTGTCTCTAACGTAACAGCCATGTAAAAGTTCAAGTTTCTATCCCTAACAATTTCAGATAAATCATTGTTTAGAAAGTTTTTAGAACTTTTTAAGCTTATTTCACTTTTTTTAATTTCGATTTTTTTTATGGAAACCGTTTTTTGCTAGCACTGAAATGTTAAAAATAGCCACCATGCCAAATTTCAAATTCTTATACCAGCCGCATCACAAAAATCCACATTTTAGAATGTTTTTTGCTTCTGCACCTTTTTTAAATTTCGACTTTTGTAAAAACTGTTCTGTGGAAGAATTTACGTATAACAAATAACAGGTATGTTAATTTCTAAGTTTCTGTCGCTAACAATTTAGAAAAAAACGTAATTTATAACGTTTTCCGCTCAGTTTACACCTTTAAACTTCGAATTTTTAATAGACTGTTTATACCAAGCGTCTGCATCTTAAAAGTTACAACTATACTAAATATCCAGTTTCTAACCCAAATAAATCCAATTAAATCATAATGTAAAACGTTTTTAGACCGTTTTTCGCTCATTTCAGCCTGTTAAATTTAGATTTCTGTAGAAACCGGTCTTAGCGAGCATTTGCATTTTAAGAGTAACCACCATGCCAAATACGAAGCTTCTACACCAGCTGTATCACATAAATTGCAATTTTAGTACTTTTTTTTTTTTTTGCTCTTGTCCATTTCGCATTTGTCACATTTCGCATTTTTAGTAAACTGTTCTGGGTGATCATTTACGTGAGTAACAGCCAGGCGAAATTTTAAGTTTTTAGCCTTAATAGTTCCAAATAAATCGTAATTTAGAAAGTTTTTAGAACTCTTCTCGCGCACTTCACTCCTTTAAATTAATTTTTTTTTTCAAATTGTTCTGTGCGACCATTTATAATTTAAAAGCAACAGCCATGTCAAATTTTAAGTTTCTACCCCTTACAATTCTACAGTAATTGCAATTTAGAACGCTTTTTAAACGCTTTCCGCTCATTTCACCCTTTCGTAATTTAGAAATTTTTTTCCTCTTTCACCCTTTTAAATTTCGATTTATTTTAAAAAACTGTTCTGTGTGTGCACTTGTGTCTTAAACAGTATCAGCCATGTAAAATTTCAAGTTTCTGTTCTAAACAATTCCATAGAAATTCGTAATTTAGAATGTTTTAGAACAGTTTTCCCTCATATCACTCTTTTAAATTTCAAGTTTTTTTTAAAACTGTCCTTAGAGCGCATGTATATCTTATAAGTTACCATCTTGCCCAATTTCAAGTTGTTTCATTTCGCGTACCATATACTATTTGCAATATTTTTATATTTCATTTAAATTTTTGGTAGTTCTTGTGCACTTTTTACGCTTTTACAAATGTTTTACACCTATGCGAAGAGCGGGTATTGCATGAAAATGATTTTTCCCCAAGATGATAAAACCCTGACAGATCGATTTCTAGATCCGGAAAGCAACTAATCGCTTACTTTGATAAAAATCGCTTGATGCATTTTAGAGAAAACCGGTAAATATACATATTCTGACCATCTACCTAATAATGTGTTTTGGTCCCCCTTTGGCCCTTAAAACAGTTAAAACCCGCCTGCGCATGGTTGCCACAAACCCTTGGTAGATGGCTCGAGACAGATTTTACAGGATTTTAAAGCAGCGATCGTACAAATACGGGATTATCCGACATCGTTGGTCTGCCGTTACATTTCACCCTAAATGTGGTATATCGGATTAAGCTCCGGTAACTTTGGCTACCAGGACATTAACTGGAATTCAGCATTATGTTCCTGGAACTACTCCCGTAAAATTCGATCCATGTGACATGGAGGTCGTTCTGTTGGAAGACTCCAATTTCCAGTTGGGAAGACATACGTCATGAGGTAGAACTGGTTCGCAATGATTTTCAGATAGTTCGCAGCTTTCATGGCCTGTTCTATCACAATCACGGGTCCTTAAAGACGCCCATGAGAACATTCCCAAAGCATAATACCGCCACTATCTGCCTGTGTATGGTATGCTGTACATTGAGGGAGTAACTGTTCGCCTGGAAGACGGCGTACCCTGACACGTCCATCGACGTGATGAATGACGAATCATGATTCATCCGACCTGGCAACTGTCTCCCGCTGACCCATGGTCCAGTCACGATTTTCCTAGGTCTAATGTATTCGTACTTGGCGATGTCGCTTGTTCAACAGAGACACATGAGTGGTATGTCTGCTGCATAGTACCATATCCAACAGTCCCGCTGAACTGTGTTCTCCGAAACAATTCTACTTGGACCTGCATTCTATTGGACTGTCAGTTGATTCACTTGTCTGGCGCTGATTTTGCTTCAGCAAGCAGGACAGTCTTCAACGTCATTTTGCCTTGATAATGCGTGACGTCTAACGCCATGGAGTCTACTGCTGGTTTCACCGTCATTCATCCACTTTGCATATGTACTAACAACGGCAGGTCGCGAACAACCCATGAGTAGTTCAGTTTCGGAGATACACATTCCAGGCCGTTGGGACGTTGCAATTTGCCCTCTATCAAAGTGACTTAGATCAGTAGCCTTTCTCATCATACGCAGAAGTAAGTGCAAGAATGATTTCTCAACCACCCCAGCAGCAGTTAAATACCATCTCCACCTGATCACTTGCTCTCCACGTCATCCAGACGAGTTCATTGCAAAATGAGGGAAAGTCGTGATGTTTTGGCTCTTCGATGTGTGTGTGTGTGTGTGTGTGTGTGTGTGTGTGTGTGCATGAATTGCTTGATTAATAGACGTAAATAATTCATCATTTAGTAGTATAAAATTTCAGTTTTTGACAGTTCTTGTATAGATAATGTACAGTCTCCAATTCTTAGCTTGCAGAAAATTCCATAATCCGATTCAAAGACAATTCGTGTAGGTTTGGCGAAAAATTTATTCCATTTTTTTTTTTTTACCATTGTGTTAACTCTCATAGAGTTAAAACTGCCTATTGTGTCAAATGTTGTAAGCAGCACTCTTGTTCAGTGTTGAATTCAGGGGGTGCCCCGGGAGGGGGGACATTCCCCACAGGAGCATTGAAATGTCCCCCCTCCCCGAAAGATTTGAGATTTTATGTTTTTAATGGTTAAAAAGTGCAATTTCCCCCCCGGAACTCTGTAATGTCCCCCTCGGAACCACAGAAATCCCTACCGTAGAAAAGTGTCTGAATTCAACACTGCTCTTGTTTGACTTCAATCTTGGCTACAATTACGGAAATTTAGCTATTTTACCATTGCAAAGAGCGGATATAACATAATAAATTGTTTCATTTCACATGCCACATGCTATATGCAATATTTTTATGTTTCATTTCAGTTTTTGGCAGTACTTGTATAATTTTTATGCTTTCTGCAATGTTTTCTAACCTTGCGAGGCATAAGTATTTAAAAAAATTTTTCCTGGAGATGACACCCTAACAGATCGATTTCTAGACCCAAAAAACCCTTAGACCGTCGTATTCGTGAAAATCGTTAGAGCAGCTTTCGAGAAAATAAAAAATATATAAATATTCAAGAATTGCTCGTTTAATAGTATAACCATTATTTGTCACGCATTTATTTCTTCCTTATTCACCTCAGTCTTTTTTTCTGAAAACATGATTTTATAAAGAGTTTTCAACTATAAAAAAAATTATATTTCTCTTAAAAACTGAAAACTTTCCTAACATTAAGCTACCCTGTTTTTACGGGCGTATTTTTTTCACAGCTGATTAAAAATTTATATTGTGCAGACAAAGTGCACACAAACATAAATTATTTTCATTCTTTTTATTATTATGTTATATACCTTCAATACTATAAGCGAAAAAGAGTTTTTTTTATCCAAAGCTTATTACATAAGTAGTGAAGAATAAAAAAAATAATTATGGGGGAATTAAGAAAAGCCTTAAAGTAAAGAATTTTTAATGATTTTTTTTCCTCTATAATTATTCTAAATTATCTGCGAAATCGCACTTTTTTTTATCGAAATATATATGAAAAAAATTGCAAATTAATTAATGGAAATGTGCTTTTAAGATTAAAGTGAATTTATTTTATATCTTTAATTAATTAATTAATTTTTGTTTTTTTAGAAATAAATTTTTTAAAAGGATTTTTTTTTTACTTTATAGATTTTTTCATTAAACATATTTGTTATATGTTTGTACTCTGTAATAAAAATTTTCCTTTTTTCCAAAGACTGAAGACTTTTTGGTTAAACAATTAATCTTAGATTTTAAAATAACACAATGCATTTTTTTTAATTAGCAATGGTCAGAATTTTAAAGAAGGATTAAAACAAAAAATTAATAATAAAATATTTAAAATGCTTGATGTTTTTTTCTTTACTCTGAATACATATTTTTTATCTTTTGGTCTCATTTATCTAATATGTTATACAATCTAAGCTTTGTTCAATCAGCAACAAAATTGAACACGTTATGGGAATAAAATGGTATATTTTGAATTCAAATAGTCTGTATCTTATTATATCAAAATGTGGATGTCTCCTGTATACCCCTTCTCCTATAATATGAAACACAGCGCGATGAAATTAACACCCGTTCTCTGTATGGACCGAGGACAAGCTTTCAGAATTTAAAATTTAAAATTATTTTTTGCGATATTTTTTTTTTGTAACTTTTAACGAAATTTTGCTAAAGATGGCAATTAAATTACTCTATTTTTGTGGGGAAAAGGGAAAGAAAAGGGTGAATAATGGGATATGGTCCAAAATAGAGAACAAATACCTTTATTTTATGTTTGTTTGTTTAAATAAATCGATTTAAGGATTTTTTGTTTAAATTCTCTTTTAAAAGAATGTAATGTAATGCAAGGTATAAGCTCTCACGGACTATAGAGTTAGAGATATTTTTAATATTTTAAGATCAAAGTCAAATATACAGAAACGTGCATGTTCAAGACCATGTTCTTCGATACTCGTGTGTCAATATTTAACGAAAGAACTTCTATGAAGATCCCCTATTGGACGAAAGAGAAAAAGGAATTTCCAAGAAGCATAGAATTTAATCATGCTTGAACTCTGGTGTTAGGAATGCCTTTTGAAATTCAGTAGGGAATTCAAAAACATAGAATTTACTTCTTAATGGTTCTAAATAGTTAATAGTTTCAAAAGTATCGCCTGGGACAAATTAACGTCCGCCTGGGGTGCTTTTGAGTGTGGAATCTTTTTGGATATGTCTCAGTTTGTGTTTGAAAAAGCCGTTAGCATCTATCCAATAAAATACCGTGGTTATAACGAAATGATAGATAAAGAGAATGTATTATGTGAGTTAGATAAAAGAGACATGTATAGATATTTGAAACTTTATGATAACATTTAATTATTGAACTTAAATATATTTCACTTTTGATTCTGAAAATACAAAACTTTAAGTGCTTAGTCAATATTGTATAAGATGCATTGTAGTAAAGTATATTGAAAATAATTTAAAAAAAAAACTTTCGATAAAAATTGCATGCTAAAATACATCATTTGTTTTACTCTTTTTGGTTTTTAAAAACAACGAGTGTTGCGAAATCTGATGGATTTTGTATTTACAAATTCCAAATTCTCTCCACAAAGTTTAAATAGTTATTGTTGATTTATACAATTGATGAAACAATGGAACAATGTAGTTAGCTGAATGGAATACCTAGTTGCGTACCAACTGAACTTTCAGGATATAGATAAGCGACTTGTGAGTATATTTTGTTAATAAAATTTAAAAATAAATTATTATTCAAAATTTTTTGGTGTGAATTTAGAGTTTTTGAATTAGAAAATTTGTCAAAATTAGTAATATTGAAAACAACACATGGACGTACTCAATTAATTAGTTCTCTTTTGATATACAATTAAATATTGTTTTACAATGATACCTAAAGCAATGGTTCTCAACCCAGGAGGTACAAGTAGATGGCACTTTTTTCTATCCCTCTAAAATCAACATTAAGAGCATCCAAAATGTCATCAAGAGCAGCAATTTTCACTCTTTTTCATCGCACGGCACACTATACAATTAAGCGGTTTATAAGTAAGCGGCGATTGAAAAACATACAAATATACCTTTTAAATTATTTAGTAACACAAACAAAAATCTTCATCTAATCGAAAACCGCAAAAGAATTTATTATATATTTTAAAAATTTTTAATAAACAAAATTTCAAAAACTTATTTTTTAGTTTCATTTTATATTACCCTTTAACCACATAACTGAGTATAACTTTTTTTTTTTTTAGAATATCGTTATTGCAAAATAGAATTTGTCCGAAAGGTCTTTGTTCTTCTTAATATTCTTTCAAGTATCTAGCCGACATCTGTATTTGTATTTAATATTTTTTTCTATCGAAGAAGAGTCTATTTTTCGCATATAGAATGTTGAGAAATGATTTTTTTGTATTATTTTCAAATTTAGAATTTTGAGAAAACAATAGATTATAATAGCTGTTTTATATACCTCTTTCTGTATTATGCAATTCTGCAGCGTACATGCACACGCAATTTCTCATCTAATCCAGACGAGTAGACTTAGTCAGGAATATATGATACGTTACCTACAATAAATCTAAAGTTTTTCAAATTTATTAAATAGTAGTTTATATTTATTTTACATATTTTTAATAGTTCAAATAATTCAACACCATTTTTGTTTTCTTTCGAGAGTAGAACTTTTCCTCTGACAGCATATTGTTTTATCTGTAGATCTGAAGTCATTTTCATTATCTCCCTTCATATTCTTATGAAAGGTATTCAAAAATTGAAATTTCAAAGAGAATGAACCTGCGAAATGCGACACTCCCGTGCCACACCGGTCGAAAACTCTTGCACTAGAGGAAATAGGAGAAGGAAAGAGCCTTCAGATTAATTAATTTGGCTTTAATAGTGCTCGAAAATAAAGTATCTTACATTGACAGGAAAATGTAGATTTTTCAAAGAGCAAATGTTCTTAGAACTGCATACAATTTAAATATATATATATATATATATATTCATAACCAGAAATATCAGGGCATTAAAACAATGAATTGAAATCATCGTAATTTGGCGAAATACCTGCGTGTGCAACTGTCATAGTTAAAATTAATCATCGATTATTTATAAAAATGCCGGTATTGAGTTGATGCATTGAGTTGTAGCATGCATTAAGTGCGTTCAGTTGAAGCATGCATTAGGTGCATTGAGTACTTTGATTAGTAATAATGTATAAAGCGATAATGTATAGAGTTTTTTTTTTTTTTTTTTTTTTTTGGAAACATTCATTGAATAGTATCATAACTTTATTAAGGATAAATAAATTTTTCATAAAATACTTTGTTCAGATAGTAGCTGCTTTATTTGTACTAAATGATATAGGTAGTGTGTTTTATTTTTAGTTATCACAGTTTTTGGTTGTTTTGTTTTATTTTGTTTACTAATTTTTAATCAATCCCTACCGTTTTTATTACTTTTTAAAAAAGTAAAATAAATAAATATTGATTGTTATTATTTTTTTTTTCTTTTTAAGTTAAGCTTTGCCTGCCTTTTCCCACCTGTCATTTATGTGCTGTTGTATCGAACATGTCCCGAACCTTATTTTTTGCTATTTAAACTTTATTATCATTAGTAAACTTACTACAGCTATACCATTTTACTTTCTTATTTTTAGACTCTATCCTTAATTTCTTTTGTTTTACTATGAATCCCATATTTATTTTTTACCATTATTTAAATTTTTCTTCTTTTCTTTTTTAATTGCTCATTGAAGTGTTTTAACTTTTCCCAACGGCTCATTTTTGCAAGACATTCTACTCACAATAGACTGGGCGTAAAGTTGATAGCAACTCGGAAGCCCCTTAACCGATATCAACTGTTCGGACTGCCTGTGTTAAAAAGTTTTCAGTTGAGTTTCTGGCTGATTATTAAGACGTATGTTGCACTGCTCTGTGCTTTTTTACGCTATTGCGTTGAATTCTATTCGTTTTCTCAAAATGTCATCTACGAGCGAGATCAATGTAGTTATATACTACTTACGAACATTGTGAACGGGCTATTGCTCCGAACTTTAATGCTCAACTCTTATCCTCCGCATTTGCTGATGGGAAAATTAAGAATATACTGGCTGAATTCTTCTCTTTTTGTGATGAATACATTGCATCTTAAACAAAGATGGTTACCATCAATCACAAGCTGATCAACCGGAGGTAAGAAATTCTTGCTTAGAGCTTTTTTCAATTTCTTGGAGAACCTTATAATCTTAAAAATTATGCAAATTCCGCTTACTTTTCATTTTTCTGTTTTTCTAAACTCAAATTAACCCTCCATGCTTTACTTACTAATGAAAATTTATATGAGGAGCTTAACTTCACCAAGGTGAATAATGGACTTAAACGTAAAAATGAATTGGAAAACTTCGGAACACCCCAGAAAAATAAATTTCAAAATCTTGGTAGTAACGTCAATCTTGATGACGATGCCCGTATGGATCAAACTTCCCCTCTTAACACCCCGTATCAAAAGTCTGTTAACTCTAAGCCCCGTATTAATCCATTTTATGTTGAAGTACAGGAAAATTGGAGTGACCTTGCAAAATGTATTAGTGAGATTAACAAAACCAAACCATTGATTATTCTCAAAGGCGAACGTCTCATGATTTTGTGCTAAACAGACGAAGACTTTAGGGAAACTCACCGTTTCCTTGATGAAAAAACTAAGAAGTATACTATCCTTCCCTCGAAGGACCAGAGACCTAAAAAATATGTATTAGCGATTTTTCCTGTTATACTGATAATGAAATTATCATTGATAGTCTGAAAGAGTATGGCTTCACTGCAATCAGGGCTGCCATGCTAAAAAATCGCAAAACTGGAAACCCAATGCCAATATACATTTTGAGTGTCCTCCCGCGCTCCAATTTTAATGAAATCTACCAAATTAAGGAAATTTATTATATTTCTGTCAATATTACAGCCTTTAATTATAAACAAAAAGTTAAATAGTGTTAAACGTTTCCAGGGTTTTAGCCACGCTTTCGAAGTCTGCAACTTTACGCCGTAATGCTTATAATGTGCCGAAAAACATCTAACTACGGAGTGTCCACACAAGGGCAGAATTACACAAAATATGCAAATTGCGGTCAAACTGGTCACCCTGCTAACTACCGTGGTTGTCCTAAAAACCTCTACCGTGTTAGAGGCGAAAACAACTCTAATTCTACTAAAGAAAACAACAATACTGTTAAAGAAACCCAAATGCTGGCTGGTATTCTTAAAGAATTTAATTGTACTAAAAAGAAAACCAATACTGCACCTGCAGTTGATTCTCCTGAACCTATCCTTGAAAGCTCTAATACTCCTGTGGAGAACTCCCCTTCCTCATCTACCAATGATAATACTAAAATTATTGCAAATTCTACTTCTAACTCTCATAAAGTACCATCTAATTATAGTAATGAAATCTTGGAAAATTTCCAAATTTTTAAGGATTTAAAAGAAATTTTCCAAATCTCTAAATTTCTTAAATGTATAAAAAATATTGCTATACAGGCTAAAAAGTTTAAGAATCCTATGGAAAAAATTATTGTTATTATCAATGAATTCGACTCCCTTTCCAATGAAATTAATCTCTCCAATGTTGACTAATGTCATCTTTGCAGAGTTACCAGACTGTGCGTTCTCCAACCTCGCATTTTTAATTCACCCTTTCATTTTTGTTTAAAAAAACTCTTTATATATTTTTCTAGACTCCTTTCTTAGTAATGTATTTCTTATCCTAATGTATGGAATCTGAGAAGAGCTGGGTTCTTCCTTCGGAAGATTTTCGTCTGTTATGTGGATCTAATGGAAATTTTTTTTTTATTTTTTAATTGTTAAACTTTCTTTTGTTTATACTGCATTATATTCCATTTAATTTTTTTATTATAATTTTATGTAGTGCTTTACTACAATTATAAATTTTCTCACGGCTCCCTCTTTGCCTTGCAAGTCGATTACCTTTATACTGGATATTAAGTTGCTTCCCAACTAGATGATCCATAAAGCTCACTACTTTGTTCCATTGCCTATGTTAAATATATATGTGTACGCTGAGGAGCAGGAGGGAGAAGAAACCGTCATTATAAGTTGTCTTCAATTCATGAGGAACAATGTAGAAAGTTGAGAACTGTTGGCCTACAGCTAGTGTATTAGCTTCCATTCCAGCCACTATTTCTACTACACACAAAATCATTTCTGTACGTGAACTTTAAGCATCTTAAAATCAGATTACAGCTTTAAAATGTTTGTAAATCATTTATCTTACTTTTGTCAAAAAAATTTATTACTACAGCAATTTCTTTTATTTGTAAATTGTTTACTTATCCCTTAACTCGTAAATGCTACTTCAAGTTAAAGAACTTTGAGGTTGAAATAAACATAAATTTTCTGAATTTATCTTAAAAACTGGCAAGATTTAATATAACTGGTGCATTTTGGTGATTTATTTTTAAAATCGTATCTGCTCAAGTGGTTTCATGTTTACGTTTTTGAGATGAAAGGCGACAATATTTAGAAAAGATCGTGTTCTGAATAAATAATATTTCCTGAAAAGCAATAGTTCTGGGAACATAATAAAATGCATTTCTCTATAAGATTACATTTTAGCATGCTTAGCATACGTTTAATAAGTAAAGTGCATTTCGACTCGCGTAATGTTATTTGAATATTTTAAACTTATTTGTGGCTTAAAAGAAGTAAAATAAATAAGAATAAAAATAAAAAATAAAGTATTAAGTATATGGAAATTTTATTTGCTATTTTTTCCGTTGTGGCTAACTCAAATGTTTTATTTCTGGCATTTCGTACTTTTTTAATAATATAAAACTTTTGTTTTTTTCTGTTACAGTAGTGATTCAAGACGGCTAACTTTTTAGGTACGTAATTATATAAATACGTAGCACCTATAGCCATCGTCAGGTCCGTCCGTCTGTCCGCATATAACAAATCAAAAACTACCCGACCGAATGGTTTGAAATTTAATATATACAATCATTTCAGAATTTTGTAGAGTTATTTCAAATTGTATGAAAATCGGATCAAAACTTAAAAAAATATTAATAAAAGTTTTCTTCATTCTATTAAATCCTATCACACGTAATTATTTCAATGATATCCCATGCTAGGCAATGATTCTAGGTTGCCATGGTGATTACGTTCTATTTAAGATGGAGTCATATTAGTATTTCCGTATTACTGAATTTAAAAACCAAATTTGTATACTAAAATTTTGTAATTACAGCAATCATATAATCTACCAACAGTTTTTTAGATAGATGTTTCCGGAGACATAGATATTAAATGGAAAAAGAGACTAAATATGGATTTCAAGTTCTGAAATTTTCAAAGCTAAGCTTAAGTTTCCCATTGGAATTTTCAGTAAATGTCAACAAAAGATAAAATGTCGCCAACTTAAAATGTAGTTATTTTATTACGGAAATTAATCATATCATAATAACAGACGATATAATTCATTTTTTCAGTCAAATAATAACGATGATATTTTAAATTGTCTTGTATCAGATATTTGCGCATAGTATAATTTTAATGTAGCAGAATTGTAATTAATTGCTTGTAAAAGTGTATTGAAACTTAATTTCATAAAATAAAATTAATATCTATAATATGAAAATCTGCACGAAATATAAATTTCTTATACATGCATTTTTGCATAAGAGTGCAACAGCTATTGCACGAAGATCTGAATACTTATAAAATTAGTTACAGTATGACCGCACCTCATTTGTCACGTTTGACGTTCAATTTCCAACTTGTTTGTTTTGCAAATGAAATAGATTTTACCTTATTTATCGACCAGCAACAACAACAAAAGAAAACATGTTAATGCAATTTGTCTGATATATTCTTCAAATAACAGCGCAATCGAAAGGTTGTGTATTTTAAAATAATAAATTGTCCATTTACCGTAGTATTTCGGAAAAACTAATTCTTTCGATTAATTTATTAATTTATTATTATTATTATTATTATTATCGAATTAATTTATTATTAATATTATTATTATTATCGAATTAATTTATTATTATTATTACTATTATTATTATCGAATTAAATTATTATTATTATTATTATTATCGAATTAATTTATTATTATTATTATTATTATTAATGGAAAGCGCAAAAAAAAATAAAAATAAAAATAAAAATAAACCCTAATTGAGCTACGCATTCTTAGGTTAGCTAAAAAATAACATTGACATAGAAAAATAACTTATAACCAGAAGAACCCGTGCGAAGCTTTCACACTGCAATCTTTGAGATTATTTTCTGGTACGTTTTAGCACTAATTTTTAATTAACTGATTTTTTTAAATTAAACAACGTGTTTTAACAATATGTGGGTGTACTATCTCAGAAACTTGTTCAAAAACTTTTCGAATGATACCTCATTCATTGTTGTATGTTTTGTATGTGCATAGAAAAAAAGATGTTGAAAACAGAAATAATATATATGATGATTGTGTATAAGAAAAGGGGAACAGATTTCCAGAAAAGTTTTTGCCAATTTTTTTTTCTCTCGCCAAAATCATTTCTCTAGGTTGCCAAAACTTCCTATACTGAAAAAAAAAGGGAATTATAAAAAAAATTGAAACACTGAATCTGTCGTTTAGCGAATTCATATGAAAGCATTTCCTCAGATTTTGCAAAACTGTTCCAGAAATGTCTTAAATACATAAATCAATATTTGGTACACCACTTTTTTGCAACCCTATGGGAACATAAACATGGGATGTTCAAATTTTGTGGTTCAGCAGCCATTTAAGTGACGTCAGTACTGGCATATTAACAGCTTAATAAAATATTAAAAAATAAATACTTACAATTTTTGTGAATCCTAATGAGCTGTATATCTAAAAGGAAGATAATCCTTAAATCTACTGGTGCTCCGATACAGTACGCATATACACAACCAAGATTAAAAAAGGAAAACAAATAAAAATAGCTGATGCACGCGTAAAAATTAAATAAAATCCCGATTAAAAGCTCGATATTTTCAAAAAGTACGCGCAAGAAATAAATTAACAATCGTATTTCAATTGCATTATCGAGGCTAACGAAAAAGACAGGCTACCGCGGTGCATTCCACTTATCTTTTTTTACAGACCGCTATAGTGACGTGATGCCCATTTCGTACACCTGCATTGGTGCATTCGAGCATCACATGACTCCGACGGTCTGTAAAAAAAGATACACGTAAAGCACCGCGGTAGCCTTTCTTTTTCGTTAGCCTCGTTGCATTATAGGATGACGTCATCTGATAATGCAGTATTTTATTTTGGTGGCAACACTGATTTGAGAAAACCTTTCATTTCATTTATGAAAGTCTTGATGAAAACAATGCCGATTTAATTTTTAATTAACTACAATTTTTATTCAAAAACATAATTTAACGAATTGTTAAGTGTGCTATGTCAGAAGCCTGTTTAAAATCTATTCATATGCTATCTCTTTCGTCGTTCTGCGTTTCGTATTTTCTGAGAAAAAGGGATGCTGACAGGAGAAATAATATACATGATTTACTTATAAAAACTAACTAAAAAGTGTGCAGAATAAAGTGTTTCAACATTGCATGGACTGTCAATCATTTCCATATTTAACCCTTTCTAACTCAACAACTCCGATTTGAAAATTATTTACTCAGATGTTAGAAAACATCATTTTAAACATGTTAAAAATAATTAAAAGAATTTAGAACATAAAAATAAAAATATCTTGTCGAAAATGTGCTTTTTTTTTCCTATCTGCAACAAAAAAAAAGTACATATTTCTTATAAATATTGTCAATTTTCTATTTCAAAGTTGTAAAGTATACGAACTTACCTTTGTAAAAAAAAAAAATCTATTTTTGAACGTCTCCAACCTTTTTAATTTTACAAAATTTACGAAGTTTATTTTAGCAATAACGATGTGTAACTGTTCAAATGATAAAAATAAAAACTTTGATGAATAAAAAATTAACTTAGTATCGCCGCCTGGTGATATTTCTATGAATAATTGATATTGACTGCTATGTTGGAAGATAGCGGCAATAAATAAAATCGTTTTTTAAAGCTCACTGTATAAGTGTACATTGATTTTTGGGTATGTTGCAGATATTCAACTTGGTGATACAAAAGGATACATGCGCAGCAGCGTCTTACTACTTATTTTACTGTTTATTACTGTTAATTTTACGGTATAATACTGGAAGCTTGGGTGTCAATATTATACTGTAAAATCAACATTTTTTTTCTTTTTTTTTTTTTTTGTTTTGCCGTGTATATGGATGTTTTTATGTGAAATTTCTGATTTTTAAAACACACTCTCGGATTTTAATCATTTACAAGTTTAAAAATCAGCTTGTATAAAAGTTTTAATTATGACGAAATTTTCCCAAATGCTTTTCGCACGTAATAATTTATTAATAGTAAAGTTTTCTGTATTTTTTAATATTCGCATGTTTAATATATTTTCAACTGAAAAGTGTTTGGAAGTATTATCATTTGGAATTTGTAAAATCTGGTAACATTGAATAAAAACGGCTATTTCAAATTACTTATTAAAACTCTTTTCAAGAAATAAAATTTGAAAGAAAAAATTTTAAGAAAACTTCGAAAAATAGACAAATTTAAAAGAAAGATTGGACACTTGCACACTACTATGTAGTCCAGTATATTCTTGCAAAAGATGGTTAAATTGCTATGCATAGTTTTCGATCCTATAACACTTATGTAACTGAACTATTTTGACCGATTTTAAAATTAAGTAGCCGTTAAAATAATTCTTCCATTTAAAAACTGACTGCTTTGACATGTTTATTATACAGCTCTCTGTAAAACTAATACCAGTTTTCGTGTTTTTATATGCAATAGTTTTTTGCAGGCTGAGCCGAGAAAGTAACAAGTTTACAATAAATTCAATTACGGACAGCAGCGTTAGTTACTTTTATTTAGAATATAGACATAATAAGTAACTTAAATTTTTTAATGCAAATATATTCATATAAATTTAATTCGATTTTTATTGTGCTATTACTTCTGTTTTCTTTCCATTATTTGATTATTTAATTTTATAAATTGAATTCAAGTCTAAAACAAAAATTTAGAGCATTCTCCCTGAATTATTACGTAACAAAAGAAAAAAATGTTAATTAAAGGATAATATTTATAAACACTTTCTATTGAGAAAATTCAATAATATTATAAAAACCTAAAGATATAGTATGGATTTTGTTTAAAATAACTTTCAAATGTTCATCGTGTAGAAAATAATTTTCGTTTTCCTTTTACGATTTCATTATTTGATTTCTAAATTGAATAAAATTTTCAAAAATAAACAAATAGTGCTGGTGATGTTACTGAATTATTACATACCTGAAAAAAAAACATATAGTTTCAATCTACTATTTAAAAAGTTTTCATAAGGAGGCTTTAATAATGCGTTAGGATATCAAGTAACAAATTATGTTTTAAATATTATCCTATATTATTTAAAAACTCAATTGAAAAGCTGCTTAGTCGGAATTTTTAATCAAATTTCAAGATTAAATATCTGTAGTTGCCAAAACATCTCTTTATAAATTTTAAAGTAACAAGTAAAAATTTTAAAACGTAAGAAATGTTTGTTAAAATATACCTTTTTGTATGGAATAACACTTGATACCCTTAAATTGATTGAAAGAAGAAATAAAAACTGTACAGCTTAGTTTGGTCCTAAATTACAAATGTAAAAGGCTGAATGTAAATGCCGCGATGCATTTTAAATGTAGTTATATTCTTTTAAAAGTTAATTATTTTCGGAATACTTTAAATATATACATTATTATATATATAGCATATATATAAATACAATTGTTAACTATATTGCTCATTAAATGCAACAACATCTTAATCACTTTACCATAATCATCCAGATTAGTCATCAGTGCTTTGCAGAAGATGTAAAATTCCAGTCCGAAGGAGCAAAGTCAATCGAGTAGGAGCAAAAATTCAGTTTGAGCTCAGATTTGATTGTAGCAGCTGAACTGTACGTCTGAGATATTTTAAATATCTGTTTTAGAAGGGTTATTCGTATTTCATGCTGTGTTGATTGAATAATAGTATTTTCTCCTCTAAATTTCTCTTCTTTCATAAATATTCTCGAAATAAATAAATATCATCATAAGCTTCTTTTTTTTTTTTTTTTTTTTGTGGACTTTCAACTAAACGAATCCCTTAGATTGATTAATATTAAATGCATAAACCTAAGTTAATAAAAAAGAAAACTGCCCAGTTAAACTGAGGGCATTGAGCTCACAGGCTATTCACACTAATTGTATATTATACACTTATTTCAAAGAATTTGAAATAAGCCCCTCGAAAAATAAAGAAATCGACAATATATTAAGGGGGGCCCCGTTCCCCCACCCCCTTATAGTTAGCAATTGAACCCCCAAACCTAATCAGGGAAGCCCTTTATTACAATGAACATATATACTAAATTCGAAGCAAATCGGATAATTCTGCATGAAAAACCCATTTATCTAAATTAAGGGGGATTACCCCCCCCCCCGTATCCCCCTTTATACTTAACCAATGAACCCCAAGACTAACCAGGGAAGCTCCTTACCACAATGAGCTTATATACAAAATTTGAAGAAAATCGGATAATTTTCCATGAAAAACACATTCATCTAAATTAAAGGGCTAGTATAAGCCCTAACCTTTACCCTCTTTATACTTACCCCTTTACCCTCTTTATACTTAACCAAAGAACCCCCTAAACTAATCAGGAAAGCGCCTTATCACAATGAACCTATATACAAAATTTTAAGAAAATCGCATAATTCTGCATAAAAACTCATTTATCTAAATTAAGGGGGGGATTATCCCCCTTTCCCCCTTTATACTTAACCAATGAACCCCCAAAACTATTGACAGAAGCGCATTATCAAAATGAACCTATATACAAAATTTGAAGAAAATGGGATAATTCTGCATGAAAAACCTATTTATCTAAATTATGGGAGGTTAGCCCCCCATTTCCCCCCTTTATGCTTAACCAATGAATCTCCAAAACTAATCAGGGAAGCGCCTTATCACAAGGAACCTATAAACAAAATTTAAAGTAAAACGGTTAGTTCTATCAAGAGTTATCGCGTTACGTACATACATACATACATACATACGTACGTACGTACATACAGAACCGGCGGGCACATAAGCTCTCAGGCTTTGATAGCCTGTGAGCTAAAAACTCACCAGCAGGAGTCACTTTACGATTCTTCACTTTCCCTCTGACGAACTAATGTTATATTAATACCTATGTGAAACTTTGCATAATTCCGAATAAAAATTTAGGAATTTTAGGCCTCAGTAATATTGATTACTCTACTCAGATTTGTCAATAAAGTTGCTGTCAAATAGTTGATTCGCAAGTAAAGATAACTAAAACTGTTTAGTTGCATTTTTCAGAAAAATATGCTTTTTGAGTTATGACGTTATTATTGTAGATATATTTTAGAAATATCACTCAAATTTGTCAGAGATGTGCATAACAAGATATAAAAATATAAAACCTTTACATTATTCTGAGAAGAAAAATCATAAAAACACCAACAGGCAAAAAGAAACTATTCTAATCTCTTGATACCCAACCTAAGCTTCTTGAACTTTGTTTCACGATTTGTATAATGCCACTTTGTAATATATTGGAGCTTCATTATTTTTTCCTCGTCATCGTAGCGAATTAATTTGGTTAGTATGTAGTCGTGGAAATGAATAAGACAGAGGAAACGAGTTTGTGTGGGACCTGATCTTTATTTCTTTTAAGTTACATATCACGATCCTTTTAAGATCAGGTCCAGTGTCCTGAGATATAAAAATTAGTTAGGTTCACATTTTATTAGAAGGCGTATGAGTGTCATGGATTAAAATAATAATTAGTTAGAGAAAAAAGGCACGATTTTTTTGTTCTCTCGTCCATTTATTTGAGTAATTAGAATTATTCCCGACAGAGCCGACAGAAGTACAAATTTGAGATGGACTTTCCTTTCAATTCTCTTTTTACTTTTGATTGATATTTGGGCCAGATCATGAAGGGCCTTCCCATGTAATGACTCATGCAGAGATACGCTTTAATCAGCGATTTTTATCGTAAAGTTAGTCCGAATTTGAGTTCTGGAAGTAATAAATGTTGGACAGGGAAACAAAGTTAAAAGGAGCAAATTAGTGGTGAGCATTAGATTAATATTATTATTATTATTAAACCGAAGACTAGGCCCCTACCTGCCGGGCATTATGCCCAGCTTAAGATCGCAGGGCGAAATTCGCCTAATCTCCTCATAGCGGAGATCTACCCTACTAGCTTCTTGAGTGTCACTGTCTGCAACGCTATTTGGTAAGAATCACTTTGTTACTGTGTTGGCCGGTTCTAGATTGTTATTAATTATGGGTCTCTGCGCACGTTGTCGAATAGAGAAAGGGGAGAAAAAAACGTCTTGCTTTAGGGCCGTATTCATACTGACTATGGTTGCTAATATAGATTGTGACAAATTAACAAAATGCAGTTTAAATATTTGTGTTTCCTCTACGTATTACATATTGTCTGTTGTATTCTCTAGTAGTTTGCTACAGTTTCTCTGTTTGACGGTTCACGGCCTCCACCCAATCTCGTTAAGATGGTAGATTAAAAAAATAAATAAATAAATAAATAAAAAGAGAAAGGAATTGGTCTCTTAATTTAGAACCTTGATCAGGTGACGAGACCTGCACCTAACTAGGCACCCCCACAGGTATAATTCATAGGGAACTCAGAGGACTTCCAACCCAGTGGACTCCCACGACGGATTTTGCATGCATCAGGCGCCATTAGCGTACATGGCTTCGTTTATTTATTTATTTATTTTTTGTGTACACTGTGCTTTTAGTATATTTTAATTTTTTTTTTTTTTTGGTGCAGTAAAAGTAAACTTTTTTAATGCCTTTTTGTGCAAAAATAGAAGATTCTTTTGCTTTTTATTATTTCGCTATGGGCTACGCTAGATTACTATTGCTGCTGAGGAATTAATCTTGTGTGGATGGTGGGAAGGGTTTGTTCAAATTTGCTTCAAGTTAGTGTGAAATTAGATCTATGTTATCAATTAACCATCTGATCACTGTTTTGGCTTTTGCTTGTACATGTTTGTTTTGAGCTAGCTGTTTGGGCCAAAATTGCTCGTTTTTTGGTATTATGTCTACCAGATGGAGTGCTTGTATGAGTGGACAGGCTATGAGGTAGTGTTTGGAAGTTCCCATCAATCCGCACTCGCATTCTGGAGTTTCCACCAGTGCGAATCTGTGCAGATATGCTGGAAAAGCGCCATGGCCTGTGTAGATTAGATAAAGTAGTTTGAAGCTTATTAATCTGTGTGTATCCACTTTAGGGAAGTACCTGTGTGTCAGCCTGCCTGTGTCCCCGTAGTCCCGCTTGAACTGTCATTGCTTAATTGTTAGCTCTTTCAGGTTTCTCTTTAGTTTTGTTATTGGTTACTCCATGTGGTAAGGAATTGCATTGTATGGGTTTTGTGCTGCCTGCTTGCCCAATTCGTCAGCATCCTCGTTTCCTTGTATGCTCACGTGAGCCTTGACCCAGCGGATTTTAAATTTATTATTTGAATTTTTTACTGTTTGTTGTATTGTATCTATTATTTCATTTACGTTAAAGGGTTTGCTTAATGCTTGTATTGCTGACATGCTGTCCGAGCTTATGCTGTAATCTTGCCCTCTGGTATTACCCCCATTCTGTGGCTTTCAGTATGGCCAGCAGTTCAGCTTGGAACAACTGTTGCACTTTCTTAATGGCACCGACCATGTCTTAATTTTTTGTTCACTTTTGTATGCTATGAAATCCAATCCCGTAGCGCATGATACGAATTTCGAACCGTCTGTGTATACGACTATGTCTCTTAGATTGTGTCCTAATCTTGGTTCTACTGTTTCTGCCGGGTGGTTGTGCCAAACGTTGATCTTTTTGACATAGTCCGTGTGATGAATAATTGTGTTGTATATGTTTCCTATTTGGCGTAATCTTGAGACCGTGCCGTAAGCTGCTTCGTATTGTATTTGAAGGTAAATTGGAATCAGGCTAGATAGAACCTGAAGTGCCGCTTTTGAGGCTGTCTTGTAAGCCTTGACTATGGTCAATGCAAAGTGCCTTTGATAGCTGGATACTACTTCCTTTCTGCGCCTATTCAGGTTGTGCCCCCATAATGGGGCATCGTATGTAAGTGTTTTCTCTACTACTGACCTATACCAAATTTTAATTATGTTGGGTTGTAGACCTCATCCCTTAGATACCGTCCCATCATCCAAAATGATTTTCTTATTTTCTTTGTTTGTTGTTGGCATTTTGAGACCCAGTTTAGATTCGTGTGTATCATTACCCCTAAATATTTAATTTGTTCTTTGGCATCTAACTTTTTACCGTTGAATTCTACGCCCTGTATGTTGTATGAATTTTCGGTTGGGAAATTCCCTGTGTGTCCTCTATTTAGGTACAGTAATTCTGTTTTCTCCAATTTAATGTTAATCTATTATTTGCAATCCACTCATTAAATTCTTTTATTATTTTATTTGCTAATTTTATAAGTTCTTCTTTTGTTTTTAATCTTAATATTAGTATAAAATCGTCTGCGAAATCCTGAATCCTGACATTTATACCCCATTGCTTCTTAAGTGCTTTATCTGTTATTAGCAGCCATAGAAGTGGTCCCAGGCAATTGCCTTGTAGACATCCACCGAATGTTTGCCTTGTTATTTTTTATACCATTTTCTTTTAATGTTACATATCTATCTTCCAGAAAACTAATGATCCAATTATTTAAGTATGTGGGACAGGGAGACTGTTTTAGAGTTTTGACAATTATCGGCCAACTTATATTGTCAAATGCGCCTTTAATGTCCATAGAAATTAGCAGTGTTTGATATTTTCCTCTTTGTCTTGTTTTATTTTGTTAATAAGTTCGTCTAGTGCTTGTTCTGTTGATATTCCATGTTTGAACCTGCATTGTTTGGCGCGCCAAAAATTACTATTTGTTAGATGGTGGTTTATTCTACCATGGATTATTATTTCTAATATTTTGCTGAATGCTGGTAGTAGGCATATTAGTCTGTAATTTTTTGGATCTTTGGTGTCTTTACCAGCTTTGTCGAATAGTCCTACTGTACCTATTTTGAAAGATTTTGGGAAATAGTTAAAGTCGAGGCATGTGTTGAAAAGTGTTAGTAATAGTTGTGGTGTTGCATTGTGTATTCTTTTAATTAAATTATAATCTATGTAATCATACCCTGGTGCCTTGTTCTGTTTTATATTTCTGATTATTCTGTTTAATTCCTGTTTCGTTATCACGGGGGCCCTCGAGTCATTAAACCTGGGAGGGGCTGGTATAATTTTATGTTCTGTTAACGGGTCTGTAAGAAACAGGTTATTTAGGAAGTGATTAAGAGTTTCCTTTATTGTTACTGTTTTATTATCTGGTAAGATGTTTACAAGTCTTGGGGATTTCGTAACTTTGCTCAAGGCTAGTTTATACTGGGAGCCATATCTGTTTGTTGCGTCCTCACAGAATCTTTTCCAGGTTTTAGTTTTAGCTTTTTTTTAACTATCTTTTTAGTTTTGCTCTTTTTTTTCTTTTTTTTTTTGTATTCTATGTGTTGTTTAGATTTTAGCTCTTCGTCTTTTTGTTTTCTATATCGCCTCCTGAAAGCTCTGACTGTTTCTTGCCGTTTTAATTTCATCTGTCCACCATGGTGGGGCTGTTATGTCAGGTGTTGATTTTTTTTTATATAGCAGTTAAACTCTACGGTTGTGATTTCATTTTGGAGTCTGGGGGTATTTAATTGGTCTATTTCCGATACATTTTTTTAACTCTTTGATAGATTTGTTTCTTTTTTTTTATCAAATTTTTCATGTTTTCCGTGTCTTGTTTCTAATCTGTGTCTGTGGTGGCTGGTGCTGTCATGTTGAATTTTAAATTTTATAAATTTGTGATCATTATGTGATTCGTCCTCGCTGACCTCCCATTCTTTAATTTTGTGTGAGCATTAGATTTAAAAGTTAGCGAGAAGTAAATATTAAAACAGTATTGAAACACTATGAAAAGAAAATAAAACTGTATAACAAATAAACTGCTTTTTTCTTTAATGGAAATATAGTCTTATTGCTTTAGGAAATTAATTTTTTTGCTTTCTGTAAAGCCTTGAAGCATTTTTTCTCACTAATCATTACTTTTCAATAATGATTGTGAAAAAAAAAATTACTTTTCAAATTATATAAATGCAGCTATTTCTAAATATCTCATATTAATAAAGAAATATTTTAAAATTAATTAAAATAATAATTTCATTATGTGGAATGAGGATGTATTTTTATTAATTACCTTTATTTGGATTTCTAATCTGTATTTAATAAATAATGAAACACTATTTCCATTTAACTAGACTTGCTGATTTATGAAAAGCAATAATAATGCTTTTAATTAAAATTTAAACGTTTTTGCTTGTCCAGAGATTAGGGATTGGAAAAATATTTGTATAAATTAAAATAGCATCCATGTGAAAGACATATCTAAGAAGCAGTTTTCACAATTATGAAAACATTCATCTGCATTAAAATATTCATTTGAAATTCTGATATCTTCTGCTTCCAGCATTGATTAAAATAAACCTATATTTTATTTCCAATGCAGAAATATAAATCGTTAAGATATTCGCTTGTAATCAAAAATATTTTCCTTTTTATAAGTAACATTTACTAGAATTTTCTGTCTAAAGTACAAAATATTTTTTTTATATATCACGCAGAAAAATGATATACCCAAGATACAGTTTTTTCTGAAACAAAATTATTGTTAAAGAAAACACTAAAGTAAGTTTCCTAAAAATATATTCTATCCCTTTTTAGCTCATGTGAAACTCTTTATACACGAAATCATTATAAAAAGAAATCCAGGCAGATCCAAAGATAACAAGTTCTCAAAACATGGAAGTGGAATAAAAAAAATAGATAATGTATCGGCTGATATTTTAAACTAAAAAGAAATCCGTTGTAGAAGAATTTATTTTACCGTGTGTGATTTTTATTCCATTTCATATCTGATATATTTTGTTACAAAATGCAAAATGTATTTATTTAATCAATAGTTTCGTAGAAATTCGTTCTTGTTTTCTATGCGCATGCATTTTCTTTATTTTTTTAATATTATTTTATTTTATTAATACTAACATTTATTACAGTATTTGAATTTTTATCAATAAAAGTTTTATAAAGATACAGGGTAGTCCGACAAGTAAATGAACTCTTGCACATTTAAAAAAAAAAGATTGAAAATATTTTGATAAACAGTACCTTTTGGTGTCTGACAGTGAAAATACCTGTGTTGATATACAAATGATTAAAAAATAATAAAAGAAAGTCTATATTTCATTTGTTTGGGATGTTAGGAGTGTCTTAATAAAAGGCTATACAAAAACCAAATAAATGAACAGTTTTTACCAGTGAATGATCAGGCAGCAATTTAAAAACACTTAAGTTTCATACTATGTTATTTATTTTACAACTTGTACAAATGAACAGGCAGCAATTTAAAAACACTTAAGTTTCATACTATGTTATTTATTTTATAACTTGTACAAATGAACAGGCAGCAAGTTAAAAACACTTAAGTTTCATACTATGTTATTTATTTTACAACTTGTACAAATGAACAGGCAGCAAGTTAAAAACACTTAAGTTTCATACTATTGTAAAGAAATTACTTTCAGATAACTTATTTTTCAGTGTAAAGAACTCTTTCACAGAACTTATTTTCTCCAGGCCACCGATAGATGGCAGTACTCATCCAATGAGAGAGAAAATTGAACTGTTTTGCTAAAGAAGACTCTCAGAGCGTGAGTGAGCGGTCGGAGCTGGACGTGTGAAGGTGAAGTTATGTATAGTTGAATGGGATAAAAGAAAAAGTGTCAATGTTCTGCGTGTATTTTATTTTTTCGTTTTGTGATGTAAATTGTGCTTGTGAATGTGTAAATAAACTTAAAAAGGACAAGATGGCTTCTTAGTAATATTACATCTACACATAAAGTGTTTATCGTCGATCTTAGGCGCTACAATCCATTTGGTGGCAGTTCCGGTGCGATACCTAGGTGATAGAGCCAGTGATATTCTCAAAAGATGCAAGTTCGTCTACATGAAGCGAGTAAGCCAGTTCCAATTTTTTTGTATTTTTTTTAGTACCTTGCACCTTGAATTGAATCTATTATCGATTATAAAATTTCTTTTTAATCTGGATTAATTTGATTCATTCATTTTGCTTTCGTAAATTAATTTCAGACTTTAGTAAAAGTTGTGAGTTAATTGGGGCAAATATTCAGGTACTGAAATATACTGGACTTATTCCCATAAAATAAAATTAATTGGAATATTGAAAAGTTATTAAATAGTTTTCTTGATAAATGGTGTGAATTCCGAATTCGTAAGCTATTTTATTTTAGAAAATATTAATAATTGTTCTTATAGTAGATTTGAAGAATAAATAATACAGTTTATTTATTTTTTGTTGGGGATAATTATGATGTCATAATTCTTTTGAATTAAAATGGTTTAAAATGTAAAATGGTATCATTTCATTCTTGGAAGGAGATAGAATAAAATTTCTAATCCTACCAATTTGTTATTTGGATCAATGTCAAAATTATAAAGTATTGGTTTATTCTGTTTTATTTTAGCGTATTTCTTTATTTGGTTATTTGTTTATTCTAAAAATAGAATAAATAATTTTTTGTTCTTAGATTTTATTTCTGATTCGAAAATGATCAGATTTAATATTTGTTTTGTTGTTGTTAAAGGGTAAAGGTAACAAACTGAGTTAAAAACTGAAACAGTAATAATTCTGTTTTGTTTGTTAGATTTATGTAAAAAGAAAATAAAAACTTGATGAAGTATTAAGTAAACAGAAAAGTGTTATTTTCATTTGCAAAAGAACTTGAGTTGAATATTTTAACATTTATTCTTTTTATGTAAAAAAAAAAAAAAAAAAAAAAAAAAAAAATGTTTCCTGGATTATTTTAAATTGTTTTTTTTTTTTTTTTTTTTTTGCGAGTAAATGGTTATGCTTGTATAAAAGGTTTGAGAATTAAGAAAAATTCTCGTATTTACGTGGTTTTTATTGGTTTAATTTTAATTGCGTAATTTAATTATTGATTTGAAATAATTTTGTTTATTGAACATAAAGTACAGTTGTGTATTTTGAGAGTTTAAAAATATTCTTTTATCTATCTGAATCGTATTTTTGTGATAATTACATATGCTTATTTAATTTGTTTAAAAGATTTGCGTAGTGTTTAATTTACTAAGAATTTTGGGTAAAACGTTACATTGTTCGAATTTCTTACGTGGTTAAGATTTTAATTTGTTTTAAAAAAATAATAATAATAATAATAGGTCTAAGCAAAGGATTTAATAGAAGTGGAATTTAGAATTGCTTTATTAATTGAAAATTATTCTATCTGCTTGAAATCTTTGTTGTTACTTTTAAGTAGGGGTTGACTTGGGTGTTCTATAATTAGAAATTAAGCATTCTGATTTTGTTTAGTTTAGTCAAAAATTGCGATGGCCTTTTTAGCAAAAGCTAGAAAGACAGATTTATTAGAAATTTGTGATGAATTAGCCTTGAAGATTGATCCTGTGAGGACGATTCCAGAAATAAAAAAACTGATTTTAGAAAGTTAAGTTTACAAGGAAGAAGAGATTAAAATCATGCTAGACCGAGTAATAGAAGATAGGAAAGCGCAAGAAGAGAGAGAGAAAAAGGAAAAAGAAAGAGAAGAAAGAATTCGGCAAGAAGAGAAAGAAAGAGAAGAAAGAATTCGACAAGAAGAAAGGGAAGAACGTATGGCTAGGGAGGCTCAAGAACATGAACTACAGTTAAAGAAACTCGAGCAATCGCGAAGAACTTCTACACAGAACCAAAGAATATAGAATAGATAAGAACTACAGCTTAGAAAAAGCGTAACTGTCGCCATCTATCGCTAGCTTTATCATAGCATTACGGATTGGGATATGTGGAGAAAACAACCATACAGGATTACGCGACCTGAACGCGGCAAGGCGGGAACTTTGCTAAACCTCTGACTGACGACCTTGACATGCGCGCGCAAAAATTGATTAATGATGAATGAAATATATTATTTATTATAGAAGTTGCTCTTAAGACTAAAAAAAACTGAGAAATATATTTGAACGCCAAGGAAAAGAAAAGAAAAAAGATCAATGAGTTGAACTTAAATATCTCTTTTTCTATATTTTATATAGAAAAACTAAGCACTGTTCATTAAATTAAGTTTGTTTATTTATTTATTATTATTATTTTTTTTTTTTTGTAATTAGTATGAACCTTTTATTAAAGATTAGTAAATTACTACTTTTTTATATTTTATTAATAACATGATTGCTGTAATTTTCTGAGATCCCACATGTATATGAAATTTGAAAATTAAATAGCTGGAGAACCATACATTTTTTTTTAATATATATGTATATATGAATTGTGCGTAATAATTTGAAAGTACACTAATATTTTTCACGAGTTTGTTAAATTCAAATGTATGAAAATTGTGAAAGACATATTTATGTAAATATGTATAGAAAATTTATAATACCTTTTATTGGTATGAATTTTGCAACAGAAAGGAAAAAAAAATCTGTGCAATTGTTAACACCCCCCCCCCTTTAAATGTTAATTGCTGAAAAACTTATTTAGAATTGCATTTTCTGATGCATTTCAACATTTTGCTAACCATTTGAAAGAAATCTATCCTTTTTTTTTTCACCCCATTGTTAAACTTCTTAAATATATATGTCATTCTACTTCTTATGCCAGGGGACAGGTTTGCTAGTTTATTCTTTAAGATGAAGTTTGGAGCTGAGTATATATAATATATAAATGTATATATATATATGTATTATTTATTAATGAAACTACAACTTATATTTAGTCTTTGTTTAACAACCCATGCAGTTTGTATTTTTTTAATCGTAAAAAATAAAATCGTACATGTAGCTAAATTGTATCTGTATTCTTCATTTCCTGATTTTGAATTTGTTTAAATTTAATCCTAAAACTTGATACACTGTATTTTTTCCAGTATCTTCCTTATAAGTGAAGAAAATTATGCTGTAATGCCATCTTAAATAAAGAATTACTGTTCCAAGATATCTTTCCTTGTTTGTTTCAATGTGTTATTTTGTAATTATTTAAATGATATATTAAACAGTTTAACAATTTAATAAAACTGAACTGAAACCTTTATTTAACTTCTCAAACATACTTCATATAAATATTATATAATATTAATAGCACTAGAATACAAAACTATAAAGAAAATTAAAAGGGAGATTGAGTTAGTGCAAAAAGGAAAATACTTGTTTTTAAAATAGGAAAATGGAAGTTTATTTTACTTGTAATATTGTACTCGAGAAAAATTGATGTTTAATGTTATGTTACATTTCATTTTTAAATTTGCTCTATAAGAAAAACCATTTATTATTAACATAAAATATTTAAATTAAAGGTGAAAAGTTTTCTAAAAGCCTTTTGCTACTTAGGTATTACTATGCTGACTTCACATAAGTAAATTTACTATTTCATGAGATTCTAAGATGTTAATGAAAATACTTAATCACTATTTTCTATAATTTTGCTTATGACATTAACTGTATGTGAACAAAGAATAAAAAATTACATTAACAGTGGATATGTGCAGCTGACTGTTATAAAGAGAGCACAAGAAAGGTAAATAGCACTGAAAAATATAGCAATAGTAAACAAATTATATAAATATCCATTACAAAAGCACATTAAAGCTTGATAATTTTAAAAATCATAAATTTGCTCTATAATGAAACAAAAATGTACAGTTGATAACATTTGTGTTTTATTCCATTTTAAGCTTTACTAATCAATTTTATAGTAATACTCTCATCTTTTATTTCCAAGGTTTACAAGAAGATAATTTTTCAAACAGCCCATTGCATTTTTTACAATTTATAAATAAAAAGAAAATATTCTAAAATTATACTTTGCTTTCTTATTCATTTATTGAAAAAATAAAAGGAATTTCTTCTTTAATTAGGATACTTTTATTGACTTTCAAAAATTGCAATGAAAAACAATTTGATTAAACAATAACATTGGCTCCTGTGGTATAAAATTTCCTTAATATTTGAAACTGGGAAAAATAAAATACTAATCCATTGAAAGGCAGAGTATTTTATTTGAATCTAAAGAAAAAAAAAAACAAAAAACGATAAAACATCAATTTTTAACTATTTTTTTTTTCTTAAAAGTAATGATTCACAGAGATACAGCTGTCAATTAATCACAATTAATTGAAAATGCAGTTTCGATTGCCCATTAAAAAGAAAACACATGAAGTTGAAATATCTTGTTTTTTGTTTCTGTGTTTAGCAGAATAAAACAAAAAGAATTTATTTCATACGATCTGAAAAAGAGTTAAAACTGTATATGTCTTAAAAGAAAAAAATATTTTGTTCAGTTTATTGCTTAACATTTACAAGAAGATAATCTTTCAAACAATCCATTCCATTTTTTACAACTTGTAAATAAAAAAAAAATTCTAAAATTATACTTTATTTTCTCATTCATTTATTGAAAAAAAAAATAGAGGAATTTCTTTTTCTTTATTATGGTATATTTATTGACTTTCATAAATTGCATTGATAAGCAGTTTGATGAAACAATAACACTGGCTCTTGTGGTATAAATTTTCTTTAATATTTAAAACAGAAAAAAAAATCTCATAAAATATTATTCTGAGTGAATGAGCAACTAATCCATTGAAAGGCAGATTTTATTTGAATCTTAAAAAAAAAAAAGAAAAAAAAAACGATAAAACATCAATTTTTAATTTTTTTTTCTTAAAAGTAATGATTTACAGAGATACAGCTGTCAATTAATTGAAAATGCAGTTTCGATTGCCCATTAAAAAGAAAACACATGAAGTTGAAATATCTTGTTTTTTGTTTCTGTTTTTAGCAGAATAAAACAAAAAGAATTTATTTCATACCATCTGCAAAAGAGACAAAAAAAATTCTTAAAAGAAAAAATATATATTTGTTCAATTTATTGCTTAACAATTTTGTTTATTATTTTTTCTTTTAAGATATAATGCAAGCCAAACTTTTTCATATAGATATTTATTTTTAATGGAAATAGAAATAAAATAATATGGATATTTAAAAAAGAAAAAAAAGCTTTCATTATATATAAAATCGAAGTGGGGGGCGGGACAAGAGCATTATCTCCTTGAGTCGCGTGTTTACAACAGAAAACAGCTGAAGCTTATAGCGGATATGTCACAGTATGAATGATGGAAAAAAGCGCAGACATTTTATTCTGGTTTCGAGTCAAGTGCGCGCGCATGCATCGCTGCGCTTCATCCCTGTAAAGTTTGTTTTGCAGCAACACTTTACCCGTCATAAGCGTACGGGTCCCAGTTTTACATTAGCCCTACGGAAGCTGTCATTCTTCATGTTCTATTTCTTTGACAGAACGACGGTTCAGAAAGAAAGGCTGATGTCGGACCTAAGATACAGTTGGCACAAATTGTTCCAAAATTCGACGAAAAATCTGATGAGATGGGTCTCTTTTTAATTAATTTTGAGAGAAGAGCAGAGATGGCTAAAGTTTCGAAGACTGATTGGGTTGCATACTTATTAGCTGTTTTGCCCAGAGAAATTACGAACATGTTAGCCAGGGAATCTCCCGAAGATGCGATTAACTATGATTTCGTTAAAAGTCTTATCTTAGAAAAAGTTGAATAGCGAGAAATTAAAGCAATGTTTCTATCGGCATCATAAAACGCCAGACAAGTCTTGGAGGAATTATGCGCAAGAACTCGCTAGTTATTTTAACGCTTGGATTACAGAATTAGGTATTGAAAAGTTTGATGAACTTAAAAATCTAATTATTACAGAACAGTTAAAGTTACGAGTCCCTGCGGAAACAAAAGAACATTTTCTTGATAATTGGTTAAATTTTGTGACGCTTTTAGATTTGGCTAAGAAATTGGATGACTATGAAAGTATCAAAGATAGTTTAAAAAAGAAAGAACTTCCGAAAAAGAACACGTTTAATTCTCGACCCCAGTTTAAGAATTCAAATAACTTTGACTACTAGAAAGAAGGTAAGGATAATAAGCCAAAATTTCAAATTAAATCAGAATCATTTTCCGGGAACCATAAAGAAAGAGAATTTGATAAGAGGAAAACATTACGTTGTTACGAATGTGGATCCAGCAATCATCTTCGTCCTCAATGCGATAAACTTAAGAAATCCACAGAAATCATTTCTCATGTTAAGGTTGGAGTTGGACAAGATTCTTCGATAACGCCTTATCTTAGTGTGGGGAAAGTAAACGGCGTACAAATGGAAATTTTGAGAGATACAGGTGCGACAATAGATTTAGTTGCACAAAGGTATGTCAAACCACATATGTATCTGAACGAAAAAGTGTGGGTTCGGGTGCCCTTACACGATGGTCTATTCTGTTTACCTCTCGCAGAAATTGAATTAGACTGTGAAATGGGGCATGTGATAACTAAAGCTGCTGTCTCTAGAGACTCTGTAGATTTAGGAAGATATTTATTAGGAAATAAAACAGCTGCTTTATTCGAGCATTGTAAGAAAGAGAAGGCAGTGAAAGAGCATATGATTAATGCTGTTCAAACCAGAGCTCAGAAGAAAATTCTGGAAGCAGAAAAGGTTTCTCTTGAAGAACCTGAAATGCACGAAATTTCTGATGAAACTTCTGCAAAGAATCATAGCAATAATATAGAAAATGAAAACAAAAAAATGGATGCGAAAAAGAATAAAGATCAATCTGAAGAAGAGAAGTTGGAAATCAAAAAAGACTCAATTTTGCCAGTATGTCAAACTGTCTCAGTACAAGAGCTTATAAAAACTTCTCCTAAGACGTTTTCCGAAGAACAAAAGAAGAGCAAAGAGCTAAAACCTCTTATTGAAGAAGCTAAAAAGAAAAATACCAAAGGTAGCAAATTTATTTTGGAGAAAAATATGCTTTTTTATAGAAGGAAAGATAGGAATGGTACTGAAAGAAAATTATTAGTTGTCCCAGAAAGATTTCGTGAGCTGTTAAAAATGTTTTGTCATGAAACGGTTGCAAAACATTTGGGTGTAGCTAAAACTAAAGATGCTTTGTTTAAGACCTTTTATTGGCCAAATTGCTTTAAAGATATCTAAAATTATGTTCGCAAGGCATGTGCTGAGAACTTCATGGCTGTGTCTTCTGTAGTTTCCAGGGATACTTGTTGCAATGAGCTTACAGACATTTATATGCTTCTATTAAAGGATCAAAGTAGATGGGTAAATGTAACTACTTATCAGTGTCTTGGTCCCTTCATTTCTACATTTGCTGAGCCATCTAAAACCGATTTATATTATACTGAAGGAAAATTAGTTGTTTGTGATCTTTCAAACTCTCCTCCAGTACAAAATTCTCCTAATGACAGAACTGAAACTGTTCAACAAAGTGCTGACAATAATTCCTCTGATGTAGACAAGACTAATGTTTCAGAACCCTGTGATAGCATAGTTCGTTTGAGCTGTTCTGAAAAGTCTCCCACTTCTGTTTCGGAAATTCCGGATATCTCGGGCCATGTAGGAAACTACTCCACTGTGCTAGAATTAAGCTGTCAGAGCAAGTCTGCCAATGACAGTGTGATAATTGATGCAATAGATGTCTCTTCAATGGAGAATGGTTCACAACCGTTGTCACAAACTTGTTTGAAGCGAATTGCAAAAAGCAGTAGGGCTAATCATCTTTGTTGCCTGAATGATTTGAACGAATCTGGGGATTCAGTGAGAGAGTCTTATATGTGGTATGATTATTACATGGAAAAACAGAGTCCTCTTGTTAACGGTGACTGTAGTGAAGCGAAAGAAACTGATCCTGTTGATTTTGATACAGTTCAGAACTCTGTTGTTATTAACGGTGTCTGTGTGAGTGAAGTTCTGTCTGAAACACTAACTTGTGAACCACTATCGATAATAAACTCAAGTATGAGTAAGCTAATTACTGATGAAAATGAAGAAGACTGTGAGAAAGCAGATAATTTGTGTTATTCTTTAGACGTATCTCAAAGTAATGAAAATCATATATCGTTACATTCAGCAGGTGCTATACTAGACTTAGATTCTCAATCCAGAGTAGAACAAGATCAAAATGATAGCAGTAGTACAGTTTCTTTAAATGATGAAAGTGCCTTTAACAGCTTCCAGTATTGGCGCATTCCTTTTCCAGATATAGATCCTTCAAACATACGTGAGCCTTGCGTAGACATAGATTTTTTTTTAACCGGATAAAGGCTCAGTCTAAAAGCAACAATATGTTTGATTCCAGTACTTCCACACCAGATCTAGATTTTAGATGCAGCCTTCGATGCAGTCGACTCAAAGAACTCGATGCAGAGAACTCAATTTTAAAGCCAAGTTGTAGAATTGAAATAAAAACTTTAGAGTTTGATAAAATGTTAGAAAATAAAAAAGGTGAACCCCCTCCTTTGCAGAATGCTATTACTGCCTATGATCAGGATGTTGATCCCCCTGAGTTGTTTTTGTGCTATTTAAATATGATTGATGCGAACTGGGCTGAAATTGCTGAAAATTGTGCTTATAGTTTGTCAAGAATTGCAATTACTCTTGGACGTAAATTTTGGCCATGCCTCAAAGAAACGTTTGATGCTCTTTCATCCGACTTGCAGGATTTTATAATGATGAGGAAAGTCCGTCACACTGTTGCCTCTTCCATGCATCAACTAGCTGTGATACTTGGTCCTAAAATAACATTCCAGGACTTACTGCCTGTGTTTTCATGTTTCATCAAAGATCTGGATGAAGTTCGCATAGGGATACTGCAACATATGTTCAAATTCCTACGGGGAATTCTTCCTGTAGAGCGAAAACAGTTTCTTCCTAGTATTTCAGAATTTCTGGTCACAAATAGTGATACTGAGAGCAAAAATAAAAACAGCGGAACTAATCCTAAACTTTTAAGTTGGTCCTTACTTCTACAGTCCTTCAATTATGAAATTGTTCATAAAAAAGGAAAACAACATCAGAATGCTGATAGTTTGAGTCGTGCCATAAAAGCCTAAATTTGATTAGAGTGCTAATATGTATCTATGATAAATTGTATGACAGTTAATTTTGAATTTATTGTTTTGGATATGTATAAATTATTTTCCAATTGTGTCTTGTCTTGAGTATAATGCCTGTTTATTTGTAAATTTTAATGGTATTAATTACATTTATTTATTTTTTCTTTTCACGGTGGGAATAAGTCAGGTGTGGTTCAAGGTTTTTTTGGAACTAGTGCTTGAATGACAATAATTCAGAAAGAAACTTTTCCCCGTCAAGACCGTGAAAAGTTTTCTCCAGGTGGGGAGGAGTCTGTAAAGAAATTACTTTCAGATAACTTATTTTTCAGTGTAAAGAACTCTTTCACAGAACTTATTTTCTCCAGGCCACCGATAGATGGCAGTACTCATCCAATGAGAGAGAAAATTGAACTGTTTTGCTAAAGAAGACTCTCAGAGCGTGAGTGAGTGGTCGGAGCTGGACGTGTGAAGGTGAAGTTATGTATAGTTGAATGGGATAAAACAAAAAGTGTCAATGTTCTGCGTGTATTTTATTTTTTCGTTTTGTGATGTAAATTGTGCTTGTGAATGTGTAAATAAACTTAAAAAGGACAAGATGGCTTCTTAGTAATATTACATCTACACATAAAGTGTTTATCGTCGATCTTAGGCGCTACACTATGTTATTTATTTTACAACTTGTACAAATGAACAGGCAGCAAGTTAAAAACACTTAAGTTTCATACTATGTTATTTATTTTACAAATTGTACAAATGAACAGGCAGCAATTTAATAACACTTAAGTTTCATACTATGTTATTTATTTTACAACTTGTACAAATGAACAGGCAGGCAGCAATTTAAAAACACTTAAGTTTCATACTATGTTATTTATTTTACAACTTGTACAAATAACTTATGTAACACGATTTTACTGAATTGCGGATTTTTTAAACCCAGCATGATAATTAAAACCTTATTCTACTAAAATATTTACTAACTGTTCATTCACTGGGTGCTGTTCACTTACTGGTCGGGCTACCCTACATTTCATAATTAAACATTGTATCCGTACTTTTGTAGAGCTAATGTCCGATTCCGGAACTTTGAAAGTAGATTTAATTTTTTTTTTTATCTTTTGTTTGTTCTTTTAATCACTATCAACTGATAACTGAAAAAAAAAAAAATTATTTTAAGGCATAATTTGAAGGAAAGAATAGACATTTTTTTGTCATACATTCGAATAATGTGAAGTGATTTTTGCATATAGAGCAAAAAATAGTGGTAATTAATACGAAATATAGAAAAAGACGGCAGTGGCATTTTCTTCCTATTAATCTCATGACTATTAGAAAATGATTAGTGGACATTGAAGTTCAGTGGTGATTTTAGACAATGGCCTTCCTGTGCCAAAACACAAAGCACAGATATAACATTTAATTTTAAGTCAAAATATTATTTTAGATTTAATATTGACTATGTAGAGAATCATGTGGTAACAAAAAGGATTGCTATCTTAAAATTATAACTTTCTGTTAAGAAATAAAATGTGAAACGTTGAGTGTCTCACTTTTATTTATTTACTAGTTACTTATCATTTGTATTTTTATAAATAAACTACACATATTACAGGAAATCAGACTCTTAATATTATAAAATTTAACGTGAGGATTGACTATTAAAATAATTTGAGTGACTTAATAAATACATGTTGAAGGCTATTAATTTTATCACAATTCATATTGTATCCATATTGAATATGTATTTATCATGATATACTGAAAAAAACACAAACTGCGACAATCGAAGTTAAAGACTGCAATTCTAATTTATTGTAAAGAAAATTGTCGCCGCAAAAAGCAGTTTTCGAATATTTTTAATTATAGGACATTTACACAACTTCGCCAGAATATAGTACTATTTTACAAACTGAATTGGTCATTTCAAAAACCAAATTAGTCAACTTTATTCCAAATATAATTTTTTCTCACAAATGCTTTCTTAAAGGTATAGCTATGATATGTGCAATAACCACATAAGTCAGTGTATTCCTTCCTCTACAAACAATACCTTCTAATTTCCATTTATTATTTAAACGACATAAATTCAGCGACTTAAGTAGTTTTTGCATGCAATACCAGATTGCATACGGATACTATATTACATTACCATATTAACATGTGCATGCAATACCATTTAAAACATAAAAATGTTCATGCATAAGTACTATTTTCATTAATTTTGATTAAAAATATGTTTAATATAACTGTTTTGTTCAAATTAAATACCATCTGACCTTGTTTCTTGCTAAAACAGCATAAGTCAGGAACAGCTTTTATCTTATTATTTTTTATTATTATTCATATATTAAAAAATATATATATTTAATATTCACAAACTTTGAAGTCCAAACTCTATAACTAGCCGAAAAAAATCAGAAAAATTCGTTTACTTGTGAATAATACAGTTTTTTTTTTCTGAAAAGTTCTGATTTTGTGACTTATGTGGTTTTTGAAATGACCGATTCAATTGATTTTACGGGGAAAAAATGCAATATTGATATTTTTATCATATTTTGCAAAATTAGGGGTGAATCCCATTGACACACCTTTTACATATATGACCTACAGAAATAATGCTTTAGTACATGGTATAATTTTTTATACTTCAAGTCTGTCTTCGAAAGAAACATTTTTTGAAGGTGATTGAAATAAGAGGGAGTCGAGTCATTTTTAAATAATTCGTGAAAATGTAAAAGTGAGATTAAGCTTTATCATGCTCTTACGTCAAATAGAAGTAATAGGAAAGACTATATAATTCAAGCTCGCACCCTGACGGCAGTTAGTACGTCGTGTTTTATAAAAGACGATGAGATTAATGTGCTGATATGGAATGTCTTGTAGGAGGGGAATTGAGAACTGCCCAATATCCAATATCTTTACATCACTTCTGACATCATATTTTGCACAACAAAATTGATTGATCAGTATTTTACTCATATTTCTTATTCTTTTTTTATATAATTGTTTATGTTTTTTTATTTCAGCAATGCATGTTAAAAATAATGAAATTTCCCTTTATTTAGAAACAGCATCCCGTGTTTTAGAATTTTTAACATATCACATACAGAACACAGCAATATAAGCTAAAGTTTAAAAACCATCCTTTTTTGCTAAATAAATATTATAATTACTAACAAAAAGTGGTACTACTTAGTGGTTATTACTTAGTGGTTACTACTTAGTGGGCAAAACACAGTTATTAATATTTTATATATTATTGACTTTATGTATTGTTGAATAATATGTAAAATTTAACGAAATGTATTTAAAAATAATAAGAATTTTATTTTTCGAGAAAGTGCGGAAATGTTTTTTAATCTTATTTTGAATGCAATGTTGTTGGTAAAAAGTTATTTGTTTATAGAAAGCATCTAACCCAAAACTAGTACAATTTAAAGGGGAAAAAATGCTGCTTATTTTTTTTCTATATTCCAAATAATAGTATTGTTTAAAGTATCCCCCTGCATTTAAATAGATTATTCTATGTAAATTCCATGACTTTTTTTTTTATTTTTGTAATTTAAAAACTGCACAGTCAGATATGTAAAATTCTATTATTTTTTCATTTATGATCATTAGAAGAATAGATATGTGTATTTTTGCTTCAACTCCTAAACGAGAGATATGTATTTAAATAGTGTCAAGACGGAAAACATTTACATACATATTTTATTTTAAATATATTACATTTTTTATCAAAGTGATAATTTCAAAGAGTATACCTCTAGAAGATTCTCTTTTATGACTTCGATCGTAGGTCGTTAGATTCTTTTAATCCAAATATATTTATTGAAAAACAAAATTTGTAAACTAAACAGTGTTTTCCTGTGAGGGCATTTTTTAGCATCAAATATGGCATTAATTTTAATTTAAACTTAGGTGAATAGAAATAAATACCGCCCATTCGTTTAGAAAATACAATTGTCCTTATATGTACCTTTGAATTTGAAATAATTATTATTATACTCGTTTCATACTCATTTTTTTTTAAATGAATGTCAACCATAGTAGTGTGTGATCCGTACTTTAATAATACGCTATTTTTGAAAAAAAATAGAATTATTCCTCAGTAGTTTCTGAAGATATGATACGTGCATAACAACTTTAAAATAGACATTATTAATAATTAATTTTGTTTAATGACTGAAAATATCGAGAATTTCCGACGAAACACTTTTCCCAAAAATAACATTTTTGTCCAATTTAGTGTATTTAAAAAAAAATCATGTCCATGCTATTATTGCTTTTTCTTGATGTGTTTCAAAAGTGAACGGATTTCGCATTCAGCAGTATGCAATTTTTTTTTCAATTACTGATTTATTATTTTAACTTAAACATCAGACTTTGTTTAGTTTCGTTTTTTTTTTTTTAATTCAAGGCGTTAAATAAAATATTTTCTAACCATTTTTACGTATTTAATGTTGTATGCATCTACATATTTTTATAATTGCAAATGTCAGTCCATTTATAACAAGTTAAAATTAAAAGGTGTTAACAGTTTAAACTATTACCAGGTAACTATATAAGAAGTTGTTCTGCATTTTGTTCTTAAATATTTACATGTGTCTTCGATTCTAATATTTTGAAATATTCTTAAGCAAATACCGAAATTCGCAACTTTGCTACATTTTAACGTGACCAATATTTGCAAAAAAAAATGACTTAATCAAAAGTTCCGTATCTAAAAATATGGTGAAGCACATATTTTTTAAAAGAAATAATGTTATATCCCTATCAAAACGTGATTACTTTAAAGATTACTTAAAATTAAAAAAAAATATTTCTCCATGTCGTCTTACGCTATGTCGACTAATGCATGAAACATTTGTTAGTCGTGGAGATTCGTTTATTAAATATTTTCAGTTTTTTTTATTGTTTTCACAATTATTAGGAGTATTTAAAGGAAAAGTAAAGTTTTTCTAATAAGAAATTTACTTTATTAATATTTGTTTAGTAACTTTGTTTATCTTTCAAAATTATACACATGTGGAGTATTGATAAGTTAGTTAATTTTAACTACACGTTGCGTTATGAATCAGAATCAGTGATTGCATCTAATCAACCACTAACTTCAACAATAAATTACAAAATTAATCATTTTGAAAGATATTATCTCATGCCGATACGCAACAGGTGTCAAAGTTAATTAGTGAAAAATTTATATGTAAATGATTTAGCTTCTAATTACTTATCTGTCTGTTTTCTTATAAATGAATTCAGAAAAAGAAAGAAAGGAAGTGCAATTAGTCGCTTCATTCGTTACATTTGATTTCTTGAGTTCTTTAACTGTAAACTTTCCTGAATAAACAGTTGAAAGTGTAGTTTCGCTGCAAGGATTTAAATCTTGAAGAAATATAAAAAACTGTGCAATCAGTTTCCAATTTTCCACGATGATTGTCATATAAGAAGATTTGGATACAGTATCAAAAATTCAACAACATAAATGGAAAGTAAAATAAATAATTTATTATAGATTTATATATAGGCATATTTTTTTTAATTACTGTGTGTGGTTGAAAATGTACTTTTATTCAACTGATTATGTGTAATTGATATCAGAAAAATGAAAGATAAGACCAATAAAATATTAATACTTAACCCACTTAAGATATTCAAAAATTGTGTTTTAATGTTTTTAGCGCATTCATGCATGTCATTGCAATCTATACTATTATATAAAGAGGAAACGGTGACTGACTGACTGACTCATCAACGCCCAGCCGAAACTACTGAAGTCAGGATCACACAATTTGGACTGTAGATTGCTGTTATGGCCTAGGCAAGCAATAAGAAGGGATTTTTGAAAATTCTCCCCCGAAGGGTGTTAAAGAGGGGTGGTCGAAAGTTTTAGGTCATTTCGCCATATCTCAGCAGCAGTTATAGGTAGGAGCGCGAAAATCAGGAAAACAAATCTACTAAAAAAATGATTAAACACCTATTTCAGCGATTTTAGAAATTCCCCCCCCAGAAGGGGATTAAAGGGGGGGGGGTCGAATGTTTTAGGTCATTTTGCCATATCTCAGAAGCAGTTATAGGTAGGAGCGCGAAATTAAGAAAAACAAATCTACTAAAAATTTGGTTAAACACGTATTTCAGCGATTTTAGAAATCGCCCTCCCGGAGGGGGTTAAAGGGTGGTGGTCGAATGTTTTAGGTCATTTCGTCATATCTCAGCTGCAGTTATAGGTAGGAGGGCGAAAATCCGGAAAACAAATCTACTAAAAAATAATTAAACACGTATTTCAACGATTTTAGAAATTCCCCCCAGAAGTTGGTTAAGGGGGGGCAGTCAAATGTTTTAGGTCATTTCGCCATATCTCAGCAGCAGTTTTATGTAGGAGCGAGAAATTAAAGAAAAGAAATATTCTAAAAAATTGGTTAAACAGGTATTTCAGCGATTTTAGAAATTTCCCCCCAAAAGGGGTTAAAAGGGGAGGTAGAATATTTTAGATCATTTCGTCATATCTCAGCAGTAGTTTTAGTTAGGAACGCGAAAATCAGGAAAACAAATCTACTAAAAAATGAATAAAACACGTATTTCAGCAATTTTAGAAATTCCCCCCAGAAGGTGGTTAAATAGGGGGGGGGGTCGAATTTTTTACGTCATTTCGCCATATCTCAGCTTTTATGTAGGAGGGCGAAATTAATTAAAACAAATCTACTAAAAAATTCATTAAACACGTATTTCGGCGATTTTGGTAACTCTCCCTAGAAGGTGGTTAAAGGGGTGTCATTTTGCCATATCTCAGCAGCAGATTTAGGTAGGAGCGTGAAATTCAGGAAAGCACATCTACTAAAAAATGGATAAACACGCATTTTAGTGATTTCAGAAATCCCCCCCCCCCCCGAAGGGTTTTAAAGAGGGTGGTTTCGAAAATTTTAGGACATTTCGCCATATCTCAGCAGCTGTTTTATGTAGATGCGGGAAATTCAGGAAAAAATAAATCTGCTAAACAAATGATTAAACACGTATTTCAGTGAATTTAGAAATCACCCTCCCCCCTTAAGGTGGTTAAAGGGAGATTCGAAAGTTTTAGTTCATTTCGCCATATCTCAGCAACAGTTTTTGGTAGGAGCGCGAAATTCAGGAAAACATATGTACTAAAAAAATTACAATGTCTACCCGTGCAAAGCCGGGACGGGCCGCTAGTATTTTATAATTAGAATTTTAAAAAATGTAAAAAAAGATGTAAGAAACCAGGCGAGTGAAAAATTGTAATCGGATTAAATGTATAATCACCATAATTGTAGAAATCACACGATTCCTGATTCTGTAACAAGTTGTTATTCACCTCAGTCATCACGTGGTCTCATAATTGTAATTATCCGGAAGATTGTAGCTGGATTGACTTTATACGAATTATATTTGTTTACTCGAAAAGATTGGTATTCAGAAAATTCATATTAAAATTACGAATCCAATTTTTAATTACAAATATAATTTATTTCATTACAAATATAATTTATATTATAAAAATTTGCCATATTTCTTTTTTAGAAATATTTAATTTTAAACTATTTACATAGGTTACGAGATTTTCAAGTTAAAAAATTCCTACCTTTAACTGCTGCTGAGATATGGCGAAATGACCTAAAACATTTGACCACCCCCTTTAACCCCCTTCTGGGGGGAATTTCTGAAATCGCTGAAATAGGTGTTTTCCAGTGCTTTCCATAGGTGTTTTCCACTAGCTTTGTTTTCCAGATTTTCGCGCTCCTACCTTTAACTGCTGCTGAGATATCAGGGGGTAATTTCTGAAATCTCTGAAATACATGTTTAATCAATTTTTTAGTAGATTTGTTTTCCTGATTTTCGCGCTCCTACCTATAACTGCTGCTGAGTTATGGCGAAATGACCTAAAACATTCGACCACCCCCTTTAACCCCCTTCTGGGAGGAATTTCTAAAATTGCTGAAATAGATCTTTAATCAATTTTTTAGTAGATTTATTTTCTGGAATTTCAAGCTCCTACCTATAACTACTGCTAAGATATGGCAAAATGACCTAAAACATTTGAACCCCCCTTTAACCCCTTTCGGAGGGGGTCTTAAATACCTTCTTATTGCTTGCCTAGGCCATAACAGCAATCTACAGTACAAATTGCGTGACCCTGACTTTCGTAGTTTTGGCTGTGACTCAGTCAGTCAGTCACCGTTTCCTCTTTATATAATAGTACTAGCAAGCTACGCCCGCTACGCTGGTCAATTTCTCTTAACGGACCTTTAATCAAACAAAATATTGACATTTCATAATTCACTTTTATAATTTAACAGAATAATAAGGCTACTATAATTTGTGACTCGTGCTATAGCCAATATACACGTCAGGACACGTCGCCCTTATCATTATCTTTTTACGGGTGAAGGTTTCGCTATGGTACTCCATTTTGAAATTTGGTAATTTTTTAAATTCAATATTTGAAAAATGGCATAATCATTAGATTTGAATTTTATATCAAGAAATATACAATTTTTTACCTTTCAAACGCAGTTTGTCTAACAATTTTCTGAAAATACTTTTCGAGCTATTGTTTTTTTCAGTAACTTCAAATGTTTCCTTTTCCGAGATTAATCTGTGGCAAAGATTAGCGAAAAACCCAGTCGTCAGCAACGCATAGCTTTATATTAAAGAGGATGTTGAAGCAGGGATTGTCACCATCACTTTTGAAATCGGTTCTGTAGTTCTAGAGATTCCATAGAAATTGTAATAAGAATGATTTTAGAACGCTATTCGCTCATTTCACCCTTTTAAATTTCCAATTTTTTTAAAATTTATTCATAGACATCATTTACATCTTATAAGTAACTATAATGCCAAATTTCAAATTTCTAACACCTTTAGTATGAACAAATTCGCAATTTTCGAACATTTTTCACTACTGCACCCCATTAGGGTTAGTGTCCCCGACATAAAATATAGCCTATGTTGGAGTAAGAATTGTCACCATCAATTTGCCACCATTACTTTTTAAATTGGTTCTGTGGAATGTTTTTAGGACGCTTTTCTCTCATTTCACCCTTTTAAATTTCAATTTTTTTTAAATTTTTTCTTAAAGAGCATTAAATTTTATAAGTAACTACAGTGCCAAATTTCAAATTTCTAGCTCCTTCAGTATAAAAAAAATTGAAATTTTATAACGTTTTTCGCTTTTGCACCCCCCTGGGATTAGTGGCACCGACATAAAATATAGCCTATGTTGGAGCAGGGAGTGTCACCATCAATTTGCCACCATCACTTTTGAAATCGGTTCTGTAGTTCCACAAATTGCATAGAAATTGTAATTTAGAATGTTTTTAGAACACTTTTAGCTCATTTCACCCTTTTAAATTTCGATTTTTTTTTAATTTTGTTCTTGAGAGCATTTACATCTTATAAGTAACTACAATGCCAAATTTTAAATTTATAGCTCCTTCAGTAAAAAAAAAAAATTGCAATTTTAGAAAGTTTTTCGCTCCTGCACCACCCTGGGATTAGTGGCACCGACGTAAAATATAGCCTATGTTGGAGTAGGGATTGTCATCAAAAATTTGCCACCATCACTTTTGAAAAGGGTTCGGTAGTTCCAGAGATTCCATAGAAATTGTAATTTAGAATGTTTTCAGAACGCTTTTCGTTCATCTCACAGTTTTAAATTGCGATTTTTTTTAGAATTTGTTCTTAGAGAGCATTTACATCTTATAAGTAACTACCATGCCAAATTTCATGTTTCTAACACCTTCAGTATAAAAAAATCGAAATTTTAGAACGTTTTTTGCTCATGCACTCTCCTGGGGGTAGTGGCACCGATATGAAATATAGCCTATGTTACAGCAGGAACTGTCACCATCAATTTGCAACCATCACTTTTGAAAATAGTTCTGTAGTTCCAGAAATTCCATAGAAATTGTGATTTAGAATGTTTTTGGAACGCTTTTCGCTCATCTCACCCTTTTAAATTTCGAATTTTATCAGAATTTGTTCTTAGAGAGCATTTGCATCTTATAAGTAACTACTATGCTAAATTTCAAGTTTCTAGCTCCTTCAGTATAAAAAAAGTCACATATTTCGAACATTTTTCATTCCTGCACCTCATTGGGGTTAGTGGCACCGACATAAAATATAGCCTATGTTGGAGTAGGGATTGTCACCATCAATTTGCCACCATTACATTTGAAATCGGTTCTGTGGTTCCAGATATTCCATAGAAATTACAATTTAGAATGTTTTTAGAACGCTTTTCTCTCATTTCACACTTTTAAATTTCAAATATTTTTTTTTAATTTGTTCTTAGAGAGCATTACATCTTATAAGTAACTACAATACCAAATTTCAAATTCCTAGCTCCTTCAGTTTAAAAAAAATTGCAATTTTAGAACGTTTTTCGCTCATGCACCCCCCTGGGATTAGTGGCACCGACATAAATATAGCGTATGTTGGAGCAGTGAGTGTTACCACCAATTTGCCACCATCACTTTTTAAATCGGTTCTGTAGTTCCAGAGTTTCCATAGAAATTGTAATTTAGAATGTTTTTAGAACGCGTTTCGCTCATCTCACCCTTTTAAATTTCGATTTTTTTTAGAATTTGTTCTTAGAGAGCATTTGCATCTTATAAGTAACTATCATGCCAAATTTCATATTTCTAGTTCCTTCAGTATTAAAAAAAATCGAAATTTTAGAACGTTTGTCGCTCTTGCACTCCTCCCCCCTGTGGTAGTGGCACCGATATAAAACACAGCCTATGTTACAGCAGCGACTGTTACCATCAATTTGCCGCCATCACTTTTGAAAATGGTTCTGTAGTTCCAGAGATTCCATAGAAATTGTAATTTAGAATGTTTTTAGACCGCTTGTCGTTCATCTCACCCTTTTAAATTGCGAATTTTTTCAGAATCTGTTCTTAGAGAGCATTTACATCATATAAATAACTACCATGTCAAATTTCAAGTTTCTAGCTCCTTCAGTATAAAAAAAAATCAAAATTTTTGAAAAAATTTCGCTCTTGCACCCCTCCGTGGTAGTGGCACCGACATGAAATATAGCCTATGTTACGGAAGAGACTGTCACCATCAATTTGCCACCATCACTTTTTAAATCGGTTCTGTAGTTCCAGAGATTCCATAGAAATTGTAATTTAGAATGTTTTTAGAACGCTTTTCGCTCATCTCACCCTTTTAAATTTCGAATTTTATTAGAATTTGTTCGTAGAGAGCATTTACATCTTATAAGTAACTGCCATTTCAAATTTCATGTTTATAGCTCCTTCAGTATAAAAAAATCAGAATTTTAGAACTCTTTTTGCTTCTGAACCCCCTTGGTGGTAATGGCAAAGACATAAAATATAGCCTATGTTGGAGCAGAGATTATCACCATCAATTTGCCACCATCACTTTTGAAATAGCTTCAGTAGTTCCAGAGATTATCCCCTACAAACAAACAAACAAACAAACAAAAAAACAATCTTTACTACTTTATAATATTAGTATAGATTTATTTGAGCTGTGTGTATCAGTCAGGATACACAGCATAATAGTTTTAAAAAATTCTGTCTTCTTATACGGCCCCAGTAATTTCCACTATAGCGTAATCGCACGATAGAGTACGGCTTGGCTGGTGCACACGACATATATGCCTAAAAATACCTAATAAATAGTACCTGACGTAGCTCCGACAAAACAATGAAGACCATGAAAAATACCGTGTCTCAAAACAATAAGTAGCAACAATGAAATTTACATTTTATCGGAAAATTTTTAATTGAAAGTATTGTTGTACTAAAGACAAAAGAAAAATTAAAATTATCAATTAATTCTAAAAAAAAATAAATAAATCTCCTATTGATTGATATTATTAACATTGCAGAGTGGGGCTGAGATTGGGATATTATGTTAAGCATCAGCCGGGTTTTGGCCATATTGCTGTAGGAAGGATGCCTTCAGGGCGGACTTTTAAAGGGAAAATGAAATTTCGTTCTCAGGCAAATAAAACCCTGAAAACATTGCCCAGATCGCACTGATTGCGAGTCCATGAACATCTTCCCAAACTCCTCATTTTTTGACCAGCATGCTAAGCACTGAGCTGGATGGGCCCTTAGGGCTAACATTGATGAATACTTTTTATTTCTTAAAATTCCTTCTTAATTAATTTCTTTCTACACTTAATACTTTTTATACAAAGATTTATCTCGCATAAATCAACCTTATATTTATCAATCTCACATACATACATACTTATGTACAAATGCGATATGCTTATACAAACTTACATACAATAAACAATACACTAATAATCCATAGCAACTTGCAGTATACAACATAATAACATAGAACAAACATTTTCCAACAGAAATTCTATTTGTTTCCAATTGTCAAGCTGCTGATCGGCGGTCCATTAATTATTCCCTCTGAAAAAGGGAACAAATCAAAAGCTTCCATAACAAACGAAATTCATAACTCCCTGCTCGGACGAAAGAAGGGTTATTTATCAAAAAAAAAAATAGTGAGAAAAATAATTTTTAAAATTAAGCCAGTAAGTATTTTGCAGCTGTATTGAGTAGATATTGTGCAAGCATGTTTCATCATATTTGATCGTTAACCATCGATGAACAATAATAAAAATTGGTGAAACTAGCAGAGTCGGCATGAGTTCTTTCTAACTCAGATCAAGACATTGTCTGGAAGAATACCCATGTTTAACATTCCGGTAAGATATGTTTCTCTAACTATTTTCCTGTTTGAGATCTAAGGAAATTTTTTCAAGAATTTCTAAAAGATCCTATAATTCGTATTTTCGCGTATTTAATGCATATGTTTGCATAATTCGTATCTTGGTTTTGATAGGGAAAACGAAACTAAAGAATCATTCTCATACATAAAACGAGAAAATCTAATTTAACGGTAGAAAATCGAGTAAATTTAAAATATAAATTCTACAGAAATCCTGATCTACAAAGGAAATTTCAGTAACCAAAATTAACAATATTTATTCAGCTGTCCTCTAAAAAAACCCACAATGAAATGTTTCCTGAAAAAAACCACCCTAGTAATATATCAAATATTTCACTAAAGTCAATTTTTTTTGTTTTGTTCTGTTTTTATGCACCATTTAGAACAATAAAAAGAGTTAAAAATACCTAAGGAGAGTTTACTTGGTTTAAAAATAATTTGAATTAACCTCTTCGGGACCGGCAGCTTTTTACACAAATTTTATTCGGTTGTCACCACTTTTTTTTAGAAAGCTACCTTTACTTAAACTATGACAAAAATTCTCTAATTAGAGAAAGTAACTATTACTTTTATTTTTTACTGTTGCCTAAAACAAATTCTGTATGCTCTTTTTGAGGGTGCATATATGCACCCATGGTCCTGAATGGGTTAACAACCGCAGAATTCTGGTAAAACATGAGCTTCATTTTTACAGATTTTCTTGTTATAATAGAATATTAGAATGATCTACATAAATTTTTATTTTTTTATGTTAAACCATTAATATGTAATAAAATGCTTCATTTTCAGCTGATTATGTCAGGTGGGGATTTTTTTGAGGTAACATGGGTTAATTTTTTGAAAAATGGGTTTTTTTCCAAATTCTCACTTAATTGGCTGCCATTTTGTAATAAAGTGATAAAATAAAAAATGCCCACCATTAAAATCTTAGTCAGAACAAGCTGTAAAAATTTAGCCATGTTTATTTTTATTTCTTTATTAGACTTTATTTAGAGAAAATTTCAAAAAATGGGGGTTTTTTAGAGGCACTCACTTATATTAAAACACCATAAAATTGAGGTTTCGCAATATATTCCTTTTACCCATTGGAAACTTTTGGTTTCAGAAATATCATATATCCTTTTAATATAATACTATCAATATAGGCTTGCTATTCATAAGTATCATCAATATACATTATGTTTTATTGTGTTAGCTGTATAAAATTAATCTATATATTCATGTGTATGAAGTCTATAGATCCATGATCTAATAAAGTTGCATGATGTATTTATTTTCCTTGGTAAGTTTTGTCTTTATTCTTCAGATAGGCTGATAAAGCAAAAAACATGTCTGTGAGTAACGCTGACGTCATACTGACGATGGCAACGATTTAAGCAATCAATTTCCGTTTTTTCGCAAAATTGATTACTTCTAAACATAGAATAATTCTAATTTTTACACTAACGAGCAGAAAAAAAAATCTTTCAATCTGTGAGAAAACTGTTTCTCAGTTTACTGAATTATTTTTATAGTTTTTAAAATACTTTTCAAGCACAATTTTTGTTTAAATCTGTCTCTATCACGTGCGGCTCGATGACGAAAGATTAACCCGTTCGCACTTAAAACAATGTTAACAGTTTACCGTTTGTTGCCACCTAATATTGCATAACGAAATTAACCATTCATTAATTAATAAATAAATAATATAATATAAATAAAATCCAAATTTAACAGATATGTAATCGAACTACGTGCTTAGAATCAAAAAGGCTGCTGCAAGTAGCTAAATCATTGGCGATTTCTTCTGCTATTAGCCTCTGACATGCGGATAATAGGAAAGTATCACATTTAACAAATTTTAAATTTTTTTTTGAATACATAGACTTTCGATATCTTTCATATAAAAGCGCTTTTTAGTGTTGTTAGTGGGCACTCTAAAAAATATATTAAGCAAAAAAAAAAAATATATATATATATATATATATTACAGTTTTCTATTTAAAAACAAGAACGAAAAATCATGCGTCAAGCATAGATTATATAGCACTTTCCAACGCTTCCAAAATAATTTTACAAATCATACCGTTTAATAAGCTAAAAGCTAACATCTAAGTAAACAATTTAGAAAACGCATAACATATTTAAAAACATAATTTCAGGAATTTCCAACATATACAATATTCGGAAAAATATCCGAATACTTTTATTCAGCCCTGTATAGGATCTATAGATTTGTATATATACTACATAGGATGATAATTTTAGTTCAGTTAGGAAACGCGTAGCACAGTTTAAAATTCTCCGTCTGGAGTTTGTCAATAAACAGAAATGTGTTCGCGAACTTTTGTGCTGCCCTGTATAGGATCTACAGAATTTATACACACCACGTAATAGACAAAAAGCAAGTTAAAATTAAAATCGCGTTCAATAACTTAAAACGCACTTCCAGGAATTATTGTTAACAGACAGTAGATAATTCTTTTGCGTGTCCCTGTAAATGAACGATGATTGCTATACACACAATATTCCGTAGTAAGTCTCTTGTAATGCACCTTAGTGATCTATATAAATTTCAATGCGTTTAAAATAGTGAAACATTATTTAAATAAACCGCAGACGATTTTTCTCCATAGACGTAATGTAACGGAATTCCTTTGACTGTCCCTGTAAAGTAACTATAAGTGCTATGCACACCCTGTTCCATATTAAGCATCTTCTAATGCACCTTAGTGATATATATAAATTTCAATGCGTTTAAAGTAGTGAAACATTATTTAAATAAACCGCAAATGATTTTTCCCCATAGACCGCAATGTAACGGAATTCTTTTGAGTGTCCCTCTAAAAAAACTATAAGTGCTACACACTTCCGTTGAAATAGGGAACATGCTATAGATAACGACAATAACATATAAAAATTGCAGAGCAATCCGAGCATATTTACGGGAGTTAGAGCACGGACAGACGGCCAGACGGCCAGACGGCAGACGGCCAGACAAACCGAAGTCATAAGCACTTTTCAACTAGGTTGGAAAGTGCTAAAAAAAACAAGAATGAAAAATCATGCATCAAGCATAGATTACGAAAAACTTTCCAACTTATTCAAAATACTGTAACGAAACTTCGCCGTTTAATAATGTGAAAGATGAGGTCTAATTGAACAATTTGGAAAACGCCGAACACTTTTGAAAACCCAATTTCCGCAATTACCATCAAATGTCAGAAAAAAATCCATAATCTTTTGTGCAGCCCCTGTGTATGATCTATAGATTTGTATATATACTATACAGTAAGCTAAAATTTAGTCCAGTTAGGAAACACATAGCACAGTTTTTAAATTCTCCTTCAACAACTCCCGATAATAAACGGAAATGTACTAGAGATCTTTTGTGCTGCCCTGTATATTATCTATAGAATTTATGCACACTAAGTAATAGGCAAAAAAATGGTTTTGATTTAAAAACGCGTACAGCAACTTAAAACGCACTTACAGCAATTATGGTTCTTAGACAGTACTGTAACCGAATATTTTATGTGTATTATTTTGTATGTACCTGTAGATGAACGATGAATGCTGTGCACACCATATGGTATAGTAAGTCTCTTGTAGTACACTTCAGTGATATATATCAATTTAGATGCGCTTGAATTAGTGTAACATTTCATACACCGATTGATTTAAAATACACTGCAAACGATTTTTCTCCATAGACCGTAACGTAATGGAATTCTTTTAAGTTCCCCTGTAAATGAACTATAAATGCTACATACTTCAATTTCAATACCGAACATTCTATAGTAAACATCAACATATAATATTTGCATGGCAATCCGAGTATGTTTACACGAGTTAGAGCACAGACAGACAGACAAACCGAATTCATAAACACTTTTTTTTCAACTGTGTTGGAAAGTGTTAAAAATAGATTTCATCTATGTTCTGTAACAGCAGGTAGCATGTTTTGTAAACCGGGAAGCCCGGGTTAGATTCTCTGGTTTAGATTTTGATTTTTCTTGTCAGATGACGTAAGAAATAAGTAATTACCGTTTACGATTCGGGAATTCGCTACTAGCTCCCTTTTTTACTAACTACTTCTATACGGGTATAATTTTATTGCAAAAAATACGTGTTGTATGCAATATTTTGGTTAAAGAAAAAAATTATGTTATTCCAAACGTTCCGTATATGTTTTCACATAATATAAGGAGATAAATGCGCACTTTATCTCTTAGGACAAAAATTTAAAAAAATAAATAAAGTCAATATACTTATTTAAAAAACATTATTATGCATCAAATATTTGTCTTAAAAATCACGTCTAATTTCATAACTGCAATTCTTGTAGTACCAAAAAACATCCGTTACAATATAATTAATTCTGCATGGGCTCTAATTATTGAAAATTCACAGCTTTGATTTGCGCTTGGTGAAAAGCGCGAAGAAGTGAATTTCTTTTAAAAGAATTATAATCTTTGCTCTGTTTCTTTTTTTTTTTTAAATAGCAACAAAAAAAATTAAACTATCTATTTAAGATTTCTAAACTGTTTTCTCAACATATAATCATTATTTAATTGAGATTAATCTATTAAATCATAAAAGAATATTTTTTATAACACTCTTTATTTTTTATTCATATTTTGTACTTTTTAGTGTTATTTGGTTGTAGCAGTTTCACAGCTCGTTCCCCTATTTTGCCGGGAATGGTTTAGTACATAATTAACTTCATTGTTTTTGTAACTAATAAAGAGTTATAATCCCAAAGATTATTTGAAGATTTATCACCAGCGGCCAGATAATAGAAAATTGCCTTAAAATTAATTTATTAATATGTAATTAAGTTCTAAGAATATTAAAATATTGTATTGCCATCGGAAACATGCCTGTGTATGTGATTTTTATTATTCTAGTGCATCAGGAAGTGAGTGAAAAATGGATTACAAAATTTCATCCTTACATACATGAATTAAGTTAAGTTAAATAAAAGAGTGTAAAAAAATGCGCGTTATAGACACGTAAATATTATATATCAATGTGGTTATAATTTTTAAAAAAGTTACAGAAATGCCAATAAATTTTATCTGAGTCGTAAAAAAAAGGTGTTTTTTCTACATTTTGTGGCTGATGCCCGCAATGAAAAATGAGGCAAAGAAATATATATATATACACTGACTCCTTTCTACAAAGAAATATAACAAAATTTCGAATCAGGAAAATAACCTTAGTAAGTTTTTTTTTTTTTTTTTTTTTTTTTTTTTTTAGATGATGAAAATATTATCTATCGCAAGTTTCTTTTCACATCCATCATAGATTACAAATTATGTGACAATAAAATCGAAATTCTGAAATGTCTAAGAAATTCAAAAACTTTTCTACGTGTGTATTTTTTTCTCCCTAAACTCACAAAGTCATTCAAGAGCATACAAGACTAACAAAAAGGAAATGGGGAATTTGAGTTTTTCGAAGTTCTTCCGGTTTTATCTTTGCTGAAGCAATGTTTTTCCTACATTTTTCAAAACTTAAAAAGTTATATTTAATAAAGTTGAAGAGATAAAGTTGAAGAAGAATAATAAAAAATATTGTTTATTTACACAGTGTTATATACTAAGTGTGACTATTGACTGCTATACGTTATAATTAGATTTAATTGGCTGTAACCATTGTTTTCTAAAGTAAGTTGGTGCTATTGATATTTGTGATGATCTAAAAAATATATCCTTTTATAATTAATGGAGTAGTTCCTGTACTTTCCTATACAATATATATATAGAGAGAGAGAAGGTGTTAAAACATTATAATCCCATTTTAAATCTCAAATTGAAATTAATTTCCAATCTGGCTCCAAATGTCTAATTCTGTATCTACGCTTTTTAAGTTTGTTTCTCAGTCCAGTATTTATTACTTTCCGATAGGAAATAGTAGTCAAATTTAACACTATAACTACCGGAAATTTTACTCAAGTTTTTTAAACCTTTTTCACACCAGAAATTTTATTTAAAACTACTTAACTTATTCATTTAACATATTTCTGTGAGTTTTATATTTAATTTATTTTGAAAAGAAATTTCTGGTTCGAATCGGAATATATTCATTTGGTAACCGTCAAAATGACGGCTCATGGTAGTTCTAGTGTTAAGATTGTAAATGCAAACGTCAGCGCAACCTGCAGTTTATTGTGGCTGACGCCTGCAGGAGCGTAGGTCCGGGATTAGTGCGTGTCTTGGTCAAATGTCAATCAAAACCTATTAAACCAATATTGGTTTAATTTTGGTTAATATTTTGAATATATATATACTTTTAAAATATTAAAAGCACAATAAATTTGACTGAAAAAGTTTTTTTTTATTAATTTTTATCCTTCCCTATAGGAAGATAACAGATCTGTCCCACATAACACAGATTCGTCCAATTTTGGTTTAAAGTACGTAATTTGGACTTATGGATGTGTCCAATTTTCGTCCAAAAGTAGTCTGTACTTCATCTAAATCTCATCGATTTACGTTCAAATGTCACCACCTTTTACGTAATAAGTACGTCTTTTAGACGAGAAAATGAACATAAAATGGACGTAATATGGACAAATTTTGGACGTCCGTATTATGTCTATTTTATGTTCATTTTACGTTCATTTTCTCGTCTAAAAGACGTACTTATTACGTAAAAGGTGGTGACATTTGAACGTAAATCGATGAGATTTAGATGAAGTACAGACTACTTTTGGACGAAAATTGGACACGTCCATAAATCCAAATTACGCACTTTAAACCAAAATTGGACGAATCTGTGTTATGTGAGTATTAAGCTTGAGTTCCCTTCCAAATTTATACCTTCAGCCCCTGCTGGAAAATATTACAAGTGCTGATCAAAAAGCGAAAACCCGCGCGAAATAAAAGCTTTTGGTAGCATTTGAGGTTTTCCATTGAGCTGGAGAAAATGTAAGTTTCTAATATTATGGATCTCGGGGCATCTATAACAACGATCGAACTTTCACTCTCTGGATGTAATACTGAATTGGGTTCAATAAAATATTCGCAAACACAAGACAAAATAGAACTTATAGAAAATAACCAAATTAAATATACGTATAATAAAATAAAATAAAGTAATTTACATATGCATGATAAAGAAAATTAAAAGGCCTTTTCAAACAATTCTAGGCACTATTTATTTCACAAAATATTTCCAAAGCGCAGGCGCACGAACCCTTCAGAAATTGAAATGTAAGCAAATTTTTAAATTTATATCTATCTATCTATCTATCTATATTATAAAGGACAAACGTCACGTCACTTGACGTCACTTTGCGAATGGCAACAGTTGACGAGGAAATTTCGGTTTTGCGATTATTACTATTGCAATTTTTTAGGTAGCTTTCAATACAAAAAAGTATAAAGCCTACCTATTGCAGCCGTTCGGAGGAAAGCAGTTCCGGAAAATTTCGATATATTTTCACCGATCATGACCCCCAGACCCCAAAACCACCCTCCGTCCAAATGTTGATTTATATATATAGATATATCCATATATATATATATATATATATATATATATATATATATATATATATATATATATATATATATATATATATATATATATATACCCTATATATATAAAATCCTAATGAAACGAATTTGTGAAACGATTTTATGAAACGATTTTATGAAACGACTGATTAAACGACTGATTATGTTTCAGGGCTATTTTTAATAAAATATTAAACGCTTGATGGTGAAATTAATACCAACTGTCCATCAAAATCCGCGGAGGTTAAAACTGGTAATAGATTTTTGAAATTGGAATTAGTTTTCGAGATATTAATTTTTTTCTAATTTTAATGACATTTCTGTAATCATGGCAACTAATTACTCAGTTTTTTTGTGACAAAAAAGGGAAAAAAATCGAAAAGGATCCCGATAGGGATTATTGATTTATTTTTATTCGTCATTTTCAAATTGAAATTGAATTTATCTTTTATTTCAATCGATAATGAAGACAAGATTGTGATTAAATTATGTTTTTCATGAAAATTTGAAAAAAAAAAATCACATTTCTATCGTCAGGATTCAATTGTCTCTGTCAGCATTTAATTTAATTTATAAACTGAAAATATTTTGAATAAATTCGTCCAAATGACGTCATTTATGTTTATACAATTTATTTAATATAAAGAAGCTATTTATCTATTTTTATGTACAAAAAGAGGTAAATTGAAAGACAATTATAATTAAATTGTATATATACATATAAATACATGTATAAAGAAGCATAAAAATTCGGTGCTTTTCCAGTATATGGGGCCTTGACGAAACAGAGAAAATAGCCTTGGCGGAAAAGGAAAATTTGGCAACATACTTTCTGTGAACCTATTCACTTTGCCATTTCGTATATAGAAGCATTTTTTCAATATTTATACAATTTGTTTAGCGTAAAATGTCATTTATCCTATTTTATATGTAATCAGAAGTAATTTGTATAGGAAAAACAATAATAATATACGTATAATTAAAATACGCATATAAACAAAAAAAATCGTCGAGTTTGTTTCCATGGCTGTTTATGTCATTTGGCACCAAATTTCACTTTCTGATGCCCGAATTGCGCCAAGCTTTTTAAAAAAGCATCAAGACCCCTATAATAGAAAAGCACCAAAAGTTCACTGGGTTTGTTTTCATAACTTTTGGTAACAAATATATGTATATTAACGAATCTATTCGTTTTTTAAACTCGAATGACGCCAAACCTAAAAGCAAAGGATCCTATACTGGAAAAATACCCGATTTTCTTATGGACAGTATTCAAGTGACATAACATGGTGTAAAATTATCGCGGATAGCAAATTTGTTTAAATATCTCATCAATTGATGCCAAATAACTGCAGGCATACATGCACAAAATATTTAATTAATTTTGTATGATAAATAATTATTAGAAAATTCGTATTAATTAAAATAAATAATTTACGTATTTAAAGTAACATGAAAATATGCATGATGGGGCACTAAAAATAGAGAGAAAATTAAAACCTGTTACTGAAAATGTCTATAACATAGTACTTTTCAATACCGTGGCTCTTAATGTTATTCACAAGCAGATGGAATTTTTCTCATCCTTAAACGCAAAGGAAGAATAGAATACAGATCATTTTTATAAAAGTCCGAGAGGTAGCCACAATTTAAACCTAACCATTTTATACAAGCTGGTTTTTCAAGGTGTAATTGATTTTACTTATCAATCCCGAAAACAGTCGTCAGTTGTCGCAACAGCTGTGTATGAGGCCATGATAATAAAAAAAAATGCCCCATTAAAACGTTAAAAGCATGGCAACCCAATTACAGATTGACCAATATTTTTAAAAAAAAGCACGCTGTCATGTTTTTAGAGGCCTCGAAGTCTGAGCGGGGGTTGGCGAGCGTAGCTCGCAGGGGGTAGGCCCCCTAGTATATATATATATATATATCTGACCTATGTCATACGATAACGCCCGTAATTATGAATCGATTTTGATGAAACTAATTGTGTGTATTAAGGTCACTAATGTCTCGACCGAGTTCGTTGGCCAGCTTGGTCCGCCATCTTGTTTCAAGATGGCGGCCATTTAAAGATGTAAAATAACTTAAAATCTAAAATAAATATACACAAAATTTTAAAATTCAATTTTATTTTTTAATTACGTGTTAGGCCTTGATACAAGGATTCCAGAGCTTTTTTTGGTTTACCTCTATCTTAAAAAATGGCTGAGATAGAGCAGTTTGAAATTCTAGTTTGGCTGACATTTTGAAACAAAACAGCACATTAACGCGATTACTCGCAAATTATTTTCTTTCATTGTTGTAATAATTTTCCCAATCATACGCATAAAACTATATATTCATATCCGTTAACGCCAAAATTGGCAAAATTGGCGACATTTGGCGAAATATCGCCAAATTTGGCGATCAAAATAAGTCTTCATAAATGAAGCCAATTTGGCTATTGCTCAATAATTTGGCGAATTTCTTATTCAAATTCAGTATTAACGAATCTTTTGTAAACGTTTCTTTGCATTTTAGCTTGCTGTTTTCGTGTAACATTAGCTAAAATTTTAAAACGAAGATATAGGAAAGCTACCTTTTCCTCCCGGTACAGGCCGGAAGGACTTTTTTTATTTCTAAACATCTCACATTTTTAACACTTTCCAACCTAGTTGAAAAGTGTTTATGACTTCGGTTTGTCTGCCGTATGGCCGTCTGTCCGCCTGTCCGTGCTCTAACTCCCGTAAATATGCTCGGATTGCTCTGCAATTTTTATATGTTATTGTCGTTATCCATAGCATGTTCCTTATTTCAACGGAAGTGTGTAGCACTTATAGTTTTTTTTACAGGGACACTCAAAAGAATTCCGTTACATTACGGTCAATGGGGAAAAATCATTTGCGGTTTATTTTAATGATGTTACACAATTGCAAACACGTTGTAATTGATATATATCACTAAGGTGTATTACAAGAAGCTTAATATGGAATAGGGTGTGCATAGCACTTATAGCTAATTTACAGGGACAGTCAAAAGGATTCCGTTACATTACGTCTATGGAGAAAAATCGTCTGCAATTTATTTAAATAATGTTTCACTATTTTAAACGCATTGAAATTTATATATATCACTAAGGTGCATTACAAGAGGCTTACTACAGAATAGTGTGTGTATAGCAGTCATCGTTCATTTACAGGGACACACAAAAGAATTCTCTACTGTTAACAATAATTCATGGAAGTGCGTTTTAAGTTACTGAACGCGATTTTAAATTTAACTCACTTTTTATTTATTACGTGGTGTGTATAAATTCTGTAGATCATATACAGGGAAGCACAAAAGTTCGCGAACACATTTCCGTTTACTCACAGAAACTCCAGAAGGAGAATTTTAAACTGTGCTACGCGTTTCTTAACTGAACTAAAATTTAGCATCCTATGTAGTATATATATAAATCTATAGATCATATACAGGGCTGAATAAAAGTATTCGGATATTTTTCCGAATGTTGAATACGTTGGAAATTCTTGAAATTATGTTTTTAAATATGTTATGCGTTTTCCAAATTGTTTACTTAGATGTTATCTTTCATCTTATTAAACGATATGATTTGTAAAATTATTTTTGAAGCGTTGGAAAGTGTTACATAATCTATGCTTGACGCATGATTTTTCGTTCTTGTTAATTCTTATACCGTTAAATAGGAAAAAAAATCTACTTTGAAATGCAATTTGTTTGAAAACTGTATCTTAATTCACTGATTTATTATGGCTTTTAAATTAAAAAAAAAATTGTATTTTTCACTTTTTTCGTGTTTAATGGTTGCCATTGGTAATTTTTCTTCCTCTCTTGGCGACCGCATATTATCGTTGATTAAAGAATTGAAATTAGTATTATTAGTTAGAAATTTAATGTAGACACGTTGAAAAGTAAAAAGAAAAAAATTTTACTGATTTTATATAAAATACAAAATAATAATAATAATAATAATAAACCTTTTGTTGAGCGATAATTTTATAAATCAAAATAATTTAATTTAAAAACCAAAGGAATGTTTGTGATACATAAAAATATTTTTCAATATAAAAATTGTAACTCAAAACAATATTTGGCTATTTAACGTTTGCGCCATGATTATCACGCTCAAAAATCAATTTATGGTGAAGTTTTGCTTGCTGTTTTAAATGAAAATTCTAAGGTTTATTTTATTGGCGCGCCAGGACTGGCAAAACATTTTTACTTAATGTTTAAAATGATGAGATCATATAATATGATTGCATCAGCTGTTGCATATTCTGGGACCGCAGCTTTGTTATTAGATCAAGGTAGAATAGCACATTCCAAATTCAAAATCCCGCTGAATTTGAGCAAACATCTACGTGTGCCATTAGTAAACAATCTGACCTTACTGAATTAATAAGAGAAAAGAAGTTAATAGTCTGGGATGAAGCCCCCTTGATGAATAAATTAGTATTTGAATGTGTAGACCGTATGGTTAAAGATATAAAACACAATGATTCGCTATTTGTTGGAATAGTAGTTGTATTTGCTGGCGACTTTAGACAAATTTTGCCTTGATTCAAATATATAGAATGAAATTCTTTTATTAAATTTTGATTCTAATCTTACGTAATCGAGTCCGTGTCAAGGGAGAGTTACACATAAATGATGTTGTCAATAATAGGGTTTAATAATAATAAAAATCTATATTATAAACCAACACATGTCTGATTATTGCTGAAGTCATTTTTATGGTCGCATCTAATTGACTAATAAATTTCGCTTTCACTGCATCTTTTTAAACTACTAAATATCGCACAATTTCAATTTCTATACTGTCGAATCGAAAAAAAAATTGCAATTTCTTTGAAAACTCTATTTGAATTTACTGATTTTATGATTTATGGAATGCTTTCCAAGCTTGAATTAATTTTAAATCTATCTCTATCACGTGCAGTCCGATTGCGAAAGACAAATCCGTTTACATTTAAAACAATATAAATAGATCCGCATTTATTTCCGGATAATATTACAGAATGAAACTAAAACTTCATCAAAATATAACTATAAAAAATAATATAATATAAATATAATGCAAATTTAACAGACATGTTTTCGAACTACGCGCCTAAGCAGTTGAAATTTTCAGAATAAAAAACCTGCAGTAACAGCGAAATATTGGACGATACCTTTGGTGGCCGTTAACTCCTGGCATGCGGTTAATACAAAAGTATCGCTTTATTAAATATCGAAATTTTATTTGAATATATTATTGATATTTTACTTATAAAAATTCTTTTTTACATTGTTAATGAATTGCGTTGTTATTAAATATGAAAAATCTATTAGAATTAGAAAAAAAAAGGTTTTCGCCTATGTTCTGTAACCCCGGAAGCCCGGGTTCTATTCTCTAGTTATTGTAAAAGCAAAATCACTTTTTTAAAAAAATTGAAACTTTTATCCTATAAAGGCACATATCTGTTCAAAAATTTATACTTTTCAGCTTATTGGTCTTTCTTAGAGTTTGGAAGTGTAAATAAAATTTTAAAATTCTAGAATATATCAAATATTTTATCGCTGGGGATGTTAAAACTGTGTTGAAGTTTTTCAATAAAAATTTAATGCCGGATGCTTTTATTGGCCAGCGTATATCAGTTGTGTTATAAAATAAATATTTTACGACAATAATTTATGTTATGCCTACATGATAAAACCTATCATTTTGCAATAGTATCCCTGTGTTGAACAAAAATTATGTTTCATAATGAACTTATTATATGATTTATAATTCAAATTTTAATGATTCCTAAGAGATCTTTTTATATATATCATGAGGAAAATAATTAATTAAACAAAAATTCATTTTTTATACATATTTAGTTTTCTGTGTATGTATATGCACTTAAATATGACATAATACGGGATATTTTTATTAAATTGAAGAGTCGTGCTTGAGAGATAATCTTATTTAGCACTTCACAGTATTATTTATTCTCTATCAATATTTACATACTCAGTTTCTGGAATCATCTAGACTATTACAACTGAGGATGCTCCAGCCGGAGTGAAAACGTTTTTGTATAATGGTGACAGTTTTATCTAAAACTTTTTAACATTTTTAATAATGATTGTACTGTTTTTATGGAACTTTTAACCATATTTTTAAAGAAATGGCTGAGTCTAAAAATTGGTAATATGAAGAACAAATATTAAAGTATCATATTTTACTCTAGAACTTGCCTGAAGATTGCATGCCAGAATTCCAAAAATAAGTAAAAAAGATTTAATTGGAATCAGTAGTATGGATGCTCATTTTATCAAAAAGAGTAAAACTATTATTAGTCTTGGAAGCAGCGACATTTTTTTCTTAACCCTTTTATACAAGCTGATCTGCAAATGTGTAATTAATTTTACTTAATCATTCATGAAAACAGCCGTGAGCTATCCCGACAGTGGTGGATGCGGCCTCAGGAGATGATACATTCTCAAGTCTAGGATAAATGCTGTGACTAGTGGTGATTTTCTATAACGAGTTGAAATTCACTCCCCTTTGACTAGGGGGGAGGGGGTAGTGCGGCCTCAATAGCTGTGTCCACTGCTGTTGCATTGGCCGGCACATGTCTTAAAATTTCTATCTGGTAGAAATTCATTAACAGGGAGAAATATAAAGGGCCACGTAGAATTTATTATCGACTTCCAGTTCTAAATACCCCTCAATCAAAAGAAAGGTTACTTTCTTTTATTTTTACAGAGAGGGTAGATCATAGAATGGGTTTTTCTGAAAGAACTTTCGATCTTCTGATTGAAGAATTATCGGAAATCATGCTCTTGAAGGATTTATGGTTATTGCCTTTTCCAACGTAGTAGGTTTGGTATAGTGTATCATTTGACCATTTGGTCGTTTTCACATAATTTCATTTTGTCTTATTTCATGGTTTGGTAATATTCTCCTAGAAGTTACTTTCGGTAATGATATCATTTTAAACATTTTATATGTAAATTAATTAAAATTTTAAAAAGAAATATTTCAAAAAGTATTACATATAAAAGAGTAAATATAAAAAAATAAACTGATTACATTAGGGGAAACATATTTTGTTTAAGAAGTTTGGGTACTTTTCCTTTATACGAACATCAGTTGTAATTTTGCTCCAAAGCAGCAAATGACATAAACTGATTACTTCACTTTGGCGAGTGTAGTAGCCCGATTATTAAACCCATGTGTATAAATAATATTTAGTTCAAGAGGGGTTTTTTCTATGACTTTATTTATTTATTAAGATTTAATATGGCTTGCTCAGTTCAACAATCTCCAAATGATGAATACTCTGTGATTATATTCTTCCCAGACAAAAACATAGTTAATGTTTTGATATATTTTCGTAAAAACATTTGATAAAATTTTGTATTCGTGATACTAATACACCAAACTGACACCGCAAACAAAAAAAAAAGCATATATATTGAAATTTGAGTTTCAAGGCTCCTGAATTCCGTTACTAACTGCTCTTTGTTCTATTTTCTTCTAATGTAAAGAGCTTATTTCTGCAGAGTCCTGAAATAAAATATGTTAAATGTATTTAACTGACTTTATATGGCGACAACTGCAAAAAGAAAAAATAATCATTTTTTACTTACGAATTTTCCATTTTATATTGTCTTTAAAAAATAGTTATTCTTTTCTATAAACTATATGTATATTATTGGCTTATTATTCCTATTTCTAGTTAGCATCCGAATCTCCTTTTTCTAACATTTACATCTGACGTCTTAGTTAACTTTGTAGATAACATTTGGGCTTTGCACAAAGTAGTGTTAGTCTAACGGAAAAGTACCGATTTTTATGCAACTAAAAGTAGCCATGCAAAACAAATATGTCTTTTTTTTGGTTATAAAAATGCTTCAGAAATGTCTTCATGAACGATTTTAAGTGCCTAAAATTTGTGTGCCTTCGATTGTTTACTTTAGTTCTGTTCGCTTTTATCTGCTAATTATCACATGAAAAAGATTAAATAATGCTTTATCTCTTTGCACGCTTTGATCACTACGATCTCCATAGAAGTTTTCACTTTGGCCATGCATTCTTAAACACACATATATATTTTTTTTTTATTATTAGACAGATTTTAATTAAAAATGTATTTAAAAGCAAATATTAGATGAAACAAAAATTAATGTTATTAAATTAATTTTCGTGATATTAGACGTTGTTAACCGAGCGTGGTTTGACGCATAATTAATTCCTTTTCTTGTAATTTGTTTATAATTGCAACCATAAACAACATTTGGTGATTTATCACCTGCGCCCGACTAACGGAAAAAACTTTAAAATGAAATTATTAATTTCATTTTACAATACACAGGTGTGTTCTAGTCAGAAACAAACCTGTGTAAAGATTTTTTATAATTCTACCATATCAGCGAGTGAGTGAAAAATCGATAAAAAAAAAATCCATCTTCGCATGCGTGAAATAAGTTAAGTTAAATAACAGAATGTCAAAAAGTATTAAATTTTCGATAAAAATTAAATTTACACTTAGATCTATGAAAGTAGACAGGAATAATATGAAAACAAGGATTATTTTATAATGTTTATTTCTGTTTAATCTCGCTGATAAAAAAAAATAAATAAAAAAAAAATGAGATACTGCCTTTATGTGATTACCACTGACACATCTTTTCCAATCGAATTTAAAACTTATACTTCCTATGTCATCTTCTGCCAACTTTTAAAAACTTTGCAGTCATCTTTTATCTGAAGAATAATGAGAACTGTGAGGAAAGGAAATAAGATAAATAAATTTTTTTTCCAAATAAACCACCTTTAAAATCATTTCAAACTGTTAAAACATTGTTTTTACATTACACATATGAGAACATGAGTTTCAAAACTCGCCTTAGCCAAAGTAAAACAAAAATTTTGTCTTCTCTATCAGTCTATTCTACTGGTAAATCATCTGTACCGAAAATATACAACAATCCGTAAAAATAACTAGTTTTAGCATGTATTTCTGGCATTGTAAAATCTTGGTTTACAATAAAAACCAATGGATGCAGTTAGAGGTTTTTCGCGATTTCCCAAAATTTGATTTTTTGGGTAAGGCGAGTTTTGAAACACACATCCTCATATTTATCAATAACTATACAGATATAGACATGTATATAGATATAATCTTGTATGTTTGTTACTGTAAAAACCAGCAGATTGGTAAATCTTATACTATTTTCCTTTTAAATCCAGCATTTCTTATAGTGAGTTTGTAAAAGTCCGAAAAATGCTTCTTAACACTTTTATTTCGGGCATTTACTAAATAGTTCCGTTAAATGGATAAAATATTCTGGAACTGCTTTTCCCAGTTGCGCGCAAAGTAAATATTTAAGAGCCCAGCGCAACTTAATTATTTCAGATGTATCAAACTCATTTTTGATGAATTGGAACTGATAAAACTGTTCGTGTAATTGATTAATATGCGCAGATTTACTATCAAATTTAGTCATGTGGTGATGTTTGAAAAACGATGTAAGTTCCAATAGATTGCTAAATTTCACAATGTGGGACCTCTACACCAGCTATCTTATTACTTTCTTCTATCTTTACAAGAAGAAAGTATTGGATTCATGAAAATTTTCGACTTTCGGTTTTCGACGATTTTATACGCTTTAGAAGGTCCTGAACACGATTTGACTATTTTTAGAAAATGTCTGTATGTGACAAAAATTTTGTGGACGCTCTATCTCAAGAAGTAAAGCTCGGAATTTAATAAAACTTTATATCCAGTTAGTGCCTGATATAAATTGGTGATGATTAGTTTTTGGTAAAAATCACCCAGCAGGTGGCGCTGCTATGCAGCATTTTTCGCGATTTCCGCATAAGCTCTATCTCAAGAACTAATGCTCGGAATTTAATAAAACTTTATATTCGGTTCGTATCTGATATAAATTGGTGCTGATTAGTTTTTGGTAAATATCACCCAGCAGGTGGCGCTGCTATGCAGCATTTTTCGCGATTTCCGCAAAAGCTCTATCTCAAGAACTAATGCTCGGAATTTAATAAAACTTTATATTCAGTTAGTATCTGATATAAATTGGTGCTGATTAGTTTTTGGTAAAAATCGCCCAGCAGGTGGCGCTGCTATGCAGCATTTTGCAGGATTTACACGATTTTAGCGATAGTCATATCTCAAGAAATAATGCACGGAATTTAATAAAACTTGAGTTTCAGTTAGACCTGGATATATATTGGTGCTGATTCTTTTTAGTGTATGCGAAACCTGTGTGAGATAGAAGAAAGTTTTGGGATTGGCCCATCCGACTAGTTTTTTATAATGAAAGCTACCGAAAAATGGCGAATCGCCGAGAAATTTGAATGTGTTTTCAATGTGGCATTTGCTATTTAAAAGTTTTTAGATATAACCAACAAGGACACAGTTAGAAATAAAACGCAAATTGTACAATACATTAAAAAGTTTCGTGTAGAACGGGCAGAGCTTAAGCCCTTTCTTTTTAACGGAAATATTTTTTTTTATTAATTGCTCCAAAGTTCCCTGTTCCAAAGACTATTATTTTCTGTCTTTATTTTTTGATAATTCACCTCTGGAAAAATAATTCTGTACATAAACAAACTCTGTATATATTAATTATATTTGTAACTATTGTACATTGCTGGATATGCAGATCAGGGGCCTCAAAATCTGATCTTCACGTAGCATTTTACTTTCTTCTATCTTTACAAGAAGAAAGTATTGGATTCATGAAAATTTTCGACTTCCAGTTTTCGACGGATTTATACGTTTTAGAAGGTCCTGAACACGATTTGACTGTTTTTAGAAAATGTCTGTCTGTGAGTCTGTGAGTCTGTATGTGACACAAATTTTGTGGGCGCTCTATCTCAAGAACTAATGCTCGGAATTTAATAAAACTTTAGATTCAGTTAGTCTCTGATATAAATTGGTGCTGGTTAGTTTTTGGTAAAAATCGCCCAGCAGGTGGCGCTGCTATGCAGCATTTTTCGCGATTTCCACAATAGCTCTAGCTCAAGACCTAATGCTCGGAATTTAATAAAACTTTATATTCAGTTAGTCTCTGATTACATTGGTGCTGATTAGTTTTTGGTAAAAATCGCCCAGCAAGTGGCGCTGCTATGCAGCATCTTTCGTGATTTCCACAATAGCTCTATCTCAAGAGCTAATGCTCGGAATTTAATAAAACTTTATATTCAGTTAGTCTCTGATATAAATTGGTGCTGATTAGTTTTTGGTAAAAATCGCCCAGCAGGTGCCGCTGCTATGCAGCATTTTGCAGGATTTACACGATTTTAGCGAATCTCATATATCAAGAAATATTGCACGGAATTTAACAAAACTTGAGTTTCAGTTAGACCTTGATGTAAATTGGTGCTGATTCTTTTTAGTGTATGCGAAACCTGTGTGAGATAGAAGAAAGTTTTGGGATTGACACATCCGACTAGTTTATTTTGAATTTATTTTGTTTAATATTTCAAGCTTTCAAACCACAATTTAATTTTCTTAATATTAGTATTACTGCAAATAAGATTTCAAGTTGTTTTTGAGGTTTAACTCTTATGAATTGCAACGGGAAAAACCATTTTTTATATACTCTGTTTATTTTCTATAAGAACCTATTATTTTCTGCCTCTCTCAACACTCCGTTATCTCGTAATTAGATAACAGACACGCCTTACAATTTTCATCTTATTGAATCTTGTACGATACTAATTAAAATGTTGATTTTGTGATAACGGCATAATTAATGAATTTGAACGTTTAATTACTCTCATAAATATATCATTAGTTATTTATAATCCTGACTGTGCAATATAATATTTCGAAATGAGCATTTGTGCCCACCCTTAACTTTTAAATTGCTACGCCACTGCACATAATTAAAAATGTAGCTGATGTATTTCACCTTAAACTTCCTCCTCGTCGTCTTCCTCGAATCCCTCATCGTCCTCGAATTCCTCGTCTTCCTCAGCGTTTTCTCTGCCTTGTATCATGAGTGGGAAAGCTTGACGTGCATTTAAAAGTGTCCTTTCCATATTCATGTTCCTCAGGCGCAGCATCCTCTGTCTCTTCTCTTCAATTAAGCCTCTTCGGTTCTGGTGTATGTAATCGTTGATGTTGGGCAACTCATGAACGACACATGCAGCTAGAGCAGACCTGTAAATGTGCATGTCTGTTGCTTCATACCATTCATTTTTACTGTCGTCAAAACACTCAACGTGAAAGGTGGTACTCACACCATTAAAGCCACCTATAGCAAATATCATATCGTCCATAATCTAAAATATACAAACATATTAGTGAAAAATCGTATTTTTTTTATTTGTCTGAAACCATTAAAAGAGGCAAAAGCACTTGCGAAATACTGTGGAAAACAGCTTATACTGAAGTACCCTTTCGTCGGGAAAACTGAAGCGATTTCAGTATTTTTTAAATAGTATTTGGTACTACCTAAGCTATAAATTAATCGGCTACAGAATTGGGTTTCTAGCTAAACAAAACGATCAAAATATAACTAGTACATATAACACCAAAATAGCAAAAAATAATTTATTGTATTCGCATCAATAGTTTCTAAAGAAAAATTACCTCCATATCAGCTATTTTCCATTGGATTCTGTAACTGTTATTGCCCCTTTAAACTACGAATGTATAACAGAGGTAATGAAATTCTACTTTAATGCACAAATATATTACTAAAACTTGTAATTGAATAGAAAATAACTTCATTATCTGTCATGTAACTCAAGGTTAGAATTCGAATCATTCAACGTAGCTAACTGAAATACCATTATGCATTATACACTGAAAAATAAAAGAAGAAATGTTTCTTGGTCTATGTCTATATAAAATGTTTACGAAAATATAATATACCCTCTTCCGAATTACCACGATTCCGAAAAGTGTTCCTTTATCTTCAGAAACCTCAGACAGAAAGAGATATTTGAGATTTAAAGAAGCATTTCGGAAACAAAGAATTCTTTTGATTCTCGTAATTTTTCGAAGCGTGCCCGAGCAGTTTTATCGGGGTATTTACCCTCTCGATCACCTATGCTTCATATGAAGCTCCTAACTTAAATGATAAAAACAGTATCTCGAAAAACTCCTTTCGATTAACTTTTACTGTAGGAATTGGAGTTATGAATATCGTCCGTTTTTTAATGCTTTTCAACATAGTTGAAAAGTATTTGTGAAATCGGTTTGTCTGTCTGCCCTTTGTCTGTCTGTGCTCTAACTCTTGTAAATATATTCGGATTGCCATGAAATTTTTATATGTTGTTGAGGAATGATCAATATTGAAAATGAAGTGTATAGCATTTGTAATTCGTTTACATGGACACACAAAAGAATTCCGTTACATTATACTTTGTGGTGAAAAAAAATTTTTCGTTGCATTTTCCTGATGTTACGATATTTCAAACATAATTAGATTGATATGCATCACTGAGATAGACAACGATTTCGGGAATATATAATAAATGGCTTTTATATTCCGTTTACAGGGACGTACAAAAGAATTCCATTACATATTATGTATAGGGCACTTGCAGTGCATTTTAATGATGTTACGCTATGTCAAACATAATGCAATCACTGAAATGATTAGAACATACTTTCTATAGATTATGGGGTGCATAGCATTTATCGTTCATTTACAGAGACACACAAAATAATTCTGTTACAAGACTGACTAATATTGTTAATTACTGGAAGCGTGTTTTCCGTTGTGGTATGCATTTTTTAACATATCTGATTTTGAGGGTATTAGGTAGTGTGTATAAAATTCTATAGATTGCATACAGGACTGCAATTGCTGAAAATGGAATTTAACTGAGTCACGTGTGTTTAACTTATTTTAACTGAATTAAGTTGTTTATTTAGATATCTCATTTCATTCTATGACAAAATGAAATTTCTTAATACAATTCTGTTAGTGTTGGAAAGTGTTTCATAATCTATAGCTGATGCATGATTTTTCGTTATTTTTGTCTTTGGCGTATTGTACATCTAGAATTTTTAATTCATAATTGGCATTTATAATCATAATCACTAATTTTACCAATAATTTTACAGTCCATTTTTCGATACGTAATATTTTAGGGCAAAAACAGGAATAAATTAGAATTCTGCAAAAAGATATACATGTGGGTGAATGATATAAAGAAATTTATAGTTCAATAATATTTAAATTTTTATTAGAGTGCGCTTAATTCTAAGATTTACAATCTAATTTTAAAAAAAAGAAGAGTATTAAAGTTAACTTAGTACCGCAATATTTTCCTTGCGTTGTTAGACATTTTTAGCGAGAAAATCTGTTCTAATTGGAATTTTTGAAAACTTTATTTTGCAATAGATTTATAACATCTCAAGATATGCATAGTAAAAATTTTGAAAATTCAATTTGTTTTCCTCCCTACTTAAACCTCTAATGCATTGAAACCTGATACGAGGTGATATTGTAAAACTAACTCCAGCAAAAAAAGGCATATTTTATTATTGTTACTGTATTACATACAGTATCTATCAAAAGTCTGATCAAACCCCCGAGAAGCTGGTTTATCGTACATTTTGCTACTTGTGCATGAATGGAGTATGATAAAATTACAAAAAATATTATTTATGTACTGATTCAACCTAGTAGAGCGGTAGAAATATGTAAAAAAAATATTAGTTTTATGTTTGGAAACATAATTTCAGTATTGTACTTCGACCACTTTCCCTGGAGTTACATCTCTACATTGCCATATAGTGGAAATCTCATCTAAAGTTTCACATTAGTTGTTTGTTTACTATCAAGAACAGTCATTTAAACCTATAATAACCTGTCGTGTACTAAGGGTTGTAACTTAGATGAAAGCAGACTAACTAAAATTTCCTAAATAAACTTGCCTAAAAGTGTAAACAAGTACTTTTTTGTTTGTTTATTGTGAAAACAGTTGTTTATATTGTAAACAAAGCCAATAAAACCAGTTTTATATCGTTACTGTTCAGTGCAATTGAAAATTCCTTAAAATATACTGGTGGGCTCAGATTTTTGACAAGTACTGTTTAAACATCATATAAAGTTCAATAATGCTTGTAAAGTTAATTACAGCATAAAATTGCAAAGCTCTTTCCTTTTCGGATATTCAGTTAAAAAATATACTTTTGGCTTTTTTTTTTTTTTTTTTTTTTTTTTTTTTTTTTCCACGAGAGATTTTCTCAAAGAATTGCTCTTAGATCAAACACCTTTTTTTCTACTTTTCACTTTGTAGTAAGTTGTCCAAAATTTAAATTATCACAAAAATCCATTCAATAACTCTTAATAATAATTTTGCAATGTTTGTAAATGTTATATCTGCGTTCTATGGTAATTTTGTAAAAATTGCAACATTTTTGTTTTCAAAGTTCGCCATTTTATGCTATTAATAATCCATTTTAAACCTTTCTTAAGCCCAAAATGTGGCTTTCTGTTATTTAAAATAACTTAAGCAAAAGAGTGTTCCAAAAAAAAAAAAAAATAAATAAAAAGTATGCTAAAATCTATTAAAACTGAATGCGTAAATTAATACTTCTGCGGCAAAATTGCTTCTTGGATTAAACATGTCAGGTATTTCTGTCCAAACTTCAGCTTCTGGATCAAATCTCTCTCCACTCGGTAATCTTGATATCCCATTGAATCCTCCAAGGGCATATATTTTGCCATGATAATTGATGACTGACACTCCAGATCGGCGTTGATGCATAGACGTCACGGACGTCCACTGATTAATGGCTGGATTGTAATATTCGCATGTAGTTAAACATTCCACGCCATTGAAACCTCCGGCAATATAGATGAAGCCATTAAGAGCGGTTGCACACGCATCACTTCTCTGATAATTCATGGGCGATACAAATGTCCACTGTTAATACAAATTAGAATTAGTTCAAGTATAATAAACTAAACAAAACATGGTACTGGCGTATTAAACGTATGCCACTGGATAATCGACAAAGAATGGCACAGATAATATTATAAGAGTAATACTTAGAGAATGTAAATATATTATGTATGTAGCTGTACACATTATATATGTAATGTATGTAACTTTAGTAAACCTCATGTACGTAGATATATATATATATATATATATATATATATATATATATATATATATATATATATATATATATATGAAATATATAAATGCCATATCAGAAGTTCCCATCTTCCAGCCAATATTCTATTTCCTACACGGACCCGTTATTCAACCAGATTTTTAGCAAGAATCGTTACGGATGGAAGAAGAGATATACAGGGTGTCCATAATTAAACAACCCTACTTTAAAGTTGTCTAGAGACGAAACTATTGGTCAGAAAGTTGCGAAATTTTGTGAAGGACATATTGAAGGAATGGGAATTTGTTTAAGCGAAAAAAAAAATTAGTTCAAAATTTCGCCACCAGATGGCGTTTTTAAGGAATTACACATTTAGCATATGGTTAGCATATAGCATTTACAATAGTTTGCATATTTTATTGCAACAAAACATGCTCCACATGACGGCCATCATTTTCAGCTACAATCTGGAATCGTAAGATAGCATGTTCCACAATCGACGGGCAGTGCGTTCTGGGGAATGCTAAAAACATGTAGCGAAAAAAGTTTTGTTCAACATGTTTTGTTGTAATAAAATGTGTAACCTATCGTAAATGTATGCTAAATGTGTAATTCATTTAAAAAACGCCATCTAGCGGCGAAATTTTGAACTATTTTTTTCGCTTAAACAAATTCCCATTCCTGCATTATGTTCGTCACAAAATTTCACAACTTTCTGACCAATAGTTTCGTCTGTAGACAACTTTAAAGTAGGGTCGTTTAATTATGGACACCCTGTATGTATGTGTTTTAATTAACCCTTATGTACGTAAGTATGTATATGGAATGTATGTAAATAAAATTAACATTGTCAACAAAATATATCTGTTGGTAGTAAAATGCTTCAAAGTTCGCTGCTGGCATGCAGTTAATACGTAAGTACCCAAAAGATTCTGCTTATTGATTTCATGAAGAAAGAAAGATTGAAACTCTACACGTAAAATATTTTTGCTTCAAATATTTGAAGACCTGAGTGGGAAGAAGTTGCTATGTCACATTTTTCTCAAAAGTTGTTTTATTTTATGATGAGGTGATCTATCATATGATAAAGTTAAAATACTACGATTTTATTTAGTCTTGATTATATATAATAAATATATATAGATATGACTTTTGAATATATATATATATATATATATATAGAGAGAGAGAGAGAGAGAGAGACATTATTTATTAATATTTAATATTTTTTAATTCAATATATAAATAACATTATCAATTTTCAATGTTTAAAAATTAAACCTAAATAAATTTTTTGAGATAATTTTGTATCTTTTTTCAACATTTTAAATAAAATATCTCAATTTGACTCAATTTGAGCAGCCCTCTAATATAGCGGCTAATGGTTGAAATATTTACTTAGCTCTAAGCCAGAAGAAAAAACATACATTATGGTATCTCTAAACTAGCATTGATGTAGTTGTTGTGTTGGAAGGTGCATTTTACTATTTTTTGGTTTAATGTTTGCTAGTTTTCAAAATTCTTAAATATGAACAAATTTAAAGTTATTTAAACTTTTTATATTATTGTGTATAGCATATTTAATACTAAGTTATTATCTACAGTGAAAATGTTGCTAGCATTTATAGGTGCAATTTTATTACATGTTTTGCGACTTTTAGTCTCTTGGGATAAAACCAGATATCCTACGTGATATTTTTTAAAAAGGATATTAAAAAACAGTAATTAATGATCCCGTAAACAATGCTTCAAAAAAAGCAGTCAAAACTACATGGACAAGAGTGATTATGATTTTTATAAAGCTGATAAAGAGGCGAACTTCTTTTTCGCAACTTCTCAAATTTCAATGAAGATAATTATTCTTTTGTCTTGAAATGTAAAATCCTTTAACTTATAATTGAAATATTATTAGTTTATTTCCTTAGTTAAAGTTGTAAAATAAAATATATTGTTCCTTTAAAAAAAGGAACCTTTAATTAATTATAACTAATATAATATATTAAAAAAAAGTAATTTTTTTCATTTCCTGTAAGATTAACAAATGTATATCTATTCGGTTTCCTACCAACCGATGGGGAGACATCTGGGAACTTGACATCTGGATGAGGTAACCCCATACAGATAGTATTTCTTAGTGTATTACTTTTACTTTTATACTTTACTTTTTTAAGAATTCATAATGTTTGTTTTATACACTGTATGGCTATATCTGGTGGGTAATCCCATCCAGATAATTTTCTCATTAAACTTTGTTTCCTTTTTGGTTTTTGTTGTGGATTTTTTTATATATTTTTTCTTAACTTTTACTTTGGCGCAGCTTGTACCCAATGTGACCTTGTACCATTAAACCTTATACCACCAACAACCAACTCAACCTATGGGGTAAGATCGGGTGATTTGGCTTTTTATAAATAATCACTTATTACAATAAAATGTGATGAGCTAATCATGTATTTAAAAATGATATTATGGTACAAGTATAAGTGCAGAGTGTGTACGCAAAGTTACATTACTTCTGTTAGAAATTGTGGCTTTAAGAAGCAACTAATAATAATATGTGTGTTTTTACCCAAGGGTCCCCTACATGGATCCAGAAAATGGAAGTACGTATGAAAATCTTGGGCTAATGAAACTGACTTTACGTTTAGCTTAAAATATTTTTTTTCATTGATATTACTAAAAAAGGTAATATTATGTCAAAGTGGTCTAATTTTTGTTGTTTTTCCATCCCATAATTAGAAAAAAAGCATCATTTGATTGCTTTAACTTTATTGCGTATCACTGATTACTTTATTTTGAGGCAAACTATAAAGAGAATGAGCGAAGTTTATTTCTTCCAATAATAGGAAAATTAATAGAAATAGTTAAACTTAGTAGAAATATTATCTTGGTTACAGTTTAAAATAATAATAGTGTTTAGAGATAGACTAAACAATACAAGATTTATTCTTTATTGTAGTTATTTTTGTGGGTTTCTTTTAAGTTCGTCCTTTAATTTCTTATTCAACTTTTTTTATTCCGCTGGATATTTTACGTGTTTTCCCTCGTATACTATAAAATAGCATCAGCTATACAGTATATCACTGGTCCTTAAAATCATACAAATAACTATGTAATCCTAAACTATGTAAGCCTAAATCCTTAACTATGTAATCCTAATTATTGATACTATATTTGTTATATTAATAATTTAATTAGCTCTAACAATTGTCATTACAAAGGCAATCATAATTAAAATTAATACTCTATTGATATCTGTAATTCATTCACTATATTACTTAATCTCATGAGGTACTTGCCTGTTGTATACAAATACGCTTACTGACATAATATGAATTACGATTTATTATATGAGGATATTAAACAAAAGTATTAAAACAATTACAATATGTATATACAGTCGAACTTGGTTAATACGGGAAGTAAGGAAATTGCACAAGTTATCATATTATTCGTCACTCGAAATGTTTGTGAAGATAATAAAAAACTTAAAATACACACATGATTAAACTAATGACTACTATAAAACTGCTCTAATTATCTCAATGCTAAAATTAACTTAATATCATAAAGTTAACAAACTATTCAGTCTTACCTTAACTAGCGTCATTATCTTAAGACCGGTGTTTTCTATAGACAAAATCACAGTACTAAAGTTAACGCTTCTAATTCCAAAGGACATGAAAGACATACAGTAATGCAACTGATCACTTCTTTTTTCTCAGAAGAACTCGACTAACATTACAATAGCTTCCATAGACAAAATCCCAGTACTGAAGTCAAAGCCTCTAAAGAACTAGTAATCTTAAAGGAAATGAAAGACATACAGTAATGCAACTGATCACTTCTTTTTTCTCAGAAGAACTCGACTAACATTGCAATAGCTTCCATAGACAAAATCCCAGTACTGAAGTCAAAGCCTCTAAAGAACTAGTAATCTTAAAGGAAATGAAAGACATACAGTAATGCAACTGATCACTTCTTTTTTCTCAGAAGAACTCGACTAACATTGCAATAGCTTCCATGGACAAAATTCTAGTACTGAATTCAAAGCAACTAAAGAACTAGTAATTTTAAAGGACATCAATGACGTACAGGAATGCAACTGATCACTTTCCTTTTTCCCCGAAAAACTCGGCTAACATTGCAACAGTCACTAATTTTAGAGCTATTGATTTTACATATCCTTTTCATTTTAGCAGTGCAAAAAGAGACATGAAAAGACTGGTTAATATGGGCCACAGTCCGTATTTAATGAAAGTAACAAATGAAGGTTTTCTTTTATAATCCTTCCATTCCACGACTCAGTTGTAATTCTTACAAAGGGACGGTATTTGAAACGTCCATAACTCTCCCTTCTTTTTTTCATTCTTTCAAAACCTCCAGACATTCTTTTGCATTTTGTAATGCTGGGAGAGGGTCTCCTAGAAGGTTAGAATTTTGTCTGGTAACACTAATAAATTACTACAGTTTGACAGACAGTTGTAATGTAGGAATATTATCTCTGACATAGAACAGCGTTCGCTGAGAAAGGAATTTCTTTCATAATTCTATCCTACTTTTCGCTGAAATCTACATTGATATAAACAGTTTCCCTGATCCTGTTTTGTAAAAAGTGACAAAATCTCAATATAATTTAAATTATGACCCATTCTTAACGTACAACTAACTGGCTCATTTTAACTGTTTTCTCGTTTTAGTCGTACTCGTATTAGACGAGTTCGACTGCAGATGTGTATATATATATACATATAATTTTATATTAACTAAGGTCTTTTACTATCTACAAAATTCCAGATATTTGCTTCTAGCTGGAGTCTCGCTTTAAGCGAATAGTATAAAGGTGACCCGAAATCCTCATTTTTTGAAAGGTATTTTAAGATATTTTACTGGGTTTTGGAATTTTTAAATTATGATAGTAACATTGATTGAAAATAGGATAAGACCAGATGGCGAAATCGCTAGCTAATCCTATTCCACTGGATATAGATATATACTAGGAGTGTTCAAATGAAAAGATACGAAACGTCCGTCGTAACAACTAAACCGGTTGAAATTTTGAGACATCTAGAGACGCAAATGGAGTGTCCGGCGCGGTTGTGCGCTTTCGCGAGAGCCCGCGCATGAAGCAGGAGAGAAGCAGGCCCGTCCAATTGACGCGGCAGTGCGTGTATCACTTCTCACCAGGTCATTCACCTTGTAGATGAGTTCGGCTATGATTACCGTGTTTTCCTGGCCTGGTCTCGTGTCATCACTCCAACACTCCCGGCCTTCACGGAAACGGGCACTCCACTTTCTCACTGACTTGTCAGACACACAGTCTCCCCCGTATTTGGCCACCATCCGATGATGAATATCGGCTGAAAGAAATCTGATAACACCTTGCTGCTCCTCAATCGTCGCTTTTTGCAATGGGAATGCCATGATGTCCTCACATGCACTGCCGCGTCAATTGGACGGGACACACAACTGCTTTCTTCTCTCCTGTTTTATGTACGGGTTCGGAGCATTCGCAAAACCACACTGGACACTCCATTCGCGTCCCTAGATGTCTCACAACGTTATCCCAAAGCGGAATATTTAAATTTCAACCGGTTTGGTTGTTACGAAGTTTCGTACCTTTTCATTTGAACACGCCTCGTATTAAAAACTATAGATATGTATTAATCACTGTCCTCAGATAATGAGGACAACTTTTGGTCACCTTAGGATATTAACATCATTCAGGATAAAGAGATGATTTCCCCCTATAAACCCCATCAGTTAGGCACATGGGAATTTATCTCTCACCAGTCACCAATTTGTCACCTTAATCTGGATTTTTAAAAAATAAACAAAATACAAAATGGCTAGCAAAATAGTTTTCCTTATTGTAAGGCATACAATTATCATACGTACATCATTACTTTTATCTTGAGAAATTGCTAGAAACAAACAGAACAAAACTCATTATCGAAAGCTTTGAACATCCTGTATTAACTCCAGTTAAACGGGTTTAAAATCCGTAAAACATCTACAAGTAGTATGTGATAATGTTATAATTTCAAACTTACTTGATTAGTGCTGTAATCATATTTTTCAACTGTGTTTTGTCTCCGATGACCATCATAGCCTCCCATGGCGTATATCAAATTATCTAACACAGCAACACTTACGTAACATCTAAGAACAAGGAATGAAATTATTTAAAATATTGTATTTGTAAACATTTAAAAACTTGTTAACATATACCCTCTAAATAAGAAAAGTTCTCCTAACGAATGCAAATACTCATAAAAGTCTATAGCAGGGTTCTCCAAACAGGTTTCGGCTCGAGAAAATACGACACCCCTTTCTTTCATGCTACGAAAACATTCTTTTATTCGTGCACCTTTACACTCTTCAACCATGAAAAAAAAAATTAGAACAGTAGAAAAGCAGAAAAGAAGCCTTAATATAAAGGCACCCCTAGATGGTACTGATTATTAAATCCTATGTAAGTTGCACATCCATTAGTTTGAATCTGTCAATGCTATTAATATTTTTTTCACACAGGTAAGTATTTCTGAAAGTTAATAAAAGTCACCAGAAAGTTTAAACATTCTAAAACTGTCTCGGAGACAATTTTTTATTAAATGTTCCATAAATTTTTAGTATTTATATTTCTATTTTTTTAATATCCCTAAACTAAAAACTATGCACTCCATTTAAATATTTTCAGTATTTTTTATGTTCGTGTTGAAAGATTTCTAAAACATTTTCAACGTCATGTAAAATTGTACCAAGATCTGTCTCTGTTTCCAGTAATATGCGATGTTAGATCTAGGCCGGACCGACTATTCGGAAAATTTAATGTAGTCTTTCCATAAAAAGTTTTGGAGACCTCTGCTAAAAAGAATTACTTAAAAGAACAGAACATTTCAGTATATGCAATAAATTCAAAGGAGATAAATATGAATCCAAAACATCAGAATTAAAAAAAAACTAGATGGTACCCGTCAAAACTTGACGGAAAAAATTACAATAGCGATATTAGTAAAATAAGCTTCCTTATTACATAAGTAGGGGTGCTTATGAAACAATCTTTCAAATATTTTATTTAAAAAAAATTTCCCCCAGTGAATTACGTTATTATTTCTGATGCAAACTCCAAACAAACAATCCGTAAACAACATGGAAATCAGTTTGACATTACCGCCCTATTCCCCACGGCAAGAAAGAAAATTTCCTGAACCTATGAAGTATCATACAAATAGCATATCCCTACGTTCATCTCATATTCAGTCAATAAAAGAACATATTAAATAAGGTACACATCCCCCCCCCCCTGTGATAATGCAACCGAATGAGCTCCTATGCGCATGTGCATTGCTTCTACCCAAACGCACCGTCGAAATTCGACGTTAAAAAAAAGTTTTAAGATGTTTTGATCAAAATTTTTAAAATGTCTTCTTTAATCATTGTTCGTTTTAAATATATCTTCTGAAACGCATCTATTGTTTTAAGCTAATCAATTTTTATGTAAAGATGAAGAATTTTTTTTACAATAATAAATCAATCTGCAGATAAAAGAGATTTTTAATGTTCTCAAGTGTAATTTATTTGTATGGTTTCTTTATTCCTTTACATAATCAGGATGATTATTCCTTTTCCATAATTAAGAGAAATAATGTAAATAAATAAATATCCAAGATTATTTTTGATTCAGTTTTCATTAATATATTGTAAATTTAATTGTTAAAAGTTACTGATAAATGATATTTTAGTAAATGGGGCTTTTCTTAATTATTTTATTATTATTATTATTATTATTATTATTATTTTTTTTTTAGATTTAATGGCAACATTCTTCCGTTTGTTTATTGGGCGCTACAGTTTGGCGAATTATTTGAGGTACTTTTCGGTTAGCAGGGCGCCAACGAAGTATATATATATATATATATATATATATATATATATATGTCGTATTTCCAAGTTCAAATCCGGGATAAAAGGCAGTCGTGCTCGTGATAAACAGGGTTAGCTAGGTGATAGGTTTCCCTTTTAGCTCGCATCAGGCGGCCGTGTGGTATCATCAACAACAACAAGAAATATCAGTCCATATTTTTAGTTGAAGAACATTTTATTTCCAGTTAAAAACATCTCTTCAGGGAAAATGCTCATTAGCCAACGCTAAACGAAAAAAAAAAAATACAACGTTCCATTATTTTCTAGAATCCGCCCCGATTCTTTTAGCAAACACCAGCGTCAAAAAATCCTCTCCGAATCAGGATGATCGTGTTTTTAAACTAGCTTGCGTAATAATACAGAATACGTCACGTGACCCACTTCTATCGAATCAAAAGGTCTCTTTTGGAACTCTATCAGTATTTCCGGTGTATTTATTTTGTTGTAAAATGACTTCCTTACCGCCAAAAACTCTCTACGCCCTTCCAGAATATTCCATAATCTCGTACCAGATGCCTGTCATATCAACAAACGAGCTTATCTGTTTTTAGGCTGTAGCTAAACTTCGAATTTAATACGTAATAAAAATAATAAGAAGAAAAGAAAATGAATCTTTATAAAAGGAAAAAAAAAGAAAGAATTAAAGTTTTTCGGAAATATTTTAATAGACATTTGATATTTAATAATAGGATAACTTTATGAAATAAGGTTTTTTGAGCGGACTATTTTAAGAGATACGATATTTTAGCATTTAAATAAAGAAGTTATAGCAATTTGACCACACGGGAATAATACTAATGAATTTTAATAATGGATTAAAATAAAGATGTTCTATTTAAAGAATAAATTAAAAAAGCTATCGCCATTTTTAGACTAACCACTTTCGAATAAATATTATTAAGTGGATTAGGACAAATTGACTTTACATATGTATAGTAAAAGGCTATTTTAAGAATGAGAATTATTTTAATAAGCTGGGTTATATACCGAATATTATTGAATGGACAAATTTTATAGAATAATTGCGGAAAAAAATTAAATTTTGTAATATTATCCCCCCTCCCTGAAGATTTTGGATGAAGTTAATAGTTAAGTAACTATAAATTCAGACAATATAAATTTAATACTTTAGAAATTTGAATTTTGACTAGTATAAATTTAGAGACAGCCAGCAAGGAGATGGGAAATCTGAAGAACTGGAAGACAAAAACAAAAACAAAAATAAAATAATAGTAATCAATTAAAATTAATAGATAAATATAAATAAAGCTACGAGCATTTCCCCTGTAAAATAATACAAGAAATGGTTACAATCTCACTTACCATTTGTAAGTGCATAAGAAAAATACAATAACAATAAATAATAAATATTAATAAACAAGAAAAACAGGATAATAATAGTAACAGAATTTTGCTTTTACCAAGTTCACAAGCTTTAGAATAAGTAGTCACTAGCAAATTGTTAAAACAAAGTTTTAAAAAAAAATTCGACTTCATTTAAATTTGAGTTCATTAGATCCAACAGTTTTATTTCAGTCTCTTTCTTGGATCGTGATAAGTCCTCATTTTGTTTTTAAAAATGATTACTGCAGTCCCTTTCTTACAAATACAGTTTTTATGTAAAGGCTGAAAATAAAGACATTACTCCATCAAAATTTTAAAACTGTAGTCATTCTTACCAATACTTTATAATGACTTTATAATGCTAGCATTTTTCACAACATCTTTCTCTTTCTCTTAAGTATCACAGTAAATTTCTCACATAATAAACAAGTCAAATTATCTCTTGGTCGTTTATTGTACTTGGAATATGTTATCTTTGTTATATTTCTGTGGGATTCCAACATCTTTAACTAATTTTTGTTAAACATTTTTTCACTAATAAGTAATATAACTCTTCAATAATATAAATAAATGCTATAATAAAATTCAATTCATAAACATAACAATAATAACTTTCAATATAACTAATACTTCTCAACATATGTAGTAATTCATAATATAATTCAATAGTAGAAATAATAATATTATAATAACATTTGTATAATTTAAGAAAATATCGCAGTTTGTTTATTTATTGTTAGGGAAAATATTGGTTGAGGATAAAATAATTACATAGCAAATAAATAAATTTCTTATTTTTTAATCATATAAGAAAGTATTTTTGCCAGTCGAAAGTATACAAAAAAAATATAATAATAATTTCAAAATCCAAATAAATTTAAATCTAAATATTTAGAAATTGAACTCTCAACCATTAGTTCCTTACAATAATTTTTTCCTCTGATACCCTTTTACAAAATTATACTGTTAAGTTATAAGTATTCATCCTAAATGTAGAGAGTTGGTTTTTTTTTTTTTTTTTTTTGGCAAACTTAGAATAAATAAAGACAATACATAACAATAAAAGATGTTAATTTTAGCTGAGAAATGGAATACAAAGGCAATTAGTTTAGATACTTAATTTTCTATTGTCACACCAAAACATTCACTGTAAAATCACATCATCACTATCCAATCATTTATATAATTATAGAAATACTTATAAACGGTTACTATTTGATTATCTATTGAAGTAAATAACATAATATTAAATTTTTGAAACAATTGGTTTAAGAAAAAGTAAATAAAGTAAAAATAGTTTTATTTGATATAGAATTAAAACATTTAATTTCATTTTTCAACATCAATTTGACAATTCCTAAAATCAAAATACACATCTTATGCCTGCATAAGGTGTCTACTCAACCTCAAAAACTCTCAAAAACAAGTAATATTTTAGTTGATCAGGCTAAAATATAACCACAATGTTGAAATAAAAGCTGTGACATTTATTTTAAAATTTTAAAATATTAAACTTTCAAAAATGGGTAATATCTCTGTTGTACACCAAAGACATACCTGATAATGTTGAAACTAGAGTAATAAGAGATATTTAAAGAATTAGAATTTATTCTATTGTTTTTACTTTAGTTTGATTTTGTGATGGTGATTGTGATGTCTGTGGTGATTTTGATTGTTGTTTGGGTTGCTCATGAAATAGTCTGAAGTTATCTGGTGAAAAATATGGTTGCGAATTGTTCCATGTCTCCAAATTAAGACCATATATACCCTTCTGACAGAAACATAACTGAATTCAAACCTTTCCTATTGAATTTTTAAGAATTATAAGAATTTGTGAATCCAAATTAAGCATTAACCAGAACATTTATTCAATAAAATACACAAAAATCTCCTAAATTTTATTTATTATTTTTGCTAAATTTAAATTTAATATGTTGCATTAACTACCTTAGAATAAATTTTTTATCATAGTAATAATAATAATAACAATTGTATCATCAGCAAAAAGAACAAGAAGAGCAACATCATCAACAAAATTTTATTTACATACCTCATGAATTTTTTGAATGCAACTTACCTAAATTTTCCAATTTCTCTTCTAAATATTTTTATTATTTGTCATCAAGGAAAACATGACTTTATCTTCATATCTATCGTCATCACGTATGAATTCTATCATCATATCATAATTATTCTGAGTATTCAATTCTAGTAAATTTATTACTGCTAAGGAATTTGGTAAATAATGAACTTATTTTGACCTAAGCTATGGACAAATGAGGTGTAAAAAAATTCCCCATTGGTGAGCTTAAGATTATTAAAATTCAAATTACCTAATAGAGCAATTCAGCTAGGTTAACATAGTGCTAAATGTCTACATGTTCTAGTAAATTAATTTCTACCTGACCTAGCATTTTATTTAAACATTTTATTAATATTATAACACCATCAAAATTTTTCAAAATTTCTATATTAAATATTTTAGCAAGTTGGTAAATGCATCATAAATCCTACATTAAATGAAAATAAACAATAACATACTAAATTTAATTTTATATATTCACAGTTTAAATAAACAATAAAATACTAACACTCTATTTACATATTTACATCATAAATAATCTTTCAGTGGCTCATTAATTTACTACAATTCAAACCACCAGTCACTTATTATTCAGCATACAGATTTTTTTTTTCTCCTCATAATAGCTGTTTAGTAACTTAGGTTTGGCATGGTGCCAGAAATGTTCCCTTAGGATAAAAGTTGCCTCTTTAAAAAAGACAGATCAGATCTCAGTAACATATTAAAAATAATAGATTTTTTTTTTTTTTTTTAAGAATATCTGTTCTTAAAACATGAAAATATAAATTATACCACTGTCTATAATATTACAATGACGTATCACACGAAATCATCAAATAAATTAATTAACCTTAACAACACTTAAATATTTGCAACAGAAATAAATTTTAAAAACAAAAATTTAATCAGTATAACATAGTATATAAAACCTTTAAATTTCAAAGTAGACTATTAAATAAATAAAACATTTTAAATATAACATAAACTAATAAATATCAACATATAAAGACACCAATAAATAAAAATACCAACTTACAGTTACTCTTGAGCATATTTCACAGGAAAGTTTCACACATCTAAAAATCTTTAATTTCTTGATAACACAAAAGTTCTGCTTTTTCGCAATCCTTTAAAACCAACACCTTGAAGACGCTTATGAAGATGAATAGTATATTCTCTAGCAACAACTTCACTTAGGCCAACTTTTCCTCTTCTTTTCTCTTTTAGGCTTGACCATTTTTAATTTATTATAAAACTACAAAATAACAAAACACCAGACGTAAACGTGCTGTAATGGCGTAGACGTCCTCGTAACATACTCTTCTAATCGGCAAATTTCACGTTTAACTACACAAACTTTCTGTTGATCACCAGCTTTTCATCCAATGTCCAATCCCTATCCTGTTCGACTTATTATATTAATGTCGTATTTCCAAGTTCAAATCCGGGAAAAAGGCAGTCGTGCTCGTGATAAACAGGGTTAGCTAGGTGATAGGTTTCCCTTTTAGCTCGCATCAGGCGGCCGTGTGGTATCATCAACAACAACAAGAAATGTCAGTCAATATTTTTAGTTGAAGAACATTTTATTTCCAGTTAAAAACATCTCTTCAGGGAAAATGCTCATTAGCCAACGCTAAACGAAAAAAAAAAAATACAACGTTCCATTATTTTCTAGAATCCGTCCCGATTCTTTTAGCAAACACCAGCGTCAAAAAATCCTCTCCGAATCAGGATGATCGTGTTTTTAAACTAGCTTGCGTAATAATACAGAATACGTCACGTGACCCACTTCTATCGAATCAAAAGGTCTCTTTTGGAACTCTATCAGTATTTCCGGTGTATTTATTTTGTTGTAAAATGACTTCCTTACCGCCAAAAACTTTCTACGCCCTTCCAGAATATTCCATAATCTCGTACCAGATGCCTGTCATATCAACAAACGAGCTTATCTATTTTTAAGCTGTAGCTAAACTTCGAATTTAATACGTAATAAAAATAATAAGAAGAAAAGAAAATGAATCTTTATAAAAGGAAGAAAAAAAGAAAGAATTAAAGTTTTTCGGAAATATTTTAATAGACATTTGATATTTAATAATAGGATAACTTTATGAAATAAGGTTTTTTGAGCGGAATATTTTAAGAGATACGATATTTTAGCATTTAAATAAAGAAGTTATAGCAATTTGACCACACGGGAATAATACTAATGAATTTTAATAATGGATTAAAATAAAGATGTTTTATTTAAAGAATAAATTAAAAAAGCTATCGCCATTTTTAGACTAACCACTTTCGAATAAATATTATTAAGTGGATTAGGACAAATTGACTTTACATATGTATAGTAAAAGGCTATTTTAAGAATGAGAATTATTTTAATAAGCTGGGTTATATACCGAATATTATTGAATGGACAAATTTTATAGAATAATTGCGGAAAAAAATTAAATTTTGTAATATATATATATATATACATACACATGTACAAATATATAAAATGTATATAGTTCTGTTTTTCTAGTATTGAATTTATGTGGTTTATAGATTTTGGTTGGCTTTTGTGATAATGATTCTGCAAGTAATTTTCCATTGGAGTTTGTTATTATGTGTATATATATATATATAATATATATATATATACTTTATTGGCGCCGGCTAACCAAAAAGTACCTAATTTGCATATAGTTTTTTTTTCTTAATCGGACGACGGGATAATGCACGGAATTTCGACGGGATAATGAACAGTTTTTTATGGTACCAGAATATTTTTCTGTATTTTATAGTTATACTAGCAAGCTACGCCCGCTACGCTGGTCAATTTCTCTTAACGAACTTTTAATCAAACAAAATATTGACATTTCATAATTCACTCTTATATTTTAACAGAATAATAAGGCTACTATAATTTGTGACTCGTGCCAATATACACGTCGCCCTTATCATTATCTTTTTACGCATGAAGGTTTCGCTATGGTACTCCATTGTGAAATTTGGTAATTTTTGAAATTCAATATTTGAAAAACGGCATAATCATATGATTTGAAATTTATATCAAGAAATATACAATTTTTTACCTTTCAAATGCAGTTTGTCTAACAATTATCTGACAAATAATTTTCGAGCTATTATTTTTTTCAGTAACTTCAAATGTTTCATTTTCCGAGATTAATCTGTGGCAACAATTAGCGAAAAAACCCAGTCGTCAGTAACGCATAGCTTTTTATTAAAAAAACTGTTGGAGCATGGATTGTCACCATCAATTCGCCACCATCACTTTTAAAATCGGTTCTGCAGTTCCAGAGATTGGAGCAACGTTGTAAGTCAACCCGACCCGCAGGAAGAAGTCAACCCGACCCAAACCCTACCCGCATTAAAGAAGTAGGAGTCAACCCGCCCCAAACCTGACTCATAGTAAAAAATAGAAGTAAACCTGACCCACAATTTAAAAAAATTGCAATTTTACAACTTTTTTCGCTTCTGCACCCTCCCCTCTCCGGGATTAGTGGCACCGACATAAAATATAGCATATGTTGGAGCAAGGGTTGTCACCATCTGTTTGCCACCATCACTTTTGAAATCGGTTCGGTAGTTCCAGAGATTCCATAGAAATTGTAATTTAGAATGTTTTTAGAACGCTTTTCGCTCATTTCACCCTTTTAAATTTCGAATATATTTTTATTTTATTCTTAGAGAGCATTTACAAGTTACATCTTATAAGTAACTACAACGCCAAATTTCAAATTTCTAGCTCCATCAGTATAGAAAAGATCGCAATTTTAGAATGTTTTTCGCTCCTGCACCCCCCTGGGTTTAGTCGCACCGACATAAAATATAGCCTATGTTGGAGCAAGGGTTGTCACCATCTATTTGCCACCATCACTTTTGAAAACGGTACGGTAGTTCCAGAGATTACCCCCTACAAACAAACAATCTTTACTCCTTTATAATATTAGTATAGATAGATGATTATGATATGATTTTTGTAATCGGATTCGTTGTCAAGCTTTCGCTTCAGAAAACACAACGCAGACGAAAACTTTGCTCTAGAGAAGTGCCAACCATCTCCACAAAATTGCCTAACTGTTTACTGGCATTGCAGTGTAAATCCCACCAAAGTCCGTACAGCAGAACTCAAATTATAAACGGTCGGAATGAAATACGAATTTGCATTTTAAATACATAGTAGATATATCTTTCATAATTGCATTCACCTTTCCCAATCACTTTCTCATTAGCTCTATCACTAAGCAACATAGAATGATATGTTATAGGGTCATTAATCAAATCATACCTGAAAAATCACTTCCATTAAAATTTGTTCAGTAGAATTTTTTTAAGTAATCTTTAATAATCGGGTTCACATAATTTTAGAGCTTTCCTCTTTAGCTCTATAACAAAGCAACGTAGAATAGCTATGCGCTAAAACCTTTCAAAAAACATTACCTGATTAAAATGCGAATATGCGGTTTATACTCATAGTAGATGATGATATGATTTTCTGTAACAGGATTCATCATGAAGATTTCGCTTCAAACATAAACGATGCTTTCAACATTGTGGCTAATACGCCAATTGGCGAGGTATCCGATTGCGGAAAATTAGCCCGAAATCGTATGAATCGTACCCAAAGAAAAAGAGAAACATGGCTGAAGACTGAAAACAAATAAAGAAGTAATACATAATACTAATCAGACCTTCGACACTTTATTTGGTACTTCTCTATTATCCCGTCGACCACTTTTCATAAAAAAAAAACTATCGCCAAACTATAAGATTTAACGCCAAAAATGCAATCCCATTCACTTGACGTCAGAAGTATTAAACGTGTTTGTTATGTGGTTTTTAATTCGACATTTACCTATATTTTTCATTTTGTTTTTCTGATATTTTAGCTATTTCGTTAATTTAAATAAAAATTGCGTCCTTAAACGACTGTGCCATGACATTAAAAGAGAAAATGCATTGTAAAAATGTTGCGTTTAATCGCGACCTACGTTATACACGGCCGGTGCATGACGTTTAAAACGTCACATGGAGTGGATCATTTTTATACGGCGATTGGTGCAAAACGGGGAGTGTGCCGCTTTGCACCAATCGCAGTACAAAAATGATCCACTGCATGTGACTTTTTAAACGTCATGCACTGGCCGTGTATAACGTAGGTCGCGGTTTCATAGTTAAGTGCAATAGATCAATTTCAACTGACGTCACAAACATTTATTCACCAGCCGAGAAGGGTAATTAAGAAAAATAATGTAAATAAAAAAATATTCAAGATTTTTTTTCTATTTTCATTAATATATTGTAATTTTTTGTGTTAAAACTTACTGGACACTTTGGTGAGTGGGGCTTTTCCGAATTTATTTTATTTTAATTATTTATTTTGATGTTCCAATGGCAACATTCTTCCGTTTGTTAATTTGGAGTTCATGTTTGGCGATGTTTTTTTTTTTTTTTTTTTTTTTTTTTTTTAATGAAAAGTGGTCAACGGTATAATTGAGATGTACACTTTATTTTAGCAATCACATTTTATTTTAAATCGTGGCATTTGTAGAAATAATAATAATAATACACAATTACATAAATATCCGTAAGAATAATATTCAATTCCCAATTGAGCAGTTAATATTTCTATCTGCAAAAATAAACAAAAAGATTTAATTTGAATTTCTTCCGCTGCTATAGTAACGGACGTATTTTTAGAAATTATCAATTGTATTGTTAGAATTGTTAGATTTTGACGTCAAAGACTTCGCCAAATTAGAAAAATGTGCAATATCTCACGAACTATTTAACTAATGAGTATTTAATTGATACCATTCGATTCAGCATACAAAAATACATTAAAATATGTTATCATTTGTCACGTAACTGTAATACCCGATTTTTAAGGAATTTTTTAAAAGTTTGTTCCCCTTTTTACCCCCCTTAGGGGTGGAGTTTTTGAAAATCCCGTCTTAGTGCGCTTCTACGTACTAAGAAGTATTTTTCCTGCAAGTTTCGTCTTTGTAGATTCAATAGTTTTGGCTGTGCGTTGATCATCTAGCCAGAAAGGACTTTCTTTTATATATATAGATTAAGAAATACATATTTTTATGATCTGCTGAATCACTTAGTTGTTTACTTTTTCATGCATTATATTATTGAAGGTTGTTAGTTCTCTTATTCGTTTAAATATACCCTACTTATATAAAAATAGCGTGTGTTCTCTGTGGTGTTTCGCATAAACGTTGTAAAATTCAGGTTATTAGATTTTATCCAACTTTGCTGTTATAACAGCTGATGAAGCAGCCATTTTCGGAGATTTTTTTGTTACCTGTAAAATGTTTGTTTTTGGTATAGCCCGAACTAAGAAAAAATTGAGTACTTTTCCATTATACGGACACCATTGTCGCTAAGCATATATTTACATGTATGGCATGGTGTCGGTATAACGGAAAAGAACCAAAATTCATCAAATAATCGATCAAATCGATCAAAAGCGATCGATCAAATAATTGAATTTCGTTAAACATTAAATTTTCTGGTACTTTTCTATCATCCGGTCGACCACTTTTCATAACAAAAAATTATCGCCAAACTGTAAAATTAAACGCCAAAAACGCAGTCCGATTTACTTGATGTCAGAAGCATTATACGTGTTTGTTACGTCATCAAGTGGTTTTTAATTCGAGATTTGCGTCTATTTTTCATTATGTTTTACTGATTTATTAGTTATTTCATTAATTAAAATAACAATTGTGTCCTTAAATTCATGTATTTTATTTATTTATTTATTTTGATATTCCAATGGCAACGTTCTCCCGTTTATTTGGCGTTACAGTTTGGCGATAGTTTTTTGTTATGAAAAGTGGTCAACGGGATAATAGAGAAGTACCAATTTTCTTATTTTTAATCTGAGAATGAAACAATAATCATGGATTTAATTAATTTTGCAATATGCGGTGCAACCAAAATAATTTTGATTAAATCAGTACAGATATCGCAGACGCACCTGGGTTATTTTTTGGCGCCTAAATGACGATTTTTGCTTTGTATGGCAACCTGGTGTTTTATAATAAATTTGAATATGTGTGTAAATAAATAAAATAAAATAGGTACTTTTATGTTAGCTTGGCGCCAAGGGTAACTCTCCAAATCTTGTTTCAATTGGAATCATTTAAATTGCAACATTTTACGTGAGATTTGTTATTCATATTGATATGTTTACGTTTAGATATTTTATTATGATTATATTCTAGCTAATTAAGTTTTTTTTTAAGATTTTATACTACAATGTTAAAATATTACCTAGTTGATATTAGTTAATGTCAAAAGATTGGCGAACCACAGAGTTCAGGGAAAAAACTCTATGCCCTCAAAAGTGGGAGTTGTCAACTTTATGACGTCATAAGCAGAAGTAAATGTTTAATTGAAAATTACAGCTAATTAATTAAATTTTCGAACAAACGAATGCACGATAACAAATCTGTGTCCTAATATCTTTCATTTAAAAAAAGAATGGTGTAATTTGATGCAGTAGTTTGTTCTAACGGATTGTCGAAAGAAATCGCTTAGCGTTTTAAATATATAGATATTAATAAATAAAATGTAACACCTTTTTGAATGCATTGGAGCTATCTCTCTCCACTTTTTAGTGACAGCATTGAAACATCGGCAACTGCTGAAATATTCATTTCCGTTGAAACCCCCGATGACATAAATGTCGTTCTCGATAACAGCCAGTTTATGATATGCTCGACCACCAGCAGGATCGGTCTCATTTACCTACAATGTACGTAGAAAATGATTGAGAGTATTAATCAGCAAATATATGTAACATGATAATAAAATATCTAGAAATGAAAAAAAAAGAAACTCACATATAATCCAGTACTTAAAACAAGTATGTAGATAAAATTATTTAAAACAACTGTGGCAAATTGTCAAACTGTGACAAAATGTTATAATGGAAACGTGGTGCGGTATAACCGAACATTGCATGTAAGTAATCAAATAATAAATAATATTAATATTTCATAATAATGTGTCAACAGAGCCTGAAAAATCAAAATGTTACAATGGAAACGTAGTGTGGTATAACCGAACATTGCATCTAAGTAATAAAATAATAAATAATATTAATATTTCATATTAATAATGTGTCAACAGAGCCTGACAAATCAAAATGTTACCATGGAAACATAGTGTGGTATCACCGAACATTGCATGTAAGTAATCAAATAATAAATAATATTAAAAATTTATATTATTAATGTGTCAACAGAGCCTGACAAATCACGTCTATGGCTTCTCAGAACCCTAGTTGGTACAAACTAGGGTTCTGATACTATATCTCTAAATTTGGTCCGATCAAAAACTTCACATGTAGAAAATGCGGCCAAGTCTCATGACCCTTTTACCGTAAAAGAGTCTGAGATCGTGTAAAGCCAAGTTTATCTCTCTTATTAACTCTGAAATGTTCATTGACAAATGTCTCCTAGTTTTAGATCTTTAGTTAAAGATTATTTTTTTGACTTGACAATTACGCATTGACAATTTTCTTTTTGTCTTTCGAATTTGCCGATTTTTTTTTAATTTTATCTTTATTTGTATCCTAAACACTACCTACCTACTATCCTAAACACTACTTTTATTCCAACTTTCAAATTTTTAGTGCTACGTGATGTACCTTATCTTTTTGATGACGGTAAATGACTGAGTGAGTGACAAAAATTCGAAACTTTGAGTTCCTATATAGTTTGAACTAGAAAAGACAGAATCGTGAAATTTTAAAGTTTGGTCCTATGTGCCACATACTGTAGATAAACGAAGTTTCGGGTTTTTGGGAAACTCCAGCGCAAAGATATGAAGGGGGAGGTCAAAAGTGCCCTGAGTTGCTTCCGAAAAAGAATGCTTGCGGCTGTGCTTTCTCGACTTGGCGGAGGCACTGCCGTGCCTCCAGATTAAAAACTTTTTTTCGTAATGCATTATTTACTTTTAATCCCATTCTGTGTAAAGCTAATTTAGTGTTAAAATTCAAAACTTAATCCTGTTCATTTATAGCTTTATTTCATAAATAAGAACTGTCACTGTCACAAGAAATTGAGTGATGCTAATGAACAGAAAATTAATATATTTTAAACTAGGGGGCCTACCCCCTGCGAGCTACGCTCGCCAACCCCCGCTCAGACTTCGAGGCCTCTAAAAACATGACAGCGTGCTTTGTTTTAAAAATATTGGTAATTCTGTAATTGGGTTGCCATGCTTTTAACGTTTTAATCGGGCATTTTTTTTTATTATCATGGCCTCATACACAGCTGTTGCGACAACTGACGACTGTTTTCGGGATTGATAAGTAAAATCAATTACAGCTTGAAAACCAGCTTGTATAAAATGGTTAGGTTTAAATTATGGCTACCTCTCGGACTTTCATAACAACGATCTGTATTCTATTCTTCCTTTGCGTTTAAGGATGAGAAAAATTCCATCTGCTTGTGAATAACATTAAGAACCACGGTATTGAAAAGTACTATGTTATAGACATTTTCAGTAACACGTTTTAATTTTATCTCTATTTTAGTGCACCAGCATGCATATTTTCATGTTATTTTAAATATGTAAATTATTTATTTTAATTAATATGTACATACGAATTTTCTAATAAATATTTATCGTACAAAATTAATTAAATATTTTGTGCATGCATGCCTGCATTTATTCGGCATCAATTGATGAGATATTTAAACAAATTTGCTGTCCGCGATAATTTTACACCATGTTATGTAACTTGAATACTGTCCATAAGAAAATCGGGTACTTTTCCAGTATAGGATACTTTGCTTTTAGGTTTGGCGTAATTCGAGTTTCAAAAACGGATAGATTCGTTAATATACATATATTTGTTGCCAAAAGTTATGAAAACAAACCCAATGAACATTTGGTGCTTTTCTATTATAGGGGTCTTGACGCTTTTTTAAAAAGCTTGGCGCAATTCGAGCATTAGAAAGTGAGATTTGGTGCCAAGTGACATAAAAAGCCATGGAAACAAATTCGACGATTTTTTTGTTTATATGCAATTTTAATTATACGTTTATTATTATTGTTTTTTCTATACAAATTACTTCTGATTATATATAAAATAGGATAAATGACATTTTACGCTAAACAAATTGTATAAATATTGAAAAAATGCTTCTGTATACGAAATGACAAAGTGAATAGGTTGACAGAAAGTATGTTGTCAAATTTCCTTTTCCGCCAAGGCTATTTTCTCTGTTTCGTCATATACTGGAAAAGCACCGAACTTTTATGCTTGTTTATACATGTATTTATATGTATATATACAATTTATTTATAATTGTCTTTCAATGTATATCTTTTTGTACATAAAAATAGATAAATGGCTTCTTTATATTAAATAAATTGTATAAACATAAATGACGTATTTACATAAATGACGTCATTTGGACGAATTTATTCAAAATATTTTCAGTTTATAAATTAAATTAATTGCTGACAGACGATTGAATCCTGACGATAGAAATGTGATTTTTTTTTTTCAAATTTTCCTGTAAAACATAATTTAATCACAATCTTGTCTTCATTATTGATTGAAATAAAAGATAAATTCAATTTCAATTTGAAAATGACGAATTAAAAGAAATCAATAATCCCTATCGGGATCCTTTTCGATTTTTTTCCCTTTTTTGTCACAAAAAAACTGAGTAAATAGTTGCCATCATTACAGAAATGTCAAAAAATTAGAAAAAAATTAATATCTCGAAAACTAATTCCAATTTCAAAATTCTATTACCAGTTTTGACATCCGCGGATTTTTATGGACTATTGGTATTAATTTCACCATCAAGCGTTTAATATTATACTAAAAATAGCCCTGAAACATAATCAGTCGTTTAATCAGTCGTTTCATAAAATCGTTTCATAAATTCGTTTCATAAAATCGTTTCACAAATTCGTTTCATTAGGATTTTATATATATAGGGTAGATAACACAACCAATGGTATCAAAACAAAACTTCGGTTTGAAAGAAAAGCTTGTTAGTCATTTTAAACGTAGCCATGCATTACAAGTGTTATCTGTGTAAAATATTTTTTTTTTAATTACTGTGAAAAAGTCATGAACATAAAGATATCACCATCCTTTTCCTATAGAACAGATTAAAAAAGCTAAGAATTATAAAACATTAAAATTAAAAGGGAAAATATCTGATATTGATTACACAAAACTTAATTCAACAGCATCGTTCAGTTCAGTCTAATATTTAGTGTGCTACAAATAATTTACGAAAAAATCACGTCAGTTGACATCATTTCCATGGATATTATGGTTACGAACATAAACTTTACGTAATGTAAAAATGCAGTTTTATTAAAATATCTCTCACGATCTGTAAAAATGATGGCATTATGGTTCATAAGTACAAAATAAAATAAACATATCATTTTTTTTAAGAAAATTTAACATTGAAAATATACGTTTCTAAACGAATGAGCAAGATACCTGTTGAATACCTTTTATCGATAATTTCTTAGGTAATTTTGCTTGTTATGTTTTCTCTTTTTGTTAAATAAAAAAGAAAAAAAAACATAAAAATGTTTAAAACATTACCCTGCATATATGCTAGCAGGGAAACTTAGGAAGAAAATTATATAAGTTCCAATTTACCTATAATGGACATAGCTAAAAATTCTATAGCTTCGTTCCACTGCGCGTAGTTTAGAGTGTTTTACTCTTTTATGAAGGTAGTCTATGGTTGAGTGAGTTTCGAGTTTTTGCGTACGATCGTATTGTTCTGTATTCTAACTTTTCGTCATAAATGAGCTACCTATTCTGTCGTCTCTTTATATATCGCAAAAAGTATGTTTGAATATCTTAAAATCTGGTTTTCACGATTATTTTATGCAATGATATGATAATTAGGTATCTGTGTTTGTTTAGCTGCTCCATCGACTGCAGTAAGAGTCAGATTCAGTGAATTAAACGCATCTCACCTACAGTGGTAATTGAGTCAAAAATTTTCAGCACTAACTGCTTTTGAAGGTAGAGTTTTCCACAGGCTGAGTAGAAAAAGAAATTTCTGGTTTGGCCCTTTTTGAATCTTCTGCTGTGACTTCGCCAGCGTGGCAAAGAGTTACAGTTTTGTATTTCAGATAAAATATTGGAATCCACTGGGTTCCTTTGATAGTAATATTTCATTATTTTAAAGCCATGTTTTATAGTGTTAATTACAGAGTTCCAAGGGTCGGAAGTAGCGCGCTACAAGTAGCAAAACTACAGTAGCCGCTACTTTTTACAGTAGTTTGTAATGTAGCGCGCTACATTTTGAATAATGTAGTGTAGCGAGTAGCGCGATACAAAAAATCAATAGTTTGTAGCGAGAACCGACGCAACATATTTTAACGTGTGTATAAACTAACATTTTGGAGACAAACATAACATTTTCTTGTATGTTATCTGTTTTAATTTTTTAATGCACTCCGTTATGTCGCATTTATTTAATTATACCTGGGCAAGACGCAATATAACGAGGGGTCGCTTTATTATTTAATTCATGTCTTCAATTTAATAGTGTAAATGGAACTCTTTGACAAAATCTAAAATTAGCAAAGTAGTGACTACTTTTGAAAAGCAGCTTGTAGTCGCTACTTTTTAAAACATGTAGTTGTAGTTGTAGTTAACTACATTTTCGATAAAGTACTTGTATTTGTAGTTCGCTACAATAAAAAAGTAGCTTTTCCGACCCCTGCAGAGTTCCTAGTGACATTTAGTGTGAATTATGGTGGCCTTCTTCTTAGGTTCCTGCATAAAATTAGAAAGGCTATCTTGTTTTGAGCTAGTGCTTGAACATAGTGAATATTTTAAGGAGAGCATTACTCTCCCCCTCTCAGTCTTTTAGTGTTTCAAGCTTATTTTCAATCATTCTTAGTTTAAGTCTGCTCTCTCCACTACCGATCATCCTCTTGAATAAACTGTTGTTATTGTTAATCTTGTTACATGGTTTACTTTCAAGTTGACGGGCCCGAAGTATTCGTCACAAGAGCAGTAACAAGGGTGTGTTTTATAAAAGTGGTAAATGAGAATGATTTCCCCTCCAAATTCTATGCAAATCATGCGTAATGATTGTCGGATTCCACTTCTCCGTCCACACAACTTCGAAATAAATCCGGTCTTTTGATATGCTGCCACCACCGATATGAATACGTGATATCGGGCACGATACTTGATGTATATTCAAGAAAACTTAACTCTTTCAATTAAAGTTAAAGTGACAATTTATTAACAATATTTACACTTAAACTCGGATGTAAATTATCCGGTTTAACACTAAATCAAAACAATTACAGAAAACGCTCTACGTGTACCGTTAGACTACGTCAATTCATTCCGCACTGAGATTTCTATTCATCTCCCACCCGCTCTCTCTTTCTTTCGAGAGACCGTTAAACACACGTGTCTCAGATCGTCAACTCTCAACGACCTCACACCTTCACTACCACGTTCGAACTCACCCCGGTCTCAACGCTCATTCCCCGAGCAACCTTCACACTTCGCTGCTACGTCCGAACTAACTTTCTCTCTCTTGTAAACTGCAGAGCACCCTCCTTTCTACGGGGTTTCTCCTCTGTTTCCAAGGGCCCTTGACAACCCTTCCTCCCTCTTGACGGATCTGTCTTCCTAAACAAAAGGGTGCAATAGCTTTCTTATCGATCAAAGACCACATTGCAATGGAAATACTTCTTTCATTCTGTTCAACTCGCCACCCTTCGGATTAAGATTTTCTAAAGGACGCCTTTAACGGTACACAATAGATCCATATACAATACATACAATATGTTAATCCCTTAAGAATAGCTTTCAACTCTTGCAGCTGTGAGAGAACCTGACACCCCCCACCTTAGCGGAAAATATGCCTTTTAGGGGCTAATTTTCCTCAAACTATGTAATGTCTGAGAAGAGTTCAACAGTTCCTTGATAGGTTTCTTCATTACTACAATTACATAAATATTTCAAGGTGTCTGAAAATTTAACTACTGACATCTCTAATGAACCATATACTAATGTGATAACTACAGAAAAAATACACAGTATGCTAATACACTTTTATAAACACATGATGCAAATACAATTATAAATACACAAGAAAATAAAATAAAGTTACACTAGTATTATGTCATTTCAATGTCAGTCCTTAGGCTGATATTGCTGGAGGCGGAACTTTTTCCTTCCAGTGCTTCCTCGTTAACTTAATTGGTACATCCCTTTCCGCAATGCACCCGCTTGAATGGCTAACTTCTGCCTCTGATGTCCCAATTAAATCTTCCTCTAACCAATCAGGCACTTGCCTGTCCAAGTCCTCTTTGTACGTAATAAAGACATTGTACAATTTCTGCCTTATCTTACCCCTCTCCGGTTTACGACCAATCCGATTTTTCTCCATTTCTACCAGTTGGATAGGACCCATAAATAATTCCTTATTTTTCCTTAAGATTGATTTTATGTCCCCAACTTGAATATTTGTTAACCCTTTTATTTCAAATCCCTTCCTGTCTTTATTTTCCGGTCGTTCTCTGTCTAACAACAGATTTTTCCTACAGTCTTCAAACTCCCCGTCACTATCCAAGACAATATCGACTACTTTATTTTTAGCCATAAATGCTCTCATTTCATCTTGATACACCAGTTTCTTACTTCCGTCCCCTAACTCAACTATAACTGCAGGTCGACATATTTCCTCTTTCTCCTTATTACTCACATTCATTTCCCTCGTTAATCGACATTCTACACATGATTCACAATATATTTTAGCTTCCTTCGCCATATTTTCCCAATAAAATGAATGCTCGATTCTTTCTAACATTTTCTTAACCGTCTGATGTTCTCCATATAAGGAGGTATGCGCTAGTTTTAGAATTTCCTCCCTTCTAATTTTAGGTATTACTAATTGAGCTACCGTTTCATCTACCAATTTCTCTTTATGATATAATAACCCATTAACAAGATAATAAGACCCTTTATCATTTTCAGCTAATTCCCAAGCTTTCTCTAAATCTTTACAATTCATTTGGGATTCCTGAAATACATTTGAACTACTTTCTGTAACTTTATCAACCTTACTTTTCTCTACCTCGGCTTTTTCCTTCTCATGACTTTGTAAATTTTCCGATGTCGTTTCTACGACATAACGGTTATTATTACCATTTCTAATCCTTTCCCCTTCTTTCACTTTATTCCTACTATCTTCCTTACATTCCCTTTCTACCGATTCTCTTAATGATTTCTCGTTGTTTAACCCTGACAATTCATTAGCCACGTCAGGATGTAAAATTACCTGTTCCTTACTATTATCAATTATCGCGCAAAGTACATCCTGATGAATTACATTAGTTTGACCGCGTTTTGGAATAGCTAAAGGTAATTGAATTAACGGTGATTTCACTGCCTTACCAAATATCCCTTGTAAATAGATGCTCCCAGCCCCTCGTAATTTTTCTGCTGGTACTAAATCTTTATGAATGACGCTAATTTGGCAACCAGAATCCACCAATCCTTTTGTTATCTTCCCATTTACGCTAACTTCCACTTTCTCGAGATTATTTAACTTCTCTCCAATAACTTTAGCTCTCCAATTCCCTCTTGCTCCGATTCTTGCCATACTCGCTCCACTTGGTAATTCTTTAATTCCTCGCACTGAGACATTATTGATACTAGCCCTTGATTCTTGTCGGTTATTAATTTGATTACTTCCCTCATTATTTCCTTTTGTACAAAATCGCTGAACATGTCCTCGTTGACCACACTTGAAGCAGGTAGGCATCGCATCGTTAGGCTTCTTATATTCCGGTTTTCTACCCAAAAATGGACTAACCTCATTATTCCCATTTTGTCTCCAATTACTACTAAATCCCTCATCTTTTGCCCTTCTAGAATCTTCATTATTAACATACCTTTCTTTACCTTTATAACCCTTATAAGTTACCGCATAAGATTTTTGTTTAGCATCGAAGAAATTATCACATTCCCTCGCAATCTTAGAAACTTCTAACCAATTATTCTGTTGAGTTAATCCAATATGCGTCGCGGTTTCCTCATCTAAAGTAGTTAACAACTTATCCGTGACAATTAACTGATTAACCTTCTCATACGTATCTGCACCTCTAATCTTACAATAATTCTCCCACGTTGCTATTAAACGTGACACAAATAATACATGAGTTTCATTTTGATTCCTTCTAACCTTCTTGAAATTTTCCAAACACGCCTTCGGTGTCGGCTCGTGTTCCCTTAGAACTAATTCCTTTAACTTCTCATAACTCTCAATTTGTTCCCTAGTAGTGTACATTAGCAAGTTATCGGCCTTATCTCCTAACATATTTAGCAGAATTTTGGCCTGCTGGGTTTCCGGTACATTTTTTGTTTGGAATGCCCGTTCTAAACTGCTAAAAAACAGATTCCATCCCTCAGTCCCTTCTGTAACCTTGATAGACAAAGTTTTAACACTTTTAATCAATTTCTCTAGGCTACTCTCATTATTATATTCTCTAGACCCATTAGAATTATTTGCCGAACTTTGAATTTTTATCCTTTCCAACTCTAACTCATGTTCCAATCTCAATTTTTCAGACCTTTCTTCTCTATCTAAATTTTCACGGTCTAACTCCCTTTCTAACTTTTCTCGTTCTAACTCCCTTTCTAACTTTTCTCGTTGTAACTTTTCCTCCCTTTCTAAGCTTTCTCATTGTAACTTTTCCTCCTTTTCTAACTTTTCTCGTTCTAACCTCTCCTCCCTTTCTAACTTTTCTCGTTGTAACTTTTCCTCCTTTTCTAACTTTTCTAACCGCTCCGTAACAATAGTGTTAGATAATTCCATAACAGCCCCCTCTTCATATTCGTCGCTCTCCAATATCTTTTTCTTAAGCTTAAACCTGGTATCATCTTCCGAAACTTCAATCCCTAACTCTTCACATATCGCCTGAAGATCCACCCTTTTTATTTTTAGTAAGAAAGCCATACCTTCTACTGATAATTATCACCACCCTACAACAATACTTAAGCACAATATCAAATTAATATTTCCTCAAATCCTACCCTCATAAGTTACCTCCACATATTATACTATTTAACATATATTTCAAATAAATAATAATAATTGATAAATTTCCTTAGACAATGATACCCCACAATTTGCTTCCAATAACAAAGTAACAATAATCTCAATTTGACTATTATGCAATACAGATTTTTAATTTATACCATTAAATAATAAAATACAATTTACACAAGAATACTGATACGTTGCAAGTTGAATAAAACACTGATGCTAATCACTACATAAAAATATCCACCTAACAAAAATTTGCATGAAATACACATAAATTCCTAAATTTAATCTCAATAAAATATTTCAATTTCAAAATTAGTACTCACATTAAAAAGTAAATCACAGCACTTTTTTTTTCTCTGGACCTTCAGTTCTTCCTTGAAGGTTATTTCAATTTAATTTAAATTCTACACAAATTTCCTTTCCTCATTTACTATCAATATTTCAAACTTAAAGCAAACAATATCACTTAATTTAAATATTACTTTAATAATAATTTAAATTTAAGAAATTTCAATTATTCCTTCCAACTATTAACACAATGCATTAATTTTAATCATTAATCTTATCCGTTTAAAACAATTAGAAAATCACTTCTAGTAATTAATATAAGATCCTTTTCTTAAAACAATAGTGTAAAATGGTTGTTAATATCTCATTTGATTTAGACCAATTATTATATTGCACATAAATTATTATAAATTAACCACAACATTAACCCAAATTACCATCAATTATACACAATAAAATAAAAAAATAGGTTCGAGAATGTCAGTAGAGTAAAATGATCAAAACACCTTACCTCGTACTTCATTCGCTGGGGCAATTCTCTGCTCACTTTTCCACAGGGTAAATCTTGCACTCTCGGGCAACAATCACTGTAATTTGAAACACTGTGTCCACAAACACTACACACAAACACTGGAACTAACACTACACACCGCACCAACACTTCCAGTGGACGATCCGGCAAGGCACTCTGTAACAAGGCTAGCTGGCACTGGTCTACGATGATAGGGCACACACACTTCCGCTAGACGATCCGGCATAAACTGACTGCAACACGGCTAACTGGCACTGGTGGTCTACGACGATAGGACACGAACACTTCCGCTGGGCGATCCGGCACAAACTCTCTGTAACACGGTTAACTGGCACTGGTCTTCGGTGATTCAGATCCCGTCGCTGCCAACATTGTCGGATTCCACTTCTCCGTCCACACAACTTCGAAATAAATCCGGTCTTTTGATATGCTGCCACCACCGATATGAATACGTGATATCGGGCACGATACTTGATGTATATTCAAGAAAACTTAACTCTTTCAATTAAAGTTAAAGTGACAATTTATTAACAATATTTACACTTAAACTCGGATGTAAATTATCCGGTTTAACACTAAATCAAAACAATTACAGAAAACGCTCTACGTGTACCGTTAGACTACGTCAATTCATTCCGCACTGAGATTTCTATTCATCTCCCACCCGCTCTCTCTTTCTTTCGAGAGACCGTTAAACACACGTGTCTCAGATCGTCAACTCTCAACGACCTCACACCTTCACTACCACGTTCGAACTCACCCCGGTCTCAACGCTCATTCCCCGAGCAACCTTCACACTTCGCTGCTACGTCCGAACTAACTTTCTCTCTCTTGTAAACTGCAGAGCACCCTCCTTTCTACGGGGTTTCTCCTCTGTTTCCAAGGGCCCTTGACAACCCTTCCTCCCTCTTGACGGATCTGTCTTCCTAAACAAAAGGGTGCAATAGCTTTCTTATCGATCAAAGACCACATTGCAATGGAAATACTTCTTTCATTCTGTTCAACTCGCCACCCTTCGGATTAAGATTTTCTAAAGGACGCCTTTAACGGTACACAATAGATCCATATACAATACATACAATATGCTAATCCCTTAAGAATAGTTTTCAACTCTTGCAGCTGTGAGAGAACCTGACAATGATCTTCGTACTTAGAAACCTTTAAAGCGTTTAACCTTTACTAGGCTACCTCTCCAGAATCGTCTTGGTTTAGAATATTTTTACCGAACCATCTTCAACATATAAATTATCAAGGCGGAATGGAATTGAATATTTTTTATTATTTCTGATTAGTTTTTTTTCTGCATAATCTTCTCTCTAGCATTAAAAGAAATTGTTAAACAAAATCATTTACCCGACAAGCAAATATAATAGCGTGGCTAGATTTTGGAAATTTTAAAATAATTCGTAAAAGATTAGACTTTTTTTAATTTTTAGTATTTCTTTTTTAATTTTCTTCTAATATTTGCAGGCGTATCCTTCATAACATATGGATTGTTCTATAAACTCATTAGTTTAGAGAAGCAAAAGAGCAAAATCGTACGTCAAGCATAGATTATGAAACACTTTTCAACACAATCAGAATAGTGTAAAAAAAATAACCGTTTAATAAGGTGAAAGATGATATTTAAATAAAAAATTTGGAAAACGCATAACACATATGAAATCCCAATTATAGCAGTTACCATGAATAGTCTAAAAACTATTTGAATTCATTTCTGAAGGCCCGTATATTATCTACAGATCTGTATCTATACTACAAAATATGCTAAAATTTAGTTCAGTTAGGAATTTAAAAATACCCAACCTAACTCAAAACGAACTTGTAGCAGTTATCACTCATAGATAATCGAATACTTTTGTGTCTCCCTATAAATGAAAGATAAATGCTATGAACACCACATTCTACAGAACGCTTCTCGTAACTCAGCTTAGTGCTATATGTATATCATTTTCAATATGTTTGAAGTAGTGTAACATCATTAAAATACATTGCAAACAATTTTCTCCTCAGACCATAATGTAAGAGAATTCTTTTAAGTGTTTCTGTAAATGAACTATAAATGCTACATTCTTCATTTTCAATACCAAACATGACACAGTAAACCTCAATAAAATATATCAATTAGATGGCAATCTGAATATATTTACGCCAGTTAAAGCACGGACAGACAAACCAAAGTGATAAACTTTCAATTAGGGTGGAAAATGTTTAAAAAATGAAATGACCTTATCCATGCTGAAATTGAGGACAAAAAACGAATTTCTTCATATTTACATCTCAGAAGAATTTTATATTCATAATTTTGGAAAATCCATCCCTAATTTCTTGAATATACGTTCTTTCATACACACTTCTGAAGTTTAAGAATTTTAAAGGTTGCAAAATGTAAAAAAAAAAAAAAAAAAAAAAAAGATAGAATTGATAAAAGGGAATTTAATGATTCGAACTCTCATACATTTAAAGGAAATAAAAATATTGCAAAACTGATATTTTCGCCATATTTTTGCAAGTTCAGGGATTCAGGGATACAGAGTCCCCTTAAAAGCGTATAAAAAGAAACAAACGTTTCTTGTAATCCTCTTAACAAAACCTTTCATTTGATATGCAACTTGGTATGATTCGGGAAGCAATCCTTTTCTTCGACAATTTTACGCCTCTTAAACTTCATTTCATTTTCTGGGTGTTATCCCGTTAACTGTTGAAAAGTCATTTTTTTTTATTTCACTGTTATTTTGAGCATTATTACAGTTTGAGACAGAGCCTCACCCTCTATCAATGATGTTCGGAACTAAAACAAAGTAGCCTGTTAAAGAATTTCCAGAATTCACACATTATACTCCGACAAGAATAACTTCAATAACTGTCATCGTTTACTTGTTTATGGAATTTTAAAACCTGTCAGTTCAGTTTATAACACCCTGAATAAACATGTCATTACACATTATAGTCCAGGAGCCAGCGATAATTTTTTTACAAGCTGATCTTGAAATATCTAATTAACCTTACTTAATTAATCACGAAAACAGTTGTCGGCTGTCGAGGAAACGGTAAATGCGGTCTCAGGGGACGCAACATCAACCAGTAAACCTAAATTAATTGCAAGAACGATTACGGAAGATTGAAGGGTAATACCGTGACCAGCGGCGTTGCCATTCATTTCCGATTGATTGAGGGATGTTGCACCCCTCGAGTGCGCCTTCACTGCTATCGCGACACCTGACGGTTGTTTTCGTGATTGAAAGTAAGCCTAACTACAAATTTGAATATCAACTTGTATCAAATGGTTCAGTAAAAAATGTCGTTGACTGCCGGGCTATTAGTTCTTAATAAAATTCACATACCTGTACCCATCGATCGGCTTTAGTATCATAAGACTCAATTGATTCAGTTGGCGCGCCACCACTCCAACCACCAATTATAAAAAGAATTGAGTTTGGAAGTCTTGGTGTAGCAAGGAAGGGCGTTTCCATTTCTTCTGTCTTCTGATCAATTGTTTCTAGATCCCAATGGAATTTCAAAGTTTCAATCACGGTCGTTCTGCACGAATCATTATTTTCGACGTACCTGAAATAAAGTCATTATCAGTAAATACAAATTTCACCCTGAATAAATACATATTTCGTCCATATATGAATCTGGGTTAATATTTTTTCAGAGGTAAATAAACCACCTTAATAAACAAAGTTTATCAAGAGTGGGGAAAAGAACACAAATGAGTATACAAGAAATTATTCTGCATTATGCCACATCTAATTTTATAAATGACAGAGGAGAAAAATATTATTTTTCCCAGTCTTCAGTTAACTGACACTTGAGTTCTTCAGTTAGCAGCATCACATAATGCAGCCTAAGGTACCACGGTAGCTGATTCTCGGTTCAGACTGTGAAGGATATAACAAGGATTTTTCGCCAATTTTTAGAATCGTTTATATGACTTTTCGATGTTTTCTGAATGACCTGGATATTTTCACACATGCGCTGATTGCTCCGGAGCTCTATCGTCAGTGCTTGGAATTTGTTTTACTTATATTTACACTACCTAATGCAGAAATGTGATGAACAAATGTTCATAATTTTAAATAACGCAGAAAACAAATTATATGTTTCTAGTAATTAGGTGCATATTTTTATGTTAATTTTGTATTTTATGTTTTATAATGGGGATGCTTTATGCATTTAGTGGACGAATTTGGTGCTCTGAGCGGTGTTCTAGAAAAACAATTCAATCTGTGTTTTTTATTGTCATTCGAGGATATGTCCGGAACAGTTGGCTGCTTTAACTATCGGTTTAGATATCCATTATCTACCCCCATATCTTTATTTTGTCCCAAACAGTAAGAAAATTCGTATTACTTTTTTCACTTACATTACACAATATAGCGGCCAGTATTTGATCAGCCACAGTTGTGAATTTTTCGACATCATTAAATTAATTAATCGTCAAAAATCTAACCGACGGAAGTCTGATTCATTTTAGCAATACATTCTTTTACAGTTATTGTCGTTTTGAAAATAGACACTAGGTAAAGAACTGGTGTAGACAGTGTATTTCACTATTTTCAATAAAACTAAAATATCAAATAAAACGAATAAAAAATATAATTAAGAAAAATTATAATAATATTTATAGTGTTCTGAAATGCTGTCATTGTAAATGTAGATTTTTTAGGTGCTTTAATAGCATATCTAGTCGATGTGACATCCCAATGACCTCCAAATGGTCACAGTCTTAACGGCGACAAAAAGATGTTTATTTCCTTAATTCGTCATATTAAGAAACTCATGTAAACGTCACATCGTGATTTCACTGTGAGGTTCCAATCATTCCCTCACTGTCAACTCGTCACAAAATTGGACATATCGACGTCATAGTGACATGGAAAAGAATTACCTTTCACGTCCCGTGACAAAAATAACGACAATAACAGTTATATTCTGATCATGGGGTATTCATAATTCTCTCATATTTTAGTCACTGAGCTATTACAGTTTGTACGTAGATTTATTTCATGACGCACATCTAGATAGAGACATAAATATAAACACTAATTAAAGAAATATAAATTTTAATAATATAAATGCAGGGTGTCGGATTTTCGTTCATAACTTTAATAATAATAGAAATGTATTTTATATAAATTTTATTTTAAAACATTGTCCTTGTAGTGTGTGAAATGGTACGACACCGCAAGAAATACTTGAAATGACCACCACCAACGTCCAAATAACACTGAGTTAGACCTGTCAAACTTCTTAATGTATATGACAGGTTATGGTGTGTCACTGCCCAAATTACAGTGTAGTTTCAGCATATGTTATGACGTCATCACATTTTACACAAAACAAAGTAAGTAAGCTGAAAATATCTTTATATTTTCATTACAGTAAAGTTATGAACGAAAATCTGTCTAGCGCTTAGAGTGAGACGCCCTTTGTTTTTGATTTATCAAGTGGACTGAGACCCAGGTTTTCTATACTAAAAATGTTTCTTTTAGTGCTACCTTCTACTTTTTAAAGTTTGTCCAATCTTTTTTTAGTCATCTGTATAAAAAAAAAATTACAAAATTCTGCATCACTTACTTGCAAAAAATTATTCAATTTTCATAAACATAAGTATAGAAACAGAGTGCATGATCAATAATATTTTAAATAATTAATTTTTTTAATGTTGTATTTAAATCAGTTCACAATTACGATTCTCATAATTCAAAAAAATAATAAGACCAATTATAAATGCTGGTCAACTTACTCATGCGTCTTCACTTTATCCATGAAATACTGATTATCAAGCAATCCCAATCTTACACAACGCATGACTCTATCAATGTATTGTTTCTTTTCTTCCGGGCAATGATCTATCCATCTCAAACAAGCTTCCCACACCTGTTCTTCGCTTTTTACATTTATGCGATCGGAATTTAGGAGTTCAGTAGCTTCGTGTAAAGACAATTCTAAGAATTCTTTACTTTGCTGCGAAACCTCTACAAAGTTGTTCATGAGGAATCTGAAAGAAAACCAAATCAATCTACAACCTGTTCATCTTTAAATATTCCAGTTATTGTAATAATTTCGATCAGAATAGATGAAACCACATCATGTTAACACTGTTTGTACCGGTGTCAAATGACACCTTTTTAAAAGATTTCGATTTATGAGTATTTTATTTGTAACTTTTAGATTAAAGCAATCACAAATAATTTTTAATACATTGAATATTTATTTTTATATTTATACTAGCAAGCTACGCCCGCTGCGCTGGTCGGTTTCTACAAACGAACCTTGAATCAAACGAAATATATCTTTGCACGTTCAGAGTTGAAATAAATGGCGCATTAGCCTACTTTTTTGCATGATGTTGGCATAACGGAAAATTACCAAAATTATCAAAGAAATTCTGTTCCAAATTGTGCCAATTCTCCATAGACTCGATTATGGAATAAGTCCACTTTCAAAACATAGAATCAACTTAACCGTTTTTAGCACTTTCCAACCTAGTTGAAAAGTGCTTATGACTTCGGTTTGTCTGGCCGTCTGCCGTCTGGCCGTCTGGCCGTCTGGCCGTCTGGCCGTCTGCCGTCTGGCCGTCTGCCGTCTGTCCGTGCTCTAACTCCCGTAAATATGCTCGGATTGCTCTGCAATTTTTATATGTTATTGTCGTTATCTATAGGATGTTCCCTATTTCAACGGAAGTGTGTAGCACTTATAGTTTTTTTACAGGGACACTCAAAAGAATTCCGTTACATTGCGGTCTATGGGGAAAAATCATTTGCGGTTTATTTAAATAATGTTTCACTATTTTAAACGCATTGAAATTTATATATATCACTAAGGTGCATTAGAAGAAGCTTAATATGGAACAGGGTGTGCATAGCACTTATAGTTACTTTACAGGGACAGTAAAAATAATTCCGTTACATTACGTCTATGGAGAAAAATCGTCTGCGGTTTATTTAAATAATGTTTCACTATTTTAAACGCATTGAAATTTATATAGATCACTAAGGTGCATTACAAGAGACTTACTACGGAATATTGTGTGTATAGCAGTCATCGTTCATTTACAGGGACACGCAAAAGAATTATCTACTGTCTGTTAACAATAATTCCTGGAAGTGCGTTTTAAGTTATTGAACGCGATTTTAATTTTAACTTGCTTTTTGTCTATTACGTGGTGTGTATAAATTCTGTAGATCCTATACAGGGCAGCACAAAAGTTCGCGAACACATTTCTGTTTATTGACAAACTCCAGACGGAGAATTTTAAACTGTGCTACGCGTTTCCTAACTGAACTAAAATTATCATCCTATGTAGTATATATACAAATCTATAGATCCTATACAGGGCTGAATAAAAGTATTCGGTTTTTTTTCCGAATATTGTATATGTTGGAAAAACCTGAAATTATGTTTTTAAATATGTTATGCGTTTTCTAAAATGTTTACTTAGATGTTAGCTTTTAGCTTATTAAACGGTATGATTTGTAAAATTATTTTGGAAGCGTTGGAAAGTGCTATATAATCTATGCTTGACGCATGATTTTTCGCTCTTGTTTAAGTTTTATTATGCGCCAAACAACACCCGGTGACTCACGAAAAATGTCTGTAGACCCGATTATGTAATTTACCTACTTAATTAATGCATATGGTAACGAACTACACCTACTTTCCAATCAGGATCAATGGTTCGGCTAGATGTAAATATGTCTGTCATTGTAGCAGTATATTAGTTTGACCTATGAAATATTATCATAACATTCAATATTAGCAATATTTCTTACATTATTAATAGTCCTCAGAGTGGTCCTTTTTTGGCCACAAATATATTTTTTTATTATTATTGTGATAGGTTACTGAAACAATTGCAAGGAAATGTTAGTCAGACGCATGTCATAAACAGCCAAATATTGTTTCCATTGCCATCATTATTCCTATTGCATTCATTTCATTTAAAATATAAACCTCTTGCTCTTTTAATTTAAAATACATACATGTAACAAAAACATATTATATACATTTAAAAAATATGCCTTTCACAAATTTCATTAAAAATACAAAAGAATAAAAAATAAGAAATAATGCTATAAACCAAAACAGTCTATTACATCATCAAAGCATTGTTTCTAATTCAAATATGCAAAAAATAAAATCTGCTATTGCCGAGAAAAAAATGCTATTGGCGAGATTTGCGCCCGGTTAACATAAAAGTATGAAAAACCTCATCATGTAGCGGGACCGTTTATTAGAACTTTTTGAAAAGGCTAATATTTGATTAAAAAAAAGTCACCCGATTTTTGAATTTCCCCCTATAATTCTAGAACTGAGCAACGAAAATGATATGTTATATAATAAAACATTCCCTAGAAAATGATCTAACTAACAGTGTAGGTTCCATCAAAATCCATTCGACAGAATCTTTTAAAAAGGCTAATCTTTCATAATCGGATTCATCTGATTATAGAACTTCCTATAATAATTCTATAACTAAGCTACGTAGAGCCATGTGTTATACAATAAAACCTTCCCTGAAAAATTATTTTACAGAGTAAGTTCTATGAAAATCCATTCAGTAGAAATCGAGTTATAAGCAGCCGGAAAGAAATTTCATATATAAGGTAGAAGTAAATAGAATTATATTGCTATTAATATAATTTACATTTGAATAAAAAAAGGGTGTTTTTCGGTTAGCCGGGCACCAGTGATTAGCATATATAAATATACATATACACATGTACATATATAAATATATATGTATATACATATATAAATATATTTGTATATAATAAATTCATACATATAAGTGTATATATATGTGTATGTATATACATGTATATGTGTAGATATATGTGTATATATATATGTGTATCACTGGCGCCCGGCTAACCGAAAAGTACCAAAAAAAAACCTCCAAAAATGCTGTCCTACACTTGATAAAACACCTTTTGGCTTAAAATCAAATTGTTTGGGGACAAAAATAAAATTAAAATCGCCAAGAACAAAAGATAAATAGGCAAATATTGTTTCAAAAGCAATCTTGCACATTGAATAATTTTTTAAGCATTACGAACTTTTTCAATCATGTTTAAATTAAATATTTTCGTTTTATAATATTATCTCTCATCAAAACTGTTTTTCTTTTTTTTTTCTTTTCTTTCTTTTTCTTTCTTTCTTTCTTTGTTTTTTTAAATACAATTAGTAATGTTTTTTCCTTTTATTTTACGAGATGTATAGCCATTTCAATTATTTCTGCAATAAAAAAACACCTTTTGGCTTAAAATAAAAGTGTTTGGGGTCAAAAGTAAAATCAAAATCGCCAAAAACAAAAGATAAATTGCCATATATTGTTTCAATATAATCTTGCCCATTGAATATTTTTTTAAACATTACGAACTTTCCCAATCATGTTTAAATTAAACATTTTCGTTTTATAATATTATCTCTCATCAAAACTGGTTTTCTTTTTCTTCTTTTTTTTTTAAATAAAATTAGCAACAGTTTTTTCTTTTATTTTTCGAGATGTATAGCCTTTTCAATTTTTTCGCCAATGATAATGGTCGCCAAAAATGACCTATGGTAACCTTATCGTCCAAAATAACAGAACTTTCCATCATAATTCTATAACTAATCTACGTAGTACTATGTGTTATATATTAAAACCTTCCCTGAAAAATTATCTGTCCAACAGTGTCAGTTCCATCAAAATCCATTCAGCGGAACTTGAGTTATAAAGGAACGGAACGAAATTTCCGTTTGTGTTTTATATATATAGTAGATTATCTTTAAAAATTAAAAGTAAAAAAAATCAAAACTTTAAAATGGTAAAAATTTAGTTAATGTCACTTAAGAGCCTACGCTAGTCATCTGAAGAATCTCGAACGCTAATGTTAAATCTATGAGAAGGTTCTTGACAGATTTCTCGCTCGCATTTTAATATTTTTAAATGATTTTTTTTGCATAGGATAGCTGAGATCGATCTCTAACGTTGTTAGATTTTACTTTTTTTCATTTTGATTACAGTTTTTTATAAGGGGACATTTTCAATTTTGGAACCGATTGGAACCGGTTCTGAAACTGAAAGTACACTTTATATAAAATAACTGGAACCAAAATCGAAAAAGTAAAAACTAACAACGTTAGAGATCGACTTCAGCTATCCTATGCAAAAAAATAACATTCAAAAATATTAAAATGCGAGCGAGAAATCTGCCAAGAACCTTCCCATAGACTTAGCATTAGCTTGCGCGTTTTTTCGCTTGACTGATGTAGGCTCTTAACGCACATAATATTTGCCGTATATATGGTACCTAAAATTAGACTGAACCTCTTTTTATTTCAACAGCATTCTTGCAGGAATTTAGTGTATAAAGTCGGGAAATTCTTTATAACTTTTTCTTGATTTAGTTCCAAATATCACTGATAGATGGCGCCACGCTTTCTCAAACTCTCAGAAAATTCAAAATAACATATAAAATTGTACTAAAGTTCACTCAACTTTGAACTTTCGTTCTAGCTGTAGAAAAACAAAAAATCTATACTATTAAAATCCGTGCGCGTATCTATGTAACCTCAAAAACGCGGAAACCACAGGGCGCAGGGCTACGAAATTTGGCCGACGAGTTGCTGGTAGGGGACCCATGAACGATTGAGGCAAAAAGTTCGAAAATTAGGCTTTAGAGCTTTAGGTAAAAAGAGCCAGGGACGAATAAACAGAAGAGATCAAACTCCTGTCCTCTCCATTCTTATAAAGACAATTTTTTTAAACATATGAGTTGCCCCAAAGACTATCATTTTCTGCATACAAATTAATAATTTCTCTCAAGAAAAACAACCCTATACACAAAGCACTTTAAATGTTGATTATAGTTATACATTGTTAATCTACACATGAGAAGCACTAAAGTGTACTCTGCAGGTTGCATTTTTATTTCTTTATCCCACAGTTTTGTTTCTTTCATGTTAGTACTAGTATTAAAAAATGCTCTGAAGAGCACCAAAAAAGGTTAATATGTTTAAGTATGAAAAAGAGTTGGACAAGTGCTTCTAATTGAGCATGAGAAAGGAAAGGGGTTCCTTCTTGGCTGCAGCTCACTGTCAATGCCAACTTTTGAAAAAATCATAATCGCGCTTTTTCATATAAAAGAAATTTGCGGTACTGTAGTAAAACTTTCCAACTTGCTTTATATGTCAACTGCACTGTTCTACTGTTGTACTGGGCGTGCGTCTGCAATGCAACTTTGTACAGTGCACTGTGTACCATTATTGCTCTACAGAATATACTACACTGTACACTCCTATTATACTTTTGAGCCACAGTGCACAGCCGCACTGTTCTTTTGTACTGCCGTATTAAAGGTATATGCGCCTAATGTTCGTTTATAACTTACATATGCATTGCTGTACTGCATATTGCATTGTGGAGCCACAGCCACTTGCATATAATTTCAATCAATGAATGCATTATACTGTAATGCGTGCATATGTGAAATTGTTCCTGTTCAGAATGCTGCAACACTCTGCACTGCAATACAAATCAATTTTCTGCGCAGTTCTACACTGCAGGCATGCTTGGTAGCACTGCATGAGTGTGATACGCTGCAGGAACTAAGGTTTTTGGTACTATGTCGCCTTACATTCATGTCTAATCAAGCTGCGTCTTTACTGGCTACGTCTTTAAACTATACAATTTTATCGTAACTGTGAGTGATTTCATTTATATGGAAAAAGTGCGAATATGATTTTTTCAAAAGTTGGCATTGACAGTGAGCTGCAGCCAAGAAGGAACCCCTTTCCTTTCTCATGCTCAATTAGAAGCACTTGTCCAACTCTTTTTCATACTTAAACATATTAACCTTTTTTGGTGCTCTTCAGAGCATTTTTTAATACTAGTCATTTAAATTTTTTGATAAAAACTAAAGTTTTTTTAATATCTTGAAAAGCAAAATATTTTGCTATTGTCAAAATTTTATTGTTACATTGTTTTCACAACACTCGCCAAATCGTTGACTGTTCATCGCCAAAGTAGCATTTTTTCATGTCTACCTGATCTCTCAAATGTCAGGGGACTGTCACATCAATAATTAAATGGTGGTTTTGCATAGCTCATAAAGAAACTGGATTCTATAATTGTCTCGGTCGTATCCATGGACTGTTTCTGCTGCACTGAAGTCGCCTGCTATAGGCTGAGTTGTTCTATCAGTGGTATCTTTCCTTACTACTCTTCTTAGCCTTTCTTAAAATCGCTGAATGGGGCCGAATATTAGGTTCTGATAATTATAGTAACGATCATTTCAGTGATGATGCTATAAAAATTGAGTTTTGATTTTGCATCGTTATTTGGTGCATGAGACTGTTATTTTGGAAAGTTATGCCGCGATATATATTTTTTTATGTATATAACACATGTATATAATTCATTGTTAGCTCACTGTATTCAAATTCGTACCAACAGTTTAATGTACCAACACCACCAAACAATTGTTTTACTTTTTTTTAAGGGAGTTCCTGAAATCAAAATTGGGCCTTTACGGGTGCTAGCTGCAATAAATACCTAAACAAAATAATGTTTTTGCCACCAAAACAGTAATCTCGCTTGTGTTTACAACATTCGCCATATCGTTAGCTGATCATCGCTAAAGTACATTCGAAACCATACTGCACTCATCGATAATTACTAAATCCAATGATTTCTATTGTTGTTAAATAATTTCAAATCGTCAGAATTAAGCTTAAATTATTCTGCTTCACTCGTATGTTGGACGGGAAATTTGAAAAACGTGTGAATTGTAATTCTTCCAATGCTGAAGGCAGCAATTCTCGTTGGTGCTAGTACTGCAGCAGCATCATTAATGTGATTACTCATTAAACGAACTTTTTGACTGAGTAATTAAATTAGAAAGATGTTTGCTCTACCAGCAACTACGCGTACAATCAGATTTATGGGTGGAATAGATGGGTCTTTTTTTTGTTCTTCTATGTGCTTTATAACTGATTAGAATATTTTCCTTTGGTCAGCATTCATTTTTTTTTGTTCAATTTATCTTCATTAATAATAATTTTCTGGTGAGTTTCAGTGTTATCAGAATCTGCAGCTATCATATCAACGTCTTCATTTGGTTCTTCGATATTTTAAAGCTGGTTGTGCAAATCACTTTCTTGTTGCAACTTTTCAGCCAAGTCGATTGCAGATTGTAATCGTTGTTTTGTTTCGCGACATTCTTCCATCTCGGAAATTTTTTTCACATTGTGCTCAAAGGATTAACGGTAGAGTTTAAATTCTCCCAATAGGTCTTCTTCGTTTTGCCAAGGCTTGAACAACATCAGCAAAGAATGATGATAGTACAACTCAATTCCAGCGTCTGTTTTCGTGTTATGATAGAGCGTTTTCAAAACAACTGGTTTCAAAAGTTTTCCGAACCAAATGAGGTTCTTTTTTAATTCGTAATATTCTACAGACTTTGGTTTATTTCGTTCGTATTAGTACCTAGTGGCCAATTCGTATAAACACATGTTTTCCAATTTGTTCGGGTAATAATCATCAATAAAATTACGACAGTAAATTTCAGTAGATCGTTCATCCTCTTTTGCCAATAAAACCAAATCATAGTGACTTTCAGTTTTCTTCGTCGGTCTTTTTTCATGCTGGTATTTAAGTATTGCACAGCATCCCATAAATAGAAACATTTATGGCCAAGAATTTTGTCTACGGCTTCGTAACTTTCAGTTTTTCGACTAATCAAGTTTTATCTAGCAAAAGCGCGTAATCTGGCACCGAGACTTTTGTTTTCGTCAATGGTCTTCCAAATCTCTTCCTTACGATTTTTTTTCCGGTTTGGTTATATAACGCGTAATGTAACGATTTAACACCAAACCGGAGTCTCCAACAAACTGGATGTCAATATTGGCGGCTCACATGAACAAATTTGCGGGATTATAATCATTGATTCAAGTTTGTTTTTCTCATCGTTTCAAACCACATAACTTTGTCACATGGTGTCCCCCTTTTCGAGATAAAATGCAGTCTTTAACAGAATTTAAAGTTCAATGTTTCACCAAACCATACATGAAAATTATGTGTAATAATATGCAGCCTGGTTATGGCACATTATTCATGACCGTTTAGATGATAATAATGATAGATTTTCTAATATTCCGTAATCGAGTCTACAGACAATGTTAGCAAGAAACAAAAAAATGAGGTACTTTTCGGCTAGCTGGGAGTCAGTGAAATATATATGTATGTATGTATATATATGTGTGTGTATATATATATACTTCACTGGCAGCTGGTTAACTGAAAAGTACCAAAAGATATTATAGCAACAATATGGATACAGTGTAAATGTGGATATGATTGAAGAATTTTCACAAGGTCGCAACAACCACATCAAACATTTATGGCCAATAAGAGCCCACTAAATCTACCGGCACAGGATTTTTCCCTTTATTGTATAACAATTATTTGTTTTCTTATTTTAAGTATATATTTGTGTTTTAATTTTAATAAAATAGTGCTTAAAAGTCTGTAAGTCTGTAATTTTCAAATGTTATATTTTTCAAATGCTCACTTTCGTTTCAACATTGTTTTTTTTTTTCAAGTGTTTTGATTCACGGGAATTTTATTTTTCGCTTACTATTACGCTTGGCAACAATGGTTTTTGTATAACGGAAAAGTACCGAAAAATATTTTACATTCAATAAATAACAAATCACAATGTTTGGCACGGTTTGCATGACAACACGACTTGTAGACAACATCTGCTCGGTCAGGGTTGAAATAATTGGCGCATTAGTAAACATTTTGACATGGTGTTGGTATAACGGAAAAGTACCAAAATAAAAGATACAGCACAAGCTGTACAGGAACGACTTAATAACGACGACATTGAAAATTGGGTTCTTCTCTACCACCCCGTCGACCACTTTTCATAACAAAATACTATCGCCAACTCAAAGATTAAACGCCAAAAATGCAGTCCCATTTACTTGATGTCAGAAGCATTACACGTGTTTGTTATGTCATCAAGTGGTTTTTAATTCGACATTTGCGTGTATTATTCATTATGATTTACTGACTTATTAGTTATTTCATTAATTAAAATAACAATTGTGTCCGTAAATTCTTATATTTTATTTATTTATTTATTTTGATATTCCAATGGCAACGTTCTCCCTTTTATTTGACGTTACAGTTTGGCGATAGATTTTGTTATGAAAAGTGGTAGGCGGGATAATAGTACCGAAAATTATTTGCCGCATATTTTACGTGAATTACATGAAATTATGAAACACAATTCTTTTACATCTACCCATATATATAAAATCCTAATGAAACGAATTTGTGAAATGATTTTATGAAACGATTTTATGAAACGATTTTATGAAACGGCTGATTAAACGACTGATTATGTTTCAGGGCTATTTTTATTAAAATATTAAACGCTTGATGGTGAAATTAATACCAATTGTCCATAAAAATCCGCGGATTTCAAAACTGGTAATAGAATTTTGAAATTGGAATTAGTTTTTGAGATATTAATTTTTTTCTAATTTTAATGACATTTCTGTAATGATGGCAACTAATTAGACAGTTTTTTTGTGACAAAAAAGGGAAAAAAATTGAACAGGATCCCGATAGGGAATATTGTATTCTTTTTATTCGTCATTTTCAAATTGAAATTGAATTTATCTTTTATTTCAATCGATAATGAAGACAAGATTGTGATTAAATTATGTTTTTCAGAAAAATTTGAAAAAAAAAATCACATTTCTATCGTCAGGATTCAATCGTCTGTCAGCATTTAATTTAATTTATAAACTGAAAATATTTTGAATAAATTCGTCCAAATGACGTCATTTATGTAAACGCAAAAGAAAGTGGGGAAAAGTAATTAATATTAATTATTATTTATTGATATCATTTTGTCATTTTTTTGTAAAATTTAATTAAACGAATTTATAAAATCACTAATTCGGATATTTGAAACGAATACATAAAATAATAATTGCCCAACTGAACGGAAGGAGAATAAAATATCCTGCTTGGTTTTTTCCGCCAAGCTTTTTAAAAAAGCGTCAAGACCCCTATAATAGAAAAGCACCAAAAGTTCATTTGGTTTGTTTTCATAACATTTGGCAACAAATCTATATATATAAAAGAAAGTCCTCTTTGGCTAGATGATCAACGCACAGCCAAAACTACTGAACCTACAAAGACGAAACTTGCAGGAAAAATACTTCTTAGTATGTAGAGGCGCACTAAGACGGGATTTTCAAAAACTCCACCCCTAAGGGGTGTAAAAAGGGGAACACACTTTTAAACAATTCCTTAAAAATCAAGTATTATAGTTACGTGACAAATTATAACATATTTTAATGTGTTTTTGTATGCTGAATCGAATGGTATCAATTAAATACTCATAAGTCAAGTAGTTCGTGAGATATTGCACATTTTTCTAATTTGGCGAAGTCTTTGACGTCAAAATCTAACAATACAAATGAGAATTTCTAAAAATAGATCCGTTACTATAGCAATGGAAGAAATTCAAATTAAATATTTTTGTTATTTAATTCTTTTGTTTATTTTTACAGATAGAAACATTAACTGTTCAATTGGGAATGGAATATTATTATTACGGGTATTTATGTAATTGTGCATTATCATTAATTCTACAAATGCCATGATTTAAAATAAAACGTGATTGCAAAAATAAAGTTTCGAAGGTCTGTTTAGTATTATATATTGCTTCTTTATTTGATTTCAGTCTTCAGCCTTGTTTCCCCTTTTCTTTGGGTTAGTTATTCAAACGATTTCGGGCTAATTTTCCGCGGCAAATAAACGGGAGAACGTTGCCATTGGAATATCAAAATAAATAAATAAATAAAATATCAGAATGTAAGGATACAATTGTTATTTTAATTAATGAATAAATCAGTAAAACATAATGAAAAATACACGCAAATGTCGAATTAAAAAACACTTGATGACGTAACAAACACGTATAATGCTTCTGACATCAAGTAAATGAGACTGCATTTTTAGCGTTTAATCTTACAATTTGGCGTTAGTTTTTTGTTTATGAAAAGTGGTCGACGGGATAATAGAGAAGTACCCAATGAGGAAAATGATCGTTTATGTTTGAAGCGAAACCTTCATGTTGAATCCTATTACAGAAAATCATATCATCATCTACTATGAGTATAATTCTCATATTCATATTTTAATCCGATTATTCATGATATTTTGTTAGGTTTTACACTGTTAGTTAAGTAATGTTTTTTGAAAGGTTTTAGAATATAGCTATTCTACGGAGTATAATTCTCATATTCATATTTTAATCCGATTATTCATGATATTTTGTTAGGTTTTACACTGTTAGTTAAGTAATGTTTTTTGAAAGGTTTTAGAATATAGCTATTCTACGTTACTCTGTTATAGAGATACAGAGGAAAGCTCTAAAATTAAGTGAACCCGATTATTAAAGATTACATTTACAAAAAATTTCTACTGAACAAATTTTGATGGAAGTGACTTTTCAGGTATGGTTAATGACCCTATAATATATCATTCTATGTTGCTTAGTGATAGAGCTAATGGGAAAGTGATTGGGAAAGGTGAATGCAATTATGAAAGATATATCTACTATATATATAAAATGCAAATTCGTATTTCATTCCGACCGTTTATAATTTAAGTTCTGTTGGACTGACTTTGGTGGGATTTACACTGTTAGTTAGGTAATTTTGTGGGGATGGTTGGTACTTCTCTGGAGCAAAGTTTCGTCTGCGTTGTGTTTTCTGAAGCGAAAGCTTGACAACGAATCAGATTACAGAAATCATATCATAATCATCTACAATATTGATAAATCGCAAATTCATATTCCATTCTGATCGGTTAAAACTCAGGTTCTACCGAACATATTTTTATATGATTTCCCTGTTAGTTAGGTAATTTGTTTTAGAAAGGTTTTACAATAAAGCAAATTGTTCTACATTGCTTATTTATAGAGCTACGGGAGGAAGTTATAGATAAAATTAGGTGAACCTGATTATGAAAGATTACCATTTTTAAAATTCTACTGAACAGATTTTGACGGCAGTTTCACAGTGTGATAATATTTCAGGAAGAGATTTCCGACATTGTTTAGTTATGGAGCTATCGGAGAAAGTTGTCAGTGGTGTAGTGTGCAAAAACAGTGCATATAATCTATAGACAGAAGATATATACTAGAGAGTATATGTTATAGCTACGGACGGAGTACAGAATTTTGTCTTAAAAATTCCAGAAAGTTGACGGCGTATACCAGCATATACTCTCTACAAAATTCCTGAAAGTTCTATCAACAGGTGAAGATGATTATGAAAGATACATTTGTCTGTATACTGTATATGTATAATGCAAAGGGGAATTTCGATCCTGCCACTTATACCTTGAATTCTGCTGAATGGATTTTGCTGGAACTTACACTGTTAGTTAGCTAAATTTTGAGGGGAAGTTTAACTGCATAACATATCATTCTATGTTGCTTAGTTATAGAATTAGGGGGCATTTCTATAATCAGTTGAACCCAATTATGAAACATAATACTTTTTTAAAGATTCTGCTCAATGGATTTCGATGGAACTTGCATTATTAATTTTCCAGGGATAGTTTTAGTATATTGCATAGTGTTATTTCGTTCTTTAGAAAATCCTACTGTAAATGATTAAATAAACGAGTTTGTCTTTAACAGCCTAAATTTCGTGTAATACATTAGAAAATATAACAGCGTAATGGCTTTCGTATCGTTTTACAGCAATTCGGAAGGACATGCAAGGTAAAAGTTCATGTTTCTTAAAAACACAAGATCAAATTCACCGATATATTTCGTTTGATTCAAGTTTTGTTTGGAGAAACCGACCAGCGTAGCGAGCAAAGCCTGCTAAATAATAACAATGGTTAATTTTATCTGTATATAAAATTCTATATATAAAAAAAAAGTCCTGACTGGGGGGATCAACAACGCACAGTCCAAACTACAGAAGCTACAAACACGAAAATTGCGGGGAAAATACTTTTTAGGATGTAGAGGCGCAATAAGAAAGTTTTTCTAAAATTCCATCCCTAAAAGGGTTAAAATGGGAACAAACATTAACAAATTTTCTTAAAAATCGGGTTTTATATTTATTTGTCAAATGATACATATTTCAATGTATTTTTGCATGCTGAATCGAATGGTACCAAATAAAAATATTCTAACTCCAACAATTCGTGAGATATTGCACATTTTCGAATTTGGCGTTGCCTTTGGCGACAAAACCTTAAAATTTTTTTGCATTGATCGCCAAGTGATATTTCCTAAATTATATTAGTCATTGTTAAAGATCAAACAATATTTGGCGATTTATAAGATACTGGATAAGAAAAAAAATCACATGATATTTTGATTAGAAGAAATCTGAATAATGTCAGTTTTCGCGTTCTTTTTTTAACCTTTTTTTTTTTTTCGGGAATTTGGAATTAAATATTATTCGGTAATTTGATGTTAACTGAGTGCCAGTGATCGCCAAAATTTTGTTGAATCTCGCCAATCCCCCTTTTTTTTTATTTTTGCTAATCTTTTAACGTTAACTAATAACAACTAGCCATTATTTTAACATTGTGATATAATATCTTAAAAAACTTACTTAAAATAACTAAAATATAATCATAATAAAATACATAAACACAAACATATCAATATAAATAAAATGTCACGCAAAATGTTGCAATTCAAATGATGCCAATTGAAACAAGATTTGGTAAGTTTTTACTGGCGCCCAGCTAACATAAAAGTACCTATTATTCTTACGGATATTTATGTAATTGTGATTTTGAAATAAAATATGCTTGCTGAAGTAAAGTTTCGACGGTCTCTACGGTTTTGATATAGCACATTTTCTATAATTTGGTGATGCCTTTAGCGCCAACTCATCAATATTTCTAACATTACAAGTTATAATTTCTGAAAATGCATCCATTACTATATCTTCTTTACTACCGCCACTGCAACATATCCAGGAAGTCTCATCCTGCCGCTTCAAGGCATGGCACGAGGTGTAAGGTAACTGAGATCCGAGATCAACAGCCTTATTCCTGGAATAATTAATATGAGGATCATAATAAAAGTTAGACAAATACATAGTAGTCCAAGGCAATAATTTGATATGTGATCTCATTTCATATTTTCCTGTAGCTGTCTTAACGACATTGCTGAATGCATGCAATTCACCAGTATATGTAGTTTTATTCAAAATTTGTTTGGAGGAAACCGACCAGCGTAGCGGGCGAAGCTTGCTAGTCTATGTATATTAACGAATCTATCCCTTTTTGAAGCTCGAATTACGCCAAACCTAAAAGCAAAGGATCCTATACTGGAAAAGTACCCGATTTTTCCCGATGGACAATATTCAAGTGACATAACATGATGTAAAAGGATCGCGGATAGCAAATTTGTTTAAATACCTCATCAATTGATGCCGAATAAATGCAGGCATGCATGCACAAAATATTTAATTAATTTTGTATGATAAATAATTATTAGAAAATTCGTATATACATATTATTTAAAATAAATAATTTACATATTTAAAATAACATGAAAATATGCATGATGGTGAACTAAAATAGAGAGAAAATAAAACCTGTTACTGAAAATGTCTATAACATGGTACTTTTCAATACCGTGGTTCTTAATGTTATTCACAAGCAGATGGAATTTTTCTCATCCTTAAACGCAAAGGAAGAATAGAAAACAGATCGCTGTTGTAAAAGTCCGAGAGGTAGCCACAATTTAAACCTAAGCATTTTATACAAGCTGGTTTTCAAGTTGTAATTGATTTTACTTATCAATCCCGAAAACAGTCGTCAGTTGTCGCAACAGCTGTGTATGAGGCCATGATGATCAAAAAATGCCCCATTAAAATGTTAAAAGCATGGCAACCCAATTACAGATTTACCAATATTTTTAAAACAAAGCACGCTGTCATGTTTTTAGAGGCCTCGAAGTCTGAGCGGGGGTTGGCGAGCGTAGCTCGCAGGGGGTAGACCCCCTAGTAAGCATATAAAATGCTTAGTGAGTTTGAACGTAAATAGCAGGAGCCTGTCAGGCGATATAATTTTCCAATATATATATTTCCTCATTGTCGATGAATATTATATGAGTATTATTTCAAATTTAATGTGAAAACCATGATTTCTACCTACGATTACTGTTCTATAACGGGCATTTACGCTAGTATGAAAATAAAAACAAATAAGCATGTTTGTCACGTGATTTATTTAAATTGAATGAATTCTGTTACATAATAATAATAATATTTATTTAAACCAAGACTCCCTTATCATAGATCTTTCTATCCACCGTCCTATAGCGGGCATTTACGCTAGTAAGAAAATAAAAACAAATAAGCATGTTTGACACGTGATTTATTTAATATGAATGAATTCTGTTGCATACATAATAATAATATTTATTTAAATTTTCGTGCAAACGCGCGCGTTAGCTATGATAAAGAAAGAAAAGAAAAACCAATGTTCAACCGGAGCTTTACAACATAAATTCGATTTACTCAGCGACCCTCAAACATACAAAAATAAAAAAAAACCTATTCTAAGTTTTACCAAGGGGGAAAAAATAAAACAAAAACGAAGTTAATCCTTCCAGGTAAACGTTAGCTAGACTTTGTTGAACTTTGCGTCTTCATTTTTTCGTTCGAAGTTAAATAAAAAACTACAGTAAGCAACAGTAATTTTTTTCAATCCTATCATTTTATTCGTCTCGTCGAGTTCTATCTTTTAAAAAAAAATTACTGGCGTATGTCAACTGGTTCGCCAGATATTTCAGAAAAACGTTTGCATTTTCTATTTCTTAAACATATTATAGCAAACGCTACCGCGTTTACTATGATTACTAAGTAGTTTTAGAAAACATGTCTTACAAATTGTAACGAGAAATATTAATACATGCATTGATACTACAGGACTGTTTATTTTCTGGGAAGATTTTTATTATATCCGGTGGGCATATTCTCCTTGATAAAATGAAGAAATTTCATTGGGAAGGGGGGGGGCGTATTCACGCTGTCTCATTAATTTGAAAATCGTTACTCTCAGTATTTCATATTTTTCTCATATCTTAAGTATCTTATATCTATTATCTAAAATAAAAGAGTATTTAAAAAATAAATATTACTGTTTATTTTTATTCATATTTCTACTTATGAGTGATTAAAATTATTAAAAAGGTGTACTATCACCGGAAACACACCTGTGGAAATAATTCATATAGTTCTAGTATATCAGGAAATGTGTACAAAATCTATTAAAAATTCATCTTTACATACAAAAAATAAGTTAATTTAAATAAAGATAAAAGTGTAAATTGTTTTGCTTTACTCATTTATAAGCATAACATGTTTATTTTAAAGATCACGGCTAATTTCATGACAATAACTCATGTGATTCCAAAAACTTTCTCTTAATTTAATACATTCCTAAAATGTACGTCAATATACGTTAATATGGTGTGGACCCCGATAACGGAAAATTTACCGCTTCGATTTATGTTTGATAGAAAGAGCGAAGTAGTGACATTATTATATATATGGAAAAAATGTCTCTGTTTCATTTTTAAGATGTGGCATCAGGAAAGAAAAAAAAGCATTATTTAAACAGTGTATTCAGGATTTCTAAATTGTTTTCTCAACATATAATACTAATCTAATTAATATGAAACTATTAAATTCTAAAAGAGTATTTTTTTTAACTTTACACTCTTTATTTTTTAATTATATATTATAAATTTTAGTGTGATTAAAATATTTTATTGTTGCAGTTTCATAGCTATTTAGTATATTTTTGCGAGAGTGTTTTGACGCATAGTTAACTCTAATGTTTCTGTAACTCGTAAATAATTGTAACATAAAGACTATTTAGCGATTTATCACCTGCAGCCGGCAAACGGAAAAGTTCTTTAAAACGAATTTATTAATTTATAATTAAGTTCTAAACATATTAAAACGTTGCATTGTCGTCGGAACCATACCTTTGTAAATATTTTTTTTATAAATCTAGCATATCAGGGAAGAAATTAAAAATCTATCACAAAATTCCATCTTTACATACAAAAACCAAGTTAAGTTAAATAAAAGAGTGTAATAATTAAAATATTGATATTGTGACAATGATATTAATGATTAATTTGAACAATTAATTATCTTTATGACTATTTTATTGCTTTTTAATAATCTATATTTCACAATTGTTTGAAAACGACTACTTAATCCCCTTGTATAATTAGTAGTGTCATAAATAATCCAATCCAATTAACAACATCCATCTATTTAAAGCTAACCCGTTTTTTCATCAATTCGTGCAAAAATGGGTTTTATACGCATGCGCGAGCATTCAGCCAATCAGCTAGAGGCTTTTACTGTCCAGAGACAGACTTGAATTCCGGGATGTTTCAGCCAATGAGGTGAGGGCTTTTTCCTCTCTATAGAAGCGTATTTGGATTACGACGTACGATCAGATATCAGATACGAGCGTTCCATGTGGTTGTTGAAAATTTATGGATTTCTTTTATTAAGGTATTTTTTCATTTTACCGTATTTATTTTCTTTTTATGTCGTATGTATTTTACTACTTAGAATTTTTTATAACTAACCCTTTTTTTTGAGAGAGAGAGAGAGAGATTTAGTGGCACGAAATTCCGCAAATCGTTTCCGATGTAAACAATGCAACTATTAATATGCAAGTGTAAAATTTTAAACTTTAAATGTTTTTTAAACTTTTCATGTCCTTCTGTGCACATTTTAATATGTAATTCTGTGTGATATGATTAAATTCAGGTTTTCTCAGCGACGATCACAGTATTTTTACCAAATAATTTTTGTATTAATCAAGCTTTTCTGGTTATTAAGCATAGCTAAACACGAAAGAAAACTTTGTTATTTTAAGATTTTGATGTGAATTATTTGCGTACATTTATAAGGCGAGTTTCACTGAATAATTCAAGAAAAAAATAAAAATCTCATCATTATAAATATTTAGTTATGCATTATTAATTATTTACTTGGCCTTTACTTTTAATATTTCAAACTTAAGCTGAATGTAACTATTAAAACATTTGAAATACTGTATTCGAAAAATGAAATTTCAGCTTAAACACTAGACAATTACTTTTAGGTTAAATTCAGGTTTTCTCAGTGACGATCACAGTATTTTTACCAAATAATTAAAAGTACTACATGCATGCATGCATCTATCTATCTATTTATATATATATATATACCCTTAAATCTGCATAGCTTAAAACCGGAGTTTATGCAGATTTTAGAAATTTGCAGGTTTCTGGTTTGTTTACATACTGGTCTGTTTTGTTGGCACTGTTTTGTTTACATATTTTAAACAAAAATTTGAATTTAATAATGCACTGAAAATTATAATGAATGCTTACAATTAAACACAAATAAATTGTTTTACAAAAGCTCTCTAACCAAATTGTTAACAAAACAAAAAATTTCATGAAAAACGCATTATTTCCCCGATATTTTCCCACAACCAATCAATAAATTTCATGATATTTTATTGTGATTTTAAACCATGAACTTTAGTACTTTTCTGTTATACGGACACTATGCCAAAATGTATGCATGTATGTATTAAATGTATGTTTGGCGACAATAGTGTCCGTATAACGGAAAAGTGCCTGAATTTTTTTTTATATATAAAATATAAACATGATTGGCGACACAGAAAGTTTTCTGGATTTCTCCCTGTAGGTGAAAGTCGAAGATGAATTTCATTCATTCAATGACCTTCTTAAAAGTTTCAAGTTTGGATTGAGTGCACATGAACATAGAAACCGATATCTATTTCTATGTTCATGATTGAGTTATTTGGATATCTTTTCGTATAGCACAGAAAATCATTTCTCCCGCTTTTGTAATAGAAATACATTCTGGTGTATTTTTTTTTTTCTTCTTTTTATATCATAAGTACTTTTCTAGTTAAAATTTTTTTAACCTAATAGTAATTGTCGCGTTTCTCAGCTGAAATTTCATTTTTCGAATGCAGTATTTCAAATGTTTTAATAGTTACATTCAGCTGTAAATTTGAAATATTTAAAATATTAAAAGTAAAGGTCAAGTAAATAATTAATAATGCATAACTAAATATGTAGTATAATGATCAGAATGACATATTAAAATGTGTACAGAATGACATGAAAATTTAAAAAAACTGAAATTTTGCACTTGCAACTTAATTCTAAATTCCATTGTTTACATCGGAAACGATTTGTGGATTTTAAGAATTTGCGGAACTTCGTGTCACCAAATTACTAAATCTCTCTCACTCTCTAAAGAAAAAAGGGTTAGTTTAAAAAAATTCAAAGTATCAAAATACATACAACACAAAAAGAAAATAAATACGGTAAAATGAAAAAATTACTTTAATAATAGGAATCCATAAATTTTCAACAACGACATCAAACGAACGTATCTCATCTTTCGTTTGTGATAAGGAACGCTCCTTTGGCCCCCTCCAATCATTGGCTGAATTGTAAAGGGCAAAACTAGGGGACAAAATGACTACAGCATTTCTGAGTAAAGAAAAAATCAGAAAATTCACAGAAAATTAGGTTTCAGCACAGAGAGAGAGGGTAAATGCTCTCTCTGCAATAATTATTTTTGTTGCAAGTTGGGTTAACTGTCTTTATGGTTCGAGTCGATTTCAGACTGAGTGTAGATTTCTGCAAGTTGGATTTGGGTTAACCCGATTTTTCAAAAGTTAGTTCAGTATATTATTTCAGATTAAAACTATACCTATAATAATATGTTTGTGTGTATTGAGGTTTGTGTTAGATGTTTGTGTGTGTGCTGTTTTTAATAAAGACACTTTCATTTTTCACACGAACCTTTCAAAAAATTCACATTCTTTGCGCAATCCTTTAACAAAATTCGCATTTTTTTCGTGATTCTTTAACGAAATTCGCATTTTTTTCTGTATCTTTTTTTTGTCGAGATTCACATTTTTTTCAGCTATCCTATGACGTAATTCGTGCTTTTTTCAGCGATAATTTGACGAAATTTGTGTTTTTCCTGCGATTTTTTTCACGAAATTTGCGTTATTTTCCGCGATTCTTTTACGAAATTTGCGTTTTTCTGTGATCCTTAGATGAAATTTTCTTTTTCCGCAATGCTTTGATAATAATCACATTTTCTCTGCTGCCTTTTGATAAGATTCATGAATTTTCAGCAATCCTTCGATGAAATTCGCGTTTTTTCAGCGATCTTTGAAGAAATTCGCATTTTTCTCGCGATACTTTAACGAAATGTGCGTTTTCCAGTGATTTTTTGATAAAATACATTTTATTCCGCAATTTTTAGACGAAATTTGGCAAGAAAGCGCTATTGCTCAAATTGACAAAATTTGCTCATCTTTTGCGTAAATCGCGTTTTTCTGTGGCCTTTTAACAAAATTCACCTTTTACATGATCCTTTGATGAAATTAGTGTTTTTCCCGTGATCATTTGACGAAATCTAGGATTTTTTTCCCGCGAAGATTGATTATTTGTTTTTAGTCTGCAGGTGCCCTAAAAAGTTTGTGACGCCTGTCGCTGCATTGCACGCATTCTGCCACGGTGTATCAAACAAATAAAATTCATCCTAAACAATTATTGTTTCGTTTCTGGAAATGAACAACCGTCAACTCATTGGCTGAATTATAAAGGGTTAAATGTGTAGGCACTGAGTATCATCTATACTATTAATGTCGGTAAACGTCTGTCTGTGTGTGTGTTGGTGTGTCTGGCGTCTGTAAGCGCAAAACTCTGCATGCAGACGACGGACCTAAGCGTTTTTGGTATAAAAAAATTCGGAAGGAAAGTTTTTAAAATTCACAACATTTTGCGGGAGAAGAGGGGTGCGAACGAATTTTAAAAATGAGTCCGCATCAAAAATTATGGCGGCGGGGTGGGGGAGTATGTTTTGCCCACACGGGGCGGAGACTTTTCTAAATTTTGCTGACACCACTCATATGATATATCGTTCGAAAGGCCTGCGACTGCCCTTTCATGTTATGCATCTGTGTGGTCCACCCCCCCCCCACCCCTAATTGGGGCACTTTTCTAAATTTTGCACATACCACTCATGTTATATATCGTTAAAAAGGTCTGTGACCGCTTAATCATATTATGCATCTCCGGTGTCCATCCCCCCACTTTGCCCCTCCCCCCCCAAGGGGGTACTTTTGTAAATTTTGCACAAACCCTTCATGTTACGTATTGTTGGAAAGGTCTTTGACTGCTTATTCATGTTATGCATCTCCAGGGTCCATCCATTTGTTGACACCCCTCATGTCATATATTGTTGGAAAGGTCTGTGACCGCTTAATCATATTATGCATCTCCAATCTCCATCTCCCCAATTTGCACCCCCCCAAAGGGGGCACTTTTCTAAATTTTGTTGACACCCCTCATGTCATATATTGTTGGAAAGGTATGTGACCGCTTAGTCATATTATGCATCTCCAATCTCCATCTCCCCAATTGCCCCCCCTCCCCCAAGGGGGTACTTTTCTAAATTTTTCAGACAACCCTCATGTCATATATCGTTGGAAAGGTCTGTGACTGCTTAATCATATGCATATCTCTGATGTCCATCTCCCCACTTTGCCCCCCCCCCCCCCAAGGAGGTACTTTTCTAAAGTTTGTACACAACCCTCATGTTATATATCGTTGGAAAGGTCTGTGACCACTTAATCATATTATGCATGTTCCGTGTCCATCCCCTACTTTACCCCCCCCCCAAGGGGGTACTTTTTTTAATTTTGCACACACCCCTCATGTTACATATCGTTTGAGAGGTCTTTGACTGCTTATTCATGTTATGCATCTCCTTGGTCTATCCCGCCATTTCCCCCTCCCCAAGGGGGCACTTTCCATTTACTTGCACAACAGCGCTAAATGTGTCAGATGAAAGAAATTCTGCGAGTGCATGTGCCAGTGAAACTTAGCCAATTGCTGTTCTTCAACCTAGCTTTAATTCAAAGTGGGTTTTTTATTTATTTTAATAATTCTGCAATAGTTTCAAATATTTTAAAGTAGCTATGAATTTTATTTTTATGGTACTATCAAGTTTTTTGCCGTCAAATTTTGACGGGTTCCATCTAGTTAATGTTTATTAAAAACTAGGGGGCTCGGCCCCCTACTCGCTAACGCTCGCCAACCCCCCGTGAATTGCAAAACAATTCACATTGAGACCGCTACGAGGCCCCAGCTCGCTTCGCTCGCTCGCCCCTTTTTAATTTTCTAATAATTCTAACCGTAATAAGTACTACAATAAATCATTTGAACATATGAAATTTACAATTTTTTTAATGTAAAAAAGTAATCGAAAACTCGACTAAAACTCAACTTTGTTGAAAACACAACTAAAAATGCATTTAGTTGATGCTACTAATGGACATATAAATCATTTAAATACTATGAAAAAAGGATCTTGGAAAAAAATTAGTTTAAAACTTATTGCACCTATCATAGAAACTCGACAGAGTTTCTCGCCAAGCATAAGAAACAGCAATGCATTGAACCGTAAATGAAAGGAATTTCCGCCAATGGATGCCAAACGATTTTACAAAAAAAAATTTAGCACTCTGTCTAGTTTATATTTTGCGAACGGGACAAAACGGGTTTTTGACACATCTATATCTCGCGTTCTATTTATGATAGAAACAAAATTTTTGATTCTATGGAATGGGCGTGCCAAGGGACAAAGAATTCAAAAGTAAAGCAAAATCCGACGAATAGGTTTTCAGTAAATGCGATTTTAAAAGTGCTGTTTTTTGCACTTTTTAAATCTTGTTCAGACCAAAAACTATTGACAGGGCTACAGCAATGTGTAATTATCGTATTTTTACGCGGTTTGCGTTATTTGAATCGTTTTTATGAGTAGTTCGGACCTTTGTAAGTTTCATGTAAAAATATTAATTAGTTTTTGACTTATATCAGTTTAACGTTATTGATTCCTATACTTATCATAGAGCAAAAAACTGTTGACAGGGCTACAGCAATGTGTAACTATCGGATTTTTACGCGGTTTACGTTATTTGAATTGTTTTTATGAGTAGTTCAAACCTTTGTAAGTTTCATGTAAAAATATTAAATAGTTTTTGATTTATATCAGTTTAAAGTTATAGATTCCTATACTTTACATAGAGCAAAAAAATAATAAATGACCCAACTCTTTTAGGAAAAGTCGTATACACATGATATTAAGATATGTTATTACACTCGACCCAAGTAAGCTTCCTATTATAAAAAATCGTAACATTTAAGGTTCGTTTACAGATTCTCACAAAAGATCATTTGATATAGGGCTAAAGAGTTGTGTAATTATCCGATTTTTACACGGTTTGCAGCATTTGAATTGTTTTTATAAGTAGTTCAAATGTTTAATATGTCGTGTAAAAATATTAATTAGTTTTTTATTCATACCACTTTAAAGTGATTTATTCCTTTACTTAAGATGAAGCAAAAAAAATATTAAATGGTCTAACTCTTTTCAAAAAGAACGTATGCGCATGATGTTAAAATATGTTACTACGAACGACCTAAGTTAGCTTCCTATTGTAAAACAGAATTGTAGAATTTACTGTTCGTTTACAGGGTAACTCAAAAGATTTTTTAATAAGACTAAAAAGTTGTGTAATTAGCGAATTTTTACGTTGAAGTACATGATTCCTGTACTTACCACAGAGAAAAAACAATAGTAAATTGCATAACTTTTGTCAAATTGGCTATATACACAAGATATTCAAATATGTTACTACATCCTCTCTATTGTAAAGCGGCATTGAAGCATATACGTTTCGTTTACAGAGTCTCTTAGAAGATCTTGATTACATAACAACCGATGTAAATTTACTGAGTGAGATGCATTTTAAGGATTTTACACTGTTTCAATCTCTGTAAGGTTTCATTATCTTGCTTTAAAATTTAATATGAGTTCATTTTGTCCGTCTGAAATTTCGTCGATGTTAAGCTCTAAATCTATTAAAATATAGTATTTTCATCAATTAAAAAAAACTGTGTTTATTTATAAATATATAATTCTAGCGTATCAGGAATTGATTGAAATAGCGATTACAAAATTCCAACTTTACGTTCATGCGCTGAGTAATAGAATGTAAAAATGTTGCTACCCCAAGATTACAAGTTTTGCGTTTCAATATTTGCCGTTGATCGAATCTCCGGCTATGACGAACTTAAAATGCTAAATTTCGTATACAATAGGTGATCGGTAACGAACTGTTCGGTTTACGAACAAATCGGTTAACGAACACTTTCGCGTGAAATTTTTATGTTCAGAGAACGAACACCTTACGAAGCAAAGCCATAATGAAGCAATGCCGTGTTTCATATTTGCCGAGCGATACTTATTGTTTCTATTGTCAACTTTGAGAACATTTTAACAGTTGCATACATATGTCCTAATTAATTCATGGACTGCCGGAGATTGGGGACCTATATTTTAGGATCACCGAATTGGAATGAACAGACTATATGAACAGATATCACTTTAATAGTTTTTATACTTTTGCAAACGTTGCGAATTTTATATTTTTCAAATTCTCGAAACGTTGAGTTAAAAAATTTAAACAAATAAAAAACTTCTAAGATGCTCAGTAATTTTCAAAAATAATATATTTAATATGTTAGTATAAAAATCCCTGTAAATTTTTATACTAATAGAAAAAGGTTCGTAGGGAAAAAAAATGTTGATTTTTCTCGGTAAAGTATGCTCCATAAACTTATCGTTGTAGTTGACCGAAAAAAAGTGCTTCTTATTTTTCCACATTTTTCTGAAACTGTAGTATTTTAATTAGTTTGTAAACTACTGTAAAATTTTCTAATTTTTTGTTTTTGAATGTATTAAACGAAAGAGTGATATAAACAAAAGACAAAGGAAAATAAATATATCATAAATAATCTGATGAATACAATGTAAGGAAATTAATATAAAAGTTTCCCCGTTGTTATGGTAGCGACATGTACATTGGAATAAGTCACTCAATAAATTGTATAATTCTGATGTATAATTCTGTTATAGCACCACTATTATTTTTTTGCCCCTTTCATCTTTTCTTTTCCGAATAAAAATGGAATCCATATAATTGAAATTAAATACCTTACAAAAAGGAGTGATATCTCATCAAAAACAACTCGTTGTAAATGATCCCGCCAAGCCACAAACCTAAAACGTCAGTCACAAAAAGAAGTGATATCACATAAAAAGAAGCGATATAGAAGTGCATACTCCGAGTCCCGTGTAAAAATCTATCACCACTCATAATGTTTCCAAAGGACTCGGAGTGAGGTACAGTATGTGAAAACTGCTTGACGACCTGCAGGTTTTTATAATGTTTGCGTTTCCTGCAATTACATATGGCTATATTATTTTCTTTTTCTTTTCTTTTCTTTTCTTTTCTTTTCTTTTCTTTTCTTTTCTTTTCTTTTCTTTTCTTTTTTTCTTTTCTTTTCTTTTCTTTTCTTTATTTCTTTATTTATTTATTTTGCTCCCATAAAATTGTAAAAGTTGAAGCTTCTGTGTTTGCATGTCCTTTCTTATTTATGAGCTTGAAAAATCAATTTGTTGATTTTATTTACCATTATTTAAAATAAAAACACCACTCTTACGAAGAGGATTTTTCAAGTAAACGTACAAAGATTTTCAGTTTGTAATATATATATATATATATATATATATATATATATATATATATATATATATATATAAACCTTATAATAAACGTTAACTAAATTGAGATATATTGCAGTAATTCTAGCAGAAGGGAATGGCATAGATCTGGGGGAAAATCCGTTCTGTCAGTTCTTTCGCATACAAAAATATTTATAAAAGTGGTATAACAAAAATATAAAATTTATTTTTCGATTTTCAAAATTTATATACTACATATATTATAAAAGCCTGCAGGTCGCCAAGCAGTTTTCACATACTGTACCTCACTCCGAGCCCTTTGAAAACATTATGAGTGGTGATAGATTTTTACACGGGACTCGGAGTATGTATCGGAGTATCTTCTATATCGCTTCTTTTTATGTGATATCACTTCTTTTTGTGACTGACGTTTTAGGTTTGTAGCTTGGCGGGATCATTTACAACGAGTTGTTTTTGATGAGATAATATTGTACAGCACGGCTTAAATTCACTAAAAAAACCACCACGTGGTAGGAAGATAGTTTATCATCAATGATTGTTTAAATTTCGTTCAACATTTTACTATTCTAATTGATTATAGACTTCTGCAAAAGAAATTTTTACGTCATTGAAATTGAAGAAAAATCATTTTTACTTCAATAAAACATCAACAGATGGCAGCAGGAGATTCTAGAAAGTTTATATTTTATTATCTCCGATTTTTTGTGTGAGTGAAATTCGTAAATAAATTCTAAATAAGAGTTGAGAATTCAATATTACTCATAATTAAACGACAATATTACTCATAATTAAAATGAGGAATCATCTCAGACGCTTTGGATTACGTTCATATTATTTTATTTTTAATAATTGCTAACTTGAGTGTCAGTGCTCTGACACTGACCGCCATATTGGAGGTGGAGCTGACACAATCTTGTCTGTTCATTGGTCTGAGCTCTGGAAACTAAGGTTTGTGCCAACAATAAGGTAGAAATTCAGCCCTATTTCCGCGCCACGTAAGACAAATATATATATAGATGTTTAAAAAATAATTAAGTTAATAAAATAATTATCTATACACCTGAAAAATATAATTGTTTTTATTACCTGTCAGTTTTGTCTTCGAGATCAAAGCAGAAGTAGATCTTAGCAAAGTCCCTCATTTTTATGCAGTTGTGGATACACAGATTACGTAACAGGAAATCACAACAATCCTTCAACAGGCCGATCACTGTGAGACGGTCAGCTCCTGTCAAGAGATCCACAATGTTTTCGTTGGTTACGATGGTCCCGCCGGAGTACCCAAAATCTATGATCGCTGTCAGCACCTTTTTGCTGATGCCTGGGATGGGGTCACTCCAGCTTTTCGAGAATAATACCTTGAGAAATGGAGTGCATAGGGCTAATACAGATCTAGAAAACAAAAGGAAATCTAGAGTTTCCCTCTAATCTTAAAAATAAATGATAACTACCCAACGAACACAGAACTTGCGGGCCACTAATGGCTACGTTAGCTTTGGCCCAAACTGTCAGATGGAGGGCCGCTATCATTGACCGTAATGGCAACTTAAAAAAAACTGTCACGCCGGTCACAATAAGCCCGCAACACAATTGGCCAGAAATACAATAAGATCCCCATAATTAGGCCACTAACGGTTAATCATAAATGATAGATAGCCTAAAACTGGCCACAATTATACTTTAAATGGCAATTATTAATGGAAACTAGCCATAGCTAGGCCATTAAAAATCATAATGAATAAAAGGTAGCCAGAAACTTGCCGTAGCAACGCCATTTGTGGTTTTCAAGAATTAAATCCAGCCCAAAACTACCCAACAAAAATGCCTTTTATGGGTATTATAAATGTAAGCTAGCCAAAACCCAGCCACTGTCGCCCAATAAAGATTATTTAGGCATAAATCAAAATTTATTCTATAAAAGAAAATATTTTTTAGGAGTTTATTTAAATGATAAAGTGTTTTTGAGTGAAATAAAGTGCTAATAATCATTTACGTACACTTTTCAAAAAAATTATAAATTCACTTGATTACCTTGATTTTTTTTTCAAAAATTTGAAAACACAATGTTTGACATAGTGAATTAATTTGCTTATTTTTTCAATTATATATATTTAAAATTTATATCCAATGCCATTTTTAAATAATCATATTTCATATAAATTTTAAAAGTATGTAATTAAAAAAAACTAATTAATTCACTATGTCAAGTATTTGTGTTTAAAAAAAAACAAGGTAATTGAAACTTATAGTTTTCTTGAAAAGTGTACCTAAATATTTAGGTACACCACGTAAAAACACTTTACAATTTAAATAAATTTCTAAAAAACATTTTTTTAACAGAATAAAATTTGAATTGGTGCTTAAATAATCTTTTATGTGTATGTATGTCTAATGTTAGTTTTTTTTTTAAATAAATTATTGTTAAGTATGTTACCAGTATAAGATGTCTATTCATTAAATCATTATTGATAATCAAAAATATTTTTGCATCATTTTAATTTTATGAATATTAATTTTCACCCAAGTAAAAAAAGAAATAAATAAATAAATAAAAGAAAATTGCAATACATTTTTAATTTGTATAGTCCATGAATTACCAGTTTTTTATGATTATTTATCTTTTAAAGTTTAACAGCCAAATATTAAAATAGTAATAATAATATTCTAATCTTTTCACATGAAAATTCAGTAATTTGAAATTGTCATGAAATTTTTAATGCTTTTTTCTTATTTTAGTTTTCTAAATTGTATTAAAATTTACAATTTTCTTTGAGAACAATTATTTTCCACACTCAGAAAAAGAGAGGAAAAAACTTCTTTAAAATTTATTATAATGCTAAAATAATTATTTTAAATAAATTACAGTTTATTATATATTGTAGTTTATTATTATAGTCTAATTTTACAGATTATTTTTATAGTTTATTATTATAGATTATTTTTAAATCATATGCATTATCGGAAAATATTATTTCATAGATTTAAAAAGCGTTAAAGGACAGAAAATTTAATCTCAATATTTTCTATTTTAAGGTGGTTCTCAAATTGCCTGCTCAACAACACGGAACTTTCTGACGCATCTTAAAACGTAAAGAAATAAAATTGGTATGCCTGACTGTTGAAGTGATTTGAAATCGATATGAGTTTTCCATTTTCTGATAAATAAAATGCTTATCGAATTATAAGGATTCTTGACGGCAATTTTATTCCCTTTCTCAAGCAGCCGCTTTGGGAATTCAGTTCAAAATGCCGAATTTGACCGTATTTTACGAAATATCTTCTGCCTTTAACAAAAAATGAAAAACGTCTTTCAATTACATAGTTTCTGAATGACAACACCTGCACGTTTTATGTGTTTCTAAACAAAAATTAATTGAGAAATGGGTCAGGAATTGAGAACGTCCTTAAGCAATAAAGTACAGTATCAGTGAATCTCATGAAATAAGCAATTGTAAAATAAATATCATTCTACATTTTGAAAAGAAAAGCACGTTAAAATTTTCGTGCGGTTTTATAAAAAACGAGCAGGGAAGACCGAGCTATGCTCGATCAAAATTAAATTTGAGTTCAAATATCATGACCCATGACCAAAATGACACACCAATTGAATTTTCTCGAACATGTGACTTAGCCCAACAGTCTTTACGTGCCCGAAAACCATAGGATGCAAAATTTACTGTAAATAGTCTGAGCCGTTTTTAAGATAAAATAGCTTGACCCATAATGACCCATGACCATAATTACCCACTAATTGAAATTTCTCGAACATGTGAGTTAGCCCAACAGTCTTCTCGTGATCGAAAACCATTGGATGCAAAATTTACTGTAAATTGAGCCGCTTTTTAGATCTTGACCCACAATGACCCAGAAATGACCCACTAATAGATTTTTCTCGCACATGTGACCTACCCCATTTATTTTCTCATGCCCGAAACTCGTAGGATACAAAATTTAATCAAAATCGTTAGAGCCGTTTTTAGATAAAATTAATTTGACCCGCTTTGACCCAAAAATGACCCACTAACCGAAAGTTCTCGAACATGTGACCCAGCCCAATAGTCTTCTAGTTTGTTCAAACGATTTTGACGAAATTTTGTATCCGACTATTTTCGGGCACTAGAAGACTATTATCATTATCACCCAAACCGGAGAGCCAACCTTATCGGTTTAAAAGCCGTAAACCGATAAGGTTGGCACTCCGGTTTGGGTGATAATAATAATAGTCTTCTAGTGCCCGAAAATAGTCGGATACAAAATTTCGTCAAAATCGTTTGAACCGTTTTTTAGAAACAATTAGCTTGACCATGACCCAAAATGACCCAAAATGACCCACTAATTGAATTTTCTGGAACATGTGACCTAGCCCAACTGTCCTCTCGTGCCCGAAAACCATTGGATACAAAATTTCTGTAAATTGAGCCGCTTTTTAGATCGTGACCCACAATGACCCAGAAATGACCCACTAATCGAATTTTCTCGGACATGTGACCCAGCCCAATGATTTTATCATGCTCGAAACTCGTAGGACACAAAATTTAATCAAAATCGTTACAGACGTTTTTTAGATAAAATTAATTTGACCCGCGTTGACCCAAAAATGACCCACTAATCGAAAGTTCTCGAACATGTGACCCAACCCAATAGTCTTCTTGTGCCCGAAAATAGTCGGATACAAAATTTCGTCAAAATCGTTTGAACCGTTTTTTAGATACAATTAGCTAGACCATGACCCAAAATGACCTAAAATGACCCACTAATCGAATTTTCTCGAACATGTGACCTAGGCCTATGCTTTTCTGGTGCCCCAAAACGGTAGGATACGAAATTTCGTCAAAATCGTTAGAGCCGTTTTTAAGATATAATTTGCATATATATATACTAGCCGCCACTGGCGACCAGTTTGGTCGCCCTTAAATGTATGTTAAGCATTGTAACAAATTATTTTTATTCATAATTTTTTTATTTCCTTAATCCCTCGCATAACTGGAAAAATCTAATTGACAAATCAAGAACTTTTGCGATCGCGGTAGCATTTCGCATATTTTTTGTTGTTATGTATTTCATCTTTCTTGACAAAAACCGCTTAACCCACTTAAGAATTTATGCTTCATGTCCGTTTGCTTATCACTTGCAATATGTTCGCTAATGCGGAGATTCTTAAACATATTTGGCGCAAAACAAAAATCGCGCCAACCCCGGTGCGACCGTGACAGCTGTTTCAATTTAAAATACATGACGTTCACATTTTTCATTTAAAATAGAAAAATAATAATTATCATAAATCAAAACATTTGATTTCAAATTAAAGTATCGTTTTTAATTTGCACGCGCAAAAAATAAAAGCTGACAATTCTTTTCGAAATTTGATCCATTAAATATTATTACATGAGTTCAACTTACGTCAAAAAAAGATCCGGAAGTTGAGTTGTATGGAACAGAATCAAGGTAAACTTTGACTGTCTCACTGGTGCGGATTACTTTTTTTACGCCAGGCAGCGATCCAAAAATTCATGGTTTAATATTTTAAACATTCACAACGAATGAATCTTTTTTCTTTGTTTACTTTCATAGATAGAGAATTTTAACTGCGAACCTAATTTAAACTGAAGTTATTGCAGAATGTATACATAATTGAACGTAAGTCATCTCTCAAATATTAATTTATTTTGAACTATCTTTCTAAAAATGTAACTTTTATGCAGTTTTATTTGCAAAAATAATTTTGAATAAAAATGGCCGCCTGGCATATGAAAAAGTGAAACGGGCATCCCGGAACTGTTGATGACAGTCACATGACTTACGGTTTTATTATATAGATAACCACACACAAGATTTCCTCGTATTAGAATATATATGATAATTCTATCGTGAATCAAATGATTCAAAAAAGATTATCACAACATATATATTTAATGAATAGATTAACTGATAAAACCTTACCAATGTTTAAGAAATTACTGGTTCGCTGCTCTCATACAAGATATAAACAGGCAACATCTCTTAAACGCTCCGCTCACTCTAACTAAATGAGAATGACTAGTCAGAACTCAGAAAGCCATATTTGAGCCTCGGGCGTGTGTCTTCCGAGAATTTTCAATCTTCCCTATCTTGACCTTGATCCCCCGTGTCCCTTCCAAAATGGGTCCTTCAACCGAAACTCTAATTTACCAATACTTGGAAGCCTTTTTCAAGAGGGGGGCGGGACAAAATATTTTAATGTATTTTATAAAGCGATGCCTTATAAAATAAATCACTTTGTATTTTTGTCTTGCTTTCAATTATATACATAATTTTTCTTTAAAATATTATTTAATATTAATCATCTGGAAAAAAAAACTTTTTTAAACAAATTTCATACGATATTAAAAATTAGTTACAACACCGAATTGTAAATGTGAATTATATATTAGTAGTATATTGTTTCGGTCTGTATTTGTTTAAAATTTTTAGGACACTCATTTTTTACCAGTGTGTTCATAAGAAAATTCAATGTATTAAGGCTGTTCTCAAATCGAAATCAGCTAGTTTCTGACACATTTCTGAATTCAGTTTTGTTCGAAAATGCTTGAAATTGGCAGGTGTTCTTATTCTGAAACTATGTAATCGAACAGAGTTTTCGATTTTTTAGTAATGACGAAAGATCTTTCAGAAAATATTGTCAAATGTGACGTTTTGAACCAAATTTCCGGCGCGACAGTGTGGGAAAAGAGAAAAATCTGTTGTCACGTTACAAAAATCGCTTATAACACAATAAATTATTTATAAAAAATGAAAAACGCCATTTGATTCCAAATCACTTCAACAGTGACCCCTGTGAATTTTATGACTTTACGTTTAAAAATGAATCAGAAGAGTGTCAGGAAGTTGAGTAGGGAATTTGGGAACCGCCTGAGAAATACTTTGGAAACAAATTAATTTTATTTGTAATTTAAAAAAATAGGTAAAGGCAAAGAGAAAGAAAAATTTTCAAATATATATTTTAGTGCATAAAATCGAAATTATTATTATTATTATTATTATTATTATTATTATTATTATTATTATTATTATTATTATTATTTTAATACTTTCATCTAATTAAACAATGTTCTTTAAATAGTGAAAATTATTTTGAAAAAATATTTTTTTTATCTCCTATAATGAAAATATCAACTACTTAGCACTGGCCTTCTATTTTCTAGATTATGAAAGACTTTTATATGCTGGCTGGAAACTTAACTTACTCGCATCTTACTTATGCTTTCATAGAAAAACAAATTTTAAATAACGAAAATTATGCTGAAAAAGTGAAGAAAAAAGATTTCTCTGTATCTTATTATCAACATTATATCAAGTACACGACACTGGCCTTCTGTTTTCTAGGTGATGACAGGCTTTTACATGCTGGCCAGAAATTTAACTTTAGTGGCTACAGAGCGCGGAAAATGCAGTACTGCTACCGGACTGCTACCGGATGTAGCGGCGCATCAGTTAATATACAACGGTGGCTGGATACAAATTGCCGCAAAAATATTTGGCCATAATGTTCACAGCAAGCGGCCACATATGACGTGTTTGTTGGGATATTGTTGTCGCTGCTGCCGTAATTGGATTTATTGTGACCGTTACTTTTTCTCTGCTTCTACTGCTACAACTATTGCATATAAAACACGAAAACTGGTAGTTTTATAGAGACATGTGCCGTAAATACGCATATAAAACACTCTGAAGTAGACTGTTTTTCAATCGAAGAGTTGTTTTAATAGCTATTCAATGTTCAAATCGGTCAAGATAGTTTGCTTAAACAACTTTTATAGGATCAAAAGCTATACATAGAAATATAACAATCTTTTGAATGCCCATAATAGATTAGAATATGCTGTGCAAAATCCAATCATTTTTTAAAACTTGTCTATTTTTTGCCTTCTCATTTTTTTTAAAAACTTGTCCAAGTTTTTTTTGTCAATTTTTTATTCAAAATTTTATTATTTAGAGATTATATAGTATAATCATTCTTTTATTCAGTTATTTAACACACCTTTTGTTTTTTAAATAGCCGTTTTTTTACCTACTGTTGCTAGTTTTTATAAAGCCCAAATAATAATATTTGTAAACAATTTTCAATTGAAAAATATATTTCACGTGAATATCAAAAAAGAAAGAAAACTTTAAAATAATTACCTTTTTACATCCGAAAGGCATTTAATGGTGAAAATTACATCATATTTAAAACTATACATTTAAAACGGCATATTTAAAACGATTTTCTTATAGCATCGTTATAAAAGTCCAGGAGGCAGCGACATTTTTTACTTAACCATATTTTATACAAACTGATTTTCAAATGTGTAATTGGTCTTACTTAACCAATCATGAAAATAGCTGTCATCTGTCACAACAGCGATGGATGTGGCCTTGGGGACCAAAATATTCACCAGTCACAGGGAAATGAATGACAACCCTATTACAGAAAATCGTCACTGGCCGTGATGATATCATTCAATCTCGCCTAATTGGGCAGTCTTATTTAAAACAGAGCAAATTAGCACGTTTTTAGAGCCTGCGGGATCTGAACGGTGATTGGCGAGCGTAGCCAATTGGGCAGCGTATTGGGTCAGAGCCCCTAGTGCCGAAAAAATATATAAGCTATTTCTCAAAGGTCATTCTACAAAAAACGTTGCTTTTTCGGTATATGGTAGTTAACAGAATATATATTTTAATGATTTAGAGGTTTTATATAACAGAACACATTTAAACTACACATTTGATGAAATTTGATGATTTGTGAATAATGTATGTTTTTATATTTATGAACGTAGGTTTACATTTATACCTTCGTTATGTGTTACACTAAATTTTCTCTAATAACAATTTCATTTATTTTGTGAATTTATTCTTGTGTATTATTCATTCAATAAAATAATTTTTTTCTCTAAAAATTATTTTAATACGTAAGTTAAATTTTATTTTGAAAAAAAAAAATCAAACATTATATTTGAGATATTGTTACAAGCCTATCATGTATACTCCGTTACAATAAAATTATGTACAATAATTTCCATAGTAGCATTTGTCACCTAATAAATATCCAGAGGCAGGTTGAATTCTTTTTTAATTTCAGTGTTTAACCGTGGATGTGTACATAATTGATTGTCGTTAACTTTGCAGTATTTTCACCGAACATGGTAGTGAACTTTGTGTGTCGTCCGTTCTTGATTTAATACTAAGTATCCTTTATTTGATAAAAATAGTTTTTTATTCATACATGTAAAGTTTTTTGGAGATATTTATCTCAAGTTTCATATCCTAAACTGAATAAGCCCAGCAATTTGAACCAAAATATTGTGTATGTGTATCCTCTGTTACAATATTATTAAGGAATTTACCCCCTAAATACTTATAAAATAATGACCAAATATTGAAAATCCTATACAACCATCTACAGAAATCTTAAAAGAGATGAAGTGATGAACCATGGATATACGTATACATTTTTTGGGGTTAAGTTTATTTATTGAAATTTTCACGCCAACCTGGAGTGCAATAATGTAACGAAACAATCCCTTGAAGTCGGTTTTATTTTTTCTTAAAAAATACTTGATAAATAGAATTTAACAATTATTTCTATGATATTTTACGTATAAAGCTCATTACTTGTGTACTTCAAAAATCCCACCATCCTCTGTTTTTAGGATAGCATCACAAAATAGGTTCTTCTTATACATTTCTAACCATGCTTCACGACAAACCCATTCGACTCCTTTGATCTGTTCCTCGCTTACGCTGTGAACAGCGGTATCCATACGGCAGCTATAAACTTTCTGTGATTCTTTTTTTCTGAAGAAATATAATTGAAATAACTTTACATTAGTTATTTAGAATAAAATACACAACAAAGAATAAACTTATATGAGCTTGAAAAATAATTAAAACAAGAAAATACAAAAGTGACCAAGAAAACACCTACTTAACCCTTTATCTACCGAATTATGAATCAACAAATTGTTCAATCTCAATAATTATCTTCCTTGATGTCTGAAGGTATATTACACAATTTATATTATAATAATAGGAAATTTAGATAAGGTATTTCATTAAAACTGATTTAATAATGCAGTAGTAATAGCTCTTTTTGTGAAATATTTACAAGAATAATTAGATTAATTAACAGAAAATGCTGTTAAGGAAATATCACAATTCTTTATCGGAACAATGTAAATAAATGTATTGTGATCCTATCACTAAATAGAAAGGTTTTATAGTTGCAAAATTTTCATATAACAATTTTTAAAAAGAGAAGATCTACGCTTATGTAAAAGGTTGAGAAAAATACCACTTTATAAAATATTTAGCTTTCACTGTTTTGCCGTGCTTTCTAAATGTGATCCAGAAAAATATTTTGTATAAAAACAAAATCTTATTATCATTATTAGACAGATTAAAGAAATTTTATACAAAGTTTTCTCTGATGGTACTTAAAAGTACCGTCAGTAGATAAAGGGTTAAACAAACATAAGCCCATAAAAATTTCAGGTTATCCTATTTACGTAACTAAATATTAAACGCAAATTTGTACAAACACGGTATTGGTGAGAGAGAAAAGTGAACAACATGCATGCTAATCATGCTCTAAATCATCGTAAGAAATAAATATTAGTACCAAACGAGTTCGAATAACATCTATTACTGAATGATATGCATAAATTATACACAGGGAGACGTCTTCAGAAAACATTTGTACAAACTTCTATTTTCAATTGCAACACCTTACCTTTGATCCGATCCATGTTCGCCAAAGAAAAATACGTATTTTGTTCTAGATAAAGTAACAACAAAAGTTTATTAGAGTTACAAAGGAAATCACGGTGGAAGTGGAAATTAAACAAGAGGAAATTAAACAATTTGTTAACTTACGAGCCTACACAAGGCATGCGAAGAAACGCTCAAGCTAATGTTAAGTCTATGGGAAGGTTATTTTCAAATTTCTTGCTCGTATTTTAATATTTTTAAATGATTTTTTTTTGCATATAATAGCTGAGGTCGATCTCTAACGTTGGGTGTTTTTACTTTTTTGATTTTGTTCCAGTTTTTAGGTGCGTTCGTAATTATATAAATACGTAGCACCTATAGTCGTCGTTTGGTCCGTCCGTCTGTCTGTCTGTCCGCATATAACAACGCAAAAACTACCCAACCAAATGGTTTGAAATTTAAAATATATTATCTTGGCAGAATTTTGTCGAGACATTTCAAATTTTATTAAAATCGAATCAAAACTTTAGGAGATATTAATAAAAATATTTATTAAGAAATTTGAATTTTTTTTTAAATCGGTGCTTTTTTGTTATAGGAGCTTCCGAAGTTTAATCGTCAAGCGACCGAGATACTTATTTTATGACAGAAATTAATCTGCAGACGATATAATTCATTTCACAGAATTAAAAATCATCAAGATCTGAATATTTATATAACTAGCTGATACATATATATCTGAATATTTATATAACTAGTTAAGATATTTGTATGAACAGTGTCATAAAATATATACTTAACTAGCTGTTTAACCCGTTCTACGCACGGGATATCATGAATTTAATTCTAAAACGTGCGTACGAACGCACCTCGTTTGTAACGTTTGACGTACAATTTCCAACTTGTTTTATATAGAGGTACTCCAGTTTCAGAACCGGTTACAGCCGGTTCCAAAATTGAAAATGTCCGCTTATAAAAAAAACTTTACCCAAAATCGAAAACGTAAAAACGCACAAAGTTGGAGAACAACCTCATCTATCCCATGAAAAAAAAAAAACATTTAAAAATATTAAAATGCGAGAGAGAAATTTGAAAATAACCATCCCATAAACTTAACATTACCTTGAGCGTTTCTTCCCATGACTAGTGTAGGCTCTTAACAACTAACTTTGGCATCTTGTCAAAAGTAACTTGGTGAGAAATTAAGAAAAATGGAAAAGGTAATAAAGTCAGAAAAATAAACAACTATAAAGTGTAAATGCGCAATTTTGCGCAGAACATTTTTACGGGTTTTAATAGTTTTGAAGTCTAGCTTTAGAACTGCGGCCGAATTTGTTTGAAATAGCATGATACAATATGTTAAAACCTTATGCAAAGCTCGGATAATACATAAGTATAGCAAATCCTTTGATGTGACGGATGTGCTTGTCTACTCTTGCGTATTTGTTGAATTTTCGGGTTTATCTTGCTGAGGTAGTGTCGTAAGTCATCTTCGACATTTATGTTTTTTACCATCTGACGAAAATTTAGATGGACATTTTACGTAGATCATTGTGTATCAGATGTTTTTAACATTGATGAAGCTGAAAATGTTTATCGAAAAGGCAAAATTGTTTAATGGATAAAGTGTGTTTCAATTTGAGTGGTTTTGAAAGCAATGTAGCTTGCACGATTGTCGATAAGCTATCATGAGATACGTCTATAATGGGAATTACATTTCAAATTTGAATAATAATTCTTTGAAATGTTGTTTAGATTTAGAAACATTAACGTGTGACAGGAAAAATACAGAGAAGTTGATCCTGAGCATTGTGCATAATATTTTTGATCCTGTCAGCATATTGACTCCTACTATATTGCTTCAAAAACTATCATTAAAAGACACATTAAAAAAGAAAATTCCTTGGGATCCTGAAACTCCCTTTTAATATTTTAAATGTATCTTTGAAATGACTTAAGAATATTGTTTTAAAAGAAGTAGCTTTACTGCGATACTTGGAGATTAAAAGATTATCAAAATTTCATGTTTTTTATACGAATAAAGGGGCATATGCCGCTAGATCGATAATTGATCCTTGTTAGAGCGAAGTCTATGGGATTGCTCCTGTAAAAACTTTAAGCATGCCGCGTTTAGAATTAATGGCTTGTTGTATAGGTGCTCTACTCACGAATTCTCTCAACAAAGCAATCAATTTTCCAGATCTAAAAATTACATTTTGGTCAACCTGCTTTCGGGTGGATAAAGGAACATGGAAATTGGTTATTTTTTGTGAGCAATACAGTTAAAGAAATTTGGCAGCTGACCAAAACTTAATCAGGGAAACACATTCCCAGAAACTTAAACATAGCTGACATACTATCGCGTCGATGCTCTCCGTAATGAATGCTTAGTTTGCGATGGTGGGAAAGTGGATAAAGGAAAATCCGATGTTGGACAACTGACGCGATTAGATTTAGAAAGAAAGAAAATTAAAGTTGTGAATGTTGATCTAGTTAAAGACCTATAGCTATACCCTTGGCTCTTAAATAGTACATCTAATTATGATAAGAGTATTTGCTTGGATTCTGAGGTATGAAAATAATTGTCGAAAAGTTTCCGATAAACATAAAAATTTTTATCTTACTCAATCTAAAATTTAAAAAATCTGAAAATATCTAATTCGTTTTGTTCAAGTGTTATTTATATCATAAAAGGTCTTCTGAATTATATTGTTACGCTCAAAGACAATGATGGAATTTTAAGAGTAAAAACTAAAACAACTGAAAGATATGATTAAGAATCCTTTTTGTATCCAAAATTGTTGACAGACAAATGTGAATTTGCAAAACTGTTGGTTAGATCTGTACACCAAAAGAGTTGTCATGCAGGAATAAGAATAATACAATCTTTAATAAGAGAAAGATTTTAGATTATTAGATCTAAAATAGCTATTACAAATGTATTGATTGATTGCATTGTATGCAAACGTTTCAAAACAAAATCTTTGTCAAATGAACCGACACCTTTGCCATCGGATTGCCCGACGGATTGCACTGTATTCGAAATTGTTGGAGTAGACCTAGCGAAGACTCTGTTTCTAAAAACTGGAGAGGAAATTTGATAGCATTATTTACTTGTGCAGTTTATCGCGCATTTCACCTCGAATTAGTAAACTCTCTATCTTCTAATGCTTTTTTGCTAGCACTTAGGCGTTTTATTTCCAGACTCGGGAAACCCAGTATTATGAATTGCGATAACAGAACGAATTTCAGGAGCACTTTCAATGAACTTTTAAAATTAGATTAGGATAAGAGAAACCATGACGCATAAAATTGTCTCACAGCATCTTGGTGGGAGATGCTGTTTCGCATTGTAAAAGAACTATTAATGCGTACTATAGATAGATCAGATCGACTTATGAAGAATCGAATACATTTCTATGTGACTGTGAATCTGTAATTAACTGTAGGTCTCTGACGTATATATCAGAGGACCCACTGGAGTTAGTTCCTCTCACAGACGCTATGTTTTTACTGAAAACCGTTGTTTTATTTTTCAGATGTTATCGAATTAGATTTTCGAAATATAAGTAGAAGGGTGTAATTACAGAGATAAACTTCTTAACGATTTTAGGCAACGTTTTAGAAAAGAATATCTCAGTGAATTAGTCAAAAACGTATCAAAAAACATCCGCGTGAGCCGCGGGTGGGAGAAGTAGTCTTGATCGGGGACAATAATACACTGGCCTCTAAAAGTTATGGTACAACATGTTTTTCGAAGCTCACCAGACAAAAAATGGCAGTCAGATTAAACTTCATAGTTTATATGAATGACAATAATAAGCTTTAAAAAAACTTACGCAAAAATTACAGCTACCACTTTTATTTTATAGAAAAGAATAGATATTTGTGAATGAGAGAAAAATATGCAATTACGAAGCTTTCGTAATTTCGCGTGTAAGTTTTGTTGTATTCGAACTATTGTTGTCAGTTTTGTTGGCTGTTCTAGAAATGTGTAGAAGAAGTCGTTTGCCCGATTCATTAAGGTGGCGGGCGGTAGGATGGAGGAAAATGGGGTTGTCACAGGCTGATACTGCTAGACGGCTCAATATGTCTCGCAGTGTAGTCCAACGATTCTGGGATCAGTATGAATCCGAAGATTCTGTGTCCAGAAGACATGTTCCAGGCCGCCCACGTGTTACAACACCTGCAGAAGTCCGGTTTCTAGCTCTTTCGCTCCGAAGGAGAAGACGCACTACTGCTCCGCAACTCATTGCAGACCACTTTGCAGCATCAGGGAGAAGAATCTCCGCTACTACGTTGCGTAGACGTCTTCTCAATGCAGGTCTCTATGCAAGGCGACCAGTTGTGTGTGTCCCCCTCAACAGACGACAGTGAAGGGCCTCTTATGTTGGCAAGAGAACATGTTTCCTGGACCAGACAACAGTGGGCTTCTGTACTCTTCACAGACGAGTCCAGATTCACACTGGAGAGCAATTCAGGACGCCTTCTGATCTGGAGAGAACAATGCACTCGATACCACCAGTTTTATCTTGGAACTTTTTTCCAAAGACATAAAGTTCCAAATCTTTATAATTTTTCATTCAAAATGCGACAGAAAAAACAGAGAAATGGGAATTAACTTGTATCCTTCATTAGTAAAACTCATGTCTTATCTACAAAATTAATAAAAAGGGCATATATACATCGTATGTGACATGCAGCGCCCCCGTTAATAACAATGAACGTAACGTCATGCTTATGCATTATTCGCATTAAATCACATTGTTTGACGACAGATTTTATCTACAGTAAATGGTAGACGGGAAAGCAAACAAGTACCGTTTTAACTTTTTCTTCTAAAATGTATGAGGGAAACACGCAGTTTGATGCCTACAAAGAGAAATGTAATTCTATATGTGCTATGGACTTTACCCCTGTCAAATCATCTGAGTGTTTATAGAAGTAAACACCAGTAGTCTTGAAGAATGTTTTAATACTTCTTCGCATCCAATAAATAATCTCTTTCGGAAAGTATATATACCCGCAGAATCGTGACTGTTGCCATTCATGTGTAAAGTCCATTGAAAATCTTTAAAAATGATAGTCCTAAGCACGACATTATAGTGCCTATCGAGAAAAAAAATTATCTGCTAGTCAAAACTATTTCTGAAAAATATAAAACCTCAAACATTTTGCTATGCGGGACATGAATCAATAAATGATTTTAGGGTACTTCTCTATTATCCCGTCGACCCCTTTTCATAACAAAAAACTATCGCCAAACTGTAGGATTAAACGCCAAAAATGCAGTCCCATTTACTGGATGTCAGAAGCATTATACGTGTTTGTTATGTCATCAAGTGGTTTTTAATTCGACATTTGCGTGTATTTTTCATTGTGTTTTACTGATTTATGAGTTATTTCATTCATTAAAATAACAATTGTGTCCTTAAATTCTTCTATTTTATTTATTTATTTATTTTGATATTCCAATGGCAACGTTCTCCCGTTTATTGGGCGTTACAGTTTGGCGATAGTTTTTTGTTATGAAAAGTGGTCGACGGGATAATAGAGAAGTACCGATTTTAGAAATTAAATATCTTGTAATTTGACACCAAATTCGCTGTTAAATTATTTAAAATACTAGTACTTTTATGTTAGCTGGGCAACATTCTCACCAATAGAGGTTGGGGGGGGGGGGGGGGATTTATTAATTTTATTTTATTTGTTATCCTTCTATATATAAAAAAAGTAATGGTTTGGAAATGGACCAATGAAAATCTGCGTAGATATTCCGGGTTATTCTGGCTTTTTTACTAGGGACTTTTTTTTAGGAGCCATTACTTTTTTCCTAGCCATCCTACGTATTCTAAAATCATACCACCAGACGCGAAATATAACAAGCTTTCAGAAATTCAAAAAATCATCACGGTCGGGCAATAAAAACTCAAAAAATCCTTAAAAATCGAGTAAAAAAATTTTTATTGCAAAAGTCTTTTTTTATATTGTTGCCAATTTCTGAATAAGCGCAAAGGATTATGTTTTATCTCAAATAAAAAATGTATTTGCGCGAGACTATTAAAAACAATAATGAAAGTTTAAAATAATAATTAAATGATCACGTGTTGAAAGCAGGAAATGAAAAAAATTACTTCATAAAAATTGTGTTTACACATGAATATTAAAAATAAAAAGAGATGAATTAAATGAAAAAGCATTATAACCAGTTAAATGAAAAAGCATTATAACCAGTTAAATGAAAAAGCATTATAACCTGATTACAGAAGATAGTCGCCGTTCGTGATATCATCATCATCATCTTTTTAAAACAGGATACATTACCAGGTTTTAAGAGGTTGTGAAATCAGAACGGGGGTTGGTGAGCGTAGCGAGCAGGGGGCAGAGTCCCCTAATATTTTAAATAAAATGGGTGAAGGGTTTACATTTTAAATAAAAGGAATGCAATATGAATAATGGCGACAGGAATAGTATTTGGCGATTTATCACCTGTGACAGGTTAACATAAGTGTACCAAAATAAAAGTTAATAAATACAGGTGCTAGTACAACCTTCATCAGATTGAGAACATAGCCTTGGCAAGAGCAGAAACTCTTTCAAACGTACTTCGTGGCAGCCTGTTCAATATTTCATACACACAGGCATTTTTATTTTCAATATTTAAACAATTTATTTCATATACACATTTATATACAGGAGCTATTTAGCTACTATTATACACATATAAAAGTGTTTTATGGATAATCAGTTGTATTTTAATTAGTTTTGTTTCCGTAGCTATTTATATCATTTGGCTACAAATCTGATTTTCTTAAGCCCGAACTGCGCCAATCAGGCCTCGCAGAAGTGTAAATATTCTACCAGACAATGTGGCTGGTAAATCTGATTTTCTGCCAGCCAGTTGCATATATCTGCTTAGTAACAAATTAGAAAAATATTTTTAAAAACACGTTTTTGCGATTTATGGTGTTTTTAAAAGAAAACTGTATCAAAGTATACTTATTTTATAATGAAAATTTCGGGTGATAACTCTCCAAATCTTGTTTCAATTGGCATCATTTGAATTGCAAACTTTCACGTGAGAATTTGTTATTTGTATTGATATGTACATATTTTATTATGTTTATATTGTAGCTAAAGTTTTGTAAGAAATATTACAATGTTAAAATATTGGGTAGTTGATATTAGCTAATGTTGAAAGATTGGCGAAAAAAAGGGGTTGGTGGGATTAAAAAATTTTGGCGATCACTGGCGCCCGGCTTACATAAAAGTACCAAATTTTGTTTACAATTATTTACAAAAGAAATAATCTTTTACATATAGAGCGCCTAATTTTACCATCGCTACTCCAACCCCTTGCATAAACTTATTTCATTTCCTTGTTCAAAACGGTAAATAGAACCTCCATTGCATTTTGATCACCATAAAATCATCTAGTACATCTTCTACATCTGTGGAATACTTTTATGCGATTCGTGGCTGAAAATCCACGCTAGATGGAGATGTTAGGATTACAAATATCGGTACTTTTCCTTTATAGGGGCTTTGGCGGTTTTCTGATGAACTTTTATACTTGTTTATATATGTATTGGTACTTTTCGTTATACCAACACCATGCCAAAATATATGCTAATGCGCCATATATTTGAATCCTGATATTTGAATCCGTGATATTTGAATCCGTGCAAAGGATTTTTATTGCAATGTGAATCATTTTTTGTTTCTGTTATTACTATTTAATCGTACGTAACCTCGCAAAACATCTTAATTTGCATTTTTTTTCAAATTGAAAATATTTATTATTAAGTTATAACTTACATTTATAACTGACTTTGTGATGGATTTTACTATTTGGCAGTTACGTGATGATAAGGAAGCTCGAATAAAATTGTTTCAGGACTATTGAATTATACCTAAAATAAGTTTTTGTTCAAAAACCATAAACGAGTCCATTCAAAAAATTAAATGTTTACGGCAATGCTAAGAAATATTTACAATTTCATGTCTGAAGTTTAAATTGAGTTTTCTTTTGTCCATTTTTCTGAACAGATGTCGCAGACGCACTGGAATTGATGCGATTTTTATTTTGCGCCATTTTGGCGAGAAAACACAATTTTCGACAACCTATTAGTCCTAGCTTGAAAAAACAGCATGTTGGTTATATTTTACGGTACTTCTCTATTATCCCGTCAACCACTTTTCATAACAAAAAACTATCGCCAAACTGTAACGCCAAATAAACGGGAGAACGTTGCCATTGGAATATCAAAATAAATAAATAAATAAAATATAAGAATGAATTTAAGGACACAATTGTTATTTTAATTAATGAAATAACTAATAAATCAGTAAAACATAATGAAAAATACAAATGTCGAATTAAATGTCGAATTAAAAACCACGACAAATGTCGAATTAAAAACCACTTGATGACATAATAAACATGTATAATGCTTCTGTCTTCAAGTAAATGGGACTGCATTTTTGGCGTTTAATCTTACAGTTTGGCGATAGTTTTTTGTTATGAAAAGTGGTCGACGGAATAATAGAGAAGTACCTGTTTTACTATGACACAGTTTATTTTATTGTAAAACACACACAATTTTTATTATAAACACACGCAAATTATTTTGTTATAAAACACACAAAGTTTAATATAAAACACTTGCAATTTGCTCTACTGTGTTGCCATACAAGCAAAATCTCGCTAAAATCGCCGGGTTGCCCCGACATAAAATCGCCGTTTTGGCGCCAAAAGATACTCCGGTGCGTCTGCGACGTCTGTACCCATTTTTGTATAATATTTCTTTTTTTTTTAGTATATATTTGTATTAATTTAATAAAATAGTTCGTGAAAGTTTGAATTTCAAATGTTATATATTTTTTAAATGCTCACTTTCGTACCAACAATGTTTTTTTTTTTTAACTGCTTCGGTACTTACGAATTACCTGTGCCAGAAGATAAATCGCCTAAAATGGTTGTCAATTTCCAATCTTGTTTATCGTTGTCAATAATGTTCTAAACAGTAATTTAATATTATTAAATACATTTTACTGATAAAACTGGTAAATAATTTAAAATAATGGTACTTCTCTATTATCCCGTCGACCACTTTTCATAACAAAAAACTATCGCCAAACTGCAACACCAAATAAACGGAAGAATGTTGCCATTAGAATATCAAAATAAATAAATCAATAAAATATAAGAATTTAAGGACACAATTGTTATTTTAATTAATAAAATAACTAATAAATCAGTAAAACGTAATCAAAATTACAAGCAAATATGAAATAAAAACCACTTGATGACATAACAAACACATATAATGCTTCTGACATCAAATAAATGGAATTGCATTTTTGGCGTTTAATTTTACAGTTTGGCGATAGTTTTTTGTTATGAATAGTGGTGAACGGGATAATAGAAAAGTACCAAAATAAATAAATAAATAAATAAAATAAAATAAATGAATTGTAATAAATAAATAACAAAAAACTATAAACTATAATAAAAAAAAATAAAGAAAGTATAAATTACAACAAAAAATAAACTATAAACTATAAAGTATAATAAATAAACAAACTATTATAGTTCATTTCTTTTAAATGCTAAAAGGTGTAAAATAACAACATAATAAATATACAGTAAAATTACTTTTATTTAAACTATTATAGTGGCCAAAAAATAAGGGTTACTATAAGTAGTATAATTTACGCCATGCTTGGCGCAGTTGTATCTGACCTGGCCCGGATAATACGTAAGTACCAATGTTTCATTTCACATGAATTTAATTTGGGCCAACTATTACATTTAGCGACAGTGGTGTTGGTATAACAACAAAGTTCCTATGTGGTAATATATATATATATATATATACGATGGTTTCGCCGGTCCTGTATCTTTGAAAAAGCCACTTGCCACAGTGGCTAGTACAGGCAAATTTGACCAGCCATACCAAGAATTTTACTCACTATTTGATGAGTGGCCAGTGTCATTCGCTAAGCTGGCGCAATGCCATTTTAAAAAGTGCCTTGGCTCCACAAAAAGATAGTTCCTAAATATATATTATGCTCATATACTCAGTTGCATCATACTTTATTAACTATGTTTACACTTGAAAATAATGGTAGAACAGATGCAAAACATTATTTAAAAAATAGAATAATCATTTCGATGGAAATACTTTATGAAAATAGGACACACATTTATATTCGGAGAGAATGCAGCAAAAACTGTTGGCATATTTTTTTTTATTCAACTTAGAGAAACATTTTATTTCAAAACTTTTAGTTATGAAAAAATTGAAAATATAACTTACTTTAGGTAATTTAGTATAAAATTGTGACAAAATAAAAATTTGATATAAATTCGGATCAAACTAGAGTTTATTGGGAAAAATTAAAAAACAAATAGAAAATGGTTAAGGTTATGTTATATGATGAATGTGATTATAGTCTCGGGGGTGAAATTTTTACATTTCATTATTTTTAAAACATGAAGCACGTTTTTTTTTTGTTTTTTTTTTTTTACTCGCATGATTTTATGTATTTATTTACTTTATGTGTCAAGTTATCGTAAACATATTTAAATACGTGCATATTTCATTATTAATAAAACAATAAAAATTCAATGTATATCCACTGTGACATCACGTGAAAATTGTCTGTAAAAAAATATACAGTGAACATTCTGAGTTAATTCTGAATTTCTAGGTCACCTTTCTGATATTAAAAATGAAATCTATACTATTATATAAAGAGGAAACGGTGACTGACTGACTGACTGACTGACTCATCAATGCCCAGCCGAAACTACTGAAGTCAGGGTCACGCAATTTGGACTGTAGATTGCTGTTATGGCCTAGGCAAGCAATAAGAAGGGATTTTTGCAAATTCCCCCCCCCCCGAAGGGGGTTAAAGGGGGGGTTCGAATGTTTTAGGTCATTTTGCCATATCTCGGCAGCAGTTATAGGTAGGAGCTTGAAGTTCCAGAAAACAAATCTACTAAAAATATAATTAAACACTTATTTCAGCGATTTTAGAAATTCCCCCCCAAAAGGGGACAGGGGACGAATGTTTTAGGTCATTTTGCCATATCTCAGCAGCAGTTATAGGTGGGAGCTTGAAATTCTTGAAAATAAATCTACTAAAAATATGATTAAACTCCTATTTCAGCGATTTTAGATATTCCCAACAGAAGGAGGTTAAAGGGTGGGGGGGCTTCGAATGTTTTAGGTCATTTTGCCATATCTCAGCAGTAGTTATAGGTAGGAGCTTGAAATTCCAGAAAACAAATCTACTAAAAAAAGATTAAACAACTATTTCAGCGATTTTAGAAATTCCCCCAGAAGGTGGTTAAAGGGGGGTTTGAATGTTTTAGGTCGTTTTGCCATATCTCAGCAGCAGTTATAGGTAGGAGCTTGAAATTCCAGAAAACAAATCTACTAAAAAAATTATTAAACATCTATCTCAGCGATTTTAGAAATTCCCCACAGAAGGGGATTAAAGGAGGGTTCGAATGTTTAAGGTCATTTCGCCATATCTCAGCAGCAGTTATAGGTAGGAGCGCGAAAATCAGGAAACAAACCTACTAAAAAATGATTAAACATCTATTTCAGCAATTTCAGAAATTCCCCCAGAAGGGGGTTAAAAGGGGGGGGTTCGAATATTTTAGGTCATTTCGCAATATCTCAGCAGCAGTTATATTTAGGAGCACGAAAATCAGGAAAACAAAGCTACTAAAAAATGATTAAACACCTATTTCAGCGATTACAGAAATTCCTCCCCCCGAAGGACGTTAAAGGGGGTGGTCGAATGTCTTAGGTCATTTCGCCATATCTCAGCAGCAGTTATAGGTAGGAGCGCAAAAATCAGGAAAACAAATCTACTAAAAAATTATTAAACATGTATTTCAGAAATTTTAGAAATTCCCCTCCCGGAGGGGATTAAAGGGGGTCGAATGTTTTAGGTCATTTTGCCATATCTCAGCAGCACTTTCAGTTAAGAGCACAAAAATCAGGAAAACAAATCTGATCACAACATGATTAAACATTTGTTTCAGCGATTTCAAAAAATTCCCCTCCCGGAAGGGGTTAAAAGGGGTGGTCGAATGTTTTAGGTCATTTCGCCATATCTCAGCAGCAGTTATAGGTAGGAGCTTGAAATTCCAGAAAACAAATCTACTAAAAAAAGATTAAACAACTATTTCAGCGATTTTAGAAATTCCCCCAGAAGGGGGTTAAAGGGGGGTTTGAATGTTTTAGGTCGTTTTGCCATATCTCAGCAGCAGTTATAGGAAGGAGCTTGAAATTCCAGAAAACAAATCTACTAAAAAAATTATTAAACACCTATCTCAGCGATTTTAGAAATTCCCCACAGAAGGGGGTTAAAGGTGGGGTTTGAATGTTTTAGGTCATTTCGCCATATTTCAGCAGCAGTTATAGGTAGGAGCTTGAAATTCCAGAAAACAAATCTACTAAAAAAAGATTAAACAACTATTTCAGCGATTTCAGAAATTCCACCAGAAGGGGGTTAAAGGGGGGGGGTCGAATATTTTAGGTCATTTCGCAATATCTCAGCAGCAGTTATATTTAGGAGCACGAAAATCCGGAAAACAAAGCTACTAAAAAATGATTAAACACCTATTTCAGCGATTACAGAAATTCCTCCCCCCGAAGGAGGTTAAAGGGGGTGGTCGAATGTCTTAGGTCATTTCGCCATATCTCAGCAGCAGTTATAGGTAGGAGCGCAAAAATCAGGAAAACAAATCTACTAAAAAATTATGAAACATGTATTTCAGAAATCATAGAAATTCCCCTCCCGGAGGGGATTAAAGGGGGTTGAATGTTTTAGGTCATTTTGCCATATCTCAGCAGCACTTTTTGTTAAGAGCACAAAAATCAGGAAAACAAATCTGATGACAACATGATTAAACATTTATTTCAGCGATTTCAAAAAATTCCCCTCCCGGAAGGGGTTAAAGTGGGTGGTCGAATGTTTTAGGTCATTTCGCCATATCTCAGCAGCAGTTATAGGTAGGAGCGCGAAAATCAGGAAAACAAATATACTAAAAAAATGATTAAACCCGTATTTCAACGATTTTAGAAATTCCCCCCTGAAGGTGGTTAAAGGGGGTGGTCGAATGTTTTACGTCATTTCGCTATATCTCAGCAGCAGTTTTATGTAGGAGCGCGAAATTAAGGAAAACAAATCTCCTAAAAAATTGGTTAAACACGTATTTCAGCAATTTTAGAAATTTCCCCCTAAAGGGTGTTAAAAGGGAGGGTCGAATGTTTTAGATCATTTCGCCATATCTCAGCAGCAGTTTTTGTTAGGAGCTCGAAAATCAGGAAAACAAATCTACTAAAAAATGAATAAAACACGTATTTCAGCAATTTTGGAAATTCCCCCCAAAAGATGATTAAATGGGGGGAAGGTTCGAATTTTTTGGGTCATTTCGCCATACCTCAGCTTTTATGTAGAAGGGAGAAATTAATTAAAACAAATCTACTAAAAAATTGGTTAAACACGTATTTCGGCGATTTTGGAAATTCCCCCCCCAGAAGGTGGATTGAAAGGTATTCAAAAGTTTTGGATCATTTCACCATATTTCAGCCGCAGATTTAGGTAGGAGCGTGAAATTCAGGAAAACACATCTACTAAAAAAATGGATAAACACGTATTTCAGTGATTTTAGAAATTCCCCCCGAAGGGTTTTAAAGGGGGTGGTTTTGAAAATTTTAGAACATTTCGCCATATCTCAGCAGCTGTATTATGTAGGTACGCGAAATTCAGGAAAACAAATCTACTAAACAAATGATTAAACACGTATTTCAGCGATTTTAGAAATTCCCCCCAGAAAGGGGTTAAAGGGGGGTTCGAATGTTTTAGGTCATTTCGCCATATCTCAGCAGCAGTTATAGGTAGGAGCGCGAAAATCAGGAAACTAATCTACTAAAAAAATGAATAAACATCTATTTCAGCGATTTTAGAAATTCCCCCCAAAAGGGGTTAAAGGGGGGTTCGAATATTTTAGGTCATTTCGCCATATCTCAGCAGCAGTTATAGGTAGGAGCGCGAAAATCAGGAAACAAATCTACTAAAAAAATGATTAAACATCTATTTCAGCGATTTCAGAAATTCACCCAGAAGGGGGTTAAAGGGGAGGTTCGAATGTTTTAGGTCATTTCCCCATATCTCAGCAGCAGTTATAGGTAGGAGCGCGAAAATCAGGAAAACAAAGCTACTAAAAATGATTAAACGCTTATTTCAGCGATTACAGAAATTCCTCCCCCCGAAGGAGGTTAAAGGGGATGGTCGAATGTCTTAGGTCATTTCGCCATATCTCAGCAGCAGTTATAGGTAGGAGCGAAAAAATCAGGAAAACAAATCTACTACAAAATTATTAAACATGTATTTCAGCAATTTTAGATATTCCCCTCCCGGAGGGGATTAAAGGGGATCGCATGTTTTAGGTCATTTTGCCATATCTCGGCAGCACTTTTAGTTAAGAGCACAAAAATCAGGTAAACAAATCTGCTGACAACATGATTAAACATTTATTTCAGCGATTTCAGAAATTCCTCCCCCCGAAGGAGGTTAAAATGGGTTGGTCGAATGTCTTAGGTCATTTCGCCATATCTCAGCAGCAGTTATAGGTAGGAACGCAAAAATCAGGAAAACAAATCTACTACAAAATTATTAAACATGTATTTCAGCAATTTTAGATATTCCCCTCCCGGAGGGGATTAAAGGGGATCGCATGTTTTAGGTCATTTTGCCATATCTCGGCAGCACTTTTAGTTAAAAGCACAAAAATCAGGAAAACAAATCTGCTGACAACATGATTAAACATTTATTTCAGCGATTTCAGAAATTCCTCCCCCCGAAGGAGGTTAAATGGGGTGGTCGAATGTCTTAGGTCATTTCGCCATATCTCAGCAGCAGTTATAGGTAGGAGCGCAAAAATCAAGAAAACAAATCTACTACAAAATTATTAAACATGTATTTCAGCAATTTTAGATATTCCCCTCCCGGAGGGGATTAAAGGGGGTCGAATGTTTTAGGTCATTTTGCCATATCTCAGCAGCACTTTTAGTTAAGAGCACAAAAATCAGGAAAACAAATCTGCTGACAACATGATTAAACATTTATTTAAGCGATTTCAGAAATTCCTCCCCCCGAAGGAGGGTAAAGTGGGTGGTCGAATGTTTTAGGTCATTTCGCCATATCTCAGCAGCAGTTATAGGTAGGAGCGCGAAAATCAGGAAGACAAATCTACTAAAAAAGTCATTAAACCCGTATTTCAACGATTTTAGAAATTCCCCCCTGAAGGTGGTTAAAGGGGGTGGTCGAATGTTTTAGGTCTTTTCGCTATATCTCAGCAGCAGTTATAGGTAGGAGCTCGAAATTAAGGAAAACAAATCTCCTAAAAAATTGGTTAAACACGTATTTCAGCGATTTCAGAAATTTCCCCCCCAAAGGGTGTTAAAAGGGGGGGTCGAATGTTTTAGATCATTTCGCCATATCTCAGCAGCAGTTTTTGTTAGGAGCGCGAAAATCAGGAAAACAAATCTACTAAAAAATGAATAAAACACGTATTTCAACAATTTTGGAAATTCCCCCCAAAAGATGATTAAATGAGGGAAGGGTCGAATTTTTTGGGTCATTTCGCCATACCTCAGCTTTTATGTAGAAGGGCAAAATTAATTAAAACAAATCTAGTAAAAACACGTATTTCGGTTAAACACGTATTTCGGCGATTTTGGAAAATCCCCCCAGAAGGTGGATTGAGGGGTATTCAAAAGTTTTGGGTCATTTCACCATATTTCAGCTGCAGATTTAGGTAGGAGCGTGAAATTCAGGAAAACACATTTACTAAAAAATGGATAAACACGTATTTCAGTGATTTTAGAAATTCCCCCCGAAGGGTTTTAAAGGGGGTGGTTTTGAAAATTTTAGAACATTTCGCCATATCTCAGCAGCTGTTTTATGTAGGTTCGCGAAATTCAGGAAAACAAATCTACTAAACAAATTATTAAACACGTATTTCAGTGATTTTAGAAATATTACATTATCTACCCGTGCAAAGCCGGGACTAGTCATATTTTTACCAGTCATTTACACTAGTCATATATAAAAGCCATATTTATGTACAAAAACTGAAAACTGATTGGTACTTTTTAGTTTTTTTTTTAAGATGTAGCTATTATTGACTTTTCGTTACGTATGAACAAAGATTAAGCCACACCATTCTATAGAAAGATATAATACGGTGTTGGATCAACACGACCTGTAGTTATAGATAGTGTTAGTTGGATAGCTATAGATAGTTTTGGTTGGATTAATACCCTCACCGGACAATATTATCATGTCGCATTATTAAACACGGTTTCGAATCAATCAATATCAATATAATTCATAACGAGTTCTCGTCCAATCTATTGGGATGTCTTTCAAGGTTTAAGGTATGAGAAGATTCCGTACTGTTTATTTCCTTTTGCATGTATCCTCTGAGGACTTTTAAGATAATTTAAACTTGTTTTGGGTGTGGCGACGCTAATTGTGCTAATTCGCCTTATTTGAAAATGGAAGAGGAAGCATAATCCATTTAAGTTTCTCCAGCGGAGCAAAAGAGCGTTCTCACATTTGGCGAAAGTTTGGCGGTTGGAAAATTTTGCCAAGTATAGACTGGCGGTGGATTCGGGGAGAATTTTTGACACTTGCTCTTCGGCAGTCTCGAGTGATGCATCGTGATTTTAGAGCGGCTGCTGGACGGCTATTAAACATTATATTTATTTATTAACTATGATTATTTGAATATGTTGAATTATATATTTCGTTAAAGTAATAAAGTTGTATATAGTCAATTATGCCGTCGTATAAATAACCACAGCGCAACCTTTACATACCTACAAGTGGTGACCCTTATACACGCTTTTGGCTGTGGTTTAAAAGAGTAAAAGAAAGATTAATTCATAACGAGTTCTCGTCCAATCTATTGGGATGTCTTTCAAGGTTTAAGCTATGAGAAGATTCCGTACTGTTTATTTCCTTTTGTATGTATCCTCTGAGGACTTTTAAGATAATTTAAACTTGTTTTGGGTTCCAATGGTTGGATGGTTTCGAAGTTTATATTGCTGTTTTAGGTGTTAAGATGTTTTAACTTTCGTTCAGTTTGGAGTAAATTGTTGTTTAGTTCGGCAGTTTGAGATTTCTGTTTGTTTTTTGATTGTATACGGGATGCCGGACGACAATCCTATTGAAACTGTGAAAGGGGGGAGTACAAGATGCAATAGAGTGTCTGTGAAAGTTCCAAATTTTTGGCCTAGTAATGCAAAGTTATTTTTTGTACAGCTAGAGGCTAGTTTTAGGTTAGCGGGAATCTCAGTCGAACAAACTAAATTTGATCATTTGGTGGCGTCTTTGGATGCGGAAACTTTATCTTTTGCTTCCGATATTGTGTGTAAACCCCCAGAAGAACCGTACAGTGCTCTTAAAGCGAGGTTATTATCGGAATTTGAAGTTTCTCAGAATAGGAAGGTTAAGACTTTGCTGGAAGATTTAGAGCTGGGTGATAGGTCCCCCTCAATGTTATTGCGTAAGATGAGAGAGTTAAGTGAGGGCCATGTTGACGATGACTTTTTGAAAAATATATGGCTTCGGAGGTTACCGGTATCTGTGCAAACAATTTTGTCTGTCAGCTCTGGGGGTTTAAATAAATTAGCGGAGATGGCGGATAAGATTTTTGAATGTACGCAGGTTGGTGTTAACTCTCTGAATCGAGAGGGGCTGAACAAACTCAGTTTAGTCAGCAAAATAAACAGTTGGAGCAGCTACAATTTCAGGTTCAGGAACTTTCAAAGCTGGTTAAAGCGGGTTCTTGTCCCAAGTCGCCTAGGAAATTTTACCGGCGGAACTCATTTAACTCAGGGGATAGGTCACACAGAGAGGGGTGGCTATGTTGGTATCATTTTCGATTTAAGGAAAAGGCTCGAAAATGCGTACCTCCGTGTGCTTAAAAACCAAAAAACGACCTTCGCTCGCAGGAGTAGCGACGGCTACTGCACGTATGGGCTTGAGTCGCAGGCTTTATGTTACAGATAAGGTTACTCAATCCAGCTATTTGATAGATACAGGCAGTGATGTCTCATGTTTCCCGAAGTCATTTTTAGTTAAAAGTACTAGAAAGAGGGATTTCACATTGTATGCCGCTAATGGTACAAAAATCTGTACTTACGGTACTAAACTATTGACACTGGATTTGGGACTGAAACGTAAATTGCAATGGCCATTTATCATAGCTGAAGTAACTAAACCAATTATAGGCGCTGACTTTCTACAACATTTTGGTTTATTGGTTGATTTAAAAAAGCGGCGTTTATTGGACCCTGTAACTAACTTTTCTGCTCGTGGTCGCGCCAGTCTGTGTGATGTATCAGTGGTTAAAACTATCATCGGAAACACTGCATATATAGAACTGCTAAAAAAGTATAAAGAGATTACCCAGTTAAATAATACGAATAAACAAACTGTAAAACATGATACAATCCATTTTATCCCTACTGTTGGCCCACCTGTGACAGCTAGAGCTCGGCGGTTACATCCAGCGCAGCTCAAGATAGCTAAGCAGGGATTTGACTACATGCTTGAGAAAGGTATCTGTAGGCCATCTAAAAGTAATTGGGACAGTCCATTACATATGGTCCCTAAAGGATTGGAGACCAACTGGGGATTACAGGGCACTTAACCGAATTACTGTACAAGACAGATACCCCATTCCTCACATTCAAGATTTTACTTATATGTTAAAAGGTAAAAAAATATTTTCTAAAGTGGATTTAGTCCGTGCTTATCATCAAATTCCGGTTCATCCTCCCGATATCCCTAAAACTGCTATTATAACTCCTTTTGGTTTGTTTGAATTTCCATTTTTAAACTTCGGGCTATGCTCTGCAGCGCAAACGTTTCAACGCTTTATAAATGAGGTATTACGAGGTTTGGACTATTGCTTTCCTTATCTCGATGACATCTTAATAGCGAGTGAAACTCACGCTCAGCATATGCAGCATTTAGAGGAAGTTTTTAAGCGGTTTAGAGATTACGGGATTATAATTAATGAATCTAAATGTGAGTTTGGCAAAGAAACTATAGATTTTCTGGGTCATACTATAGATAGCCAGGGCTGTGTTCCACACAAAGATAAGGTGAAAGCTATACTTGAATTTCCAAAACCAAAACCTGTTAGCTATCTCAGGAGATTTTTGGGAATGGTGAACTACTATCATCGTTTTGTACCCCATATTGCAGCAATATTAAGACCACTAAATGTGTTCTTAAATGGAACAAAAAAGAGGGATAAAAGAGAAATTAAGTGGGATGCGGATGCAGGAAGCAGTTTTGAGCAAGTTAAGCAAGCTATAGCTAATGCGACTTTGCTTTATCACCCTTCTCAAGATGCGAAGCTTGCACTTATAACTGACTGCAGTGATTTTGCTATGGGTGGGGTGTTACAAGAAGTTACGCCCGATGGTCCGAAACCACTTGGATTTTTCTCTCGTAAGTTGTCCCCTACACAGTGCAAATATTCAACATATGACCGGGAATTGTTGGCGGCATATTCTGCGATCCAATATTTTAGGCATATCTAAAAGGTGGATTAAAACTTTGTGCCGTTATATTAAAAATAAATGTGCAACGTTAAATTAGCACAAATTAAAATCATTTCTAATGGCAAACAGTTGTTTCAGAGCCCTTAAGCTCCATCTTCAGTGCCAACTCAAAAGGTAAAAACGAATTAAAAACTCCTAGGCCATGACCGCTTGCCTGCCATCTCTCGCCCCACGGCCAGATGAAATGGCGTTGAATTTTTCAAAACAACAGCGGAGACGAGGAAACACACGTGACAGAGAGACCAAGAAGTACTCGGTCCCTAGGTCTCTCTGTCACGTGTGTTTCCTCGTCTCCGCTGTTGTTTTGAAAAATTCAACGCCATTTCATCTGGCCGTGGGGCGAGAGATGGCAGGCAAGCGGTCATGGCCTAGGAGTTTTTAATTCGTTTTTACCTTTTGAGTTGGCACTGAAGATGGAGCTTAAGGGCTCTGAAACAACTGTTTGCCATTAGAAATGATTTTAATTTGTGCTAATTTAACGTTGCACATTTATTTTTAATTTTAGGCATATGTTGGAGGCTCGGGTATTTACATTGTACGTAGATCACAAACCCCTAATTTTTGCATTTCAGCAGAAACAGGAGAAATGTTTCCCTAGAAGGCTTCGGCAGTTAGACTTTATATCACAGTTTACGACGGATATACGTTATTTGCCAGGCAAGGGAAATTTTGTTGCTGACAGTTTATCTAGAGTTTGTGAGATTCAATTTGCGTCACTTGCAGATTTTGAGTTGTGGGAAAAGTTGCAAACAGAGGATGAGGAGCTAAAGGCTATTTTGGACGGAGAGGCTGAGTTTAGTGGAAATTTAGCTAAAGTACAAATGCCGGATGCTAAGACATTATTGTATTGTGAAACTTCAGGTGAGGTGAACAGGTTTTATGTCCCCCAGACCTTGAGATATAAGGTGTTTGAGTCAATGCATGGGTTGTCGCATCCAGGAATACGGGCTTCTAGGCAGCTAATCTGTTCGAAATATATTTGGCCAGGGCTAAATAAAGATGTTGCTGTGTGGTGTAGAGCGTGTATACCCTGTCAAAGGACTAAGGTACACCTGCATACTAAGTCTCCTTTGGTGAAATTTTTGGTTCCAGACGAGAGATTTGCGCATATACACATAGATATCATTGGTCTCTTACCTCTAGTACGTGGATTCAGATATTGCCTAACCATGATAGATAGGTTTACCCGGTGGCCAGAGGCTGTACCTATTGTGGATATGACTGCTGAAACTGTTGCTCAGGCTTTTGTTCAGACGTGGGTTTCACGTTTTGGTACGCCTCAGAGGATAACATGCGATAGGGGTAAACAATTTGAGTCCATACTTTTTGAAAGTCTGGCAAGAATGCTAGGCTCTGTTATAGCTAGAACTGCTTCGTATAGGCACCAGACGAATGGTTTGGTGGAGCGACTTCATCGACCTTTAAAGCAGGCTTTAATGTGCTATAAGGTGGATTGGTTGGAAGCTCTCCCCCTGGTTTTGCTGGGTCTACGGACAACAGTACGTGCGGACCTTGGTGCATCTACAACTGAGGTGACGTATGGAACGACTCTACGGCTTCCAGGCCAGTTGTACGAGGATAGCCCCTTCTCAGACCCACCGACTTATATTTCAAAACTACAAAAAATTATGTGTGCTTTGAGACCTTGTCAACCTTTAAGGCATGTGCAGCAAAAGATCTATGTTCCGAAAGAACTAAAGAACTGCACCCATGTATTTGTACGGAGAGGTCCTTTTAAGAGATCTTTACAACCGACTTACGAGGGTCCATTCAAAGTCGTAAAACGACTCCAAAAAGATTTTGCAGTTTCTATCGGGAACCAGGAAAAGATCATAAATATTGATCGTTTAAAACCTGCGTTTCTGTTGAATGAAGATGGTGAGCCTGATCCTGCAACGTACATAACGAGATCGGGAAGGAAAGTTCGTTTTCGCCTCCCACGGGTTGTGTGAGACTGGCGCGGGAGTCATGTGGCGACGCTAATTGTGCTAATTCGCCTTATTTGAAAATGGAAGAGAAAGCATAATCCATTTAAGTTTCTCCAGCGGAGCAAAAGAGCGTTCTCACATTTGGCGAAAGTTTGGCGGTTGGAAAGTTTTGCCAAGTATAGACTGGCGGTGGATTCGGGGAGAATTTTTGACACTTGCTCTTCGGCAGTCTCGAGTGATGCATCGTGATTTTAGAGCGGCTGCTGGACGGCTATTAAACATTATATTTATTTATTAATTATGATTATTTGAATATGTTGAATTATATATTTCGTTAAAGTAATAAAGTTGTATATAGTCAATTATGCCGTCGTATAAATAACCACAGCGCAACCTTTACATACCTACATGTCGTCTCAACAGCTAAGATGGTTGTATAATTGTTTATTTACACTAGCAGTTGGAAAGGTTTTCTGTTATTTTTGTTAGTCATGATATTTAATTAAATCACACCTCAGGCCCAACCCGCGGCTAAGTGGTTTTGCTCTCAAAGCTGGTAGACGGGAGGTGCTGGGTTTGAATCTAATCGCGCCCCTCGTTCGGAGTTTTCCTTGAACCTTGGAAAACCTTGCGTGAATACGGGTTAGGTTACAGAGGGCATCCCTCCCTCGGCCTATAACCCTCGAGTAGATAATCGGTCTTAAAAAGTAACACCAATACCAACACATGAGCTCAGAAATGACTCAGTAAGAAGTTTTTAGCGTTTTCTGGCAGTTAAAACTGAAAATGCTTTTTTAGAGGCAGAAAATAATGAATATTCATAAAATTCAAATTATACAAAAATAAATTTTGATTTTTGTTTTACTTAAGAGGCATGGAGAAGATTTTTTTAAGTATAACTAATTTTTGTCTAAACTATTAAAAATTAATTTTCGTGACTTTTTAAAAAATAGCTATTATGATGTTGGTGACTTTAGTACGATGAGTAATAACATTTGAAACATTTTGTCAATTGGGTCAATACCTCTAATACTAGCGCTTTAGGAGTTAGCTATTAGACAACGACAAGAAAGGAAACCCTGTATATAAATGCCTAAATATTCTAAAACAATCTTGGGGGAAAATTTTAAAGCATTCGAAGTCGAGATATATCCTCGGCCTTCTGGATATAGAATTCAGCATTTTCAGAAAATTAAAACACTTATTAGCACACCTTGAATCTAAAAATTTCTACTTAATACATTGTTATCGAAACAAATTTCAAAAGAATAGCAGGCTACGCTCACTTCGCTGATTGATTTTTCCAAACGAACCTCGAATGATTAAAATGGTGAAATAGCACTGTAATAAAAGTGCTATTACACGGGATAATTTTAAGCGACAAAAATTGCCGCTACCCATCAGTTTTCCAAGCATTTCATTGTCTGTTCGGGGCAAAGCTTTTTCTTCATCAGATTTTCATGCATTTGATTGGCTGTTCCACACGATATCCATTTCAATGCACACTACAGGCGCCAAAGAGGCTCCAACAATAAAAAGTTGCTTGTGTTCCGAGCAACTGTTTTGAAGCCATAAGTTTAACATGGTTTCGCCCGAAAGTAGCGGCAACTTTGACGCTTCCTGTAATAGCACTTTTAGAGTACTGGATCAAAACATTTTCCATATTTTATTTTCCTTGTATTACATAACTTAGTATCAGCCTCTAAACATAAACCGGAAGTGGTATTAAATTTTGGTTTTGATACCACTTCACTTTCGGCAGTCTTGGATCATTATAGTACTACCAGTGGACCCGTGTGAAGATTTTGCACTGCAACCTAACACTTTTCAGTCATATCTAATATGTTTTAGATGCAGGTTAAAACTTCTAAAGAAAAATTAAGGTTAAAAATATCTGCAAACAACATTAGTCAAGCCAGAATATAATCTTATTTATCCCATCAAAGTTACAGTAAAAACTGATCCGAGATGGTAAAAGGCGCGCGCGAGAAAAAAAAATAACAATCGTAATTTAACTGCATTAGAAGATGATGTCATCCGCTTTTTGAAAAACATGAAAAAGAGAAATAAATTGAATGCATTTAAAATACAATTTAACCTAATATAACAAAGCATACCTTTTATTATACACGTGAAATGCCACTGCTTCGATCGATCCATGGTTTCTTTTTCTTCTAAACATTTCAATTTCAATTTTGCTTTTTAACCATAAATATAAAATAAACCCATGCGGAGAAATCATACTTTATCTTTTTTTGTACTATTTATTTTTTCATAATCATTATTGAACATCATATAATGCAGTATTTTATTTTTGTGGCAACACAAATTTGTGTAAAACCTTTTATTTCATTTATGAAAACAATGCTGATTTAATTTTTAATTAACAGCACTTTTTAATCAAAAACTAATTGTTTTAACGAGTTGTGAGTGTACTATGTAAGAAGCCGCTTCAAAATCCTTTCATATGGTATCTCATTAATCGTTCTGCGTTTTGTATTTACTTAGAAAAAGAGTTCGTTGTTGTACGTTTCGTAAATTCATAGAAAAAGGGACTTTGACAACAGAAATACTGTATATGATGATGATTATGCACTATTATAGAACTATTAGCACTTAGATTCCCCTATTTCTACTGTTACATAAACTAGTCGGATGTGCCAATCCTAAAACTTTCTTCTATCTCAGTCATGTTAATACTTCAAAATTCGCTATCACATCGCCAATAAAATCAATATTTTTCGTCATTCTGATGTACGTCAGCTGCTTGCGAATCGTCGGGTTACCGGGATGCGAACAACTGATGTATATTAAACTACGAAAAGTCCTTCTGGCCTGAACCGACAGGAACAGATAGCCTCCCTATTCCTTGGTTTTACGATTTTAGCTAATTTTACTGGATAACACGAAGGTAACATGCGTGGAACCTAAATAAAGAAGATTCAATCCCAGTTCTCGTCAATATTGAATTTGAATGAGAATATCGCCAAATTAGTCCTCTACAGCGAAGTTGGCTTCATTTATGGCATTCTTTTGGCGATATTTCGCCAACTGTCGCCAAGTTTGGCGAGAATTTGACGTTGGCGAATCCTAATAATATTATAAATCTGATTGTGCGCAAATGTTAGGCTGAAGCCAGCGTCAAAATGGAGCCTTTAATGATCCTGTATTTTTGCATACAGATTGATTATAACCCTCATTTGAACATAGGCTGGTTTTTGTTTATTTTATTCAAATATTTTTCTTAACAATTCAAAATTTCGTTATTTTCATAGAGAGTAAATGGACATTTTTTCATATAATATTTTAACATGGTTAAATTTACTTTACCGTTGCTAATACTTTATCGTTGCCAAAACTAATTCAAATTCCGGAATAATAATTTTTAGTCAACAATTTAGTTTCAATTGAAAAATGTTCACGTGAAAAATAAAAATGAAATAAAAAAATTAAAGAATTAAAAAGAAGATTAAATAATATGATTAGAAATAAAACGTACTTTTTTTTAGTTTTTGATAATAATACAAGGTTTCAATATGAGTAACCATAGGAAACAGGCGAATATGACGCCATACATAAAAAATAAAACGGATATCTTTGATTGGTGAAATAAAATGATCTTGGGTTTTTTTTTCTTCGCTTTTTTCTTTTGTATGGTAATAATTCTTGGCGTTTTACCGTCTGCGCAGGGCTAATATAACTATACCGTATTTTTTATTTAAATTTTAAAAAAGTAAAAAGAAGTTTCAAAAGAAAATGGTCAGCAAATGTCAATAATATGCTCCGCAAAATTATCCATATCAAAAATGATGTCATGGATAGCGAGAAATATTTATTTTCATTCTTAAAACTAAAAGAAATAACTCGATTACCTAAAAAAAAATGACGAATGTTAATAGTTCCATTTTTGTTGATAAAAACTAAAGATTTAATATTATTTCGTTAAAGCAACATAATTTCCCCTATGCCAGTACTGAAATTAATTGCCTGGAAAAGAAAATTAACAAGAATTATGTCATTAAAAAGGGATTTCTCTGCGGGTAAAAGAGGCGTCATATTTGAAATAAAACGGGAATTTTCCAATGTGTTTTAAAATGAGTGTGAATCAATTCCTTACATTAATAATACAAGGATCAGTAAGTATAGAAAGTAGATGAGTTTCACGCCATATTTATAACGAAAAATTTAAATGTTTTTTTATCTATACTGATTATTAAGCATGAATATCCGTTATATACAGATGAGAATTTTCTGCTAAAAATCGCATCATAATTTTAAGAAAAGGAAAATGAACACGAATCTATGTTTGTATTTCGCAACTACTCCTCACTGTAAAAAATTGCTGCAGTAAAATTACTGCAGCAGAGATTCCAGGCAATGTCCATAAGAAAACCGGTTTTGTGACTAAACGAGCTTTGTTATTAGATAAACGGTTTTTGCCCGTAAAAACATGAAATTTACTGAAATGGACCGTTTACCTTGAAAAGGGGGCATTTCCCGTAAAATTACGGCAGCAATTCACGGAGAATACCCGTGAATTTACAATTTTCATTTACAGTGCCAGAATATCGAACGCAACGTGATTTACTTTATACCGGTTATCATTGATCCGAGGATGTTACACAAACTGTCAGAATTTAAAAAATTAAATTGGATGCAAGATTTTTTTTTCTTTTTTGTTAATTTTAACGAAGTTCCTCTAAAAACGGAAAGTAAATTACTCCATATTTGTGTATAAAAAAAAAGAGAAATAAAATAGATCTGTATATTTTTTACACCATTTTCTCATTAAAACTGAAAAACAGAATTGATTTTCACTTTGAATAGATGGTTAAAACAAAATCTTGATTTCAGTAAATTATCCGAAAAATAAAAACATATTTTCACATATTCAAACTTTATGAATCAATTTATTCTGGAGAACAAAAATTGCCTGTCAACATACTGTCATTTAGAAAATAAGATTTGTTTCAGCTATACATTAAACCAAGGAGGCAGAACTGAATTTAAAGAAAAAGCATGTACTATTTCCAATTAATGTTTTTTTGAAGGATTGCTGTTAAAACGTTTCACAAAGGCGTTAAAAGTAAAATTGTTTATCAGGTAAAATTGACATTTGTTTTTACCCAATTCGTCTATTTCCACGAATTTATTTGGCCCTCCTTTTTGCATTGGTTGCAATTTCATTTTCGCGATTATTTGGCACAAAATTTCACTTTTTAAAGACTGGGTTATGTCAAGGTCCCTATAACAAAAAAAATACCGTATTGTCGCCTATGAAATGTGATAAATAGTTAGTTAATTTTAACGTTTTTAATTATCTGGAGTGAAATATTTTCTTAATTAATGTATTTATTCTTCTTTTAATGTTGCGTGAACGAAGTCACGGGTAACAGCTAGTATAAATATATAGTGATAAGCATATAATAGGAACAATGGTTACAACAATGAAAGAAAATTTGACGAAACCATGTTAACTAAAACTCATAATTTAAACCCGTTTATGGATGAGTTCTGCTGTCTTGTTTGAAAATGTCAGCCACCCTAAAATTTCAAACCGCTATATCTCAGTCATTTTTTAAGATAGAGGCAAAACAAAAATTGTTCCAGATTCTCCGGATCAAGGCCGAACATTTAACGAAAAAACCTTTTAGGATTTCTAATTTTTTTGTACATCTTTTTGAATTTGAAATCTTTAAATGGCTATCACAGCACCCCCTTTCGTCGAAATATCCCCAAATTCTAATAGAACCTAATTGCCATAGCCAAAAACAAAGAAAAAAATGTTATTCAATTTGAAGCATAATTTCATACACTTTTCGATGATACAATAGTGAAAATGGAACAAAAATATCGGTCACAGCGCCCCCTTTCGTCGAAATATCCCAAAATTCTAATAGAACCTAATTGCCATAGCCAAAAACAAAGAAAAAAATGTGGTTCAATTTGAAGCATAACTTCATACACTTTTCGATGATACAATGCGGACGGCTTGACAGACATGTCATTTTCATACAATGACAGACAGACAAACAGACAGACGGACAGACGGACATACAGACATTTTGTAAAAACATGTTTTTCGGAATCTCTGTCCCCTAAAACGTGTAAATCCGTCGAAAACCGGAAGTCAAAAAAAATTTCTATTACAATACTTTCTTCTTTTATAGATAGAAGAAAGTAAAAATATAATTTTCTTGTACTTCATAACAAAGAGTTTCATATGGTGGCCTCCCGGCCTATAAGTACTTCTTTATTTACTTCAAAATTGAATAAAAATTTTACATTAAAATAAATTGAACGGGTGAGTGGAAAAAAGAAAACACTCCAAAAATAAGAAAAATAAATTAAGATGGTTTCTTTAATAATAACTAATAAATTAATCAGTATTTTTCTTTGAAATTTGATGAACCTTTACCGACTAGACCTACATTCGAATAATGGTGAACATTTCTCTAAAGTAGATAGTTTTCTTTATATGTATGTTTTTAGGGTACTTTCGTGTTATAGCGACCCCCACAATTACGTTTATGGCAAGGTTGCGGCTATAATTTCGTCAAGATCATTGCAATGCTTATATATGCATCATATATACGCATATATATACTCCAAATACTCATATATGTGCCATATACGTCCTTATATGCAAATTTTTATGTCTTATATGTCATAGACACATCATATACATTTTATACACATGTCATGTATATACATCATATATTCTATAACTTGGCCATATACGTCACGAAATATTATATACATCATATATTATTATAATGTCATATATGCTTTATAATTTGGGGATAAATATTGGTTGCTTGGCGATTCTTCCTTGGAGGCCGCCATAACACGAAAGTACCGTTTTTTGTGCTTCCATAACAATTACACCTGCTGAATTGTAAAACATTTTTCCATTCACCCGTTCAATTTAGTAATCACATTTAACATTTTGTAATATATCTTACAGCTTTATTGGTAATCATTTATTTTCTTCGGTTAATGATTTTATCCCTAAAATTATTAAATATTTAACAGCAATTTTTAATATTAATTTAACGGCATCAATGACGGGATTTATCAGTTTTACCTCATAAACAAAATACGTTTAACTACTAAATTCGTAATAAAGCCTTTTCTGCGAAAGTATTTCATTAGTATGCTGTTGTAGCTACACCAATATGCTTTAAGATATAAACTATTTTCTCATAAAAACTTTAAACATATTTCCTTTTTCAGGGCACGTAAATGGAAAGGAGAATTATTGGATTTTTAAACGCGATGCATTACCAAACACGGAATGATGTAAAAAAATATCGAGTTAACGCTGAAACACGTTGATAAAAATATTAAATTGTCACGTGTATCTAAAAAGCAAAAAGATCCTGAAAGCAAGACGCAAAAGCACGTAAATTCTTAGAAAGTATAATTTTACAAAGATAAGTTTTGTTAAACTGTCTAATTTTAAAATCTATTATGTACACTGTTAAAATGTTACAACAAACTGGCCTGTCATTTGACCGTTTTTATAGATAAATGTTACTAAAACGTAATTTTAATTGATAATGGCCATAATATGGTCATAATAGCTTCATAATATGGCCAAATAACCATTATTTGCAAAAACGGTCGAATGAATGTACAGTTTGCTACAGATTTTTAACAGTGTAGCATTACTTTAGATTATATTCTGTTTGGCAAATGTAATGAAGCTAATGTTTCGATTTTTGTTATTACATACTTCCTTTTAACTTACATTTCTGTATGTATGTGGCAGTCAAATCTTGTGACTCATTTTTCACCCACTTCCTGTTGACGTAGAGCTTTGAAATTTTGGAATATATATGTATTTCTGAGGGCAATACATGAATTGGAAATTTTTTGTTTCAATCTGATCCCTTAGGGTGGTAATCTGATCCCTTGCATTTTCCTCATAGAAATAACGTTACGATTGTTTAATTGAAAAAATAGCTCCATTGTTGCAATCCCTTTCCACCACACTGTTGCCCGCATCATTATGACGTCAGCATTGAGTGACGCACACATTTGCGCTTTATAATATAAGTTAGACTTTTTTGTAAATTTTAATGAAAATATGTTTTTTTTTTTTTTTTTTTTTTTTTTTATATTACATGAAATTCTGTATTGTTTAGAAATAAAATTACGAAGATATTCGGATTTCACTTTAGTACTATGCTTTTAATTGCTAATTAACAAATACAGAATACCAATTTTACAATAAAATAAATATGTTATTTTATTTTGACTTAAACATTGCATAAAATAATTTTACGATAAGGATCGTATTCAAACTGTTTTCTTTGACAATACTTTCACAAAATTGAAATACGATTATGTAACTCGACTAACGAAAATAATTCGTTCCAAATTTCATATTCGTTAGCCGAAACAGAAAAGAAGAAACAGAAGAAAAAGGAAATATGTCATGTTAAATATACATTTAAACAGGGTCGTGCCTAATCACATTTTCCCCTGAGACAAAGGGATAATTTGATTGTGATTCTGAGACAAAATAACAATACCAATACCGGGACATAACAATACCTGAGTCAAACATATTATGATTTAATAAAAACATCATATTATTTATACAAAAAAATATCTTAATGGAACATAAGATAAACATATGACACGTGAATAGTTGGTAATAATCGTTCAAAAATATAAATACATATATATTGAAGAAAATAAAGAATACATTTTTAAGTACTTGATTACAATAGTAACTAGTCGTTGGGGGCCACCGTAATACTTACCCATCATGGATATGCATAATGTAAAATATTAAAATAAAAATGTGTAAACTACTTATAAAATGCATTGCAATTCAAATAAAATCGTGGCTTGATGACGTCACAAACTTTAAAGGCTCGATTACTGAATTGCTTGAAAGAGGTTTTTCCTTATAACTCCAAAAATAATAATCCTATTAACAAGCAGTTTATTGCATCTGATTAGGCGTCAAATTTCTAATTAAAATATATCTTTGAAGTGAAATTTGGATGAAATACAGGGTCATGAAAAATCGAAGAAAGTGGAAAACAGGATTCCAAATATCTCGGCAACTAATTATCCGATCGACTTCATGCTTTATTCAAAATTTATGTTTTTTTATTGTCTTTTATATTCATTTCTTAAAATATACAATTTCGAAAATTTTTATATACCTTTCATCAGAATGAATATTTCGAGAGTCCGAAAAAAATTGTTCCGGTTAATCGAGGTTATTGAAATGAAATAGGCTTCTTCCCATTATTACATACTAGGTACATACCAAATTGCAAGTCTCTATCTCATTTTTTTCGGGAGATAGAGCGTTTACAGACACACACACACACAGACACACAGACACACAGACGGACGGCAAAAAAATTTTTCTAAAAATATGTTTTTCGGAATCTCCAGTGTCTGAAACGTGTAAATCCGTCAAAAAAAATTTTCGATTTTCAAAACGATTACAAGACTTACCCTATACTACGTATGATGGGTAAGTAAAAGCATTCAGAACACAATATTGTAATTCATTTTCATCTAAATTGGAAGGAAAATAATTTAATTTGTAAATGAAATAAACACATAAAGCTTAGTACCTAATAACCTAATACATAAACTTACAGCTGAGCTTTCCTCAACTTTCTTGGTGCAAAATTGTCGGTAATTTTAAAAGTCTATGTAATTAGCTTACTTGCCAAACTTGTTGTTTTTTAAAATAAAAAAACACACTTCAAGCCAAAAAAAAATTATTTAATTAAATGTGTTGTGCTATGTGGTAGTCATTAGAAATCTTCATGATTTCATTCTTTGAATAAAAATTCCTGGTTCAAATACTATGTTTATCATGGTTCAAATACTATGCCATGCTTAAATTACATACATTTAAAATACATATAAAATATACATTTGAAATATACTCATTTCAAGAGAAAAACAAGTAATATAAAAAAAAAAATTAAAGTCAAAATCATAAATATATAAAATAAACCCATGCAACATTAATGTCCCACGTGATCTTTATTGAATAGATTTTTATAATCATCGTTGCGGTATTTTATTTTTTGTTGGCATCACTAATTTGAGGAAAATCTTTCATTTCATTTATGAAAACAATGGGAGAAATGTTTTCTCCCATATAAAAATTAAAATTAATTAATTAAATTACATTATTAATTATAATTAATATTATTATTTGAATTAATATTTGAAAAAACTGTATTAACATCAATTGTCATCCAGTACAAGTTTAAAAAAATGTATTTGAAGTTGAATGGATGAATAAAAAATATTTTATTAACGATTGAAAATTTGAACAAGATATATAAATATATAGAGAGTGTGAACTAATAGTAGGAATTGGAAGAAAAAAGAAAGAAAGAAAAGAAAAGAAAAAAGAAACAAAATAACAAGAAGTAATTTCATAACCCAAGATCATTTTATTTCAACATCAAACATATCTCTTTTATTTTCGATATTTATGACGTTATAATCGCCTGCTTTCCGTACTTATACTCATATTTATGCATCTTGTATTTTTATCAAATGCTTAAAAATGTGTATTTTATTTCTAATAATGTTATTTCTTCTTCTTTTTAATTCTTAAATTTTTTTTAATTCATTTTCATTTTTCGCGTGGAAAATTTTCTATTGTAAATACATTGTTGAGTAAAAACTATTATTCCGGGTTTTGATTTAGTATTGGCAACGATAAAGTAAATTTAACCATTTTAAAACTTTATACGAAAAAAATATCCATTTATTCTCTATGAAAATAATAAAATTTTGAATTATTAAGAAATGCTGGAAAATATATGTTTTATTTCTAATAATGCTATTTCATCTTCTTTTTAATTCTTAATTTTTTTTATTTCACTTTCATTTTTCACGGGAAAATTTTTCAGTTGAAAATAAATTTTTGAATAAAAATTATTATTCTGGATTTTGATTTAGTATTAACAACGCTAAAGTATTAGCCACGATAAAGTAAATTTAACCATTTTAAAATTTTATACGAAAAAATGTTCATTTATTCGCTATGAAAATAATGAAATTTTGAATTATTAAGAAAAATATTTGAATAAAATAAACAAAATATGGCCTATGTTCATTTCTGAATTATAATCCGTCTATATGCAAAGATACAGGGCAATTAAATCCTCCAATTTGACGCTGGCTTTAGCCAAACATTCACGCACACAATCGCATTGATAATATTATTAGGAATTACACTGCAAAAAATAATTGTTGATTTTACAGTATAAAACTGGCATCCCAGCTGCCAGTATTATACCGTAAAATTAACAGTATTAAACAGTAAAATAACCAGTAATACGCATGCGCGGTAGCGTATTACTGCTTGCGAGGCAGCGTATTACTGGTTATTTTACTGTTTAATACTGTTAATTTTACGGTATAATACTGGCAGCTGGGATGCCAGTTTTATACTGTAAAATCAACAATTATTTTTTGCAGTGTAGGATTAAGATATTATTAGAATAGGATTAGGATAGGATTAGGCTAAGAGTAGTTTGGTGTTGAATAAGATATTTCCTTTGCCTTAACTTTATACTTTTAATATTATACTATATTCATTTAAATATATTTCTTAATTGTGATTCAATTATATTTTCTAAAATAATGAACTTTATTGTACTATATACATACGATTTAAAGTTAATCTGTAATACACTTTTGTTTACATGCTATTCATTATTAACTATCACAGATTAAATTATTATGAGCTTTGTGCAATTATACATCGCCTTAAGTACTTTATTTAATAGTAATACACAGTGTAAAATTTTGAAGTGTAAAATAATATCATTTAATACAAAACATATTCAAATTTGAAAAATTGACTATTTTTAAAACATTTTCGTACACAATCAAATAGTCGTAAAAATAATTAAGATATACTTTAATTTTTAAAAATACAAATTGCTGAGAATGAATTTTTTAAAAGACAAACATCATACATTTCACAGTATCTTTAACAATGGTAATTCTGGGGTCGAACTAAGATGTTTGAATATTACATAGAATATTCATGTGATTGTTCAGCGAATTATTTACTACATATTACAGACGTTTAAATCAAACACTTTTATATATTATTTTTTCAAAGGACTTCCAGTAAGAAAGATTTTCGAGTTAGCAGTACATGTCGACAGTTATGCCTATCTAAAATACTTCGAATGTAATATATTACATAATTTGTAAAACATATATTGAAAATGTGGATGATGTGAAAACATGAGCTTACGTAAAAAAGGTAACTGGTGTATGACAAAAATGATTAATGATTTTAACGTCGACTATTTGCTCTCTAGATTTTCATAATGCAAAATCAATTTTTTTCCCGCATACATTTGTTAACAACTTAAATTTCCCAATTCTAATTTTATGTGTAGATATATCTGTCATTCAAACAGTTATTAATCATAATTCTTTCTAAATATCAGAGAAAATGTCTTATCCAAGCTAAAAGAGAATTCTATTATTATTGTTTTTTGTTTGATTATTTCTTTAAATCAAATACTTCATACAAAAGGAAATATTCAAAATCATAAGTAGAAATATTATTAAGTGCACTTCTATTTCATGATTTCTGATTTTAAAAAAATCTAGAATTCATATTTTTATAATCGACAAATTAATATAACTAAAAAATAAATCATGAATTTCCTATGCTGGTAAAAGATTGTTTGAAGAGTGGAAAGTTCTGATTCATTTATCTTTATTTTCTTTCCATAGGCCGATTAGAACGATACAGATGTGAAAGATTGATAGATAAAGTTTGTATTAAATTATACTTATTGAAAGTTTTATCGAAGTAATTCAATAGATGTATTGGAAAACAGATTTAAGCATGAGTGCCCGCAATGTAGGTAAAGGAAAGCAATCGCCTCCCCTGGATTTTGAAATTTTATCAACTAAATTTTCTTTTCCTTTGATGATTTTGAAAAATATAATAAAAGTGTATTCTGCTCAATTGTCTTAAAATAATTAAGGCCTAAGAGAAACAAATTAATTTTCGTGAGAGGTGGCAATCACCTGAACCCCACGTAGAAGACCATTTTCAGTTCTATTTTCTTTTTTACGATCATGTCATAGAAACTATCTTAAACGGGGCGTTAAAGGAGATGGACGTCCATCTCTGACGAAAAATGCTGTTAAAAGTTCGAATTCTTCCTTTTGAAAAAAAGGAACGAAAAATAATGCATCGCGGCATAGATTATGAAACATTTTCCAACACTATCGGGATATTGTTAAACATTTTCATTTTTGTTCATACAAAGAAATGAGATATCTAAATAAACATTGAAAAAAACATAGCGCAGTGAAACTTTATTTTTAGCAATGGATGCCTATAACCGTTAATGCATGTAATTATTTCTTTCAGCCTTGTATATGATCTACACCAGGGGTTCCCAAACTTTTAGACCGGCGTACCACTAAATCGAAGTTCATACTTCGGCGTACCACCTGGTATCGAACGTAATGCAAAAACTGTGAAAGTGGAGCTTCTCATGTTTTGTTTGATTTCAAACCACCAAACTTTATTGCATTAAAAACCTATTTTTATGAAATAGAAAGAACTTACACAATTGGTACAGAAGAGAAATTTTTCAATTGAGACTAAAATAAATAATGAATTATGTTTCAAATAAAACTTCACCACTGAAATAACTAGTACAATAAATAAATAAATAATAAATAAATAAATAAATAATTGCTTTAACTCCTCCTGTTCGAACAAGCTCCTCCTACTTTCACGGATTCAGACTTTACCTTCAGATAATACAATTTAAAAAAAAAAACATGTTTAAACAGTTTTTCTGCTAATAAACTGCTTGATTGATTAATTTTTAAATTAGGTTTTTATTTACAAATTTTAATTATTTCCCGTATAAATGTAATAATTACATGTGTTTAATTCTGGAAATCTGGTTGTACCATGTGTGCGGATTTCAAAGAGTTTGATATTAACAAACATTTCTAGTAACAAAAAAAAAAAAAAAAAAAAAAAAACCCTGAGGGCTCAGCCTACAGGCACAGGTAGATTTCGAAGACGCAGACCGTGGGGCACCTGTTTGTTGGAAATTGCGGAAAAAATGACCTTTTTTCATGATGCCGCAGTTTGGTTCCATAAGGGACTGCCCACTTCGAAATCTAACTTGTTCGGAGGCGGAGCCGGCAGGGATATTTTTTTTTTTTTAATTTCTTTTTTTTTTTGCTTTAAGGGTCCTATAAAAAACTTGTCAATATAAAAGTTTTAGATAATAGTAAGAGGATTTATAATGGATTTAAGCGGATTTGATATCTTGTAAATTGACGAAGTTATGATTTTTTTTCTTCTAACCCCCCCCCCCCTTGGGGCCATTTTTAATGATATCAAAAATCTGTTATACATAAATTTTCGGCCCTTTTCCTAGAAGTAATAAAAACTTTAAACGGATTCAATACGTATCATAATTAAGACGTTATGGTTTATTTTCTGTTTTCACAAAAAGCTCCCCCCCCCCCTTGGTTCGATTTTGCCCATTAACGAACTTGACCGAGATTTTATGCCCCTTGATTTTATGTATCAGTTTGGAAGAGATTTGTGAAGAATTATTCGAGTTATCGTGTCCATAAAAAAGTGACATAGATAGATAGATAGATAGATCGATAGATATTTAAAGTTTTGAACTGAGGGTGGTTTTGGGTTCTGAGAGTCATGATCGGCGTAGATCTGCAAAAAGTTTTCAAAAATTCCAACTTAGGAGAGAATGTAATAGGTAGTATTTCTTACGAAATCTACCTAAAAGTCGTTTACAGTCTCTAATTTTCATTCGAAAATTTCGAAAATGATAAATTCATGCCGTTTTTGATTTTATAATATTATATGATGGTGTTTCATTTTACGTACCAGCATCGCACTTTCGCGTACCAGTAGCCAGAGCTTTGCGTACCAGTACTGGTACGCGTACCATAGTTTGAGAACTCCTGATCTACACACTTCGTAATGCACGATAAATAAGTTATTTTGAAAATGCATATCACAGATGAAAACGCACATCCAGCAGTTATAGTTCATATTCAATCCTGTGACAGAATTCCTGAGTGTCTCTGCAAATAAACGATAATTTCTACGTACACAATAATCTATAGAAAACATGTAGTGCACCTCAGTAATGTATATCAGTTTCAATATATTTTAAATAGTTTAATATCATTAAAATATACTGCAAATGATTTTTACCATAGATCAAAATATAATGGAATCATTTTGTATGCCCTTGTAAATGAACTATAATTGCTACTTACTCGATACTCCATAGAAAACATATTGCCATCCACCTCAGTGAGGCATATCAATTTGATTATGTTTGAAACAGTGTAACATTATTAAAATGCACTAAAACTGATTTTCCCCATCGACTGTAATGTAACGAAATATATTTCAGTGTCCCTGTAAACGAACTATAATTGCTACTTATTCCATACTCTATATATAAGACGTTGTCGTCCAACTTATATCAATTTTATTATATTTGAAACAGTATAACGACATTAAAATACACCGAATAAGTATTTTCCCCATTGACAGTAATGCAACAGAATAGTTTTGAGTGTCCATGTAAACTTACCATAAATGGTACACTCTTCATTTTCAGTTCCGAACGTGCCACGGAGAACGTTAATACCATATATCAATTACAATGACGATCCGAGTATATTTACGCGAGTTAGAACACGTACAGACGTCTAGACAAACCGAATTCATAAACAATTTTCAACGATCTTGGAAAGTGTTAAAAAAGCAGAAGCTTATTTTTGGATTTCTAGTATTTTTTATTCGTTACATTTCGGAATTTTCGTTTTATGTTGATATGTTAAAAAAATATCTCTCATGGGTATTCTGACAAAAAAAATCTTAGTTTTGCTTATTTCATATTTATGTTCTTCATTTTAAAAATCGCAGCCTTGACAGAGGAGCAAAGATACAGATTTTCCCAAGTCTTGCCCCTCGCTGGATTTTGCTCTGTGAGCGCCCATCTATTTACATTAAACTGGTGTTTTATAGAAACATTTACATTTTTCAAATTTGAAAAAAAAATTGAAATTACACGCGCTTACATAAAGAATGCCAAACCAGAAAGAAATTGTCTTGGTATTAGGCAAATTTTAAAGATGAAGTTCGCTTTATGATCTATATAAATTGTTTTAAATTTAAGTTGGTCGCACAAGGATTGAATAAGATAAAAGAAAAGGAAAATGTTACACTACAAGGCTTTAATAGTTTTCTTCAGTCGAATTCCCTTTTGGGTTCTAGAGCTGTTTGAGCCCAAAATAAACGCTATATTGTAGAAATGCTTGGAAGATCCTGTCAAAATGTTTTTTGTCAAACTTATTTTCATTTTTAAGATATTTCATTTAAAGTCCTTTTATTTATGGTTGAAAAGTTTTAGAAGTAGTTTATAGAAGATTTGTATACAACGGGTGAAGATCGGCATATTATTATGTGAGTATCGCAGTGTACGGGGGTTCCAGAGGGGCGATTGTCCGGGCGCTATAATTTAGGTTATAGCAGTTAGGTTTAAAAAATGTTGTATTTAAAACTATAGCATAAAAGATTATTATAACGACTCAGAAGAAGGCGCAATATTTTTAATTGCTCCGGCCACTCAAAATCCATCCTACGCCACAAATATAGAGGTATAGATATCAATTTAAGAATTCTTGAAAAACTAGTGCAAAAACATATCATTGGTTGTGCAGGCCAGCAAAATTGCAATTTTTTTAAATATTCTGCAAATATTTTGCTTGAAAATTCATTTCTTTGTTATCCAAATATCTGACCTGCTAGCATTGCCTTAGTCCGTGATAATAACCTTAAATAAACATAAAAACAGTATTGAATTATTTTAAATTTTTCGACGAAAATATTTCCAAACGAACGTAATGTTGGGATCCCCAATACCTTTGGTGGGGTACGCCCTCAAATTTGTAGGATTTTTATTTTTGACGAAAAGCTATCCAAACTAACCTAGAGTTTTGGTCTTTCTTGCCTTCGGCTAAGCTTCTTTCGACCTGTTTTTGAAAACGAGCCTCGAATTTGTGTAATTTTATATTTAATAAACGATAATCGTTCCAAACAAACTAAGAAGACCCCTTTTAGTGATTGGCGATATAATTACTGACATTTGGATATATTAAACTTTCAATTCTGACCAAAAGTTCTTGAGAAAACCTAAATAATATAAAACGCGCACCGGTCATTCACTCTTTTAAAACGCGAAATTATATCCTCCTGTATTGACAACCTGTGTAGAAAATGTATAGACTTTCCCGGACATATACAATACAGAAACGAAAATCTCGCCGAACATGTTTGAAAGCCCAGTACTCTTAAAACGGGAAACGATATATTCAAAGCCACTGGAAGAAAAAAAAATCTGGCAAATCCGTGAAACAACTTCTAGACAAAAAAGAAAAAAATATATAAATAGTTAATATTAACATTTTAAACATTAATATATGTACATATGTTTAATTGAAACAGAAAATAATAATTTCTTCTTCCACCCCTTCAACCCTTTCCCCTCCCCTCCCCGGTAACCAAAGTTATCGTTAGAACTGGAAAAAGGAGGTATTATTTTAAAACTGCAGAAAAAAAGACAAAAGTGAACATAAATTTACCTCCAAGAAATATTTTCTTAAAATAGTAAATATTATTTTTTTTTAAAAAAGACATCGATGGAAAGGGAAAGATACTCCCGAATAAATACACTAGTGTGCAAAACTTAAGCAACAAACACAAAATGCTAATTTCTGAACACGTGAATACTCAAAAGAAAATTCAATAAACAGCAAGCGTTGAAAACAGGTAATACCCTAACAGCACAGCCAGTCGATGTGAAGTCTTCTTGACATCACAAATGGTCACTATAATGAACTGAAATGAGATACTTTTCATTCGTCTCATTTACGCTGTCATTTGGTCACTCCACTGAGAAGTCACCATGACTGCTGTTTTTGATGAGTCACCTGAGGATTTTACAATGAAGTCACCTTGTGACTCTCATGTGATTGTCATTTTGACACCCCACTGTAAATTTATCATGATAGCTGTTCTGTGATGAGTTCCTAAGTGATAGAAAATGAAACCATCTGGTGACTTTTTACAAAGGGAATTTCAAAATGAGAGAAAACGGCACGCTTTGCTTTCGTCTACGTGAAGATTTGAGAAAAACTCTTTAAACATCAAGCACAATCCGCGGCATCATCGAAACTCACCATTTCGCGATGTTCATTAGAATCTTTTATTAATATTATTCTTGGCCACTACGAAATGGCACGTAACTTCAAATTGGAAAGGGCTTTTTTTGTTGTAACATCAAAGAAAACTGTTCCCCAAAGTTTGTCCAAAATAGGAAATATTCAAGCCACCATGTTCAAGAGTTGTGATTAACTAACAACAGTCCATCGACGTAAAATATTGCAATCTAGTTTAGTCCGATTATTTTATATTATAACCACGTGGAACAGGGCTACACCTGCTGCAAATTTCCAACACCACATTGTTTATAGATTTAGCATCAATGTTTTGAGCAACGGTGCTATTTGGGGGAATCTAGGGGGAGGGAAATTGCCCCCCTCATAGAATTTGATATTTCAGTCATCACAAGTCAAATTTAAAAATATTTTCAGAAATTGCATAAAATCTAAATTAACTTGTCGTAGTTGACTAAAATAGAAACATTAGCATTACATAAACACTTAAAACACAGAAACTAATAATTGTTAATAATATTTTCTAAAACCTTGATGTTGCTACATTCTCAAAGTGAGACACGTTAATCAGAAATGAGTGCTTTGCCCAATTTTAAAAATATATCTGAGAATAAAGCAGTATCAATTTCTTCTCAACTGTGCACAAGTTCAGAAGGGGGTTTTGCCTCCCTCAAAGAAATATTTTGCACACCCCCCATCGAGTATTTTTTTTATTTTAAATAGCGCTCATGATTTTGAAGGAAATCTGCATCAAAAGCCGGTCATTTCTAATTCCTGTAAGAGGTAATGTTGATGATGTTGTAGAGAATTCTAGAACACGATAAATAGTACTTGTTTACAGTCGGAAGTTTTAAACGCTTTCAACAAGATGACGAACAAAAAAAAGCGTCGTCATTACATCCTTCGCAAGTTATCAGACACTTCTTAGGTAACCGATGCTTGCATTAATTTTCGGAAACATTTTTACCGAAGAGCAATTTTTCAATTAACGTTTCTGTAAAAAGTCATAACGACGCAAAATGTAATAAATACATTTTAAAACTGTATCATTCCTATGACATGATTTTCTTTTTCTCGACTTTCTGAACTGATTTTTTAAACATGGTAATTTTTTAAAAGTAACTTACTGAAATTCACGATGCCATCTATGCGTTAAGTAAAGGTGAAATAAGTTTGAGACTAAAGTTTAATAAGCAAAAATTGTAAGTAATTTTGGGTTTTATCTGAACATGTTTTGAGATTGAAAAAATATTTCCCCATAAAAATGAAACCATTTTTGACTTTCTCGGCACGTAAATTGAAAGAGATATTATGGGATTTTGAAACACAATGCTTGATCAAATATCGAATGACATAAAAAGAAATCTTAGAAGAAGTATATCCATAAATACTTTCATATATTTTCAAAAGTCAGGAGCATGGAATGCAGTTCAAATAAATAGGTTTTAGCTCTTAAAAATAAATAAAAGAAATTACAAGTAAAATTGAAGATATTAAAATTTTGAAAAGTAGTTTTCACATAAATTGTTACATTTAAACAAGAATTAAAAATGATGCTTCACTACTAGATTACGAGACCTTTTCCAACATTACTACATTATAAATCTACAATTTTCATCATTTGATATGCTGAAAGAGAATTTCTGTATAAACAAATTTATCCCCGCTCAAATAATTAATCCCGATAGCATAATTAACAAGAGCGAAAAATGATGCGTCAAACATAGATTATGAAACACTTTCCAACACAGCCAGAAAACTGTATTGAAACTTCACCGTTAAATAAGGTTAAAGTAGATATGTAAGTAAACAGTTTAGAAGATATATAACACTTTGAAGAATAGTTTTCTAAATTACCTTCCAGTGTCAAATAAAATAGTCAAATTATTTTGTGCAGCCCTGTATATGATCAATAGATGTGGATATATAGCATGATAAAATTTAGTTGAGTTAGAATATTCACATTTAGCAATTTTTGCCAATCAATGGAAATGCGCTCGAAATCTTTTGTATATTCCTGTATATTATCTGAAGACTTTTGTACACACCACATATTAAGCTAAAAGGCAACTTAATGATGGATTTATAACCATCTCAGATATCATTAACTGATTTCAAAACAGGAAGCAATTCAAGGACATAAACATTTGAACACGTAAATAAATACATTAAGTGATAATAAATCATTCTATAATGAACAAACTTTTCTATTTTAGCCAAATCATCCTACTCAAGATAAACAATGATATTAATATGTGAAATATGTTCGCGAAATTAGTTTTAATATCAACCCACGCATGCTGCAGCTGTCTGACGTCATCAAAAGAACACTGACTCAAAAAAACTCTTTTTTCATTATTAAGCTTTGTTGCCCTTTTTATCTCAATAGAGAAAGATGTAATAATTTTAATCTGTTGCTGCAAAAGGTAGCTGTATGTAAAATGTTACTTGAAATTATTAAGTCAAAATTTTAATATAATTATCTATAACAAAAGTGATCAGTCTCAAGTGTGGACTCAATATAAATAATATAATTCATTAACAAACATTTATGTTTTCAACACTTTAGCTCCGTAACTAATGGATTACAGCAGTTAAAAATGTGCTCCGACCTGAAGTACGAGGAATACTGCTGCTGAAGAAAGATAAAGGTAAGAAATTACCTATATTATTATATTAATTGTGTTTTCATGGCCAGAATGATATATATTTATTTATCTAAGTATTAGCGCGCGTAACCTACAGCGCAGAGCAGAGGCGGCTTTTTTGCCAACACTTAAAACTCACTCGCAGCAATTACCAACGTAAATGACAATGTATCTTTTTCTTTGCGTATATGAATTTATTTACATTCCACAAACTTCTATTAGTCTACTAAATATAGTTCAGCAGGAAAATGCGTAACACAATTAAAAACTACCCTTAAGCAATTCACTCCCATAGTCTGTAATACTTACGGATTCCCTTGTGTAGCCCTGTATATGAAACAACCGAGTTTATAAACACACACGTACGATGAAAAAATTTAGTTAAACTTAAAAACGCAAACCAAAATTCAAAACGCACTTATCACACATAGACTGTAAATATCGCACATGTAATTTAACCGATATATTTTGTGTATCTCTGTAAATAAACGCAATGAATACCACCCTTTCAAGAGAGCAATTTATAGTGCACCTCAGTAATGCATATAATTTTCATTATGTTTGAAATAGTGAAATATCACTTAATTACACTGCAAACGATTTTTCTCCGTAGAACAATGTGTAACAGAATTCTTTTGTTTGACCCTGTAAATGAATAATAAATGCTTCGCATCCTTCTACAAAAAGCATGTTTTAATGCGCTTCATAATTATAGATCAATTTCATCATGTTTAAAATGACGTAGCGTCATCAAAATGCACTTGAAACGATTATTCCCCATTGACTGTAATGTAACGGAATACTTTTGACTGTCCCTGTAAAAAAAACTATAAGTGTTACACACTTCAGTTGAAATAGGGAACATGCTACAGAAAACGACAATAACATACAAAAATTTCAGGATAATCAGAGTACATTTACGCGAGTTAGAGCACGGACAGACGGCCAGACAAACAGAGGTCATAAACACTTTTCAACTATGTTGGAAAGTTTTAAGGAGCAACAACTCTATATTTGCGAAACATGCAGACTTGTGACTGAAGTTTCTAATATCTCAGGCAAGGTTTTGTCATTTCATTGGAGGAGTACGATTTATAACTTGCTTTGGCGAACAATTCTTTAATGTCACTTCAGATAATCTGGAACATTCTCAACGTTGACTGTCGTAAAGGTTTAATTTCTGGATCAGCATACTTGTCGTAGGCTGTTTGCAAAGATCCTGGACTGTTTGGATAGAGTCTAGGCCATTTGGAAAGAGACTAGGCTACTTGGAAAGAGCCAGGCTAATTGGAGAATAAATCTGCAATTTTTCAATCAGCATATTTTTCAGACTTTTTGCAAAGAGCATATGCCACTTCAACTTAATTGGAAAATAATCAATTGTTTTTAATCAGTCTGTTTTTAGGGTTTCGTTCATCTCACGAAACCCTATTACTCCCTCTCCGTTGTGTCTGTCCATCACAGAGCCGTTCTCAGAAACTATATAACTTACAGGCATGAAAATTTGTGTACCTATAGCTAACTACCTAATATGAAGCTCAAAATATTAAAATTTGAAAAAATCGTATTATTTTAATATATTTAGAGAGATTAAAAAACAAACATTCTAACAGCCTTTTCCTATTAAATTTAAACATTTTTCGTTATAGCAGTTGCCAACAATTAAAAATCCACAATAAAATTCTTTCTACAATAATTAATTTTTTATTGAAAGATTTCCACGTGAAAAATGAAAATGAAATAAAGAGTTTCACCAAATGGAAAAAAAGATTAATATGACGTCATATTGGTAACAAAACGGACAAGCATTACTCAATAATACAAGGAGTATGAATATGTGTAAGTACAGAAAGCAGGTTAATATGATGTCATTAGAAAATTGAAAAGAAAATTAATCTGACGTCATATTGGAAGTTTAACGGACTTTTTCAAATGTTTGAGAATAATACAAAGAGAGTATCAATATGAGTAATAGAGAAAGCAAGTAGATATGACGTCAGCAAGTAATTATTACGACATATGAGTTTGAGGAACGCATTGAATCATGATAAAAACCCGATTATGAAAATATTGGCATATTTTAACATTTTGAAGGTCTCTATACAACATGTTTAATTTTGAAATTGATTTTTCTTTACATCGTATCTAGTCCACATGACAGATATTATTATGACAGAGTATAATAGCGGGCTTCGTCCGCTATCGGACTGGTTCAGATTTTTTTTTAAAAAACGAGAAAAATAATTTGGAAAAAAAAAATTGGAGTTTCTTTCCACCCTATAGAGTGATATGTAAAATTTCTGCTGGGTTCAAACCCCTGTGGCGCTCGTCGACCTAACCGTTCGGAGTTTTCCGTGGTTTTCTACAAACCTTGTGCAAATACGGGTTAGGATGATTTAGAAAAAACCCCACTGAGGGCACTTCCACCGCCGACCTATATCTCTAGCGCAGATAATCTGCCGCAACAAATAACCAACCAATCTGTAATCCGTGATGCCCGGGTTGGGCTCCCTGCTTATAGTAATTTTTACTTAAAGCACAATTCACCCATTACTTAAAGCACAACTAAAAATTATTGCTAACCGTCAGCGATGTTTGAATATAATAAGATTTTTGACCATAACAAAATGTTTCGACAAAAGAGGAATTTCTAACTGAACTATAAAGCATTTATTTGCTCAGAATTTATTGAAAATAATTAAAGTAAATACTTTTATAAAAATACAGAAAATAATAGCTTCGATACATTTTTTAAATTGAAAAAGAAGAAAAATGTAATGTAAACTTGAATGAGCAAACGCATTTATTACATTAAGGCAAAATAAACTTACTTCTTTTGATGGAGTAACGTTTACAGTTGAGGAGAAACAAAAACTTTCATTTTTATGTTCTATCAAAATGTTCAAACAAGTATAGAAACAATTTATTAGTTGAAAAGCTATTTTTTAAAAGAGGAAAACATTTTTTATTACAGTAGTACGTCAAGAAAAATCATTTCCGAAAGCATGAATTCAAAAGCCTAGTTTTTTTTTTTTCGTTTTTTGTTTTTTTTAATCGTGACCAAAATACTTTTGTTCTAAACTTTCGTAAAGCATTTTCTCATTACTAAACATTATTAAAATTATTTTTTAGTTTTCTAAGTGTAAATTCAATTCAAAAGATCAGCAATATTTGAGAAAAAAATTGACCTCAAGAGACTGTTTCTTACCTTGGTGTGTTTGTGGCAACCGTTCACAGTTATCCACATTACCAAACCGGGAAATTCTATTTCAAGTCAATCCGAAACCAGAACCACAGTTAGGGTCGAGTCGGGTTGGATCGAGTAAAATCGAATTGCCCGTCCCGATGCAAGTCTCCATATTCATCCATATTAATTTTAAATACCATTCTTGCCAATATTGGTAATTCATTAATAATCTTTTTTTTTTTTTTTTTTTTTTTTTTAATCATCTTGCGTTAATGAAATTTTCCCCACAAGTCAACGAGACTGCTGTTGTGGAAATTTCTATTCTGTGTTGTTCCTCTGTGTTTCTAGTGTTTCTAATAATTCTTATTAGATTAAGAATCAATTCACTTTTAAGAAAATAACTTAGATTAGCTGTGCACTAAAATCACAATTTCACAAGAACTTGAGTTGTATAATTTTATACAATAACCATTGCTTTTCTCTCTAAAGCATGAAATGTGTTATTATACACATGATATATTGCAATGTGTTGGTGTGTACATAATAAGCCGATAGTAGAGATTACACTCTAGCGCGCGGCCCCATATTATATTCGCATTTATCAGTCAACAGAATTTTTTTTAATTTTTTTTTCATATATATACAGGCATTTGTTCTGTTTGTACTAGGAAGAGTGAAAAATCCTGCTCTTAGTTTTATACCTTATAAGAAGGGAAAATTTGGGGACAGGTCGCCCACATTCCATTATTTGGCTTATCTCAATGCCTGTTCGACGTAAAACTTCAAAGCTTCGACTTCAAAGCACTCACGCAGACCAAAAGAAGAATAAAAAATTCTTATTTATTGTCAAAATATGTGAGATAATTTCGATTTAAAGCATCTTTCAATTCGCCCCCACCCCCTCCTCATTTAATCATTTTGTGCCTCCTTTCAGGTACGTAATCATCTGTAAATTACAAAGTGTGTTGAACCATACCTATAAACATTTACAGAAGCTTTTTATTTAATAATTTCGATATAATAAAGTATTTTACTAAAAAAAAACACATACACACAAAAATAGATCAAACATTTTTATTTATTGTCAAAATATACGAGATAACTTCGGTTAAAAACCTCAATTTGGCGCCCCTTAGCTACGCTACTAATTTCCATAAAAATAATTTTAAAATTAGTTAAATATACGTAATAGCAATGTGTTATTCAATTTGTTTAGGATTTTCTAATTATATTGAAAATTAAATTAGTAACGGAAGAATAGAGAAATAATATTTTCTCTGAAAATTATATTTAGGGAGTTAAGTTACATGAGTGGAATTAGGTTCAGATGTAAAATATTCACATATGTGCGGACCTAAATTTACTAATTCCCAAAGTTATCTATCAGCAACTTAGCTTAGCACAATAAGAAATTTAATGATTTAAAGTAAGTTAATGATCTTCAAAGCTTCTTTTTTTTTCTCTTTTGGAAAGTGACTAAGTTAAGTAATCATAAAAATTACTTATTTTATTGGCCATTCTGCCTTGGAAACATTTTGAAAAGGTTAAATGCAGGACATTATATTATAAGTTTTATAAGGACATTAGCAATAGTGCTGCCATCTATTAGTTGTGTTTTAAAGCGAAAACATTCAACTGTACAAATGGGAATTCCGTATCTTAAAAAATCAAATGATTTAGTTTTTTAGGAAAAGAGTAAAAGCCCACGTATCTGGAACTCTGAACTGAGAAGTTTAAAATAAGCATGGGGTCTCAAAAGGATAATACTTTGAAAAAGGGCGTATTTGTCTGAAGTTTTTTATTATTATTATTATTTTCCTATCAGTTTAAGCTTATTAGTCGATATGCATTTGAAAATATTATTTTCCTTAAATAATGTTGCCATAAATATTATGTATTTCATTTGTAAATGTGCATTCTGAGAAGCTTATTTTGGGGAGATAACCATCTTGTTAGAGAAAAAAATATATAACATCTTAAGAGGTTAAATTACAACATCTTTGTTAGTACAGTCGATATTTTAACAATATGTGTAAAATTATTCTAAACACAATTTAATTTATATTTTGCTTTCCATTTTTCATACCAGATAAATTCAATTAAGCATCATTCGTAGAGTTTTCATATAACTTCAAGGGTGTTTGTTAGCTTTTGGCATTTAAAGTAAATAAACCGAGCAGTTAGTAAAGGAATGAGGAAGCTTTCAAATCAAGTTTTGGGTATGTACGTCTTTTTTCTTTACCAATACTTTTGAAAGTATTATTCTTGACTCCTCATATTAGAATTTTAGGAGTTAGTCTTTTGATGCATTTTTTATGATGATAGTATTTTAGTTTAAGTATAATTACTATTTTGTTAACTTAATGCAAAGTTCATAATTCTCATTAAAATAATCCTGGTTCTATATGAGTAGAGGAAAAGTGGGCGTCCGGCCCGGGGTGGCGGAGCTGTGGAGCTGGTGCAAGGTTCAGCACCGGCTCCACAGCTCCGCCACTCAAAGTGCAGCTCAGCTCCACCACTCGAAGTGCAGCGCAGCTCCACCATCCAAAGTGCAGCACCTGCCCACATGCCCACCGCTCGAAGTGCCCTCCACCACCTAAGATAAGGATTTCTACTATAAGATAAGGGGATTAATTGTTGTTTGGGGATTCAATGTTAATTAATTTTAATTGGGGAACTTAGAAATTTTTCGAAGCAATTTTTTTTTCACGTAGAAATATCTATTACAGTACAAGGTGAATTTTAACGAATTACAAATTTAATTAATTTTAATTGGGGAACTTAGACATTTTTCGAATCAATTTTTTTTTAAATTAGAGTAGGCCATTTGATATACATGTTAGAGTATATTTGAGGGTGAATGAATAACAAAAAATAATAATTAAAAATGGTCATTAATTTTAATTGGGGAACTTAGACCTTTTTTTTCTTTTAAACCAAAAGTAGAATTTTTAGAGTTAAAAATAGAATTTTTAGTTTTAAAAATTGCCAAAAGTAGGATTTTCAACTGAAAGTAATCTAAGATATAAACTCTCAACTGAAATGAATTTTGCCTTAAGGTGTGAAATTTTAGCTAGAAGTGACCTAGAGTCAAAACTTCATGGTCCCAGGAATCACCACGGGGGTTATAGTAAACAAAATACAGGGTCCCGTATGAATTATACTGCACTCATTTCTAATAGCTCGCCCCCTCCCCCCTCCCTTTTTTTACCCAGAGGGGTCCTTCGAAAGACTAACAATACGCACTTCAAAAAATACAGAGTGATATAAAAAGAAGAATTTTAACGTATATATAAAATAATAAATAAACAAGAATGAAAAATCATGCATAGCGTCATAATTCATAAATCACTTTCCACAAAAAATACAGAGTGATACAAAAAGAATTTTAACGTATATGTAAAATAATAAATAAACAAGTATGAAAAATCATTCGTAGCATTATAGTTTATGAATCACTTTCCAACATTATCGAAATGTTATGTGAACAAAATATAATTTTACCATATAGTGCACAGTTAATTAAAATAGTGAACAGATCCCCTTTAGAATAAAAAAGCATCCTTCGCAAAAATCCAATTATGTATAAGATCCCTTCCTAAAATCAGATAATTTACACTTTCGCTTTTTTTTTCAATTCAAGTTAGGCTAAAAGTACAGCTTGCGCATCGATAGGTTCAAAATACATAGTTATAGATATTAAGGGCCCTTCACAAAATAAATTCAATAGATTCATGTTACATTATGGCGACAGAAATACTAGGGACACTTACCTTCCATAAAAATCCAAGATCACTGTTTGAATGAAAAGGCCCATTCACAATATACCCTGTAAAAATATTACGATTCCACAGATATTTTAAGAAATAGACCTATTTTCAAATGAGTACGTATTCATGCGATGTAAAACTAGCTTTTACACGAATGCCTTTTTAGTTTAACGTTTAAAATATATATTTTTTTAGAATTGAAATTAAGAAAAGCAGACGGCTATCCAGTATCCCCTCAACATGCATATCGCTGAATCATCTTTCTATCGGGAAGCGTTGATTTCACCCCGTATGAGATAATGCGTCACTCCGCGATAAGAAATACCTGTTACTCGCAGTTTCTGGCACATTTTTTTTGTAGGTAAATGTATGAAATTAACTATTTAAAACCGTAAATGTATGCGAATTATTTCATATATAGTTATTAATCTGTTAAGTTTTAAAAGACTTCATTGAAAAAATAAGAACTAGTCATTAAGCGATACCCTTAAGAATTTTGAGGCAAACAGACGGGTTTTTAATGAATTTCATACACGTTATGGTAGAAAAATACAGGGTCCCCTATAAGATATAGGAAGTAAACTTTAAATATTTTAAAGTTACATTCGTTTAGGCTTTTTGTATAGAAAATTATACTAAATTGGGTTCATACTATTATAACTTAAAAATTTCTTTTGAGGAATGTATAGGATAACTAACTTTTTACTTTGTTATTATAAAATATATATATTGTACTATTTAGTTAGAACATTATTTAAAAAAATTTTGTTTTTAATATTGAAAAAATATATATAAAAATGTATCTTACCTATAAAGTTTAACCATAATGTACTGGACTTCATCCAAACTCGAATGTATGCTTGTCTTACAACAACTGAACGGTAACGTATATTCGCTTATCTCTTAAACCACGGGATATTGTGACGTCATGGATAAGGCATATGGTAGAATACAGAATGAATAGGTATTATAAGACTAAAAAATAAAATAATCATAAATCATAATTTTTTTTCATACTTCATACAAACACTTACAGTATGAGAAATGATACTATTAACCTTATGAGAAAATGAATCATTAGCTAATCTTATTAGTGTATGTCATATTTAACCAACAGGCTCAAACATGCGTGAATTTTGACTAGAATTATTCACTGAATGTAAAACAAAAATTATCTATATTTAGATCTAATATTTATATCGTTTAACATTTTAAAATCCTATTAAAAGTATATACATTAGTATGCTTGTGAAAGGTCTATTTTAAAGACGAAACATTGTGTGAAGTGTCCTGTTTTAGGGTTAAAAGTTTCGTGAAGGGATCTGTTTGAAGGACCCTGTTTCGAAATGACCTAAGAACGCACAATTTATTCCTAAACATTCAACTCGATTCGTTATATATGCTTTCTTGAGTATTCAATGAAAAATACTAACTAAGAAATAAAATTAAAAATAGTAATTAAGAGATACCCGTAAGAATTCTTGCGATAGGAGATTGGTTTTAATTAAATAGGTTAATTAATCTAATTCGATACAAGTCATACTAAAATAGAAATTACACTAAAAATACAGAGTCCCTCACAATATATATGAATTATACTCCACTAAATTTAATAGCACCCTCCCCTATTTTCATAGAAATGGCTTCAATATAATTTAGGCTAACAATATACAATTCAAAAAATACATAGTGACCACAAGAAGGATATGAATTCAATATGTACTACTACTTAAGTAAAATATAATTTATCTTATCGCATAAAATATATTAACAAGTCCTGTAAAAATATATTGACAATACATGAACTGTTAATACATGAGTTAAAACATATTGGTTATACAAAACATATATATAGAAATATATATAAATTTATCATTACCTAAAAATGTCAAGCATGATTTACAGGACTTCATCTAAATTCAACTAGATTCTTCACCACGTGGTTTGATGACATCACTGATCGCGATAACATTCTAGATAAGATTCACTGATAACAACACAGTCAAATTCATTTTTTCTAAAGAAAGTATACGAGTTGATTCTAAGGTCTAGGTATGTAGATATATAGTAGGTTAGTAGTAATATATTTTTAAAGTACTTTTTATTTTGTTTTAAAAGTAATGGTTATTTTTCTCTTTACGTAGGGTAGTCAAAATTAAAACATAAAATATTAAATTTAATCTTTAGTAATACAAAGACTATATAATCTGTGTTCTAATTGTGAAAAAGTATTAGGTTGGAAACGCATACATGATTACAATCATCTATCAGAGATGTATACAGGGGAGCTGTACATATGGAATGTAACTTGAACTATAAGCAGTGTAAAACAATTCCTGTTATATTCCATTACTCGAAAAACTATGATGGTCATCATATTATGACAAAGCTAGGAAAGTTCAAAGATCATGAAATCGATGTGATTGTCTTTTCTTCTCTTAAGAATTATATAACCTTTAATATCAGAAAGCCAACATGTCCTATTTATAGGGCCTTCATATATTATTTTTGTTTTGTACCCGCGAACTTCAGCTTGGACTTATTATTGATACACTAACCATTGGGATGTCCGTGCCCTGATGCTTTCTCGCTTTCTTATAAATACTATCTGTTACAATCACACTTTTTTCAACTCGTGATATATCATTTGAATCGACCTATATTTATGTTGGGTTTGCTATACTAGAGGTCTCTAAACTTTGCATATATGACTTTCATTATAACTTGATATAGAATACTTAACTTACCATATTAAAACACATAATATTTATAAGGATGTAGAACAATGTCGTGATTTCTTTAATTTCTTTAAGTATTTAAAATCCCATCGTCTAAACCGCACAAGTTTCGAACCCACAAACATATAATCAGACTTGTCATTTTATAGCCAGGACGCTAACCACAGGGCTAAGTGAGCCCCCGCTTATTTTATAGTCACCACGCTAACTATTGGGCTTAGTAAGCCCCAGGATAATTTATATCCACCACGTTAAGTATTGGGCTTAGTGAGCCCCTGCTTATTTTATAGTCAACATGCTAACTATTGGGCTTAGTGAGCCCCAGGCTAACTTATACCCACCACGCTAACTATTGGGCCTAGTGAACCCCCGCTTATTTTATAGTCACCACGCTAACCACAAGGCTAAGTGAGCCACCGCTTATTTTATAGTCATCATGCTATCTATTGGGCTTAGTAAGCCCCAGGTTAATTTATATCCACCACGCTAATTATTGGGTTTAGTGAGCCCCTGCTTATGTTATAGTCAACATGTTAATTATTGGGCTTAGTGAGCCCCAGGCTAACTTATACCCACCACGCTAACTATTGGGCCTAGTGAACCCCCGCTTATTTTATAGCCACCATGCTAACCACAAGGCTAAGTGAGCCCCCGCTTATTTTATAGTCACCACGCTAACTATTGGGCTTAGTGAGTCCCAGGCTATTTTATATCCAACACGCTAACCACTGGGCTGAGTGAGCCCCAGGCTATTTTATACCCACCACGCTTACTGGGCTTAGTGTGCCCCCGCTTATTTTATAGCTACCACGATGACCACAGGGCTAAGTGAGCCCCCACTTATTATATAGTCAACATGCTAACTACTGGGCTGATTAAGCCGCAGGTATTTTATACCCATCACGCTAACTACTGGGTTGAGTGAGCCCCATGTTATTTAGTCGCATGAATATGATTTCCAAGGTATATGTCCTAACGTGATTTAGACCATTGCCTATGGTAAGATAAAGCTGGGAAGTAAATTGGTAAACTATGTTCATTTACCTCGAAAACTCACTTGTATTTTATTAAGTATCTGCAGAAATCAGCATAGTTAATCAAAATTATATACATTCTCTTTAGTTTATGAATCTACTAACTTATAATATTTATATGGTAACTTGGATTATTAGTATTCCCACTTAAAAATTTCTTTTGTAGATTTAATATGATAAAAACTAACATGAGACTGACTAAATTTTTACCATTTTCATTTCAACTAGTTTTAGGAAATTTATCTACATAGCTTTAAATTTTACTGTTTAGTAAGTCTATTATTTCAAAGTATTATTTTTTAGTTCTAATATTCGAAACATATTCATATCGTTTTACATAGTAGGTATCAAATTAATTTAAAGTCATATTAAAAATATATATATATACAAATACTATTCTTACCTAACACGCCAGCTAGCTAAGCACGCAACCGTCTCACACCAAGACTCTGAGAAAAGTGGATGCTTGTTCAGGGCCTTATCAGCTAATATATTCACTGATAAGATTTGATCACGTGATCTCTGACGTCACTGGTGACGTATTGAATGATACCACATGGTCACGTGATATCACTTAATCAGTGACGTCACATGTCACGTGATCAAATCTTATCAGTGATTATATTAGCTGATAAGGCCCTGAACAAGCATCCACTTTTCTCAGAGTCTTGGTGTGAGACGGTTTGGTGCTTAGCTAGCTGGCGTGTTAGGTAAGAATAGTATTTGTATATATATTTTTTTTTTAATATGACTTTAAATTAATTTGATACCTACTCTGTAAAACGATATGAATATGTTTTGAATATTAGAACTAAAATATAATACTTTGAAATAATAGACTTACTAAACAGTAAAATTTAAAGCTATGTAGATAAATTTCCTAAAACTAGTTGAAATGAAAATGGTAAAAGTTTAGTCAGTCTCATGTTAGTGTTTATCATATTAAATCTACAAAAGAAATTTTTAAGTGGGAATACTAATAATCCAAGTTAGCATATAGATATTATAAGTTAGTAGATTCATAAACTAATGAGAATGTATGTAATTTTAACAAACTATGCTGATTTCTGCAGATATTTAATAAAATACAAGTGAGTTTTCGAGGTAAATGAACATAGTTTACCAATCTACTTCCCAGCTTTATCTTACCATAGGCAATGGTCTAAATCAAGTTAGGACATATACCTTGGAAATCATATTCATACGACTAAATAACCTAGGGCTCACTCAACCCAGTAGTTAGCGTGATGGATATAAAATACCTGGGGCTTAATCAGCCCAGTAGTTAGCGTGTTCACTATATAATAAGTGGGGACTCACTCAGCCCTGTGGTTAACGTGGTAGCTATAAAATAAGCGGGGGCACACTAAGCCCAGTGGTTAGCGTGGTGGATATAAAATAGCCTGGGACTCACTAAGCCCAATAGTTAGCGTGGTGACTATAAAATAAGCGGGGGCTCACTTAGCCTTGTGGTTAGCATGGTGGCTATAAAATAAGTGGGGGTTCACTAGGCCCAATAGTTAGCGTGGTGGGTATAAGTTAGCCTGGGGCTCACTAAGCCCAATAGTTAGCATGTTGACTATAAAATAAGCAGGGGCTCACTAAGCCCGATAGTTAGCGTGGTGGATATAAATTATCCTGGGGCTTACTAAGCCCAATAGTTAGCGTGGTGACTATAAAATAAGCGGGGGCTCACTTAGCCCTGTGGTTAGCGTCCTGGCTATAAAATGACAAGTCTGATTATATGTTTGTGGGTTCGAAACTTGTGCGGTTTAGACGATGGGATTTTGAATACTTAGAGAAGTTAAAGAAATCACGACATTGTTCTACATCCTTATAAATATTATGTGTTTTAATATGGTAAGTTAAGTATTCTATATCAAGTTATAATGAAAGTCATGTATGCAAAGTTTAGAGACCTCTAGTATAGCAAACCCAACATAAATATAGGTCGATTCAAATGATATATCACGAGTAGAAAAAAGTATTATTGTAATAGATAGTATTTATAAGAAAGCGAGAAAGCATCAGGGCACGGACATCCCAATGGTTAGCGTATCAATAATAAGTCCAAGCTGAAGTTCGCGGGTACAAAGCCAGCGCAAACGAAAATAATATATGAAGGCCCTATAAAAAAGACATGTTGGCTTCCTGATATTAAAGGTTATATAATTCTTCATAGAAGAAGAGACAATCACGTCGATTTCATGATCTTTGAACTTTCCTAGCTTTGTCATAATATGATGACCATCATAGTTTTTCGAGTAATGGAATATAACAGGAATTGTTTTACACTGCTTATAGTTCAAGTTACATTCCATATGTACAGCTCCCCTGTATACATTTCTGATAGATGATTGTAATCATGTATGCGTTTCCAACCTAATACTTTTTCACAATTAGAACACAGATTATATAGTCTTTGTATTACTAAAGATTAAATTTAATATTTTATGTTTTAATTTTGACTACCCTACGTAAAGAGAAAAATAACCATTACTTTTAAAACAAATAAAAAGTACTTTAAAAATATATTACTACTAACCTACTATATATCTACATACCTAGACCTTAGAATCAACTCGTATACTTTCTTTAGAAAAAATGAATTGAACTGTGTTCTTATCAGTGAATATTATCTAGAATGTTATCGCGATCAGTGATGTCATCAAACCACGTGGTGAAGAATCTAGTTGAATTTAGATGAAGTCCTGTAAATCGTGCTTGACATTTTTAGGTAATGATAAATTTATATATATTTCTATATATATGTTTTGTATAACCAATATGTTTTAACTCATGTATTAATAGTTAATGTCTTGTCAATATATTTTTACAGGACTTGTTAATATATTTTATGCCATAAAATAAATTATATTTTACTTAAGTAGTAGTACATATTGAATTCATATCCTTCTTGTGGTCACTATGTATTTTTTGAATTGTATATTGTTAGCCTAAATTATATTGAAGCCATTTCTATGAAAATAGGGGAGGGTGCTATTAAATTTAGTGGAGTATAATTCATATATATTGTGGGGGACTCTGTATTTTTAGTGTAATTTCTATTTTAGTATGACTTGTATCGCAATTAGATTCATTAACCTATTTAATTAAAACCAATCTCCTATCGCAAGAATTCTTAAGGGTATCTTTTAATTACTATTTTTAATTTTATTTCTTAGTTATTATTTTTCTTTGAATACTCAATAAAGCATATATAACGAATCGAGTTGAATGTTTAGGAATAAATTGTGCGTTCTTAAGTCATTTCGAAACAGGGTCCTTCAAACAGATCCCTTCACGAAACTTTTAACCCTAAAACAGGACACTTCACACAATGTTTCTTCTAAAAAATAGACCTTTCACAAGCATACTAATGTATGTACTTTTAATAGGATTTTAAAATGTTAAACGATATAAATATTAGATCTAAATATAAATCTTTTTTTTTTACATTCAGTGAATAATTCTAGTCAAAATTCACGCATGTTTGAGCCTGTTGGTTAAATATGACATACACTAATAAGATTAGCTAATGATTCATTTTCTCATATGGTTAATAGTAGCAATCATTTCTCATACTGTAAGTGTTTGTATGAAGTATGAAAAAAATTTATGATTTATGATAATTTTATTTTTCAGTCTTATAATACCTATTCATTCTGTATTCTACCATATGCCTTATCCATGACGTCACAATATCCCGTGGATTAAGAGATAAGCGAATATACGTAACCGTTCAGTTGTTGTAAGACAAGCATACATTCGAGTTTGGATGAAGTCCAGTACATTATGGTTAAACTTTATAGGTAAGATACATTTTTATATATATTTTTTCAATATTAAAAACAAAATTTTTTAAAATAATGTTCTAACTAAATAGTACAATATATATATTTTATAATAACAAAGTAAAAAGCTAGTTATCCTATACCTTCCTCAAAAGAAATTTTTAAGTTATAATAGTATGAACCCAATTTAGTATAATTTTCTATACAAAAAGCCTAAACGAATGTAATTTTAAAATATTTAAAGTTTACTTCCTATATCTTATAGGGGACCCTGTATTTTTCTACCATAACGTGTATGAAATTCATTAAAAACCCGTCTGTTTGCCTCAAAATTCTTAAGGGTATCACTTAATGACTAGTTCTTATTTTTTCAATGAAGTCTTAAAACTTAACAGATTAATAACTATATATGAAATAATTCACATACATTTACGGTTTTAAATAGTTAATTTCATACATTTACCTACAAAAAAAATGTGCCAGAAACTGCGAGTAACAGGTATTTCTTATCGCGGAGTGACTCATTATCTCATACGGGGTGAAATCAACGCTTCCCGATAGAAAGATGATTCAGCGATATGCACGTTGAGGGGATACTGGATAGCCATCTGTTTTTCTTAATTTCAATTCTAAAAATATGTATTTTTTAAACGTTAAAACGGCATTCGTGTAAAACCTATTTTTACATCGCATGAATACGTACTCATTTGAAAATAGCAGTCTATTTCTTAAAATATCTGTGGAATCGTAATATTTTTACAGGGTATATTGTGAATGGGCCTTTTCATTCAAACAGTGATCTTGGATTTTTATGGAAGGTCAGTGTCCCTAGTATTTCTGTCGCCATAATGTAACATGAATCTATTGAATTTATTTTGTGAAGAGCCCTTAATATCTATAACTATGTATTTTGAACCTATCGATGCGCAAGCTGTACTTTTAGCCTAACTTGAATTGGAAAAAAAAGGCGAAAGTGTAAATTATCATATTTTAGGAAAGGATCTTATACATAATTGGATTTTTGCGAAGGATGCTTTTTTTTCTAAAGGGGATCTGTTCACTATTTTAATTAACTGTGCACTATATGGTAAAATTATATTTTGTTCACATAACATTTCGATAATGTTGGAAAGTGATTCATAAACTATACCACTACGCATGATTTTTCATACTTGTTTATTTATTATTTTATATATACGTTAAAATTCTTTTTGTATCACTCTGTATTTTTTGTGGAAAGTGATTTATGAATTATGACGCTATGCATGATTTTTCATTCTTGTTTATTTATTATTTTATATATACGTTAAAATTCTTCTTTTTATATCACTCTGTATTTTTTGAAGTGAGTATTGTTAGTCTATCGAAGGACTCCTCTGGGTAAAAAAAGGGAGGGGGGAGGGGGCGAGCTATTAGAAATGAGTGCAGTATAATTCATACGGGACCCTGCATTTTTTTTACTATAACCCCCGTGGTGATTCCTGGGACCAGGAAGTTTTGACTCTAGGTCACTTCCAGCTAAAAGTTCACACCTTAAGGCAAAATTCATTTCAGTTGAGAGTTTATATCTTAGATTACTTTCAGTTGAAAATCCTACTTTTGGCAATTTTTAAAACTAAAAATTCTATTTTTAACTCTAAAAATTCTACTTTTGGTTTAAAAGAAAAAAAGTCTAAGTTCCCCAATTAAAATTAATGACCATTTTTAATTATTATTTTTTGTTATTCATTCACCCTCAAATATACTCTAACATGTATATCAAATGGCCTACTCTAGTTTAAAAAAAATTGATTCGAAAAATGTCTAAGTTCCCCAATTAAAATTAATTAAATTTGTAATTCGTTAAAATTCACCTTGTACTGTAATAGATATTCCTCCGCGAACAACAACAACAAAAAAAAAAAAAAAAAATGTCTAAGTTCACCAATTAAAATTAATTATAATTCAATTTTTAATTAAACCATTATTGACTTTTTAAATTCTCCTCGAATGTACTCTAACATGTATATCGAATGGCCTACTCTAGTTTAAAAAAAATTGCTTCGAAAAATTTCTAAGTTCTCCAATTAAAATTAATTTATGATAATTTTTAATTATTCATTCACTTCTACTGCATACACTCATATTCAAACTGCGTACTCTCGTTTAGAAAAAAAAATTGCTTCGAAAAATTTCTAAGTTCCCCAATTAAAATTAATGTTCCTTTTTAATGATTATTTTTAATTATTCATTCACTTCTACTGCATACACTCATATTCAAACAGCATACTCTCGTTGAAAAAATAAAAAAATAATAAAAAAATTGCTTCGAAAAATGTCTAAGTTCCCCAATTAAAATTAATTAAATTTGTAATTCGTTAAATTTCACCTTGTACTGTAATAGATATTTCTACGTAAAAAAAAAAAAATGCTTCGAAAAATTTCTAAGTTCCCCAATTAAAATTAATTAACATTAATCCCCTTATCTTATAGTAGAAATCCTTATCTTAGGTGGCGGAGGGCACTTCGAACGGTGGGCATGTGGGCAGGTGCTGCACTTCGGATGGTGGAGCTGTGCTGAACTTCGAGTGGTGGAGCTGTGGAGCCGGTGCTGCACCTTACACCAGCTCCACAGCTCCGCCACCCCGTGCCGAACGCCCACTTTTATTCTACTTATATGCGAATACTAAAAATGACTCGTGATATAAAATTACTGGGGAAACTGTATTATCTAAAGCTTATATATTTTTTAAATCTATGATGGATTAAATATCTAAGAATGGGATGTCTAATAAACCATTATTTTAATTCTCCCCTGATTCCTAGAATTAATTTATTATTTAGAATTAAGCATCGTGTTTTTTCAATGTTTGTCAAACATGAAAATCTTCAAAGTAAAAGTAACTTTTATTTCAGATATGTTTGTTTACCTATCGGGAATCTATTGATTTATGAAGCTTCTGAAGATAAAGGAACGTTTTTATTAATCCTGGGAAACTTGGAAGAGGTTGCATTATATCTTTGTAAACCTGCTTGCTAGACCAAGAAATTGTTATCATTTTTCACAGTGTCTGATTCAAGAATGAAATGCTACGCCAATTATACATTTCTTTAAACAGTTTGTTAAAGAAAATTATTGGTTTCAAAATTCAAAAGAACTTTCCTTTTAGAATCATTTGCAATGCTTTTGAATAACACAATGTAAACGCTTATTGTCGTACATTTTCTAGTCTTTATATTAATAAATTTTAGTTATAATTAATACAAATAAAAAATACTGAAAATATACTTTTTATCATTTAAGAGAAGCTTTTGGAGCTGTAATTTTTAATTCCACAAAGTATAAAAAATACACTTTTAAATCAAAAATCGCTTCTTACAAAGCTTATAATGTTACTGTGTTCTTTGAATGCAGCGGATTTCTGTATAGATTTATTCGTTTTGTGAAATTCGAATAAAAATCTTTAAAGCAATAATATAGCTTTTAATTCCAGATTCCGAAGTAAAAATATTCTCAAGTGCTGTCTAATTATTCCGGTTGAAATAATATCCGAATTAGTTAAATATTTACGTAACAGCTCTGCGTTTCAATATTTGTTTAGGTTTTCTAATTGCATCGAAAAGGAAAACTAACACTCAATATCGGAAATATAGGGAAATAATTATCAAGTTATTTCTTAATGAGGGAAATGGAATATTTAAAATTTCTGCTTGTAAGTTTTAAATTCCTTGTTTTCTGTGTTAAATAGTAACCCACATTCTCTTGCTTTAGCAATTTAAATGAATGTAAAATCATAATATTATTTAACACACGAATAAGTTAATTTTAATTTTTCAAGTGTTTTAATTTTGTGTAATATCTCTTTTGGGCTTCAAAGTATGTAAAATGATGAAGTAATATAAGTATAATTTTTAACATTAAAATTATATAAATGTTTTCTGTTGAAATTTAATAATATACTCCAATTTTAATGCATTAAAATGTTTTCCTATTAAGAAAATGTAAGTGGGATATTAATTTCATCTCCATTAATTGCTTGAACAAGGGACTAATTAGTTTAATAAATAACACCACCTGCACAAGCATCTAACCCAAACGATTTACAGGAAGACATACCAATTAAATTACAAAAAAAAATGTGCTACAAAAGACATTAAAAAATGGTAGAGTAATTGTGCAAAAGTGAGTGAGAAAAAATATGTATTCCGAATCGAGCGTTATTTTTACTTCTAAGAGTACTGTTTTAATTTGTGATATATTTTTTAAACAAATATATATTTAGTTAGTTAGTTAGTGTCACATAAGGGCTAATTACATATTAATTTTGAATTAAGCATAAAAAAATTTAACGACAATATCATTACAATAGAGCGCTGATTATCCAAACTCCAATTAACTGAGCGTCCAACTATCCAAACTTTTATCAACTCTCTCTCTCTCTCTCTCTCTCTCTCTTTCTATCTCTCTTTTTTTTAATTTCCAACTTAAACATAGATTATTTTTAATTAGAAAAAGGTAAAGATAAAATACAAAAAATAACAACAAAACTGAAATTATATGGAAAAGTTAATATATGATTGTATATGATTCTCATGTTTACGGTGAAATTGATGTGTGTTAAAGTGTCAATCCAAATAAGTCTTGAGAAATGCCAGTGAGTAGAGAGATGGACATTCTCAAAGATGATATAAAAAGGACAGAATTCTCTTCCCAATCTCATCCCTTTAAAACGCAAGAACTTTATCAGATTTAAAAAAAAAAAAAAAGCTTTGCTCTTGAATTGCCCATGAATAAACAAACTACAACACAAATGCTAATCTTTCTTTTAATGTAAGGACTGATAAACAGTAGAGATCTCTTTTACGTTTAAAAAATATTCAAAACGACCCTCTTTTGTAAACTGCAAATGTTTACCAGAAACAGATAATTCATAGCGTTTTATTCATAGACATTAGGGTTCGATAGGGATGCTGAAAAAAGAGGAAATTGGAAATATCGCTTTGAACATCAAAATAAAATGAACAATTTTATTGTGATAGAAATGCAAAACTTATCTTATGAGGTTTTTATAACCTAGGGAATATTAACAGAGTGAACAGTTGAAAATTCTCCTGCAACCTGAATATTTATAGCAGTAATGCAAACACTTTTCATTAACGTTACAGACAGTGTGCTTTCATTTGGATTTTCATCTGCCCAGTTAGCCGAACTTTTGAACATCCAAACTGGGCCTGGTCCCGACAGGTTTAGATAATCGTCACCCTACAGTATCTTGTAATATATTCAAACTTATTCAGCAATTTGAATACACTAATTAGTAAAAATAATAGTGAAAATAGTGTGTTAAAAGAAAAATATCGGATATTTAGGTATAATAGTGTATACATTTCATTACTTTGTGTTTTACGTGATACGTTGTAAAGCCCCAAAAATAAAGACTATTTATACTTATTTTGCATTAAACTGATTGTAATTGCTCAAATTTAAAAGTCATGCATACTTTGGATTAAACTGTTTTTGAAATATTGAATACTACTTGTGTGGCAACCCATTGTATTGCATTTAAATTACATGAGGTCTTTCGATTGTTTTGGGGGAAAATAAATTTAGTTTTATTATACATTTCAAGTTTCTAGCCCTCGAAATTCAAAATAAATCGTAATTTGGAACGCTTTTAGAACGTTTTACGCTAATTTCACCCTTTTAAATTTCGAACATTTTAGAAACCGTTCATAGCGAGTATTTACATCTTAAAAGTAACCACCACACCAAATTTGAAGTTTCTAGCCCCAACAATAGATCAGTTTCAACTGAGTTCACACCCTAACAATCACCTTAGCAACTCCTTAAACGTAAAATTAATAATAACTATACCTCCATCCACCCCCTTTCGGCAAACAATATTACTGCTTATACTGACGAGGATAAATCTAAAATCCTCGCTAGTTCCTACTCTAATCAATTTTCTCCTAATCCCGCACTCACTAGCCAGGACCATTTTACCCATGTCAGTGAATCTGTTCGCAGATTCCTGGCAATTCCCCTGATGACCCCCCCCCCTGCAACCCAGCCTATTGTTATTCATAATATCATTAAAAAGTTAAAAAACGCAAGACCCCTGGGTACGATAAAATCTCAAATACTGCTCTTAAAAATCTTCCTCCTAACTGTATTATGCATATTACTAACCTTACAAACGCTATCTTTAAATTGAATTACTTTTCCAAACACAAGAAAACTTCCATTATCTCTCCTATTCCCAAACCTGGCACAAACCTCTCTGATCCTACTAATTACAGACCCATTTCACTTCTACCTTCTCTTAGCAAAGTCATCGAACGTGTCATCAGGTCACAGTTTCGGGACCACATACAACAGAACAACACTCTTATACCCGAACAATTTGGCTTCCGCCCTAAACACTCAACACAACACCAGTTACTTCGAGTTATAGAATTTCTCAGTGAGAAACTCAATTCGAAGATTCCAGCTACAGCCATTTTTCTTGACATCGCAAAGGCATTCGACAAAGTCTGGTATGAGGGCCTCATGTACAAACTAATTAGGCTCAAATTTCCTGACAGACTTATACACTTAATATACTCATACCTTTGCGACCGCACTTTTCACGTCCGCATAAACAAAATTCTCTCTAACACCTTTCCAATTTTGGCAGGCATCCTTCAAGGTAGCGTCCTGGGCCCATTGTCGTTCAACCTGTACTTTAATGATATTCCACGCTCACTTTACACTTACCTTGCACTTTATGTGGACGACACTGCATATCTATGCTTTTGCTCACGACCCATATACACTATACTTGCACCTACAGACACATATCGACGCCTTCTTGGACTGGTGTGACATGTGGCGCGTCAAAATCAACGATAATAAAACCTCTGCTGTATACTTCTTTAGAAAAATAACCTATCCCAATAGAATTACTGTCAATAACACCACTATTCCTTAGTCTAATGAAGCCAAGTACCTAGGGGTCATCCTCGACCCTAGATTAACCTGGAACAAACATATTCTCTCCGTCAGGGAGAACGTCACCAGAGCTTCGATTGCACTCAAACCTCATCTCGATAGCAAAACCATTGACATATATAATAAACTTCTTCTTTACAACTCCTGCATCATTCCTATCATTACCTATGCCTGTCCAGTCTGGGACTTCACCTGTAAAGCTTCTATGGACAATCTCACTAGTCTGCACAACAAAAATCTCAGAATCGTGCGCAATGCTTCACGATACATGCGCAATAGCACCATTAGAAGGGACTTAAACGTCCCAACCCTCATAAAAAGAATTAATGATCTCTCAAAAAAAATTACGATAATCTTTATGATATTCCTAATGAAATAATTGCGGAGTTAGCCGACAACGACGCCTTCAAACCCCACCACCGCAAAAGACCCAAATATTCAACTATTTTGGACCCTTGATTTAGAGTTCACCACACTGTTTTTTCCTCTTTTTCTTATCAATTTTAGTAACTGTGTAATAATTAAAAAATTAAATAAACATTGCTGTAGAGCAAGCAAATATATATATATTTATATGGCTGTGTAAAGTCCTGTTTTTTTTTTTTTTTTTAGTTATATATATTTAAACTTGTAGCCATACCACCCTTGTTTGACTGTCCTACCCCATACTGTTTTGAACTAGTGCTTAACTTATCTTTATCCTTAATTTTCAATTTTATTTTTAATTTACTTAATAGTATTTATACTACAGCTATACTGTTTTTCACCTTAACTTAATTGATCTATCCTCATTTGCCAATTCCTACTATTTTATTTTATATTATTTTTATTAATTTTATTATCATTATTTACTAACATCAATTTATTCCATTTTAAACATTCCTTATTTTACTTAACTTCTTGTGTAGTTTAAAACTACAATCTATATCATTTCCCCATTGGCTCAGTATTTAATAAGACATCATATGCATAGATTGGACGTTAAGTTGGACTCAACTAGGAAGTCCCTCAAAGCTACTTCACTGTTCAAGCACTGTTCATTGTTCAAGCAACCACATGGTCGTTTTGTTTGCCCCTCAAATTTGGTCGATTGTGATTGGTTGTCTCATAATACAAGCTGCAAATTGATGCTTGTGATTGGTTGGATAAAAATTGGTGGTCTGGTGATCACGTGGTTGAAACTGATCTATATCACAGAAATTAAAGTTTAGAACGTTTCTTCCTTTTGCACCCCTTTTAGTGGTTTTTGTACCGATATAAAATGTAGCCTATTGTTGGAGCAGAGATAAATACCTTCATTTTGCCACGCCACCCTTATTTTTCAAATCGGCTCGGTAGTTCCAGAGGTTACACCCTACAAACAAACACGCAAACAAACATACAAACGTTATATCTTTATAATATTAGTACAGATTAAATAACAATATAATTATTAAAATATCATGAAATATGTGTTTTCTTTCTCTCCATAAGAATCAGCTTTTATGTGCAACCCGAGATATAAAAAAAAAAGTTATCATCCTTTACTAATTCTAATCCAAATAATCGTCCAAAAATCAAAAGCTGCACAGTATATAAGCTTAGCCGTCCATTGTTGTACATAATCGTTATTGACTCTTTCCTATTATTTAGACTTTGTTGGATATTTTTTATATTTTCGTTTGAGGAATTTTGTAAAATTATTTTCTATTTTCTCTCTATTCTCTATTTTATTGACTCTCTCCTATTGCTTAGACTTTGTTGGATATTTTTTATATTTCCGTTTGAGGAGTTTTGTAACATTATTTTCTATTTTCAGATATTTACACATCAGCCTGAAACATTCATAATTATGAAAGCTGAAATATCCTTCCTATTGTCTATAACCATACCAGCAAACTTATTCCAGACTAGAAAAACTAAAGACATATCATGATTCCTATGTAAAGCTGTGAGAATCTTTAGGAATAAGATGTCGTACCCTGTTGATTCCTATATGAAACTCTCCTAGGATTTGCCTTAATATTAAAACAGTAAATAACAAGACTCTTAGAAAACCAATATACATTTGATATCTCTACACCATTAATGTGTATTTGTAAGACTTGCTATGAAAAATAATACAGAAGAGTGTAATAGCTGGAAGATCTACAGTAATGACAAAAGACTTACTGAAAATAAAATGAAAATGGGAAATATATCCGATAAATTACTTACAAAAATGTTTTATGATCAATAACTTTGCCTCGAAGAAGAATTTTTGAACGCATATATTGTTAGGTAATAATATATCGTAATATTTGCAAATAACAGTTTATACTCATAAGCGTGTTAAGTGATTTTTATATAGTGATTTTTGTTTGTCCTTTAGTTTTTGTTTAATTTTAATTTAATTTTTATTTATATTTATTTTATTATTATTATTATTATTATTATTATTATTATTATTATTATTATTATTATTATTATTATCTAGCTCAGTAATGCTCTACAAATTTTTTTAAAAACACTAAAGTCCAGCTATAACTTTTTATTAATTTTCCCGTTTTCAAAAAATGTTTTCTATAACGTATATAGATTTTTCATTTTAAAAAAAAAAGAAAAGAATGGTTCTGGTATTAATTTTAAATTATAATCGCATTTATTTAGACAAAGCAGCCCGAATTGTCCCAAGCTTTTTAAAAAAAAGCCTTCTATAAAGGAAAATTACCGAAAATTGCTAATTTTTATTAACAAAATGTTTAAGCACACTTAAAATTGTTTGAGTATCAAGGTTGATCAAGAACTTTTTCAAGTTTTGATGTGTTGGGAAGGTAATAAATATGTAAAAAATTGCTTATTTCGTTGCCCGAAATTTCCCTTTAATTATTTATCTTATACAGGGTTCTCCATCTCATCGTTGTCCAATAGTTAATTCTTAAACCGTTAGCTTTAGAGATATAATTAATTCCAATTACAAAAATGCTTCAGATTTTTTTACTCCGTCTTATTTAAAATTGTTTACGTCAAAATAGTTATTTTTGTAAAAGTTATGTAATTCAAATTTTTAAACGGTCCTGAGTCCTATAAGTTATATTTAGAAAAATCTTCTCCGTGATGCTCTAAAAATCAAAACAAGAAAATTTCATTATTTTATAACGCCTCCTAGATGGCACTGTTTGCTTTTTTTACCGGGCCTGCCACAAAGACCAAATTCACTTGCGTGACGTCACAAGCGAGATCCATACTACTTAAAATTTTCCACGTACTTTTTTCGGTCGTGTTGATTGTTTACAATGGTATTTTCATATTATTTATTATTTTATTTAGTAATTAATAATATTTTAAGTATATTTAGATTATAATGCTATAATTAACTACAGATTATAACTGTTAAAAAAAAGTGTATAGATTATATCTAGAAAATAATGGGGACGAAATTTTGTGCTTCTGTTTTCAAATCTAACTACGATACTAAAAAGCAATATGCTACAGTTTTCATATCCCCAGAGGATAATGAAAAGAAGAAACTGTAGCTAAGAAATTTATATCGTGATAATTTTACTCCTATTTCAACAGCATTGATCTCAATTAAACATTTTGATGAACGTTTTATAGTAAAAATAGCAAAAACAGCGCCATCTCGATGGCCCCGATAATAGCCACTCTTTTATTTAACTCAACTTGTGTTTTGTATGTAAATATGGAACTTCGTAATCGATTTTTTACTGACTTCCTGATATGCTAGAATTATAAAAATTGTGTTCAGAGATGTGTTTCCGATGACAATAGACATTTTAAAAATTTTAGAATCTAATTATAAATTAATACATTCATTTTAAGGCATTTTTGCGTTAGCCCGCCATAGGTGATAAATCGCCAAATATTCTTTATGGATGCCATGGGGCCATATTTTATTCAAAATTATTTTTAAAAATAAAATTGCATAAAAGTTACATTTTTAGAAAGATTGTTCAAAAAAAATGTTTGTTTGAGAGGTGAGTTACATTAAAAAATGTATAGATTCTGAGATAACTTCAGTGGAAATTAGCTTAACAGCCAAATATCTCAATCCATTAGAGTAAATAAACACAGAAGATTTGTTCTTTATGAGTCATAAAATATTAAACCATGGAGGTAATCATTCGCAAAGCAAGATCTTCATGGTGAAAAAAAATCGCATTCGTAAACGTGGCATACGTAATAAGAAAAAAAAGGGCATGCTCATTTCGCTCCTAGCAGACGACATAATTCATTTCACTGAAATAATGAGGAGGATTTTTTTTTACATTGTGAAACTAGTTATAAAACGAACGCACCTCATATGTCACGTTTAGCGTATAATTTCCAACTTGTTTAGTCAGTCGTTAGTTTTACAGCGATGAATCGCTGCTGATGTTAATCATTGCGATCATACATATCCAGACCTGCCAAGTCTCCGGATTTTTGGATACCAGTATTTTAGTACAGAAAATGTTGTTTTATTTGATAGGAGCATTCTACAATTTAAAAAGTACAACATTTTCTCTAAAAAAAAATACTGGTGTGCAAAAAGAGACTTGGACCGGAGACTTGGCAACTCTGCATATCTTTATCAGTATGACTTGCAATGTAATTAACACTTTTCTTATTTATGTTCCAACGTGTAAAAAAGGGTTAGCATTAATTTCTAATAGTACCCATTTTTTTAAATAAGTAATCTATCAATGAAATTTTGTTAAAAATAATTAAGCTATTAACTTGATATGTATATTTTATCTTGCTGCTTTTGGATATTGGCGAATACTCATTGACAGTTTTCAGTTGATAATTTAGAATTGACCATGGCTTGACCGCATCAGTTCGTAGATTGTTTTTGTTTTTTGGCACATTGGATTTTATATTTTTATTTTTATTTAGTTAATTTTTTTATTATTATTAAAGTGAAAAATGATTTCTTAAACTACATTAAATTATCTTCTACAAAAATTGGGTATCTTTATTTACATATAGTTAATTTCTTGCAATGATAATAATATCTCAATTTTATCAATTCAATTAATTTGGGTAAAAAGTTAATTTATGGCGAATCTTCTTTTGTAAAGAAATGAATCAGACCTTAAAGAATCTTAATTTAAAACATTTAATTGAATGTCGAAATGTAGTACTTCAATGGGAAAAAAATACATTTCAGCAAACATCTACTTTTAAACTACTTTGTATTGTATATGTAAGTATTTCATGGCAACTTTAAAAGAATCACTATTTATTCATTTGACTCATACAAATATAAGATACTTAAAAAACTAAAGTAAAATGTACGAAACTCTTTTATCGCAATCCTTGAATTATATTTCTTAAACAGCTTTTATCTTTAAAATATCTAGATTCGCTTTGATAATTGACTTTATTGAACAAACTTCACTCTTTTTTTTTTTGGAATAAATGTTGTTTGATGGGGATTTAAAAGATTTTTCGATAAAGAATGTCAAAATAGCACTACTTTCTAGCAATGTATAGCTCGAGGAGGATAACTAAAGTTTGTGTAAATTATGTTTAGAGGACGATTGATATATATACAATTAAATTGTTTTTTATCTTTTTTTTTTTAGATATTAAATAAACATATTATTTCAAGCTGTCTTAATTTAACATATCTATATATTTTTACTTTTGCTTTTACACTTACAACCAGATATTTGATAATCACAACGTTTTAACAAGGATATATTATTAGCCACACACAGGGTGGCTTATTCTTTCAATCTCTATCATTTTTCATATTTATGAAAAGTCACAGCAATCCATCGTTGCCACAGATTAATCTCGGAAAATGAAACATTTGAAGTTACTTAAAAAATTAATAACTCGAAAAGTATTTGTCACAAAATTGTTTGACAAACTGCGTTAGAATGGTAAAAAATTGTATTTTTCTTGATATAAATTTCAAATCTAATGATTATGTCGTTTTTCAAATATTAGATTTCAAAAATTACAAAACTTCACAATGGAGTACCGTAGCGAAACTTTTACGCGTAAAAAGATAATGATAAAGGCATTGTGGCTCGACGTGTATCGTGTATACTGGCCATAGCATGAGTATGAGTAACGAATTATAGTAAACTTATTATTCTGTTAAAATATAAAAGTGAATTATGTATATACATTTTTAAAAAATAAAGAAAAACATTTTATCACAAACATCAACAAAATTTTTTCTTCTATTTATTCCCTTATTCCAAAGATATCGTTTTATCGTCTGCTGCCATGGCAACATGAATTAAATTTCATTAAAAAAATTGCTCAGTGGTAGAAAAATATTTTTCTAAATCGAATGGTTATTGAACAACTCAACACTTTAACAGGGGAATTTTTATCTGTTATTTAGATATTTTAAAATTGTTTGTTGTCATTGCGTTTTTATTCTGAGTTACAGCTAGTTTATTTATTTTTTAAATAAAAGCCGAGTGCGGCAATCTATATTCGGCCTTATAGCAGAATTTTCTCCTCTTGTTTTATTCATTACTGTCTGTTATGAGATGGGATTATTTTATTCATTGCTGTCTGTTATGAGATGGGATTATTATTTAAGTACTTCAAGGATGACTTTATATACTTAATATATCCCAACATACTTTTTATCTAGAACTATTTAACTTCATAGTTAGATTTGAAAAGTACACTGATTTAAATAAATATTAAACATATTAAATAAATATTCAAATACATATATGTAACGAATTGGAGACAGAGACGAATTGGGAAATGATAATTTGAACTCGTGAACCTCTTTGTATGGACCGAACTCGTTTAGTTCCACTTTCCGTCTTACAGGCATCCTCGTGACTTCGATCGGAGGTTGCAAGTGCCATTATGTTAATTTTTGGTACCTACATGGTCGTAGGTTGATCAAGCATCTGAAATCTGCAAAATCTTCTAATTTTCGAGCAAGTTCTTGCTAATATTTTGGTGTTTGTAATATTTTCCAGCAGAGGGTGAAGTTGTCAAACCGGGCAGATTTATTGGATAATTAGCTCTTGATTGATGTGTGGGGACTTGTGATGACCGAAGGTTTGGCCAAGACATGGCTGCAGATAACCACAAACACTTGCAATTTGCGTAAACTCTTCACATTTTAAATTAAAGTTAGTTCGAATTTGAATTCTGAAAGTAATAAATGCAGCTGAAAAACAAAGCTAACAACGACAAAAAAGAGTTTTTGAATAAAAGATTTAAAGATAGAAAAATCAGCTGGGAATTTTAATTTTAAATTTTGAATTTTATTTTTATCCATTCATACATACATGAAATACTTTTCCATTTCATAGTAAAGTATGTTGAAGAACAACTGACACTTACTTATGGCAAGCGATTTATTGGTAGAATCACATATTTTTGCAGTCGAAGTTATAAAGATGGAAGACGATTTTTATGAAATCACTGGAAATTTTCCCGTTAGAATAAAAGGAAGCTGTATTATCAACAATGAATTTATTGACTTCATAAAAGTAGAGACAATTACACTATTGTTCATTTTAAAACTTATATCTTGTCTGTATTACACCAGAGCAAATAAAGTAGATATTACATATTAGAAGTGCATCAAATTAAAGAACATCTCCGCCAAGTGACATAGATTTATTTAGCAAGTCGAAAAACGTAAAAAATCTTATCTCCAAGGCTGCGTAGGCATGTTATATACTAGCAATTCGCTCAAGAATATGTTGACGTACCTTATAAACGCGCCAACGGGATGGTAGTTAGGAGGGAGGTAGGGGAAAAACAGAGGTGTGACTTGCTTAGTGATTGGTTGACAAGGTTTAGCAAAGCGGGCAAATTCCTGACGTAAAGTCGGTACTCTTTATCAGAAGAATAGAGATAAAAAAGGTGAAAAATTAGACGCGGGAATTACTTGCAAAGGCTGCTGAGATATCGTAGACAAGGCAGACTAGATCTACAGGCATATTCAATTGAGATTAATGTATGAAGCTTCCCGCCAGAGGACTCTGATACCCTGCCCAAAATTGAAAATTGACTTTAACCGTAATTGAAACAACCTGGGCAGGGTTGAAATGTAAATAAACACCAAAATTACGTCACGTCGCCATGGTTACGTTTGCAACTCTTCTAACATTCCAATCAAGATTAGAAATGACAGCGAATTCCAATAACTGTTCATTTTTCGATTATTAAAATAGTATTGCAAGGGAAAATATGGTAAATTGTTGCGTTTATAATTGTAAATCTCGAAGTGATCGTAGCTGTAGTATTGGAGATAACGGCGAAAAACTATTGTTTCATAAATATCGTTTCCTTTTCTTTTTTTTTAATCGGTTATAAAAAGGAAAAAAGTCGCCAAATTTTAGGATTTTTTCCTTTAGTGGTAACCTGGCAATTATATTAAGTTACTGGTTTGGCGCGGATTTGAAAATCGCGCCAATCGAAAAGTCGACAAAGATTGACGCGTGAGTGTAATACCAAAATACAATCAATTTTATTATTACTTATTTTAAGAAATTTGTTGAATGTTCTGCTTAAAACAGCAAACTATTGCTTTAAATGTATTCGTGTAGCTAGTGTTCTCCGTAACAGTTTGAGTCTCAGAATTTACATAATGTTCCTGATGATTTTTTTTTCTTTTTTTTTTTAGATTTTTTTCTTACAGAAAACAAATGTTTGAAGTGTGTTTTAATTTTTATACTGCATAATAATCTCACACACTACAGATGTCAAGTGGCACATTTTAAAATATTTCGATTTATGATTTTTCATTGAAACAATTACAAATAATTTTTAATACATTTAAGACTATTTTTTAAAGCTTATTCAAAAACTACAAGCAAAATAAACATAAATAAAAACTTTAAAAAGGTGACATATGACAACGATAGAAATAGTGTTAAAGTATCGCATGCAATTATAAACAAATAAGAATCTAGCAAACCTTAAAAATTCACATTTGTTAATGTAGCTATAAAATGCAACAATCTTTACAAAAATATGTTTATAAATAATGTGAAATTGAATGGTATAACTATTTAATTAGTTTATTTGAAAATACGATTAATGTATCTCAAACTTCGATGATGATCGAAATAAAAGACGTTAATAAAATACGAGCCGTTATCTGGGCAGGGTTTTAATGTAAACAAAGACCACGTGGTCCAATGAAATGGTTCAGGGTTTGAAGTTTAATCCGGCTTCACATTTTCGGCGGTTTTTGGCGAAATGAGCGGGCCGTATATACATTATAGTCGGCCATGTCGTAGAATAGTCTTAATAAAAATAAAAATGGCATTAAGAAATGTTCCAAAGAAATAAAAATTCAATGTCTCAAAATATGAAGGAATAAATTAGGGGTTTTTTACAAAGAAGTGTCGCTTTTAACAGATTAAGGTTTTTAGAATAAGAATTAAAAAAATATGTTGATTAAAGGTATGGAATTAAAATATGAATTATATTTAAGATATTATTAAAAGACAGGGAAAATGGTAGATATTTTAAGAATTTGGAATAAACTAATTAAGGTAAAATGGCGAATTTTTTTTATTATTACATATTATAAATATAATTTTTCAGTATAATTTAAGTATGCCTTCGTGGAACGAATGTATGTAAATGTCAATGGATGTTTTGAAAACACTATGTAATTTTTCCATGTTATACGATAAGTTCCTTCATCAGTATGATTTGGCTAGAGACATTATTTAAAATTTTAAAATGAACTATGGAATTTAAAATATTGTTCAGTATTACTTTTAAGCAACATTTGCGTGCTTTTTTCTTTATAAAATGGGTTTTTTTAAGGTGAGGTATTGAATTGCATGAGAAGTGTATTATGTTGGTTTTATGAAAGTGAATTTATACCTTCAAGTTTATACATATAAGCAAATTATTTATTTCTAATAATAAAACATTATCCTTAAAATAATCATGATTTATAGGCACCTTGGTGTGATATAGACGTAATGTAGACATAATGTTTTTTATTTTTAAAACTACTGCATTATTTTCACACTTTACAGAATTATATAAAATAAACTATGTTGAAATATTTTATGCAAATGTTCCAAATGTCAAAATTACCTTAAAGTGAAAAATAATAAATAGATACATATTAATTTCTGATATTATTCGACGTATTTGTTTTTTATAATCAATTAGGTTATAATTTTTAATTCTGACTAATATAATCATTATATTGTTTTGCATTATTATGCTTGAGTTAATAGATATTGATTATCTGCCAGTAAATGCTTTGTTTGAAAAGTGGCATAGTAATTTTGGACGTGGATATTTAGGATTAGGTAATCAATATCCCCTGTTAAGCTGACATATTTTATTGATTTTAAGGTAAATATTATCGAATACTGTTTTGCTTGCTGCATGACATATTTAGGATAATGTATTTTGAATAATTAGTTGGATAGTTGATTAAAACAAGCTTTAGAGAAATGTATAAGGAAATATTTTTTAATATAATAACATTATATTAATATATAAATATAATACCTTTATTTTATATGTTATTTATTTGTAAGTATGTACATTTCATCTTTTATACCACAGATTTGTAAAATATAGCAAAGTTTTTTTTTCTAAATTACATGCTGAATCATATATTATATTAACATTTGACTGTGTGTTTGTATTTCACATCTACTTCTCGGAGAATAAAAGGATGCTAGTAATACCAATTACTCGTAAGGGTTCGAGGATTTAATAACTTTCGAAATTTCGAAATTTAAATTACTTTCCGATATATTATGTTTTTTATTCTTAATGAAATTTCTGTAATGTTAACTACCAAATTACTCCAATATGGAGAATAAAAGGGGAAAAATGGGAAATTATGGAGATTACTATATTTTTATTGACGTCATTTTCTTAATTAAAACTGGATTTTTTTTTTTTCAATTTGAATGAATGGCGAAAAAATATTTTGATGAAATTATACACTGCAAATACGCAGCACACATTGGGAACACATTTGGAACACTTTGATTCAAAAAAGTGTTCCAGTCACCTTAATGTGTACTGAATGTGTCTCCTTCATGTGTTCCGAATATGCTCCGCTATAAAGAAAGTGTTCTGAAAGTGCACCGAAAGTGTTTTGTTCAGGATATCTGTTAAATCTAAACTTGTGAACACATTTGAGAACAGATTAGGAGCACATTTGGGCACACTTGTGAAATCATCGCTTTCAAAAAGTGCGTTAGAAAGTGTGCTGAACAAAAGAAGTGTTATCAGAAGTATTCCGAAAACTGTTCCAAAAAGTGCCCTTCAACGTGTTCTAAAAAAGGTGACAAAATAAATGTTTTAAAAAGTGTTCTGAAAAGTGTATAAAGATTCGAAGTGTATGTCTCAAGAAAATTTGAAGAATTAAAGACATGTTTCACATATATATAAAAAAACGCTTTATAAATCGGTTTATTTTAAAGAACAAAATATCGTATGTCGACCATTCGATGTCTAAAAATCATTATGTCAGAGTTTTTTTTAGCTTTACATTCAACCAAAGAGAATAAACAAATTTAAGGTTTTTGCATTCAACTGATCAATTATTGCCTCCTGCTTAATTTAATGAAAACAAGTTGGAAATTGTACGTCAAACGTTACAAACGAGGTGCGTTCGTACGCACGTTTTAGAATTAAATTCATGATATCCCGTGCGTAGAACGGGTTAAGCAGCTAGTTAAGTATATATTTTATGACACTGTTCATACAAATATCTTAACTAGTTATATAAATATTCAGATATATATGTATCAGCTAGTTATATAAATATTCAGATCTTGATGATTTTTAATTCTGTGAAATGAATTATATCGTCTGCAGATTAATTTCTGTAATAAAATAAGTATCTCGCTCGCTTGACGATTTAACATCCATCGGAAGCTCCTATAACAAAAAAGCACCGATTTAAAAAAAAAAATCAAATTTCTTAATAAATATTTTTATTAATATCTCCTAAAGTTTTGATTCGATTTTAATAAAATTTGAAATGTCTCGACAAAATTCTGCAAAGATAATATATTTTAAATTGCAAACCATTTGGTTGGGTAGTTTTTGCGTTGTTATATGCGGACAGACAGACAGACGGACGGACAGACAGACAGACGGACGGACAGACGGACGGACCAAGCGACGACTATAGGTGCTACGTATTTATATAATTACGAACGCACCTAAAAACAATTTTCAATTAATTATTTCTGACAGATGGTGATTAAAACTTTTCACAAAAGCTTTAAAGTGAAATGGTTTAGTGGATAAAAAGACACTTTTTAGGCATTTATTTCAATTCATAAAATGGAAATATTTTTATATAAGCCTGTCAAAATAAAATTATTTTTATTCCACTAGCTTCGAAGTTCGAAGTCAAATCTTGTAAGAACGTAAAGCTTTTGACAAATGACATCATTGAAAACGTAAAATTTCATTGAGAAAAATTTTAACCGCCATGGTAAATAATTCCTTACTTGAAATTTAGTATTTAATACAATTAATGTAAGAAATTATTTCTTAATGTGCAATAAAATTGCGTTTCTTTTACCTTTAAAACAATCGACAACTCGCATGCAATTTAAATCCAACACATCAGATTGCTAAGCCAATAATTTATTTTAAATAAATAGATGTATTTTCGATTGCTTGAACTTTGTCAAATATGTAATTATTATTTTATTTTTTATTCAAATTTTAAAACAATACGACACAACTATCTTATTAAACATTTTAGAGCTAAATTAAAATTGTTTGGAACTGTTTTGGAACTCTTTAAAAAATAATAAAAAAGGAGGGTAAAATTTAATTAACCTCTGAAACCATGTAGCAATTAAACCTCCGTAGAACAGAAATTAATGTAAAAAAACAGGACTGTGTCCGTAATCAATGTGACAATCCGTGACAATCGTGTCCCGGGGCAAGTCTAAATAAGGCAACACTTGTTCTTCTTGGTGCTGTAGGGACATGAAATATTGCATTTTTCCATTCTTTATTTTCGATTTCACTTAGTTTTCTCCTTTCATATTGAGAATCCATTTTTCTCTTTATAATTCCTTATATTGAATTGAAAGGTATTTCATTGCTTGGTGTTTGTATTATTTTAGTTCCTTTTTTGGCTAATTGGTCAGCCGCTTCATTCCCGTGTATTCCACAATGGGCCAGGATCCATTGTAGTTCCATTTCCTTTCCACTCTCTTTTAGTTGTTTAAAAATTTTCCTGCAGTCTGCAATTCTTATTGAGTCGGGGATCTTAAAGGAAGTTATTGCTTGAATAGCAGAGATTGAATCTGATAAGATAACTGCTTTTTTTTTTTATCTTTTTCTCGTATAATTAGCTGTTGTGTGGCAATACAGATAGCCCGCATCTCTCCATCGAGCGGTGTTGTATTTGTTCCCAAGGATGCATAAAATGCGAAGAGTTCCGAGTAGATTCCAGCACCCGCATTCTCTTCCAAAGAGAGTCTAAATCCGTCTGTATAAACGTGGAGCCATTCTTTTATGGGGTATCTAGTATAAATAGTTTCCATTGCATATGCATGTAACTCTTTATCCCCAGCATCCTTTTTCCTAATTGGATACAGCAAATCAGTGTTACCTCGTATACAAGGTAATTCTGTCGGGTTCAACATTGGAAGCAGCTTTTCCGGATTACTAGGAATTTCTAGTTCAAGGCGATACTCAGTTACTTTCTGCATAAATCCCTGCTGAGTTTTTAACTTACTTAATTGTTCAGTATTATATTCTCTCCAGTAATTATTTGAAGGCAGTCTAATAAGTTTCTCAAATAAAATTAATGTCTTTCCTCTAATAATCTCCTCAATAGGCTTATTATCTGTCAAACGCAACATTGCCTGGATCGGTGTGGTTTTAATCGCACCGGTTATTAATCTTAAAGCTTGATTCTGAACTCTTTCGAGTTTTTCGATATAAAGCCCTGAGCATGTTATCATTGACTCACAGCAATACGTTATCAAAGGCTTAATATACATATTATACGTGGTATTAAGGGTGTCTCTACAGCAGCCCCACATCACTCCTGCTAACCTTTTGAGAATTGAAAATCTCTTAATGGCCTTTTCTGAAATATTTTCAATATGGTGTTTCCATGATACTGCCATTGGTTTCCCTAATAAGTATGCCCATATACCTTATGGTCATTTCCGTTTCTTGGTGACTTAGTATAAACGTTTGATATGATCAACCTTAATCAAATAAAGAGGACTATTGAATGTCTTTTTTAACCTATTAAAATAAAGCAGTTATGGTCGATATGTCTTTTGTTTTATAATTGTATTAACCTGTACCGAAAAATAAAAACATTCATTTTAAAGATTTTCGTTTTTTTTTTTTTTTTTTTTTTTGTTTCCCGAATCGTTGTTCGAAGAAAATTATTTTCCCTGTTTTTACCTGTTGTGTGAGCGAGTTTTGCCCGTTTCTTTTTTTCTTTTTTTTTGTCAATATATTTTGGGAAAACATTTGTTAATTTTCTTAGGCTTTTCTTGTAATGTGTACCGTATTTGTGTTAATTCTTTATCTTATCTCACGGTAATGAAAGAAGTCAGAAGGAAAATTGGAAAACGATACTTTGCTGGATTTGTTTTGTCTCCTATTGTAACTATTTATTTAATCAGAAACATATGGTTAGTATTTTTTAAAGTAAATTAGTGTCTTTTTAAGAGCTTCAGAATACTATTTTTGTTTCAAAAATAAAGTATTGTGATACCTAAAAAATATTTTATAATAGTTTTAAACCATTTTTCAAAATGCGTATAATATTATTTTATATATTTGTTTTATTTGTAATATATAATTATTCCTTGATATTTGGATACGGGTGTGTGAAATTATTAGAAGGATCTATGAACTTTCACATCGCATGAGAACGTGTAATCATCCAAATGCAATTTGTTTTTTATGTAGTTTTATGATATTTATGTTTTGCTAATAAATTAAATATATTTTATTGGAAGACTTTATAAAAAAAAAACAGTCATTGTTGAAGGATTTTACCTACCAATTAAAATAAAACAGCTTTGATAGACATGTTTTTTTTTCAAGAATTTCATTACTTTATATTTAAAAACAAAAACATTCAAGATTATTAAAGATTTTCTCATTTTCTTCTCCAAATCTTCACTCGAAGATATTGTTTCTACCTGCTCCATAAGCAATTACTACTTTTCTGCCAATATGTTTCTAAAAACACATTATTACTTTTTCCCCTTATAATGTGTATTATTTTTGTGTTAATTCTTTATTTTACTTCACGGTAATGAAAGTAGTTAGAAGAAAAATTGGAAAACGATACTTTACAGAATTTGTTTCTTCTATTATATATATTTATTAGGTAGCTTTCAATACAAAAAAGTCCTTCCGGCCTGTACCGGGAGGAAAAGGTAGCTTTCCTATATCTTCGTTTTAAAATTTTAGCTAATGTTACACGAAAACAGCAAGCTAAAATGCAAAGAAACGTTTACCAAAGATTCGTTAATACTGAATTTGAATAAGAAATTCGCCAAATTATTGAGCAATAGCCAAATTAGCTTCATTTATGAAGACTTATTTTGTTCGCCAAATTTGGCATATTTCGCCAAATGTCGCCAATTTTGGCGAGAACTTGGGGCTAACGGATATGAATATATAGTTTTATGCGCATGATTGGGAAAATTATTACAACAATGGAAGAAAATAATTTGCGAGTAATCGCGTTAATGTGCTGTTTTGTTTCAAAATGTCAGCCACCCTAGAATTTCAAACTGCTCTATCTCAGCCATTTTTTAAGATAGAGGTAAACCAAAAAATGCTCTGGAATCCTTGTATCAAGGCCTAACACGTAATTAAAAAATAAATTTGAATTATTATTTTTTTGTATATTTATTTTAGTTTTAAATTTTTAAATGGCCGCCATCTTGAAACAAAATGGCGGACCAAGCTGGCCAACGAACTCGGTCGAGACATTAGTGACCTTAATACACACAATTAGTTTCATCAAAATCGATTCATAAATACGGGCGTTATCGTATGACATAGGTCAGATATATATATATATATATATATATATATATATATATATATAGGGTGGTTTTGGGGTCTGGGGTCATGATCGGTGAAAATATATCGAAATTTTCTGGAACTGCTTTCCTCCGAACGGCTGCAATAGGTAGCTTTATACTTTTTTGTATTGAAAGCTACCTAAAAGTATAAAGCTACCTATTGTAGCCGTTCGGAGGAAAGCAGTTTCGGAAAATTTCGATATATTTTCACCGATCATGACCCCCAGACCCCAAAACCACCCTCCGTTCAAATGTTGATTTATATATATATATATATATATATATCTGACTTATGTCATACGATAACGCTCGTATTTATAAATCAATTTTGATGAAACTAATTGTGTGTATTAAGCTAGCCAATGTCTCGACCGAGTTCGTTGGCCAGCTTGGTCCGCCATTTTGTTTCAAGATGGCGGCCATTTAAAAATTTAAAACTAAAATAAATATACAAAAAAATTAAAAATTAAAATTTATTTTTTAATTAATTGTTAGGTCTTGATACAAGGATTCCGGAGTATTTTATGTTTTACCTCTATCTTTAAAAACGGCTGAGATACAGCAGTTTGAAATTCTAGGGTGGCAGACATTTTGAAACAAGATAGCACATTACAAAAATCTAATGATTAATTTATAAGTTTTAGTGAACGCGACTTCTCGCAAATTATTATCTTTCATTGTTGTAATCATTTTCCCATCATACGCATAAAGCTATATATTCATATCCGTTAGCGCCAAATTCTCGCCAAACTTGGTGACATTTCGCCAAATTTGGCGACCGAAATAAGTCTTTATAAATGAAGCCAACTTGGCTATAGCTCAATAATTTGGCAAATTTCTTATTCAAATTCAGTATTAACGAATCTTTTGTATACGGTTTCTTTGCATTTTAGCTTGCTGTTTTCGAGTAACATTAGCTAAAATTTTAAAACGAAGATATAAGAAAGCTACCTTTTCCTCCCGGTACAGGCCGGAAGGACTTTTTTTATATTAATATAATACGCAACATAACTATATTCGTTACATTTCAGTAAATGACATATTCATTAAATTTCTGCAAAACTTAACCGTTTTCTTATAGCTACTTTTAATTTTTTAAACCTAAAAGTAATTTTTCTCCAAAACTTAAAAAAAAAAGTCCTTCCGGCCTGTACCGGGAGGAAAAGGTAGCTTTCCTATATCTTCGTTTTAAAATTTTAGCTAATGTTACACGAAAACAGCAAGTTAAAATGCAAAGAAACGTTTACAAAAGATTCGTTAATACTGAATTTGAATAAGAATTTCGCCAAATTATTGAGCAATAGCCAAATTGGCTTCATTTATAAAAACTTATTTTGGTCGCCAAATTTGGCGATATTTCGCCAAATGTCGCCAATTTTGCCAATTTTGGCGTTAACGGATATGAATATATAGTTTTATGCGTATGATTGGGAAAATTATTACAACAATGAAAGAAAATAATTTGCGAGTAATCGCGTTAATGTGCTGTTTTGTTTCAAAATGTCAGCCAAACTAGAATTTCAAACTGCTCTATCTCTACGTAACGCGATAACTCTTGACAGAAATAACCGTTTTGCTTCCAATTTTGTTTATAGGTTCCTTGTGATAAGGCACTTCCCTGATTAGTTTTGGGGATTGATTGTTTAACTATAAAGGGGGGAACGGGGGGGGGCTAACCCCCCTTAATTAAGATAAATGGTTTTTTCATGCAGAATTGTTCAATTTTCTTCAAATTTTGTATATAGGTTCATTGTGATAAGGTTCTTTCCTGATTACACTAGATTAATTTTAACACAATTATTTCAAATTGGTAAATAAATCATACGAGTAGTAATTTTCCAACTGGACAAAAATGTGTAATCACGTATCCAGCGTTTACTGGAGTTCCTTTACCTGCGATCTTTTCTGTTGAGCTGATTAAAATATCAGACCAGATTCTCTGATCAATAAGGTTAACTGGATGAATTATGCCCTCCAGATTCGACCGGGATAGCTCAGTGGTAGAGCGTGGCGGCTTCAGCCAAGCGATCCCAGGTTCGAATCCTGGCCCGGACATTTTTCGTCCAGTTGGAAAATTACTACTCGTCTTTCCTGATTAGTTTTGGAGGTTCATAGGTTAAGTATAAAGGGGCTAACGGGGGGGGGGGGGGGGAATCCTCCCCCTTAATTTAGATAAAGGAATTTTTCATGCAGAGTTATCCGATTTTCTTCCAATTTTGTTTATAGGTTCCTTGTGATAAGGCGCTTCCCTGATTAGTTTTGGGGATTGATTGGTTAACTATAAAGGGGGGGGGGGGAACGGGGGGCTAACCCCCCTTAATTTGGATAAATGGTTTTTTCATGCAGGATTATCCAATTTTCTTCAAATTTTGTATATAGGTTCATTGTGATAAGGTTCTTTCCTGATTAGTTTTGGGGGTTCATAGGTTAAGTATAAAGGGGGTAACGGGGGGGGGGTTAATCCTCCCCCCTTATTTTAGATAAATTATTTTTTTCATGCAGAGTTATCCGATTTTCTTACAATTTTGTTTATAGGTTCCTTGTGATAAGGCGCTTCCCTGATTAGTTTTGGGGATTGATTGGTTAACTATAAAGGGGGGGGGAACGGGGGGCTAACCCCCCTTAATTTGGATAAATGGTTTTTTCATGCAGGATTATCCAATTTTCTTCAAATTTTGTATATAGGTTCATTGTGATAAGGTTCTTTCCTGATTAGTTTTGGGGGTTCATAGGTTAAGTATAAAGGGGGTAACGGGGGGGTTAATCCTCCCCCCTTATTTTAGATAAATGAATTTTTCATGCAGAGTTATCCGATTTTCTTCCAATTTTGTTTATAGGTTCCTTGTGATAAGGCGCTTCCCTGATTAGTTTTGGGGATTGATTGGTTAACTATAAAGGGGGGGGAACGGGGGGCTAACCCCCCTTAATTTGGATAAATGGTTTTTTCATGCAGGATTATCCAATTTTCTTCAAATTTTGTATATAGGTTCATTGTGATAAGGTTCTTTCCTGATTAGTTTTGGGGGTTCATAGGTTAAGTATAAAGGGGGTAACGGGGGGGTTAATCCTCCCCCCTTATTTTAGATAAATGAATTTTTCATGCAGAGTTATCCGATTTTCTTCAAATTTTGTTTATAGGTTCCTTGTGATAAGGCGCTTCCCTGATTAGTTTTGGGGATTGATTGGTTAACTATAAAGGGGGGGGGGGGAACGGGGGGCTAACCCCCCTTAATTTGGATAAATGGTTTTTTCATGCAGGATTATCCAATTTTCTTCAAATTTTGTATATAGGTTCATTGTGATAAGGTTCTTTCCTGATTAGTTTTGGGTGTTCATAGGTTAAGTATAAAGGGGGTAACGGGGGGGTTAATCCTCCCCCCTTATTTTAGATAAATTATTTTTTTCATGCAGAGTTATCCGATTTTCTTCCAATTTTGTTTATAGGTTCCTTGTGATAAGGCGCTTCCCTGATTAGTTTTGGGGATTGATTGGTTAACTATAAAGGGGGGGGGGAACGGGGGGCTAACCCCCCTTAATTTGGATAAATGGTTTTTTCATGCAGGATTATCCAATTTTCTTCAAATTTTGTATATAGGTTCATTGTGATAAGGTTCTTTCCTGATTAGTTTTGGGGGTTCATAGGTTAAGTATAAAGGGGGTAACGGGGATGTTAATCCTCCCCCCTTATTTTAGATAAATTATTTTTTTCATGCAGAGTTATCCGATTTTCTTCCAATTTTGTTTATAGGTTCCTTGTGATAAGGCGCTTCCCTGATTAGTTTTGGGGATTGATTGGTTAACTATAAAGGGGGGGGAACGGGGGGCTAACCCCACTTAATTTGGATAAATGGTTTTTTCATGCAGGATTATCCAATTTTCTTCAAATTTTGTATATAGGTTCATTGTGATAAGGTTCTTTCCTGATTAGTTTTGGGGGTTCATAGGTTAAGTATAAAGGGGGTAACGGGGGGGGGGGTTAATCCTCCCCCCTTATTTTAGATAAATTATTTTTTTCATGCAGAGTTATCCGATTTTCTTACAATTTTGTTTATAGGTTCCTTGTGATAAGGCGCTTCCCTGATTAGTTTTGGGGATTGATTGGTTAACTATAAAGGGGGGGGGGAACGGGGGGCTAACCCCCCTTAATTTGGATAAATGGTTTTTTCATGCAGGATTATCCAATTTTCTTCAAATTTTGTATATAGGTTCATTGTGATAAGGTTCTTTCCTGATTAGTTTTGGGGGTTCATAGGTTAAGTATAAAGGGGGTAACGGGGGGGTTAATCCTCCCCCCTTATTTTAGATAAATGAATTTTTCATGCAGAGTTATCCGATTTTCTTCCAATTTTGTTTATAGGTTCCTTGTGATAAGGCGCTTCCCTGATTAGTTTTGGGGATTGATTGGTTAACTATAAAGGGGGGGGAACGGGGGGCTAACCCCCCTTAATTTGGATAAATGGTTTTTTCATGCAGGATTATCCAATTTTCTTCAAATTTTGTATATAGGTTCATTGTGATAAGGTTCTTTCCTGATTAGTTTTGGGGGTTCATAGGTTAAGTATAAAGGGGGCAACGGGGGGGTTAATCCTCCCCCCTTATTTTAGATAAATGAATTTTTCATGCAGAGTTATCCGATTTTCTTCAAATTTTGTTTATAGGTTCCTTGTGATAAGGCGCTTCCCTGATTAGTTTTGGGGATTGATTGGTTAACTATAAAGGGGGGGGGGAACGGGGGGCTAACCCCCCTTAATTTGGATAAATGGTTTTTTCATGCAGGATTATCCAATTTTCTTCAAATTTTGTATATAGGTTCATTGTGATAAGGTTCTTTCCTGATTAGTTTTGGGTGTTCATAGGTTAAGTATAAAGGGGGTAACGGGGGGGTTAATCCTCCCCCCTTATTTTAGATAAATTATTTTTTTCATGCAGAGTTATCCGATTTTCTTCCAATTTTGTTTATAGGTTCCTTGTGATAAGGCGCTTCCCTGATTAGTTTTGGGGATTGATTGGTTAACTATAAAGGGGGGGGGGGAACGGGGGGCTAACCCCCCTTAATTTGGATAAATGGTTTTTTCATGCAGGATTATCCAATTTTCTTCAAATTTTGTATATAGGTTCATTGTGATAAGGTTCTTTCCTGATTAGTTTTGGGGGTTCATAGGTTAAGTATAAAGGGGGTAACGGGGATGTTAATCCTCCCCCCTTATTTTAGATAAATTATTTTTTTCATGCAGAGTTATCCGATTTTCTTCCAATTTTGTTTATAGGTTCCTTGTGATAAGGCGCTTCCCTGATTAGTTTTGGGGATTGATTGGTTAACTATAAAGGGGGGGGAACGGGGGGCTAACCCCCCTTAATTTGGATAAATGGTTTTTTCATGCAGGATTATCCAATTTTCTTCAAATTTTGTATATAGGTTCATTGTGATAAGGTTCTTTCCTGATTAGTTTTGGGGGTTCATAGGTTAAGTATAAAGGGGGTAACGGGGGTTAATCCTCCCCCCTTATTTTAGATAAATTATTTTTTTCATGCAGAATTATCCGATTTTCTTCCAATTTTGTTTATAGGTTCCTTGTGATAAGGCGCTTCCCTGATTAGTTTTGGGGATTGATTGGTTAACTATAAAGGGAGGGGAACGGGGGGCTAACCACCCTTAATTTGGATAAATGGTTTTTTCATGCAGGATTATCCAATTTTCTTCAAATTTTGTATATAGGTTCATTGTGATAAGGTTCTTTCCTGATTAGTTTTGGGGGTTCATAGGTTAAGTATAAAGGGGGTAACGGGGGGTTTAATCCTCCCCCCTTATTTTAGATAAATTATTTTTTTCATGCAGAGTTATCCAATTTTCTTCAAATTTTGTATATAGGTTCATTGTGATAAGGTTCTTTCCTGATTAGTTTTGGGGGTTCATAGGTTAAGTATAAAGGGGGTAACGGGGGGGTTAATCCTCCCCCCTTATTTTAGATAAATGATTTTTTTCATGCAGAGTTATCCGATTTTCTTCAAACTTTCTATATGGGCTCATTATGGTAAGGGGCTTCCCTGAGTAGTTTTGGGGGTTCATTGGTGAAGTGTAAAGGAGGGAATTGGGGGCTACCCCCCCTCCCTTAATTTTGATAAATGGGTTTTTCATGCAGAATTATCCAATTTACTCCAAATTTTGTATATAGGCTCATTGTGGTAAGGCACTTCCCTGATTAGTTTTGGGGGTTCACTGGTAAAGTATAAAGGGGGGAACGGGGGGGACTAACCCCCCTTGATATAGATAAATGGCTTTTTTAAGCAGAATTATCCGATTTTCTTCAAATTTTATATATATGTTCATTGTGATAAGGCGCTTCTCTGATTAGTTTTGGGGGTTCTTTGGTTAAGTATAAAGGGGGGACGGGGGGCTAACACCCCTTAATTTAGATAAATGGATTTTTCATGCAGAATTATCCGATTTTTTCAAATTTTGTATATAGGTTCATTGTGGTAAGGCGCTTCTCTGATTAGTTTTATGGGTTCATTGGTTAATTATAAGAAGGAGAAACGGGGGATAGTTCCCCCTCTTAATATATTGTCGATTTCTTCATTTTTCGAGGGCTTATTTCAAACTCTTTGAAATAAGAATATAATTTACAGTTAGTGTGAATAGCCTGTGAGCTCAATGCCGTCAGTTTAACTGGGCAGTTTTCTTTTATTTTTATCTCTATTTATTAAAATAATGCGATTTTTTCAAATTTTAATATTTTGAGCTTCATATTGGTATTCATCTAGATATACACAAAGTTTCAAATCTGTATGTTACATAGTTTCTGATAATGGCTCTGTGACGGACAGACAACGGAGCGGGAGTAATAGGGTTTCGTGAGATGAACAAAACCCTAAAAAATACGTTTTTTATTACTAAAAATTAATTTTTATCATAAATATTGTCAATATCTCCAGTAACTGACACCATCCCTTTTTTGAAAAACCAATAGCTGAAAAATGAGTTATAACAGTTAAGACAAATAAGTTACAACTAGATGACATTACTTCGCAGAATTTTACAAGAAAATGCTTAGTTTTAAGGTTTCGTTCATCGATTTTTATCGATTGTACGAAATTACGCATCACAACATTTTTTCAATGCGTTTTAGGGTTTCGTTCATCTCACGAAACCCTATTACTCCCGCTCCGTTGTCTGTGCGTCACAGAGCCGTTCTCAGAAACTATATAACTTACAGGCATGAAATTTTGTATACTTATAGCTAAATCTCTACTATGAAGCTCAAAGTATTAAAATTTGAAAAAATCGTATTATTTTACTATAGAGAGATAAAAAGTCAAATTCTAACAACCTTTTCCTATTAAATTTAAACATTTTTCGTTATAGCAGTTACCAACAATTAAAAATCCACAATAAAATTCTTTCTACAATAATTAATTTTCTATTGAAAGATTTCCACGTGAAAAATGAAAGTGAAATAAAAAGTTTCACCAATTGAGAAAAAGATTAATATGCCGTCATATTGGTAATAAAACGGAAATTTTCAAACATTTCTCAATAATACAAGGAGTATGAGTATGTGTATGTACAGAAAGCAGCTTAATATGTCGTCATTAGAGAATTAAAAAGAAAAATTAATCTGGTGTCCTATTGGAAGTTTAACGGATTTTTCAAATGTTTGAGATAAATACAAAGCGAGTATCAATATGAGTAATAGAGAATAGTAAATATATGAGTTTAAGGATCCTATTGAATCATGCTAAAAACCCGATTATGGAAATATTCGCATATTTTAACATTTTGAAGGTGTACAACATGTTTAATTTTGAATTGATTTTTTTTTAATATCGCATTTAGTCCACCTGACAGATATTATTATGACAGAGTATAATAGCGGGCTTATCCCGCTGTCCGGCTGGTTTAGATATTCGAAAAAACGAAAAAATAGACCGGTACTTTATAAAATAAACATGACTTTTTTTTAATGAAATTTATTTGGATTTATTAAAGGAAGGATAAAGTGTTTTGAAAGGAATATTAAACGAAACCATTTGTGCTATCTTCGATCACACTTACTCACTTGTTGTTAAATTTCTGCGGAAGTGTCAGTTTACTGGTTAGGTGTCAATAACTGGAGTTTCACTCTAAGTATTTTATCACTTCTTCACAATTTTAGTCTATGCTTTTTCAATTAATAAAATCAAATAATTATCAGCTTATTTATAATGAATAATATCTTCCATTAAAGCATTCCTTTAAAAAAAGGGAAAAACTTATTGCAAATTTCGGCATTTGTGTTTCTCAATATCGTTAGTTAAAAATTATTTTAAACAATATTTTGCCACTTAAAACTTTGCATGATATTTATGGACTTTCAAAAGTTATTTAGGAGAACGCTTTTATTATTTACTTTTCATTGTTACATTTTATACAATGTCCCAGAATGGGATTGATGTGCAAATTAAAGCCATTTACTGGTTAAACTGAAATTTCGTTACATTATTAGACCATAATGAAACACCCTTTCCTCTGTTACTTAATACATTCCCCTTTTCTATGATCGTTAGGTTTATTTATGTGACTTGAAACACAATCCCATCGCTTAATCATCAGATTTTTAAAACTCACACTTGAAACTTAATGGATGACAGATTACGCTTACTGCTGTTCTTACTTGTTGCAACTCAATTTAAATCAAAATTTATATCTATATGTGCCAGAAACATACATTCTCCGGGCTTGTATCCAAAAGACACGTTAAGCACGAGGTTTCCCTCTAACATTTAAGTGGGGCCACAAAATGACTGAAAAATGGGGCCTCTAATGTCCATATATTTCTTTTACATTGTGGATTTATTATTATTATTATTATTATTATTATTATTTTGAGGGCAAAATTTGTCGAAACCAAGAGGAAATCAACGCTATTTCAAAAAACATATAAATCAGGAAATCTGAATATGATCAATAGGCTATTAACCTATCATATGACATCTAATGTGCTGGTTCGAAACCACCCAGGTAATTGAACATTACAAAAACTATATGTACTGAAAATATATTCTATCTATATAATATGTAAGGAACATAGAAAACTGTTTACTGAAACATATGAGGATTCGACGAAGCCACTCCTGGAAATAAAATTTGTAGCACTAGCGTGTTTCCGTGTATAATTAAAATTAGAAAACTTTTCCCGAATAATATGGGGCCCAAAATGGTACGGTGCCCCCTTAGCTTTAAAAATTAATCGGACGCTGAACATTCTCTCACACGAGTTCATTGGGTTTAAAATAAAATGCTTTGTCCGCAATTGTTCAATTTGACCGTGTTATGACAATTTACTTTGCAATATTCAATTTATTTTTTGTGGAGAAAATTTTTGTGTGTAATTCAGCAGATATTATCAACTTATCATACTGAAGGTTTATCACAATGAATGTACCGCAAAGCATACATCCACTATTTTTTCTAAAAGTAATTTTCGCCTTATTTAATCATAAGATTATGCAAATAAATAATGTATAAATATTACTTTTAGATAAAAAGTAATAAACATTTTCTTAGGCACTGAACGTATAGTACAGGTAAAATAGGGTTTTTCAAAGACAGCTGATGGCCATTCACCAAAATTTGAGAAGAACTTCGTTTTGGTCCTAGAAATGAAGATCCGATCAGTCCCTAAAAATTAAAATTGTTTAACCATGCTTTTGGGTTGCATTTTAACTCAGGGGTGGGGAAACTCAACCTTTTTTTAAGTAGGTCATGTAGGGTATCGTTTATTATGTATTTTTAAAATTCTGAATCGAATGACGCCTTTCGCAAGTCAATACGATCATTTGTTACAATATTACGGCAGATTTATGAATAAAAAGTCGAAAATGATATTTTTAGTACAGGTAAAATAAGCTTTTACAGCAGCAACTGGTGGCCATTCACGAAAATTTAGGAAGAACTTCGTTTTGGATCTGGAAATGAAGATCCAATGAGTCCCTAAAAATTAAAATTGTTTAACCATGCTTTTGGATTGCATTTTAACTCAAGGGTGGGGAAACTCAACCTTTTTTTAAGTAGGTCAAGTAGGGTATCGTTTGTTATGTATTTTTAAAATTCTGAATCGAATGACGCCTTCCACAAGTCAATACAATCATTTGTTACAATATTGCGACAGTTTTTATGAATAAAAAGTCGAAAATGATACTATTAGTACAGGTAAAATAAGCTTTTACAGCAACAACTGGTGGCCATTCACGAAAATTTGGGAAGAACTTCGTTTTGGATCTGGAAATGAAGATCCAATGAGTCCCTAAAAATTAAAATTGTTTAGCCATGCTTTTGGGTTGCATTTTAACTCAGGGGTGGGGAAACTCAACCTTTTTTTTAAGTAGGTCAAGTAGGGTATCGTTTATTATGTATTTTTAAAATTCTGAATCGAATGACGCCTTTCGCAAGTCAATGCGATCATTTGTTACAATATTACGGCAGATTTATGAATAAAAAGTCGAAAATGATACTATTAGTACAGGTAAAATAAGCTTTTACAGCAACAACTGGTGGCCATTCACGAAAATTTGGGAAGAACTTCGTTTTGGATCTGGAAATGAAGATCCAATGAGTCCCTAAAAATTAAAATTGTTTAGCCATGCTTTTGGGTTGCATTTTAACTCAGGGGTGGGGAAACTCAACCTTTTTTTTAAGTAGGTCAAGTAGGGTATCGTTTATTATGTATTTTTAAAATTCTGAATCGAATGACGCCTTTCGCAAGTCAATGCGATCATTTGTTACAATATTACGGCAGATTTATGAATAAAAAGTTGAAAATGATACTATTAGTACAGGTAAAATAAGCTTTTACAGCAACAACTGGCGGCCATTCACGAAAATTTGGGAAGAACTTCGTTTTGGATCTAGAAATGGAGATCCAATGAGTCCCAAAAAATTAAGTTGTTTTACTATGATTTGGGGGTCAAAAGTCAGCATTTTAACTTGGTTGGAGAGAGGAACTCACCTTTTATTTTTAATATGTCAAGTGAGGTATTATTTACCCTGTATTTATTTTACTCTTAAACGAATCACGCTATTCGCAAGTCGATACAATCACTTGTTACAAAGTTACGACAGGTTTTATGAATAAACAGTCCAGAATTATACTTTATGAGAAAGCACAACTTTATTACACTTATTTTACCTCCACAAATTCGGTGAACTTGAAAAAGACTCAGATGACCCTGATTTTTCTTATTGCTATTTTGAGAGCATTTAATAAGTCTAAGATTATTCAATATGATATAAAGAACAAGTTTTGAACGTAATATAAGTGTAATAAAGATGTGCTCTCTCATCATAGAAACTCGACAGAGTTTCTCGCCAAGCATAAGAAACAGCAATGCATTGAACCGTAAATGAAAGGAATTTCCGCCAATGGATGCCAAACGATTTTACAATTTTTTTTTTTTTTAACTCTGTCTAGTTTATATTTTGTGGACGGGACAAAACGGGTTTTTGACACATCTATATCTCGCGTTCTATTTATGATAGAAACAAAATTCTTGATTCTATGGAATGGGGCGTGCCAGGGGACTAAGAATTCAAAAGTAAAGCAAAATCCGACGAATAGGTCTTTAGTAAATGCGATTTTAAAAGTGCTGTTTTTTGCACTTTTTGAATCTTGTTTGGACCAAAAACTGTTGACAGGGCTACAGCAATGTGTAATTATCGGATTTTTACGCGGTTTACGTTATTTGAATCGTGTTTATGAGTAGTTCGGACCTTTGTAAGTTTCATGTAAAAATATTAATTAGTTTTTGATTTATATCAGTTTAAAGTTATTGATTCCTATACTTAACATAGAGCAAGAAACTGTTGACAGGGCTACAGCAATGTGTAATTATCGGATTTTTATGCGGTTTACGTTATTTGAATCGTTTTTATGAATAGTTCAGACCTTTGTAAGTTTCATGTAAAAATATTAATTAGTTTTTGATTTATATCAGTTTAAAGTTATTGATTCCTATACTTAACATAGAGCAAAAAACTGTTGACAGGGCTACAGCGATGTGTAACTATCGGATTTTTACGCGGTTTACGTTATTTGAATCTTTTTTATGAGTAGTTCAAACCTTTCTAAGTTTCATGTAAAAATATTAAGTAGTTTTTGATTTATATCAGTTTAAAGTTATTGATTCCTATACTTAACATAGAGCAAAAAAATAATAAATGACCCAACTCTTTTAGGAATGGTCGTATACACATGATATTAAGATATGTTATTACACTCGACCCAAGTAAGCTTCCTATTATAAAAAATCGTAACATTTAAGGTTCGTTTACAGGGTCTCACAAAAGATCTTTTGATATAGGGCTAAAGAGTTGTGTAATTATCCGATTTTTACGCGGTTTGCAGCATTTGAATTGTTTTTATAAGTAGTTCAAATGTTTAATATTTCGTGTAAAAATATTAATTAGTTTTTTATGTATACCACTTTAAAGTGGTTTATTCCTATACTTACGATGAAGCAAAAAAAATATTAAATAGTCTAACTCTTTTCAAAAAGAACGTATGCGCATGATGTTAAAATATGTTACTACGAACGACCTAAGTTAGCTTCCTATTGTAAAACAGAATTGTAGAATTTAGTGTTCGTTTACAGGGTAACTCAAAAGATTTTTTAATAAGACTAAAAAGTTGTGTAATTAACGAATTTTTACGTTGAAGTACATGATTCCTGTACTTAACACAGAGGAAAAACAATAGTAAATTGCATAACTTTTGTCAATTTGGCTATATACACAAGATATTCAAATATGTTACTACATCCTCTCTATTGTAAAGCGGCATCGAAGCATATACGTTTCGTTTACAGAAGATAGTCTCTTAGAATATCTTGATTACATTACAACAGATGTATATTTACTGAGTCCAGATGTATTTTAATGATTTTACACTGTTTCAATCTCTGTAAGGTTTCATTATCTTGCTTTAAAATTTAATATAAGTTCATTTTGTCCGTCTGAAAACTCGTCGATGTTAAGCTCTAAATCTATTAAAATACAGTATTTTCATCGATTAAAAAAACTGTGTTTATTTATAAATATATAATTCAAGCGTATCAGGAATTGATTGAAATAGCAATTACAAAATTCCAACTTTACGTTCATGCGCTGAGTAATAGAATGTAAAAATGTTACTAGCCCAAGATTACAAGTTTTGCGTTTAAATATTTGCCGTTCATCGAATCTCCGGCTATGACGAACTTAAAATGCTAAATTTCGTATACAATAGGTGATCGGTAACGAACTGTTCGGTTTACGAATAAATTGGTTAACGAACACTTTCGCGTGAGATTTTTATGTTCGGAGAACGAACACCTCACGAAACAAAGCAATGCCGTGTTTCATATTTACCGAGCTATACTTATTGCCTCTATTGTCAACTTTGAGAACATTTTAACAGTTGCATACATATGTCCTAATTAATTCATGGACTGCCGGAGACTGGGGACCTGTATTTTAGGATCACCGAATTGGAATGACCAGACTATATGAACAGAAATCACTTTAATAGTTTTTATACTTTTGCAAACGTTGCGAATTTTATATTTTTCAAATTCTCGAAACGTTGAGTTAAAAAACTTAAACAAATAAAAAACTTCTAAGGTGCTCAGTACTTTTCAAAAATAATATATTTAATATCTATATATTTAAAACGCTAAGCGATTTCTTTCGACAATCCGTCAGAACAAACTACTGCATCAAATTACACCATTCTTTTTTTAAATGAAAGATATTTGGACACAGATTTGTTATCGTGCATTCGTTTGTTCGAAAATTTAATTAATTAGCTGTAATTTTCAATTAAACATTTACTTCTGCTTATGACGTCATAAAGACGGCAACTCCCACTTTTGAGGGCATAGAATTTATTCTCTGAACTCTGTGGTTCGCCAATCTTTTGACATTAGCTAATATCAACTAGGTAATATTTTAACATTGTAGTATAAATCTTTAAAAAAACTTAATTAGCTAGAATATAATCATAATAAAGTATCTGAACGTAAACTTATCAATATGAATGACAAATCTCACGTAAAATGTTGCAATTTAAATGATTCCAATTGAAACAAAATTTGGAGGGTTATCCTTGACGCCCAGCTAACATAAAAGTACCTATTTTATTTTATTTATTTACACACACATTCAAATTTATTATAAAACACCAGGTTGCCATACAAAGCAAAAATCGTCATTTAGGCGCCAAAAAATAACCCAGGTGCGTCTGCGATATATGTACTAATTTAATCAAAATTATTTTGGTTGCACCGCATATTGCAAAATTAATTAAATCCATAATTATTGTTTCTTTCTCAGATTAAAAATAAGAAAATTGGTACTTCTCTATTATCCCGTCGACCACTTTCCATAACAAAAAGCTTCGCCAAACTGTAACGCCAAATAAACGGGAGAACGTTGCCATTGAAATATCAAAATAAATAAATAAATAAAATACATGAATTTAAGGACACAATTGTTATTTTAATTAATGAAATAACTAATAATTCAGTAAAACATAAGGAAAATAGACGCAAATCTCGAATTAAAAACCACTTGATGACGTAACAAACACGTATATTGCTTCTAAAATCAAGTAAATCGGACTGCATTTTTGGCGTTTAATTTTACAGTTTGGCGATAGTTTTTTGTTATGAAAAATGGTCGACCGTATAATAGAAAAGTACTAGAAAATTTAATGTTTAACGAAATTCAATTATTTGATCGATCGCAAATTTTGGTTCTTTTCCGTTATACCGACACCATGCCATACATGTAAATATATGCTTGGCGACAATGGTGTCCGTATAATGGAAAAGTACTCAATTTTTTTCTTAGTTCGAGCTATACCAAAAACAAACATTTTACAGGTAATAAAAAAATCGCCGAAAAGGGCTGCTTCATCAGCTGTTATGACAGCAAAGTTGGATAAAATCTAATAACCTGAATTTTACAACGTTTATGCGAAACACCACAGAAAACACACGCTATTTTTATATAAGTAGGGTATATTTAAACGAATAAGAGAACTAACAACCTTCAATAATATAATGCATGAAAAAGTAAACAAATAAGTGATTCAGCAAATCATAAAAATATGTATTTCTTAATATAACTATAAAATACAGAAAAATATTCTGGTACCATCAAAAATATTCATTATCCCGTCGAAATTCCATGCATTATCCCGTCGTCCCATTAAGAAAAAAAACTATATGTAAATTAGGTACTTTTCGGTTTGCCGGCGCCAGTAATATATATATATATATATATATACATATACATAATAATAAACTCCAATGGAAAATTACTTGCAGAATCATTATCACAAAAGCCAACCAAAATCTATAAACCACATAAATTCAATACTAGGAAAACAAAACTATATACATTATATATATTTGTATATATGTATGTATATACTATATATATATATATATATATATATATATATATATATATATATATATATATATATATATATACTTCAATACTTCATTGGCGCCCTGCTAACCGAAAAGTACCTCAAATAGTTCGCCAAACTGTAGCGCCCAATAAACAAACGGAAGAATGTTGCCATTAAATCTCAAAAAAAGAATAATAATAATAATAATAATAAATAATTAAGAAAAGCCCCATTTACTAAAGTATCATTTATCAGTAACTTTTAACAATAAAATTTACAATATATTAATGAAAACAGAATCAAAAATAATCTTGGATATTTATTTATTTACATTATTTCTCTTAATTATGGAAAAGGAATAATCATCCTGATTATGTAAAGGAATGAAGAAACCATACAAATAAATTACACTTGAAAACATTAAAAATCTCCTTTATCTGTAGATTGATTTATTATTGTAAAAAAAATTCTTCATCTTTACATAAAAATTGATTAGCTTAAAACAATAGATGCGTTTCAGAAGATATGGATTTAAAACGAACAATGATTAAAGAAGACATTTTAAAAATTTTGATCAAAACATTTTAAAACTTTTTTTAACGTCGAATTTCGACGGTGCGTTTGGGGAGATGCAATGCAAATGCGCATTGGAGCTCATTCGATTGCATTATCACAGAGGGGGGGATGTGTGCCTTATTTAATATGTTCTTTTATTGACTGAATATGAGATGAACGTAGGGATATGCTATTTGTATGATACTTCATAGGTTCAGGAAATTTTCTTTCTTGCTGTGAGGAATAGGGCGGTAATATCAAACTGATTTCCATTTTGTTTACGGATTGTTTGTTTGGAGTTTGCATCGGAAATAATAACGTAATTCACTGGGGGTATTTTTTTAAATAAAATATTTGAAAGATTGGTTCATAAGCACCCCTACTTATGTAATAAAGAAGCTTATTTTACTAATATTGTTCTTGTAATTTTTTCCGTCAAGTTTTGACGGGTACCATCTAGTCTATATATTTAAAACACTGAGCGATTTCTTTCGACAATCCGTGAGAACAAACTACTGCATCAAATTACATCATTCTTTTTTTAAATGAAAGATATTTGGACACAGATTTGTTATCGTGCATTCGTTTGTTCGAAAATTTAATTAATTAGCCGTAATTTTCAATTAAATTTTTTCATCTGCTTATGACGTCATAAAGTCGGCAATCGGATTAACGCCCACTGTTGCGGGGCACATAGTTTATTCTCTGAACTCTATGGTTGAGAGGATAAAGAGAAATAATATTAAAAGCACGTGGCTTTTAGACCGAATTTTTTAATTTGCAAGTTAAATTCCGGTAAAACTATTTATCCGCGTGTTTTATAAGCAAATAAAAATTCATATTTATTGTGACGTCACGGGAATATTGTTCATTGGGTTTATTTTATTATTATACATTATAACTTTGTTGATGCCATTTTTCATTGCAATTAAATACAAATATATTTTTATTTGTGTACATGGTATTTACGCATAAAAGTAACATATACAAAGTAAGTGTGAAAAGTTTTCGCCGGTAAAAATGACGTTATGCTTAGCTTGAAATGCATTGTAACATTGATAAAACTAAAAAGAAAAATTTATATGATTGTGTCAACATGACGTCATTTTAATTGATTTTTCAATTTTTAATTTTAAAGATTAGAACTGGAGCCTTTATTGGTTGCTTCATCTTGATTGCATTCCTTAATTACATGTTACCGATTACTTTTTTTAAATTATAGGTTAGAAGATTTAATTTTTTAAGAAAAAAAATCACAAAAGTAAAAGATTTCAGGGATATTAAAATTATTAAAAATTATGTTATGGTTAAAAAAAATAAGTAAATAAAAAATTACCGTACTTTTGGTTTATAGCGGACCCCACATTTATGATTATGCCAAGGTCGTAGTTATGATTTCGCCAAGATCTTCGCAAAGATTATATATGCATTCTATATACGCATATATATATTCCAAACACTCCTATATGTGCCATATACGTCATTATACATATATTATTTACGTTTTATATGTCGCTTATACATCATATACACATGTCATATATATACATCATATATGCATCCTATATGACTATAACTTGGCCACATACGTCGAGAAATGTTATATATATATTAGTGTAATGTTATACATGCTTTATAATTTGGCGATAAATCTTGGTCGCTTGGCGATTCATCCTTGGGTGCCGCTACAACACGAAAGTACCAAATTTGTAATATATTAATGAAAACAGAAACAAAAATATTTCATCCTTGGGGGCCGCTATAACACGAAAGTAACAAATTTCTCTTTTTTTTGTTATTTGCATCGATTCTTTTTGTAACTTTAACATTTTTGTAACGCTTTTATGCATTTCTATTGCCTATTCAAAGATAAATTCTTCTAAATTACAGAATTTCGTTAAAAACGGTAAAAATAGTAAAATTCGAACCTCATTTGGTGCTTTCTCGACCGAAAGCAACACCCACTTCTCCAATGGTTAAAAAAAAAAAAAAAAAACTAGAAATAATGATTGTATTTTTAGCTAGAATAAACAGTGTAAGGCTAATATTCTATAGGAACTATTTTGGTAGGTTTGTTATAAGTTCATTTAACCCGTCAGCACACGCCCTGGGATAAAATCTACCCCAGCTCATAACTATTACTTAAAAATGTGCGAAAATTGTTCGTGAGCATTCTGAGCTTCATAGTACCTTTCAAGCTGAATGATATCAAGATGTGGATAAAAGGAATTTACCACCGGTTGTGGATTTTCTATTCTTTTGTTATAAAACTGTCATGTGGGAGGAAATTTACCCCACGCGTGTTATAACGTAATGCATAATGATAGGAAAATTTTACGTTTTAAACGTTTACAACTCTTTCACATACAGTTTCGATATATCAGTTTTATATTTTTTTATATTTTCATGGCTGAATTCGGATTGTAAAAGCTTTGTATGTAATGCTATGCAGAAAAAAATCTTAGTGCTAGGTTTTATTTATTTATTTATTTTTTGCTTTAAATATAAAATAACTTCTTATTTTAAATTAAATTATGTTCTTTATTGATTTACTGTTTATTTCAAAATATAAGTATTTGTTTATAATCAAACCGGTGGGAAATTGACACAAGAAAACTCCTTGGGGTAAATTTTATCCCGCGCGTGTAGTAACGTAATGGAAAGAGGCGCATGTGCTGACGGGTTAACAGTTCCTTATTAGCGGCAAAGTCCTATTTCACTTCTCTTTCGATGTCAAAAAATGGTAGACGACAGCCAAAACACAGTGGCAATTTTTAGAAATGTATAACGGTTGTGACAACAATTGCGCTTACATCACTTCTAAATACTACAAATCTCAATTTTTTACTACATTTTAGAATTTTAATTCTTACATCATCAATTATAAAAGAAATAGCTTTCCATTGAAATTTATTGGAAAACTGCCGCTTAATTTAACGACTTTATAAATAATTTTCAAACATGAAATACTTTCCAATTCTATCTCAACAATGACCATCAGTTCGATTTAATAATGTTAGCTCCTGGGAAAGTTGCCACAGTTGAAAATAGATTTCCCTAACCATCATGAAAAGTGAAAAAAAATATTAATAAAAAAACCTGATAAATCATAAGATCAGATTATCCATAAGATAGACCATTTTGGCGCTAAACTAAATCTGTCAAATATATATATATACTATATTCAGTTTATGATTAATATAAAATTGATATGTTGAATTCGTTGATGTATATATTTCATCAGAATATGCTAGGAACTGTATTTTATTATTTTTTTAAAGATCTATTAGATATTTAACTGCATAAGAGGGAAACGATCCCCGACTGTGATGGAAAAGGAGTAATCATCCTGATTATGTAAAGGAACCGAAGAAACCATACAAATAAATTACACTTGAAAGCATTAAAAATCTCCTTCATCTGCAGATTTATTTATTATTGTAAAAAGAATTCTTCATTTTTACATAAAAATTAAATAGCTTAAAAAATGGATGCGTTTTAGAAGATATTGATTTGAAACGAACAATGATTAAAGAGGAAATTTTAAAACTTTTCATTTAAACATTTTTAAACTTTTTTTAACGTCGAATTACAACGGTATCTTTGGGCAGATGCAATGCGCATGCGCATAGGAGCTCATTCGGTTAAATTATCACAGGGGGAGGGGGCATGTGTGCTTTATTTACTATGTTCTTTTATGTACTGAATATGAGATGAAAGTAGGGATATACTATTTGTATGATACTTCATTGGTCCATAAAATTTTCTTTCTTGCAGTGGGGAATATGGCAGTATAATGTCAAACGGATTTGCATTACACAGTTGTTTATAGATTGTTTGTTTGAAGTATGCATCGGAAATAGTACTGTATTACACTGATGGAAAAACTTTTAAAATAAAATATTTGAAAGACTGTTTTATATATCTTTTTTTATAAAGAAGCTTATTTTACTGATATTGTTATAGTAATTTTTTTCCGTCAAGTTTTGACGTGTTCCATCTAGTGTTAGTATAAAAATCCCTGTAAATTTTTATACTAATAGAAATAGGTTCGTAGAAAAAAAAATGTTGATTATTCTCGGTAAAGTATGCTCCATAAACTTATAGTTGTAGTTGACCGAAAAAAAGTGCTTCTCATTTTTCCACATTTTTCTGAAACTATAGTATTTTAATTAGTTTGTAAACCACTGTAAAATTGTCTAATTTTTTGTTTTTGAATGTATATAAACGGAAGAGTGATATAAACAAAAGAAAAAGGAAAATAAATATGTCATAAATAATCTGATGAATACAATGTAAGGAAATTAATATAAAAGTTTCCCCTTTGTTATGGTAGCGACATGTACATTGGAATAAGTCACTCAATAAATTGTATAATTCTGATGTATAATTCTGTTTATAGCATCTCTATTATTTTTTTGCCCCTTTCATATTTTCTTTTCTGAATAAAAATGGAATCCGTATAATTGAAATTAAATACCTTACAAAAAGGAGTGATATCTCATCAAAAACAACTCGTTGTAAATGATCCCGCCAAGCCACAAACCTAAAACGTCAGTCACAAAAAGAAGTGATATCACATAAAAAGAAGCCATATAGAAGTGCATACTCCGAGTCCCGTGTAAAAATCTATCACCACTCATAATGTTTCCAAAGGACTCGGAGTGAGGTACAGTATGTGAAAACTGCTTGGCGACCTGCAGGCTTTTATAATGTTTGCGTTTCCTGCAATTACATATGACTATATTATTTTAATTTAATTTAATTTAATTTAATTTTATTTATTTATTTATTTATTTATTTTGCTCCCATAAAATTGTAAAAAGTTGAAGCTTGTATTGGCATGTCCTTTCTTATTTATGAGCTTGAAAAATCAATTTGTTGATTTTATTTACCATTATTTAAACTAGAAACACCACTCTTACGAAGAGGATTTTTTAAGTAAACATGTAAATATTTTGAGTTTGTAATATATATATATATATATATATATATATATATATATATATATATATATATATATATATATATATATATATATATATATAACCATAAATGAAACATTACCATAACACCAACTTAAACTATGAAATAATGATTAAGTATGTAATAATTAGTTGTCACTGAAAGTATTCCCCAACACACTGAATATGGATATATATATATATATATATATATATATATATATATACTGTACCTCACTCCGAGTCCTTTGGAAACATTATGAGTGGTGATAGATTTTTACATGGGACTCGGAGTATGCACTTCTATATCGCTTCTTTTTATGTGATATCACTTCTTTTTGTGACTGGCGTTTTAGGTTTGTGGCTTGGCGGGATCATTTACAACGAGTTGTTTTTGATGAGATAAAGTTTTATTTGGGGCTTTTTATTCATAAAACCTATCGTAACTTTGTAACAAGTGATTGTATCGACTTGTGAATAGCGTCATTCCATTAAGATAAAAGAAATACAGGGTAAATAATACCTCACTTGACTTATTAAAAGTTGAGTCCCCCCACCCCCTCTGAGTTAAAGTCCACACACACATACACACACACAAAAAAAAAGACATTTTTGGGGGAACTCATTGGATCTTTATTTCTAATGCCACAACGAAGTTCTACCGAAATTTTCGTGAATGGACACGCAGTAGTCGTCTGTTACTCAATTTTTGATCTATTTTACCAATATTAGTATTAAAACAACGGTTGCGAAATCACATGAAAAGTAGATGATATTGACTACCCTTTTCTCGGAAACTCCTGAAGCGATTTTTTTTATGTCTTGATTTTGATAATTTTTTTACGGCAATATTTTTTTACAAAACCTAGATTTTGTTTTTCTTTTGCAAAATTTTGTAATAATTGCATCCTTTATTTTTCTTTCTTGTCGAACGATTAATTTACAGTTTTGCAAAACGATTTGCAAATGGCGAAATTGAAAAAGCTAAATCTTAGCGACGAATGTAATATTGAATTTTGAGTTTGATCTTTGCATTGAATACACTTTAAGTTATGAACGGGATTTTAAACAATGTTGCAATCCTCATCAGAAGTTTAACTCTCTTAAACTGCATAAAGTTATTTCTTGTAAAAGATTTTCTCTTCGTTGTTAGATGTTTCCGCAAGGCTCGATATCTCATTATCTATTTATGAATTGCCATTTTAAAATCATTCATGATTTTAAATATAATTTCAGTGCTTTTACACTTTGCGTTATATCAAGTTGTCGTTTGTACACCACGTAAAAAAAACCGTGCCCGTCGATCTTATAAGCAATCATCTGACTCGTGGCCTTATCACTGTTTCTGAAAAAAAGCTGCCAACTTATCCAAAGTAAATTTTTTCTTCATAATTTTTTTCCTTTGCATTACAAAATATTGTTTAGGTTTTTAAATAAAAATTACGCCACACTCAATTGGATCATATTGAACTGTACATTGATAAAATTTTGTTCAGTATAAAGAAAAATAGAAATAAGCAGGAATCCATTTACTGTAAAAATGTATAACCTTAGTACATCCAGTACAGTCCTGAAAAAAGAAATATCAACCCTACTAACTCTGCTGGAAATCATCGTATAAAGATGTGACTGGTATCAATCGATAAGTAATAAAGTGTATTAATTAATGCTTACTTAAATTTTGGTTTAAGATACGTTTACATATAAAAATTGTAATAAATTTTAGAATTTTCGATGCTAACACCTAATTATGACATCATATTTGAATTCTTCAGTAAATTTTACCTCTGGATATCAAACGGCAAGTCATTCGGTCTGGTAGTTAAGGAAATAAGCAGGTTTAAAGTTTGGAACTCCTAAAGTTAAATTCATTTTTAATCGTAGCAATACAGATTGTATATGCAAGTAGTTTTTTAAGGATAACTCAAAACCTACATGGCGGAATATTCTGCAATTTTGGATTAGCATATTTGAAACTTCTGGAAATCGATTTCTATTAAAACAATTCATATTTTATAAAATGAGTTACAACCTGTGAATTGTTTAACAGAAATCGATTTCTGGAAGCTTCAAATGTGCGAATCCAAAATTACAGCTCATTCCATGAAGTAGTTTTTGAATTATTCTTTAAAAACTACCCGCATTGCAATCTGTTTTGCAACCATTAAAAGGGATTTTAACATAATGAGTTCCAAATTTTATGTCCTCATAATTCCTAAGCCACCTGACCGAATGACTTCTTGTTTAGTGTTCTAAAGTAAATTTTACCGAAAATGCCAAATATGCTATCAAAATTTGGTGTTCTTAATAAAAATTACAGAATTGGATACAATTTCAGTATGAATATAGCCCCACTAAGTTAGTTTTTTCTTTTTTCTTACATAAATTGAAATAAGACATAATTCTTAATCGAATGGTTATCTTCGTTTTTTTTTCTGCTAAAATTTGGCGATTAAAATTTCTGGGGGTATCGTTAATGGGGTATATCCTTTTTGTTTTAAATACTGAGTGTACATTATAACAAAGTCAAAAAAGTATTGAATATTTTTTCATTGTTATTCTTGTTTATAATGAACATTAGAAAAACGTTTGCGAAAAATATAGCCGATGAGAGTTAAACAACAAAATGTTCTGAGTGCATATTCTTCAGTAATGAAATCTTAAAAATCAGGTAACGATTTATTATTTGAATTAAAATCAAAACTGTTAGTAATTCTTTTAATAAAATATATTTATACAGCTATGATATTATTTCTTTTTATTTAAAAAAAAAAAAAAAAAAAAAAAAGATTTCTCCATTATTTTGTACAAACAATCATAAAAAAATATTCTACCGCAGTTTCATTTTTCCATACATAGAAAAAAAAATGCCTTTGACTTTAATTTTCTTCATTTAAATTAAACATTAGTGGCATGCAAAAAATATTTAATGTTTCTATTTAAGCGGAAAAGCATAAATGAATGGAAAACAGTCCACGTTTACTTTGAAATTTTAGTTTTCATGCCGGAATCTTCCGAATGATTTAAAATAAAAAATGTTTATTTCGTTCAGTATACCTATTAAACAAAATATTTTTCGAGGTTTTTTTTTTCTACGTTAAACAAGATACCTTTTACATATTTAAGGGTAGATCCTTTTTAAGAACAGATGAAAGAGCTTTTTTTGGTTAAGTTATCTTACAGGGTAATAAAGTTTTTATAATTAAAAGAAGTATATTTTTAATTAAAATGAATTTGCTCTATGTATCAGGTACATGTTTGTTCTCTTGTTTATACTTCTTTGAACTAAAAAAAAAACAAATAAATAAATAAATAAATAAATAATGTATTTTCATTAAAAGGAAATAAAATTTTGAAAGTAGCATGCATAATATTTTATTACAGAAAGTTAAATAAGTATGTTGTGTTTTTTTACTTTTAAATAATGGTATAGAATAAGTTTAAAACATCAATAACATCCTTAAAATGAAGTTTCAAAATCAATTTAGTTCACATCATTAAATGCATTCCTCTTAAAATTTTATATTTAAACTTTAAAAATATCCATCTTCATTGCAATTTAAACTAAACCACATAATGTAATTATATTTGATAATCTAAACTCCAGAAAACGACTAAAAAGCCAATATAATCTTTGAATAAAATTGTACAAATGTTTTGTGATCGTAGAAACCCAGCCAATATAAAATTTGTAAAATAACGTTTAAAATGATTTCAGGTTATGCCTGAATTAAGTACCTACCAATAATACTCTGATTTGAATATGTTATTTTGGAATATAAATGTTTGCTTGACTAATTTGATTCGTAGTTCCAAAATAAGTATTTGAAGGACGTAAAATAGTTATTTAAATAAGCTCTTCAAATAAAATATTTCTAAAAACTAATCAAACTCTTAAATAAACCATTTCATGTGTAACTACAAGCATGTACAAGAAATTTAGTAATTTAGAGTAAATCATCTGACATAAATCGTTAGACATGTGAATAGTTTTTATAAATGAAAACAACTTTAAAATTATATTTGTGTGGTAATTAACCTTTCAAATTAAGAAATTATCTTATTTCGTTTTTCTTTTACTTAGAGGATCATTATTTAATGGGATAAGTTTAAAGGATATATTGATATTGAAGAGAACTGATATTATTAAAGCTTTCATCTTAAACTTCTAGACATAAATGGCAAAATCTTCTTTAATTTTTTTACATTAAATACACCGTGAAATAATGTTAAATATATTTCATGATCTAAACTGTAGTATATGGCTGATAACGCAAGCTGATCTTTGAACGAATAATCTGAATCATTTGAAATGCAACCTATGTAAAATCTGAAAAATAACACTTAGAATCATTTCAGAGCATGTTTGAATTATTTACGCATTGATTATAGTTTGATTTAAGGATGTTATTCGGAATATAAGTACTTGTTTGAATAATTTAATTGGTAGCTCTAAAATAAACTTTTGGAGGATGCAAAATACCTATTAAGTATTTGAAATGAACTATTTCCATACATTATTAGTATTTCATATAAAACCACAAATATTTTTATATTTAATTTTAATCATTTTGGGGTAAAAAGAAAAAGATGTTTAGGTTCCTTTACACTAATATCTAAAAGTAATTATTTTGTAGTGGTTTTACTTGAAATTAATAAAGAAGTTTTATTCCAGTAAAGTGCGTAAAACTGTTAAATCTTCAGAAAATTCGATTTTTTTTTTAAATAATACTGTATAAGAGAGCACTATTTTCTGTTCATTTTAAAATAAACCGCACAAAGAAATTCATGTAATTGAGCTGCTATTATTTTTTTTAATGTGTCAGGTGTTTTCGATGTAAATAATGATTAAAAGTATGCTTTAAACGTGATTTCCTTGAAAGAATGTGTAAAAAACCTCACTCACTCTAAACTCAAGGATTATCCAAATACAATGACGGATTAGAATCATTTATTTAACCCTCCGTGAGGCGCACTTCTAAAATTCCGGGTTCCGGTGCACTGCACCTGTTAGGCACTTGTTTTAATATCATCATTAGCAACTAACTAACTCCTTCTAACACTCTTAAAATGATTTGTGCCTTTGTGCGTTTCATTATAATGTACAAAGAGGGAATATTTCAAATCTGATTCAATAAAACGTCATTTAGTAATCTCAAAACAAGTAAAACACTAAGCAATTCCCGAGGCAGCCTTCACTAAGCCTTAGCAGCGCGCCCGACCGTGACTTAAACACCAACGGTACAGAACCACGGGAAACACAACGACCATACACAGTACTATTTGTTACACTGAACCCATTTCAGTTCATATTACTCAGAAATTAAGGATAGGTGGAGCGGCATAAACGAATACATTTAACAGACTGGCCCCCATTGGCATATTTAGTAAACATTCCATCATTGTTTTTACTAAATACTCTTAGATATACAATAAAAATTAGAATATCTTTTAAATTACACATGAATTCAAATTACATCTTTCAATAACACATGAAGATAATACTCAGTACACAATGTTAAAAAAAATCAAATTAACAACCAAAGGTACTCATAACCTTAAGATTCAATAATACACACTACTATACATATACATTACTACAATACTCATTTTTTACTATGTATTTTATATAAACACTAGCAGACTACGCCCGCTGCGCTGGTCGGTTTCTCCTAAAGAACCTTGAATCAAACGAAATACAGTGGACTCTCTCTATTCTGAACACTCAGGGGACCGACCAAAAATGTTCAGATTATGGGGGTGTTCATTATAGAGGGAGATTGGGAAATGCATTACTATTACTACTATGTAATGAGTTTATAGACTGTATAGAATACTTAGCCTGGTTAACCATGCAAATTACCGAGATGGGGGTGCTGAATTTAAAAGCTATTAAAAAAGTTAATTAAAATGTTATATTAAAAAATTTTACAAACTATACAATTACATACATTACATTACTTGAAAACATAATCTGTACATTACTTAAAAAAGTGAGTAATTTTAATCTGTTTTTGCATTGTGTATGCTCGTGCAGTGTACATGTTATCTAGTTGTTTAAGAAGTGGAAAGGCTTCTGGGTGATGTTCAGCCGCATAGTTCAGCAGGTTTTGAATCCCTTGGCCATACTGCTTGAAGGTAATCGTACTTTTTGTTTCATCAGTCTCATCTGGTTCTGCTTCGTCTTCACTACCCTCTTCCTCTTCATCGATGTTGTCGCAAACAGAAAGGCTTCCATCGGCTTCGAGATAAGCCCCAGGTTCAATTTCAGTATGAAACTCCTGAAGAATTGACCCCAAGTCACTCACAGCTGTTGCTTCTTGGTCCTCTGTCCTTGATTGCTCATTCTCACACGGGAATCCAGCTTTGTAGAAGCATTTTTGGACGGTGTAGGGGGTTACTTCATTCCAAGCAATTGATATCCAATGGACAGCATCCATTACATTGACCTTCTTGATTAGTTCAGTTGCCGAATTTGCCTCCTCCATCACCACGGACATTTTCTTCAAAAAATGAATTCGGTAGTGAGCTTTAAAGGTCTTGATTACTCCTTGATCCAGTGGTTGGATTATAGAAGTACAGTTCGGTGGCAGGAACTTCAGGCTCACGTTGCTCAGCTGCACATTTGTATGTGATATGGCATTATCCACAAAAAGAAGAATTTTTCTTCCTTCTCTCTTCATCATCTCATTAATGCCCTCCAACCACTGTGAATGTCATCCAGGCTTTTCGATTGGATTTATAGTGCACTGGCAATGATGCTATCTTCACAGTTTTGAAGCATTGTGGTTTTTCACTTTTTCCGATTACAAGTGGTTTAAGCTTCTCACCCGTAAAACTGGCACAGAGCATAACAGTCAGTCTTTCTTTTGACATTTTTCCGCCTACGCATTTCTTGCTTCTTTTTGCTAAGGTTTTATTTGGAAGAGCTCTAAAGAACAGGCCAGTTTCGTCGGCATTGAAAATGTCAGCGGCATCAAAATCCTTCGTTATATACGGAAGCTTTCTTTCCCATTCCTCCACAGTGTCGATATTTACGTCTGCAGCTTCACTGTTGATTATTTTGAATTCGATGTTATGCCGGCTTTTGAAGCGAGTCAGCCATCCTTTTGATGCCTTGAATTCCGTGATTTTCTCCTTTTCTGCAAAATCCAGAGCAATCTGCTTTAGCAGGGGTCCAGTGACAGGAAGATTCTTCATTCTCATTTGGCAAAAAAACTTCCAGACGTGATTGTTTATGTTCTCGTTTCCCATTTTCTTTTTGAAAATTCCACTCTTTGAGGAAGGTTCATTTGCTTCAAAAGCGGCTATAATTTCTTTTTCTTTCTTGCTGATGGCGTTGTCTTGACCGACTCAAATTCCAAATTCAGATGCAATTTTTCTTTGACTTACTTTTGATTTTAGTTTTTGACCAGCTTCGTATTTTTCCTGAAGCTTCAGTTCTTTCCATTGTCTCGTTTTCTTGCTTATTTCTAACATATCTGCGTAAGTGTTGTGAAGCTTTCCCTGCAACGATAGTGAAATAACGAAAAAAATTTACCTTTGCTGAGCAAAAAGAAAGAACGAAACAGAAGTGATAATGCTGCCAACCAGGTGTGCAGAAAAGAAACCATAATCCTTTTTTAACCACTCTCTTTAACACCTGTTGTCTCTTATCTGTCATTGGGGGTGGGCATTTCTGTTGTGCAATCTTTCTATTTTTATCTCAGCTCGGGAGGGGGGAAATTACGTGACATGGTTTTTACATTATTTTTTCTTGTATCTCATTGCATAAAAATTGATTGTTTTGATCATTTCATTTAATTTGATTATCATGACTTACTTTTTCTGAAAATATTCTTTCGATTTATTATTATTATTTTTTTTTTTTTGGTTATAATAAATGTTTTTTTTGTTTTGTTTTGTTAACTGAAGATTTTATCTGAATTATTGAAACAAATTTCAGCATCGGGTAGATCTTAAAATCTAGAAATGATTTTGTTTCTTTATTTTTAAATTGAGCTCATTGAACCCTTTTATTCTTCTGCAACAATATTTCCGAACTTCCATAATGCGAGAATTCCCCGCATTCCGACTGCAAAGACACGTTCAGTTTACGGAGAGGCGGGTTAGAATGGGGATCAAAAGTAATGTTCATAATAGTGGGGTGTTCACATTAGAGTGTGTTCAGAATAGAGAGAGTTCATCTTTTGTAAAGTCTATGGAGTTTCACCGGGACCGCCAGAAAGTGTTCATAATACCGGGGTGTTCACATTAGAGAGTGTTCAGATAGAGAGAGTCCACTGTATATCGGTGAATTTAACCTTATATTTTAAAGTAATCTGTACCTTTACCTGGAATATCCTAAAATAACATAAAAACGAATACTTATTTCACGAAGTTATGTTTTTTTAATACGGTTTATTATTACGTTTACAATTTATTACCTACCGTTTTCCATTGATTTATATGTTTTATAGCTACATGTTTTAATAACGTGAATTAACCTACTATATTATTCACAACTAAAAAGAAATGGCGCATCTAGTATTTGTCGAGAATTAAATAAAAATCATGCACTCGTGACATCATAATTCACTTTCATATTTTAACAGAATAATACGGTTACTATAATTTGTGACTCGTGCTGACACATTGTTGTTATTATTATTTTTTTACGTGTGAAGTGTTCGCTATGGTACTCCATTTGGAAAATTGGTAATTTTTTAAATTCAATATTTGAAAAATGGCATAATCAGTGGATTTAAAATTTATATCAAGAAAAATACATTATTTTACCTTTCTAACGCAGTTTGTCTCACTATTTTCTGACAAATACTTTTCGAGCAATTAATTTTTTCACTAACTTCAAATGTTTCATTTTCCGAGATTAATATGTGGCAACGATTAGCGAAAATCCCAGTCGTCAGCAACGCATACCTTTTTATTAAAGAGGATTGCTTATTCAGGCATGGGAAATACACATAATTTGCTGATGGACCTTTTAACCCTTTCCGGCACAGACAAATTCTGTTCGTAAAATGAGAAATTACTGACTGACACCGGAATTTACAAACAATTTAGAAAATAATAACTCCTTATTTTAAGTTTTCATTGTAGAAACAAAATTTTATTAAAATATTCTTGGTGCCGTATGCAAGTTTGGAATTAAAATTAGGTGTGCCCGGAGTGGGACCACTGTGCCGGAAAGGGTTAAAGATTTCACTTTGAGTTTTCACTCTTACAGCTCGATTTTTTTATCCTCCCACTAATATACCTCTACGATTCTGTCTAATGGTCATTTATTCGTCATTAAATTTTCTTTGACAAATAAAACTAAATCTTCTATATGAATATTATCCTTTTCGAACCGTCGAACCCTTTGCCGCGTTGATGCTTTTTACTTAATTACGATGCCACTTTTGCAAAAATAGCTGTACAATTTTAATTATTTTTTTACATTTTCTGAGTTGATTTTCTCTTAAGTTAGTAAGGTCCGGCTCAATAATAGAATTTACAGGCCTGTTTATGAGAAAATGAGCCGGAGTTAAAACTTCAAAGTTATCCTCATCAACTGATAAAGGACTCGGTGGCCTCGAATTCAACAGTCCTTCAATTTGTACGACTACTGCAAGCAGTTCTTCATAAATTAGCACCTCCAACTACTCTCTTAAAATAGTACTTAACCCTTTAACGGGCGGTGGTCACAAAAAAGGACACCTAATTTTAATTCCAAAACTGACAAACGGCACCAAGAATATTTAATTAAAATTTTCCTTTTGTTAAGTACCGGAAATTAAGCAAGTTTATATATTCTAATGAATTCGTTTGTTATTTCTGGTGTCAGTCCATTATTTCATCATTTTACAAACAGTCTTACTCCGCGCCGGAAAGTGTTAAAGGACTTTATAACGGCCTCCCAAAGACCCCAAACTGGGCGCCATGGGAGGTATAAATTTCTAATCCAATCCCTCGATAGATAAGTATGCTGCTAATTTTTACAACTTTTTTACCAACTCATGAAATTGTTTAAGTATCTTGTGGGCACCAATAAAATTTGCCGCATTACTCGAATAAGGTTTTGCACATTTGCCTCTACGTGCAATGAATTTCTTTGATGCGGCAATAAATGATTCGGATGTAAAATCCAAAATGATCTCAATATGTACAGCTTTAAATATAAAACAAATATAAATTGAAATATAATTTTTTATAAGATTTCTACGTGCATACCCAACTTTAATAATAAAAGGGCCACAGAGATCCACATCCGATATGAAGAAGCAATATCCCAATTGAATTCTATCCTTAGACAAATTGCCCATTAATTGATTTGAAATAATGGGTTGAGATTTAAAACAAGGGATGCACTGATGTACCACTTTTCCACATATTTCTCGGGCATTTATTGTCCAAAAGTTTTCTCACAATACCAAGTAAATTCGAAGCTCCCACATGCAAACATTTCTTATAATAATATGATATAACAATTAATGTAAATTTATTAGTTTTCCGCAAAATCGACGGGTGCTTTTTCACAAAATTCAAGCTATTATTACCAGATCGCCTTCCATTTCGTAATTTTTCATGATCATCAAAGAATGGGTTGATGTATTGAGCCAATTGCAGATTCCGAATGTCTTCGCCGAATTCTACTTCCTGCAATGCCTTAAGTAAGTGAATTTTTTTCGTCTCAGTCGAGACGTAGGAGTAGGTTGTGTTTTAGGTTAGCTCCGTTAGTATGACCGGCTAAACGCGACCAAGGACCGTGGGACGGGCGACCCAGGATGATTCAGACGTGGGAAGGTGTCAGCTCCAGATTAAGGTATGTCGCATGCTTTTAAGTTAATTATTCATCAAGTTATGCACGCTTAATTGATTATATTTCAATATTATTACCACGTGGCCTCTGCAGTATCACAGCTTTTCTTAATTTTGTTCGTTAAATACCTGTTTCAATGTATTTGCTCAAGCTATTATATATTTCTGTGATTACCCACTAATTCAAATGTATTTTGGTAAATATGAAGTGTTAAAATCTTAATTAATTACTGCATTTTAATAAATTATCTGCAATTATAAGTGTTTCTCAGGTCAGTTTTCTCTAATTTTTAATATGTTGTGTCGGTTAAATTTCCAATTAGACCAAAGATTGGGGTAGCCTTTTTTTTTTTTTTTTTTTTTTTTTTTTTTTGCTAAAGTTTGATACCAATGTGATGGCTGTTCACCAATTAGTTAAGTTGTAATAATGTTTTTAGTGCTGTAATTAACGATCCCATGCCCACGTGGTGAGGACTATCGTGACAGCTTTCAGCAGCAACGGGATATATACAGGCCCGGACTGGCTCCTTTGGGGGCCCTCGGCTAGAGACTGTAAGGGGCCCCTTACCGGGAAATTTAGAGGACATAGAATATTAGAATATTTACTTTTTGAAAATTAGGTTTACATGCCTAAAAACAACATTTAGCTACTTTGTCACTTGGAAAATAGTTGGGTTAAAAAGTAAGCTTTCTCTGATGTAGTTTGTTTACTTTCACAATAAATATTTATATTATTTTTATATACCGTACCTAAACTAGTTCCATGCTAGAAAAAAGTAAGTATACTAATTAATTACGAGTTGTTTATTACTTAAAAATGAGAGTGAGAAATACTTATAGCTTTAGGCAACCAAATAACAGAAGTTGAAGCTCTAATAATCTAAATCCTTCTGTAATACCTAAGTAAATATTAAAAAGGGACACAACGGTAATAAAAAAAAGCATATTGAAAAAAAAAAACAATGTCCTTTTAAATTTTAATTTATTTGTTACAAATTGTAAAATAGGTTTTATAACAAAAAGAAAAAATGGCTCTACAGTACTGTTGGTACAGATACAGCGAACTAAGAAAGTGCATGTGATTGTGGACAGCTGTTTACGAACCAAACGCCTTTTTGGTCAGTTCATCCAAGTTATAAAAAAAAGTTTATCCAAGTTATAAAAAAAATCTTTCTACATTCATGAAAAGAAGATTAGAAATAAGGTATTGGTTTAAAGTAGATCTAAGTCGATTCTTAACTATTTTAAATTTGGAAAACACCCTTTCACAGGTGTACAAACTTGTAAGCTACATACAGGTTGGTAAACATTCCAGATTCTGAAAGTTCAAAAACAACAGAAAAAGCACATGATAAACACAGAAAACATTGTTTCTTGTCAGAGCAGTAACCATAAAGATTTTTGTCTGTTTCAAATTCAGATTCTACATCGTCATACACACAGATTTCTTCAGCTCCATTCAGATTGTCTTGTTTTCTTTTAATGATAGTTTTTTTCAGCCATTGTAAAGCTAACTCTTTCAGCTCTATCTATAATTGAATTCTTTCAACTTTACAAAGATTAGAAATGCTACACAGGACTTCCGCAGGAAAACTATCAAGCATTACAATTTCATTAAATTTCTTTGGGTCTAACCAGAGACTACTGAAATATCTTTGTTTGGACTAAATCTTTCTTCGATACTTGATCTGGCACAGTCTAAAAAACTGAAAAAGACCAATTTATAGTTTTGAGCAAGTTGAGATTCCAGGAGCCTCGTCTATTGATTTTTCACCAAGCATTACCTTTTTCTTTTAAGTTCTTTTTTCCTTGAAATCTAATTCTACTTCAACATCAATACTGTTATCTTCTAAGTTGCTAACTATAATTGTATAATATTTTGGTTTGGAATACAGAGCGTGAAAGTGTTTACCACTCCTTTTATCCCTTATTTGTTGAAGCAGCTTCTCTAGCAAGTTCCAGGCTGTAGAATAGTCAATGGTTTTACTTTGTAAATATTTTAAAATAGGAGATATAACAAGAAATAAATCAAATAAAACAATAGATATAAATAGGATTACAAATTTATTTTCACTACAAAGTTTCTAGTATGTTAAAATACAAAATTTTATTTGCATTGATACAATTAATATATGTAGTACACGGCATTATATATTCCTTATATTCTAATTACGTTTTATAAGAAATATTCATTTTATTTGCAATGTCTTCAGAATTCATAACATGCATAGCAAAGTATAATTTCAAAAGAAAATTTCTTTATTTATATTAATTACCGACAGATGGCGCAAAAATAATATTTTGAAACGAAACATGATTTGTGTATGGAAGCTCTAAAATCCGCTCTCAGTTACGTGATTTGGACTTTTATTATAATGATTTTAGGGGCAAAAACAAAACATATAGTCCAGCATTAAGTGCTCAAAAAGGGCAAATTAAAGAAAGTTTTGGTGAAGTTTTGATATTTGGTTTTTTGTTTTTTAGGTCGCTGAACACAAATAAGAGATTTTCCAACAAAAAAATTTCTGGGAAATACGTTATTTTTACAACAAAAAAAAAACGCATAAAAACGGAATTTTTATTTATTTATTTTTTTTTTTTTTAGTAACTCCAAAAATGTGCATTTTACGTGAAAGACGAAAGTATATGAATTAAAGAGGATAAAATATCCTACATTTCATGTATTAAACCTGAACTTAATTTTTTCCTGATCAATAGTTTATCCGTGAGAGTGCCACAAAAATGGTGGTTAAAAGCAAAAAAGTTTTTATTAAAAAAAAAAAAAAAAAAAAAAAACGAGAATTACGGCCCTATACATCGATGTAACTTGAAAACTAATCATTTTACGCAAACGTTGACCATTAATGATACTAAGTACTATGTGATTGAGTACATTTTACAATGAAGTTGCCTGATAACAAATACGACGACTCATTATGAATCATTAATTAATTATAAATTATGTACATTAGTAAGTACATTTACATAAAATAAAAAAGCAAAAAGCTTATTTTCGCATTCTTTTATGTGAAGATCCCTGCTGTTCATAGACATCTACAACATAAAAAATAGACGTATGGAATTAGTGGGGCTTTTTATTACTACCAATATTATAGAATAAATATTTCATACCTTGTGGCATGGCTTGTTCCTCTTCCATTGGGTCCACGGATTCAGTGGGTGGGCAATGCAGCTACAGTTGGGTTTCAAGGTAAACTCGTCTTCCTCGTCTTGACTCACCACTGCAATGTTGTTGAAGTTCCCCTCGCAGTTGAGGCACATGTTAGAACAACTGCCTTCTTGCACCCAAAATTTCGGTTGCAGTTCTCTGTGTACTTGCAGGATACAAGTTTCAACAAAGCAGGGGGAGCAGGGGGTAGTACAGTAAATACAGGCTCAAGGCCAGCATTTGTTTTCGTCCATCCCAACTCATCAGCATTTTCTTTCAACCCCCAGGCATTGCTGGACATGGTGATATACTCTTAAAGAGAGCTGTTGCGCTGCAGCTGCAGATGGTGGTAAAGCAGCAATATTAGAACTGTATCTAAAGGCTGACTTCTTGTACGAAATATACTTTAGGTAGTTCAGAGAAGGCACATTCGTCCCACTATAGCCATATAGTGAGACAAGGAAACGTTCCGCGCAGCTGTTACCATCTCCTGAGTAACGATCGGGTATTTGAACACTTTAACAACGTCTGCAACATATGGATTATTCTCAAGAATTGTGAGGAACTTCATTTTCACTTGCATAAACGGTGCTGACTTTGTATCGCACCCGCTCATAGCATATAGGAAGAGGATGTTTTCCGCAACCGTTGAACTCGCAGCATTTGATGGAGAAAATGTTAATGGAGAAACGATGTCCTTCCCAGGTTTTAAAAAGAAAACGTTTTCAGCTTTGCAGAGACCTATCAAAATGACCAAGAGCTTTACATACCTCCCCCCCTCCAACTATATTCACCATCTCATTTTATGGAGCCAAGGACAAAGCAGTGTTTACAATAAAGGTCTCTGCGTATTCTTTTGCTTGCTTGCATGTAATATCTGGTGATGAAAACTTATTAATCATCATAGATATTAACCGACCCTTGTTTTTTGGGTTAGCAAGAAACTTTTCTTTGGACTTGGTAGGTATCGTTGTGCCGTCAAACAATACGTCAGTCAAAACATGCTTCCTTAGTCGTCTCATACGCTCATCAGTTTTTTACCACTTTGTACGTCATCAGGGTAGTCATCAAAGACTACTTACTGCCTGTGGTTGATATTTTGACTGCACTTACGCAACATATTTGTCGGATATTAAAGAAAGAGAATGATTTTTAGACCAAACAGCCCTATGAAATTACAAACCACCACCAATGACGAATTGAACCCTGCCGCTGAATCGCTTGGTTGTTAAGGGTTTGAATGCCTTGTAGAGAGTAGATTTGGTTCTTTTTCTTAAGCCATTGTCGAATATGGACTCTGAATAAGGTCCTGGATCGCACGTCAAAAACTCCTCAATATCTTCATCCGAGTGCTTTGCAACCGAAATTCGTTGGAACAAAGTTGTGGGATTAATAGAAACCAATTCGTCGTCTACTCGTATCACAGTATCACACTGTTCATTACAACAAGAGGTTTTATTATGTCGCTCCATTTAAATTTGACAGTTATAAAGTCACCAACAACAAAACTGTTCACGTCTTTAATGTCTGATTACCTAGACTTATCGCAGTTGATCCGTTTAGGCTAAAAATAAAACTTTTAGGAACTGAAGTAACGTGTCAGCTTTTATTAACGAAAGTGTGTTTTAGTTATTTTATTTTTGTGTTATTTAAAAGGCAAAATAAATTGCTATATTTTTGTAAAAGCAAATGGAGATTTTGATCCGATCCCACGTATGCTCATTTTTATTTATTTTTAGTTATGAAGAAAACAGTGAACCTCTCAGATGCATAAAGTATAGTCAATCACATAATTTTTAGTATCAATAATGGTCAACGTTTGCATTATAACGCCCTTTCAAAGATAATCCGCGAAGTAATGATTTGGTAGCGAAAGGATAAACTTCGAAAATATTTCTTACATCCGAAAGATTACTTTATTGAATAAACAAAGATTTTCTTGGTAGATAAAAAATAAAAAGAAGATTAAAAAGAAGAATAAATTTCACGAGTTCGTCGATATGACGATCGTTCGTTTTAAATTATCGCTCATTAGACTTCAGTGTCTGTTCAGTCCACTATAATTGAAAGTTAGATTTGTTTTATATTAAGAGTTTTAGTACTCTTCTCGATTCGTGAAAAGTTCAGAATTCTCTTTCACTTTAGTAGGATTTTTATCCAGATCCTGTGTTGCATCTCAAAAGGTTTCTCGTTCCCTGTCCGCACAAAACCTCTTGCGGCCGGACTTTCTAGCATTCACTCGGGCACTCAGCGTACCCTATATTCTCGAACAGAGGTCTAGCACCTCTCTGCGTTTCTCTTGCAGTCACCCGGGTACTTAGCGTACCTTGTATTCTCGAATAGAGGTCTGGCACCTCTCAGCGTTTTTCTCAATCTGAATTCTTAATTAAAATCCTTGCGCTCATGGTTTTCGCATTGGGAGAGGATTTTGTCCGAGAAGAAGCTTATCAGGACCACTTGTACCATGGGACCATGACATCACCTGCAAACCAGTGCGGTATTGGTTCCTTTCTAAAGAGCGGAAAATAAGTAGTTGCACTTTGTGGTTTCTCATGGAGATATTTTTCTCACAAAGACAGGCCACCAGCAAAGTAAGTCCTGTCATCCTTGGTGGACAATGCTATCAATTATAATTCTAAAGTTTGCCTCTGTTCACAAAAGAAGTTCGGGATTGCCACTATTTCAAAGCAACGCCGTTGTGAGAAAATATGCTGGAAATGTTCTTTTAGAACTTTTCACACGAGAACTCTGAGATGCCAAACACTGGTTCTCATGCACCGGCACAAAGTAAAAATGGATTCTTACCGTAAAATAGTTAGTTTCCATGTTACATCGATGTACAGTGCCGTATTTTCCGTTGTTTCAGTTTTTTGCTTTTAACACATATTTCTGTGGCACTCTCATGGCTAAACTATTGATCAGAGAAAAAAAATTTCAAATTCATAAAATGTATGAAATTTTATCCTCTTTGATTCCTATACTGTCGACTTTCACGTAAAATGCATAGTTTTAGAGTTATTTTGGTAAAACAGAGAAAAGTCCTTTTTTTTTTTTTACATTTTTGTGAAAAGAAAAGTATTTTTCGGAAAAAAGTTTGTTGGAAAACTTCAGATTCGTGTTCAGCGACCCCAGAAAACATAAAAGTACCAAATATCAAAACTCCACCAAAACTTTCTTTTATTTTCTACCAAATGACTGGAATAATAATAGACAAGAAACACAAACACTGAATTGGCGACTCTAAATACAGGGTGTCCCACAAGGTACGCAGCGTCTAATATGTGCAGATTCGGATAGATCACGTCAATATGAGTATTTTGAATGGCAACATGTGGGGTCCCCGAATATATCCAAAATTTCTCAATAAACATTGATTTTCACTTGTTTTTTTCCTCATTTCTTGTGTTTTTCATATGACAAGCTTCACATCTTACTTACACTATCACGCTATATTCGGGGACCCCACATGTTACCATTCAAAATATTCATATTGACGTGCTCTATCCGAATCTGCACATATTAGACGCTGCGTACCTTGTGGGACACCCTGTACTATGTGCAAAGTACTTATGAGCTAGTAAACTAATTCGATTTATTTTACCTGTATTTAATGTATCACTACTGTACCTCAAAGTCTGACTTTGTGATTGAGAAGTGGCACTAGTTAACCAAGTATTTTAACTTTTCGAACTTTTTTCAACGTCTAAAGATTTTCTCTTCTTTTTTTTCTTTTCGTAGCGCCACGATGGTACACACGTTTCATGTTGACACTGCACTAACTACAACCATACTACGATACTGAGCGAATGAGCGTCTCAATGTAAAATGCATAGTTTTAGAGTTATTTTGGTAAAACAGAGAAAAGTCTGTTTTTTTTTACATTTTTGTGAAAAGAAAAGTATTTTCCGGAAGAAAGTTTGTTGGAAAACGTCAGATTCGTGTTCAGCGACCCCAGAAAACATAAAAGTACCAAATATCAAAACTCCACCAAAACTTTCTTTTATTTTCTACCAAATGACTGGAATAATAATAGACAAGAAACACAAACACTGAATTGGTGACTCTAAACACTGAGTATGTGCAAAGTACTTATGAGCTAGTAAACTAATTCGATTTATCTTACCTGTATTTAATGTATCACTACTGTTCCTCAAAGGCTGACTTTGCGATTGAGAAGTGGCACTAGTTAACCAAGTATTTTAACTTTTCGAACTTTTTTCAACGTCTAAAGATTTTTTCTTTTTTTTTCTTTTCGTAGCGCCACTATGGTACACACGTTTCATGTTGACACAACTGTGAAACTGCACTAACTACAACCATACTACGATAATGAGCGAATGAGCGTCGCAATGCGCCCTGAATCAAAGCCTATAAGTACTACACTACACAGAGCTCGATTTGTAGCTAGCAGCCCTCTTCCGTCTGGCCAGCGACACGACACAGCGCCACTACGTAGGCTACCATAAACAAAAAACAACTGGGCACTGCTTAAAATTTATTGTAAACGTGTAAAATTAGTGAGAAATAATGAAATTTGTCTAATGTAACTAATTATAAAGTTGTACTCGTATATCCATTTTTGGGGGCCCCTTTGGGCCGGGGGCCCTCGGCAATCGCCGACAAGCCGACCTGGCCAGTCCGGACCTGGATATATATTAGGATAAGTATATCCTTCCATTACGTGTATTTCGGCAGCATAGCGTCCTAGGAGCACGTGACCCCGTGGTTCCGGTCTCTGCATTTATTTTTATTTTTGTATCTAGGGCTTAACTATCAATATCCCAACGGGCATCGACACGATTATTGCATTAGCTTAACAATGTAATCACTAATTAACGGCACAACTATTTAACGATTTGCTGGATTGATTAGGGGGTTTATAGGCATGTGTTTGGTGTCAGACTTTTTGCTCATTATGTACTTCTCGATTCCCCACAATATTCCAAGATTAATCTCTACTTCAGTCAATGTTTATATTTTAATTACTGCAATGGCCCATCACTACGCGTTTAACTAATTACTTTCAGATAGATTCTAAAATAACTCATTGTATCTCCTAAATGGGGGGTCCAATGGCCTTCCAGTAAAAATTGATCAAATGAACTGGGGGTTTTCAGATGCGGAGAATCGTTTGGCACCACTAATATTTGTTTAACTATAACTAATTTGCCTAATTAATAGTTTTGCTAATTAATGATTTGCTGGATTGTTTAGAGGAGTTTATTGGCCTGTGTTTGGTATCAAACTTCTTGGCTCACTCTGCAGTTCTCGATTCTCAACAATTTTCCAAGCTATATCTTAACTCAGTCATTGTTTATATACTAATTATTGCATTTATCCATCTATATAACTAATTGCAGCTGATATATTTTACTAAAACTCAATATATCTCCTAATCGGAGGGCTCTACGGCCTGCCAGTAAAATTTGATCAAATGTTCTGGGGGGTTTTGGTTGCGGGGATTCGATTGGCACCATCTGTTTTTGTTTAACTATAACTATTCTATCTAATTATTATCATTGCTAATTAACGTAATTGTTAATTTAAATAGGGGGGCTTTTAGGCCAGTGTTCGGTGTCAAACTTCTCCTCTCACTCTGCAGTTCTTGATTCTCCACAAAATCCCAAGCTATATCTTAACTCAGACATTGTTTATATACTAATTAATGCAATTATCTATCTATATAACTAATTACAGCTGATAAATTTTACTAAAACTCAATATATCTCCTATACGGAAGGGCTCCACGGCCTTCCAGTAAAATTTGATGAAATGCACTTGGGGTTTTTAGATGCGGGGATTCGATTGGCACCATCTATTTTGTCTAACTATGACTGTTCTGTCTAATTAATATCATTGCTAATTAACGAAATTGCTAAATTAATTAGGGTTTTTTTAGGCCAGTGTTCGGTGTCAAACTTCTTGGCTAACTCTGCAGCTCTCGATTCTCCACAATTTTCCAAGCTATATCTTAACTCAGTCATTGTTTATATACTAATTAATGCAATTATCCATCTGTGTAAATAATAACAGCCGTTATATCTTGCTAAAACTCAATATAACTCCTAACGGAGGGCCCAACGGCATTCCAGTAAAATTTGATGAAATGCTCCAGTGGTTTTTAGATGCGGAGATTTCATTGGCGCCACCTATTTTTGTCTAGCTATAACTATTCTGTCTAATTAATAACATTGCTAATTAATGAAATTGCTAAATTATTTAGGTTTTTTTTTTTTTTTTTTTTTTTTTTTTTTAGGCCAGTGTTCGGGGTCAAACTCTATGGCCCACACTGCAGTTCTAGATTAACCACAATTTTCTAAGCTGTATCCTAACTCAGTCATTGTTTATACACTAATTAATGCAATTATCCATCTATATAACTACTCACAGCTGTTATACTTAGCTAAAACTCAATATATCTCCTAAACGGAGGGCCCTTCAGCCTTCCAGAAAAATTTGATTTAAAAAATCTCAAATTCCAACTGTACTACTAAATATATATTTAATAAATATTTTGATAATTATGCTAAATGTGTTCCTGTTAAATAAAAGTTAAGTGAATGATTCACCCAATTGTACTGCAGAGGCCGGTGCCCCCACTATTTCTAACAGTGTAAGCGTTTACTTAATTATGTATCATATTTTTATTTGCTCATCTTAAATATATAGGGTTCAACTTGACACACTCTGACACGCCCACAAAGAACATCCGGGGTCCCCGGACGCAAAGTCTACTGCGACTGTTAGATTGAAACTTATCAATTTGTAAAGCAATTATCTCACACACCTATACGCGGAACTAAAGAATGTCCAAATTCAGTAGTTCCCCACCTGTGCTCCCTGTCAAGCCCAAGGTGACGAAACAGGGTTTACAAAATAACAAACAAGGGAATACAATCAGACCAATTCGGGCGGGCTCGGTAAGCTCGATGACGACCAGCGCATCAGAAAAAGAAGAAACACAGAAGAAAAAACAACAGAAGAAGACAGCAACAAGGGAAGAAGTAGAAGAGAAAATAGACGCACATCTCACAATCACATTGAATAGCAGCGACAGCGACCCAGACGAAGCGGAGGATGGCGAAATAAAAGAAGAAAACAAAGCAGGAAAAGCAACGGAATACGAGAAAAGGCTCAAGCAAGAAATCATAGAATATTGTGCAGAAACAGACACAGGTCTAAGAAGAAGCGTGGAGGCGAAAAAAGTAATGAAAGCCCTCAATTACTTACAGGTACTACAACACAGATGCACTAGGATACCAGTCGGGACAGGCAACGAAATAGACAAGATAGTAGAAATCATCACGAAGAACATAATGGACTTAGAGGTGAAAATGCAAGCAGCAAGTGCAAAAGTCGAAATCCTAGAACAACATTGGAGACCAACGGAAAACAAAGACACAGAAACAAGCACAGGTAACGTACACAGGGAGGAGGTGGTCGCCGAGACTCAAACCAAGCCTCCAAGAGGATATGCGGAAGCAGTCAAAGTGGCCACATCCACCCTCATCATCCAAGGGACAACAGAAAGAGACGCGGAAGACCTAGAAAAACAGATAGCAAGAACAACGGCGGGACACCATGGAGGAGTTAAGGAGATAAGACGAATAAGGAATGGGGTGAAGCTAATCTGCGAGGACGAGAAAGAAGCCATAAAGATCAAACACAGCATCACGAACAGCGAAGAAGCCAAAGAGACAATAAAGGTAAGATCAGGAAATATCAGAAAGAAGAAAATAATGATATTCCATGTCCCAGATGTTAAAAAACCCCTTTCACAACTCAGCCAAGTCATCAAAAAAACCTTTAAAGTTCAGCGCAATATGCAAAAAGAACTGTTTTTCCGTGTCAGCGCATCTGCCTTTATAAATCAGAGAACGCACCAACAAACATCTCGCAACATCGCTACTAAACTCGCAGCAGCTGGCGAACGCCTGCATACGAAGAATTTCTCTCGCTGTATCTTCTTCCATCGGCGCGCGAGGTAGTGGTAATACCGGATATTTTTCGACCAAGCTTCCTTCACTCGGAATGGCATCGCATCTGAATGACTAGTGGTTTTTTCAACGAGCGGTGTGTTGCATGCTATAAAAGGACGTGAAAAAGAAGGGTGGTTTCCATTCATTTTCGAGAATTTTCTCGTATGAGGAACCACCCTAGTGAGTTTCTATGTTTATGTAAAGTGAATGTTTTGTATTATATATCAGTGCAGTAAAAATTCATCTTTTAGTCTCAAGAATGTGTTCTCAAGTTATAAAGTGATTTGTTGTGAAATATCTGTCTACAATCTCCAGTATGATTTCGACATCTGCGAAATAGTGAACTTCAAAAATATGTTTTGTGAGTGCTTACTAAATTTAGTATGAAAATGTATATGACAGTGAACCCAAGAATTGCTGCAGCAAATAAATTAAGTATTTTGATTTAATTTCAATAATATTTTTCAGTGGATGCATTTAGATTGAGATAGATATAAATCAAACGTAAAATGGAGCGTCCACCTAAACAAAAATGTAATCTTTTATGATCATGTTTTAATTAAATGCTTTTCTTTAAATTAAATTAATTGTGCAACCTTAAAATATGTTTTATATATAAATAAACTAATCGAGAATAATCTCTAAAGAATTATTATTTTTCGTTTAATTAGCATGAAGTGTTTTATAATATGTACTTTTAGTTTTCAGCTATTTCAGGTTGTTGCTCAGGATGCTAAGGTGGTTTGTTATTGTGGCCAACATTTATTGGTACGAAATCACTATTTCGATCAGGCTTAAGATTTTAACTTGTGTTCCCTTTTGAACATTTAATCGTGTCCTCCTTTAGTTTATTTTTATTTTGCACCATGAAGCCTTTTTCCATCAGCCAAATTTATCATCATTTTTTATCATTTGGTGCCGCGTGTAAAAGTAAAATTAAATAGGTTGAGAATCTGGTCTCCACAATAGCTTCCTGAGTATATTTTTACAAAAATATACACACCATTTATTATATTTTTATCTGTGATTTTTTTAAATGCATGATTTATATATCTTAAGGTATTTATGATTTTATATATGTATTGTAATATTGATATTGTGTAATTGCATGTTAGGAATGTGTAAATTTTAAGTCCCCCCCCCTCCTCCCCCTTGAAAGTCTATATTTTGATATTTATTTCTGTTATTTACTATGGCTCGTAAAGGAATCATAGATTTAAGTTTGGCTTCATCCATTCCCACTTTTAGCGGAACTTCTGATGAAAATGTTGGATATTTTGTCGGACAGGTTAGAGATGTAGCAGTATTAGAAAATTTGCCCGTAAATAAAATAATTTTAATTCTAAAATTAAATTGTAGAGATGCTGCCCAAAAATTTCTAATTGACTCCCCGCAGGTAGCTAACATTCAAAATTTTGATGAATTGGCTGAATTATTAATTAAAAAATTCAAAAGATGTCAACCATTTGATGAGATACAATCAAAATTTAATAACATCAGGCAAAAACCAAATCAGTCAATTCAGAGCTTAATTGATGAAATAAACTCTTATGCAGTAAAATATTTATCAAAGATAGATATACAAACTAGGGATTCAAATGAATTCATTGATTCCATCAAATTGAACAAAATTTTGGATGCTGTTAGGCCTGAAATTAAGGTCGAAATTCTTAAATTAGGTCCAAAAAAATACTTAGAGGCATGTAAACATGCAATTAATGTAGAAAAGGCTCTTGAGGCTCAAGAAGTCATTATTAACAACAATATGTGTCAAAACTTTGAACTAAATTCAATAATGCAAAGCCAGTTAGAGGGTAACAAACAAATTCAACAGTTAAAGGAAGAATTGGAAAGAGTAAAATCTGAAAATAATGCTAGCAATTCTTTTCGACAAAGTCAAAATGAAAGAGTCCAATGTCATATATGTGGAAAAAGTCATGTGACAACAAAATGTTGGTATTTTCCACAGGGTAGAAATTCCCGCAGCAATAATTTCAATCATAACCCCAACCATATTCCTATTTCTAGAGGTAACAGCAGTGGAAGGAATTTTGGCAATTATAGAAATAACCGTAGAAATCACCCATATAGGCGTAGAAATCATTTAAACTTATAGATGGTTCTTGTAGTAAAAATAGATCCCATTTCACAAGGACCAATAATTATAAAATTGTTAGGGATGAAAATCTATTGGAATCTGTAAATAATTCAGAATCAATTGAAAATTCAAAATCTAGTAACAATTCAGATTCAAATTCTAGTGAGGAAAATTTAGAAGTAAATGATAATTTAAAATCTGTAGAAGAAAATTCAAATTTAAATGAAAACTTAAACTCTGTAAATGAAATTCAAAATTTTGATAATGTAACAATTCAAAATAATTGTGAAGATCTTGAAAATCTCCATGTAATGTCGTGTAATTTTGATAATAATACAAATCACCTTCCTATTATTAAGCTTAAATTTGGTAATTTAGAGGTACCCGCTCTTCTCGATACCGGTGCAAATCTCTCGCTGGTGCAACCAGGCATCTTAGCAGAAATTAAGCAACAAGCGAAAGTTGAGCATATTTCTAGAGCAGTCAAAATTAAGACCCTTAATAATACCACTATCCCATATTTGTCAGCAGTCAATATAAAGTTCAAAATGAAAACTCGTTGGTTTCATAACATATTTTTTGTCACTCAGAGTAACTGGAATTGTAACTACCAAATAATTTTAGGGTATGACTTCATTCAGAGAAACAAAATTCTAATTGACACATTCAATAAAAGACTTTCCATCAACAAAACCCATTTTGAATTTGAAGAAACTTCTCCGCAGATTAAAGAAAATACTGTAATTAATGATAATGATAAACCTCAAATTAATGTAATTGCTAAAGCTATAAATAACATTAAAATTAAACCTAATTCATTTGAGATAATTAAATTGGAATTTTCACAGGGTATTCGTAATTCTAAAAGAGTCATATTAACCCCATTAAAAGTCTCGCAGAAGTGCCATATTGAAAATTCTTTGCATACTGTTGAGGACAACAAATATATTTTGACAATTGTTGAGAATAAAACTAATGTTGCATCATATATACGTAAAGGTCAAAAACTAGGAAATGTAGAAATGTTTGAAGATGACGAGGAAATCCAACCCACTGAGGACCAAATTCTTCAAATCAATAGTTTAAATTTAGAAGAGATTAGTAATTTGAGACAGGCAGAACTTTCAGAATCTGATTTTAATCTTAAGCATTTAGAGGAAAAAGAGAGAAAGGAGATTTTGGAATTATTAATGAACAACTTTAAAGTATTTTCTAAAAGTTATAAAACTCTTGGTTCAACTGATGCAGTCAAACCCGAATTTAAATTAATGCACAATTTCCCAATTCAAACTAAACCATACCCTATTCCAAAAATTGCCAAACAGTTTGCACAAGAAGAGATTAAAAAATTGTTAGATGCTGGTTTAATTGAACATTCTTCCTACAGTTATAATTTCCCTGTTATATTTGTCAAAAAGAAACCAATTCCAGGCACCTCTCCTGAAGAAATCAAATTTCGCATGGTAGTGGATTATAGACTGTTAAATAGCATCACTGAATCTTACACTATATGTTTGCCAAAAATTTCAGAAATTCTGCACAGTATTGCTGGCAAAAGGTATTATTGTGTGCTTGATTTGAAGTCGGCATTTTTTCAGATAAGATTGCAGGAAAAAGATAGGGAAAAATTAGCATTTTGCTGCGAGATTGGTAACTACCAGCCAAAAGTCCTACCTTTTGGAAGTCGCAACTCAACTTCATATTTTCATACACTAATTTCTAAATGTTTATCTAGCTTAAAAGGACCAAATTTACAATTCTTTCTTGATGACATTATTGTCGCTGCAGACAGCATATCTGAAATTAAAGCCTGGTTACAGAAGGTATTCGATAAGCTCATCCAATTCAACTTAACTTTAGACCCTGCAAAGCTTCAGATTTGTCAGAAAAAAATAACTTATTTAGGATTTAATGTCAGTGCTGATGGTTTTTCTCCTTCAGAGGATAATGTAAACAAAGTTTCAAAATTTCCCATACCCAAAAATGTAAAGCAAGTTCAACAGTATATTGGTTGTTTAAATTATTTTAGGCACATGGTTTATAAATATGCTGAAATTGCTAAGCCAATTATTAATTTAACCCGTAAAAATGTTCCATTTGCCTGGACTTCAGAGTGTCAGGAAGCTTTTGATATTTTACAAGATCAAATTCTAAATAAACCCCTTCTTAAAAACATTAATTTTGATCTTCCATTGTATTTAGTAACTGATGCTTCTAAAGTTGCATTTTGTGGAATTTTAATGCAAAAATACAATGAGAAATTTTATCCTGTTGAATTTTTTTCAAAACAATTCAATCCAGCTCAGTCTAGATATCCTTCCATCCAAAGAGAATTGTACGCAATATTTGCATCTGTCAAGCATTTTCGTGAAGAATTATATGGAAAAAAATTTACCATATATACCGATGCAAAATCATTAACATATCACATGGAACTGGACAATCAGAGTGAGATTGTAGCTAGGTGGCTTCTGTATCTGGATCAATTTCATTATGAGATAGATCACATTCCTGGTGTTATTAACCCTGCTGATTATTTATCTAGAGCATATAAAGATGAAACCTTAAATGTAAATAATATAAATATTTTTCAAAGTAATTCAAATTTAGATCATAATAATATTGTAAATAATCAACAAAATGATGAATTTATTAAGGAAATTATTCAAAAATTAAATGATAATGATGAGGAAACTGCAAATAACTATTATATTGATTCAGAAACTAAAATTGTAATGATAAAAATTTTCCCCAAGAAGCCGTTAAAGAAAAAAAAGTATCTCAGTAGAATTTTAATTCCAAAATCTTTAATTAAGGATTGTTTGGAAGTTGCTCATGCTCCTCATTTTGGCACTCAAAAAACCTACAATTTTGTTCGCAAAATCTATTCTTGGAAAGGAATGTTTAAGGACACTAAAAATTTTTGTAGCAATTGTGAAAGATGTTTAAAAGTTAAACCTAAACCTAAAAATACTGTCACTAAAATGATTCCAAAAGCTGATTTAGCTCCAGGTGAGATAATAGCTTTAGATATTGTAGGAAAACTTCCTAGATCTCATGACAACAAATTTTTTATTTTAACAATAGTTGATCATTATTCCAGGTATCTAGAGGCTATCCCATTAAGCAATACCACTTCTAAAACTATAATTAATCAACTTAATATATATTTTTCCAAATTCGGGATCGCTAGGACTGTTTTGACTGATAATGGACCATATTTTCGTTCAGATGAATTTGAAGATTATCTTAAGACTATGGATATTAAGCATAGAAAGAGTTCAATCTATTATCCGCAGAGTAATGGTTTAATCGAGAAAATTCATCTTTCTATGAAAAACAGCATAGCAGCACTTTCTGATCAAGTATTCGAGTGGTCAGATAGACTATTATTTTTTAAACTTCATTATAATTCCTCTAAGCATGCAGTAACTCAATTTTCACCGGCTGAACTATTCTTGGGCAGAGAACTCAATATACCTCTAAATATTTTTGAAAAACCAAAAGTTGCTGAAGAATATAGTAAATATCTAACAAAATTACAAAGTCATTTTCAGGAAACTAGAAAATTAGTTAAGGAAAATGAAACTAGTTATTTTAATTATCACCAACAATATGTGAAGGGCAGAAGTAAACCTTCCTTAAATACTGGTGATGAAGTTTTTCTTGTAGATTTTAAACATCATACTGCATTACAACCTAGATATAATGGACCACATGTAATTGACAAAAAATTGAGAAATGATAATTATTTGATAAAAATTAATGAAGATGGTCATGAATATGTAAAAAAAGTTCATGTCAGTAAAATTTTCCCAAAAGTACCATTAAATGATAATATTTGTAACAAAACTGAGGAAAATAAGAATTGAGTAGTGATTCTAATATTTTTGTGAAATATGTGTATGTTCGGAAACTTCAAAGTATATATATACTATGCTCAAGTCAAAATTCTATTTTTAAAAAATTTGTTTCCTATTTCTTCTATCTCAATGTTTGTTTTCAATATACTGGTAGAATTGATCACTTTGCTAGTGAATAACATTTATTGAAATATTTTTTTTTAAACTTTATCTTTTTAATTTTGTATTTGAGTCAAAAAGGAAAATATGTGAATGATTTCCTCATATGTATTTTCATAATTGTTTAGAATATCTGTGAAATCTTTTTTAACTTACAAAGTAAATTTCAATATTCATTGAACTTAATTCAGGAAATTGAATAATATATGGTACAATAAAAAATAATTTGAAAATGAAAAATGTTGAATGTGACAACTCAAAATATATTGCAGAAAGTAAAAGCAATCTAGGTATTTCTGTAGTTTATATTTATTGGTGTGTGTGTATTTTTGTAAATATTTTCATATTCATGCTGGTTAAATATAATTATTGAAATTTTGTATCATATAATGTGTGGTGTATACAATTGTAATGATTACAGTAGCATTGTGTATAAAATTTTTTATTTTTTTCACGAACATTTCTTTAAGTCTGTATGCAGCTGTGAAAATTTCAGTGACTTTTTCGCAAAATTCTCACGAACATTTCTTCATCTGTGTGCATTTGTGAAACTTTCAGTGACTTTTTGCAAAATTTTTTCACGAACATTTCTTCATCTGTATGCATTTGTGAAACTGACTTTTTCGCATACTCCAGGACTTTTCACATCAATTTTCAACAATTATCAACTATTCTTCAGAACAGTGTTCGCCTCTTTTTTTGCTGTTGGTGGGGGGAGATGTTAAAAAAACCCTTTCACAACTCAGCCAAGTCATCAAAAAAACTTTAAAGTTCAGCGCAATATGCAAAAAGAACTGTTTTTCCGTGTCAGCGCATCTGCCTTTATAAATCAGAGAACGCACCAACAAACATCTCGCAACATCGCTACTAAACTCGCAGCAGCTGGCGAACGCCTGCATACGAAGAATTTCTCTCGCTGTATCTTCTTCCATCGGCGCGCGAGGTAGTGGTAATACCGGATATTTTTCGACCAAGCTTCCTTCACTCGGAATGGCATCGCATCTGAATGACTAGTGGTTTTTTCAACGAGCGGTGTGTTGCATGCTATAAAAGGACGTGAAAAAGAAGGGTGGTTTCCATTCATTTTCGAGAATTTTCTCGTATGAGGAACCACCCTAGTGAGTTTCTATGTTTATGGAAAGTGAATGTTTTGTATTATATATCAGTGCAGTAAAAATTCATCTTTTAGTCTCAAGAATGTGTTCTCAAGTTATAAAGTGATTTGTTGTGAAATATCTGTCTACAATCTCCAGTATGATTTCGACATCTGCGAAATAGTGAACTTCAAAAATATGTTTTGTGAGTGCTTACTAAATTTAGTATGAAAATGTATATGACAGTGAACCCAAGAATTGCTGCAGCAAATAAATTAAGTATTTTGATTTAATTTCAATAATATTTTTCAGTGGATGCATTTAGATTGAGATAGATATAAATCAAACGTAAAATGGAGCGTCCACCTAAACAAAAATGTAATCTTTTATGATCATGTTTTAATTAAATGCTTTTCTTTAAATTAAATTAATTGTGTAACCTTAAAATATGTTTTATATATAAATAAACTAATCGAGAATAATCTCTAAAGAATTATTATTTTTCGTTTAATTAGCATGAAGTGTTTTATAATATGTACTTTTAGTTTTCAGCTATTTCAGGTTGTTGCTCAGGATGCTAAGGTGGTTTGTTATTGTGGCCAACATTTATTGGTACGAAATCACTATTTCGATCAGGCTTAAGATTTTAACTTGTGTTCTCTTTTGAACATTTAATCGTGTCCCCCTTTAGTTTATTTTTATTTTGCACCATGAAGCCTTTTTCCATCAGCCAAATTTATCATCATTTTTTATCACCAGACTTCGTGGAAGAAGACCAAATAACTGAGAAGATAAAGAAGACATTGGGACTGGGGCCGCATACGAGGGAGGGCGTCATCAGTTTTCACAGGCAGGTGGCCGCCCGGGAGGGAAGCAAGCATCAACCTGTCCTACTCCCTGAGCCTCTGGCAGATCACTTGCTAAGGGCGAGGACGATCTGCCTGGGGCTGAGGGATTGCCCAATAAAGCCTTTCATCAGCGTGACGCGCTGTCACAAATGTCTTGAATATGATCATGTGGCAGCGCATTGCAGGGGGACACAGCGATGCTCTAACTGCGCGGGTGAACACCTGTACACTGACTGTAATCGGAAAACCCCCCGCTGTTATGCGTGCACAAAGTACAACGAAGTAAATAGACTATGGCTAAGAACACAGAAGAAGACGGATCATCAAGCCAACTCGGGTGCATGCTGGGTGCGTCGTCAGCTACTAACGGTCCGCCAACTACAGTCGGACAGGGGCACAGCACTAGCCTCAGCAGAAGAAGTCATTGAGGGGAGGGTGTCACTAAATTTCACAGGCGGCAAACCACAGTTGGTCAAAATGACCAGGCATGATATTGAAGCTAGAATACAACATGACGCTCAGCGCCGCAATTATGGTAATAGACACAAATAATACTAGAACCACACGCTCAAGTTTCGCAGCGCAAAACCAACAAATACCACACGACCAAAACCAAACAAATATGCAACAAACACACGACACCCTACACCCTAAACGTGATACAAATTAACCTACACGGTAGCAATAAAGCAACAGACACACTCGCAGGCTATGTCGCAGCCAAAGGAATACAAGTAGCACTCTTACAGGATTTCCACCAAAATAAAAAAACGGGTAACATAACAGGGTTCAAACCAGAAAATTGGAATGTCACAAAAACACCACAAAACAGATCTGCGATTATAACCCGATTAGGCACCAAACCAATAACAATACTAACAAGAGAGTTCACAACAGCTATAAAACTAGAAAACAAAGACAAAACTTTCACAATAATAAATACATACGCCCCCCCTCTGGCGGACTTCTCAGAAGTACTAGACGAGATAGGTGAGGCCCTGAGTAAAGCGGTCGGAGAAGTACTGCTAGTGGGGACTTTAATGCACACTCAACAGCATGGGGCTACGATGACATAGACCACAGAGGGCGCGAGCTAACAGATTTCCTCCTGCTACACGCGTTGTTTGCCCCCAACCCTCCGGACGCACCACCCTCATCCAAAACTGTACGAGGGAAAAACAGGGATGGTACAATAAAGGAAATACAGGGATGGCCGGACTTGACAATAACAACGGCAACACTAGGTAACGACATAAGTGATTGGCATGTCAGTGACGATGTCTCACTCAGTGACCACAGATACATAAAATTTAAAATTAAAAACTACGAGAACATAGACTACCAAAGACATGGTCTACAAACAAAGATAGGCAAACATGCAAAATTTGATAAAAACATTAGAAAAATCAAAAACAAATACATTAAAGAACTCCAAAAAGCAAGCACAACAGACCAGCTGGACAACATAACACTCAGATTGCAAAATGAAATCACATCGATAGCGTTTGCAAGCTATAAGAAAAAATCTACACCTGCGGTTACTGCCCCACCATGGTGGACGGATGAAATTAAAACAGCGAGGAACAAGGTTAGGGCACTCAGGAGGAAATTTCAAAAACAACAGAACGAAGAATTAAAAGTAAAACAATACATAATCTTCAAAAAAGAACAAGCCAAATTAAAAAAACTAATAAACAGAACAAAATCCAAAACATGGAAAGATTACAGCAACAAGGTCACAGACACATATGGCTCCCAATATAAAAACGCTAGCAACAAAATAACAGGTCGGGTAAAACTAGTCAACATTCTACCCCCAAATACAAAAGTAACCATTAAAGACACACTAACACATTTCCTGGACAACTTATACATAACAGACCAAAATATACCCCACACACTAACAAAGGCAAATAAAGAAAACAATGAACCAGCACCACCGGTAGTAACAAAGCCGGAATTAAACAGAATAATCAGAAACATTAAACAAAATAAAGCACCCGGATTCGACTTCATAGATTACAACCTAATTAAAAGAATTAATAATGCAACACCGCAACTACTACTGACACTCTTCAATACATGCCTAAGGTTAGAATACTTCCCAAAATCGTTTAAAGTAGGCATAGTGGTACTGTTCCAAAAACCAGGTAAAGACCCAACAAATCCAAAAAATTACAGGCCAATTTGCCTCTTACCAGCGCTTGGCAAAATGTTAGAACGCATAATACACGGTCGGATAAACTTCCACCTAAACAATAATAACTATTGGAGCAACAAACAGTATGGTTTCAAACAGGGGAACTCAACAGAACACGCATTAGATAACTTAATCAACACAATAAAAGAAGATAAAACAAACAAATACCAAACACTCCTAATAGCCATGGATATCAAAGGGGCCTTCGACAACATACGCTGGCCAATATTAATTAATAATATTAAGCAATCTCCCTGTCCAGGGTACCTGGTAAACTGGATAGTGAGCTTCCTCCAACACAGGTACGTTTCACTAGAGGAAAACGGCATTAAAGTCACAAAGCAGACATTTGGCGGATGCCCCCAAGGAAGTTGTCTCGGCCCGCTCCTCTGGCTATTAATCGCAGACACAGCACTTAAAAGAAATTGAGGAAAACATGTTAGATTACAAGCCTTCGCAGACGATTTTATTATAATTCTAAGAGGCAGAACAAAGGATAAACTTAAGAGATTAGCAAACAAAATACTAAAGGAATTTAATGACTGGATAGAGGGGAATAACCTAACGCTGAACAGGGAAAAAACAGAACTATTATATCTTAACAGAGGACACACGGGAAACCTTCCAACAGAAAACACCAATGACATAGAGGGAATAGAACTCAACGGCCAGAGACTAAAAGTAAAAGAACAGATAAGATATTTGGGAGTCACACTGAACAAAAATCTAAACTGGATACCACACTGTCAAACACAAACAAATAAGGTACGAGCAAACTTCACAAACTTAGCACATATGGTAGCAAAGGGTTGGGGACTAAAAGCAAATATACTAAAAATCTGGTACACAACAGTAGTGGAAAAGACGCTAACCTACGCAGCACCGGTTTGGGGACACTGCCTCAGCAAAAGGTGCATACAGATATTGTCAAGCTGCCAGCGACATTTTGCACTGGCCATAGTCAGGGCCTATAGAACGGCCCCAACCTCGGCACTTCTGGTACTCTCAGGCCTGATTCCAATCCATCTTAAAGTCTACTACGAAGCAGCGTACGGCACAGTCTCAAGATTAAGGAAAAATGCAACAATACACAATGAAACTTTACACCACATCGAATACGACAAAAAATAAACATATGGGAGAATCATCCAGCAGACACAATAGAACCTAGGATAGGGTACAATACACAAGACACAACGATATACACGGACGGCTCTAAATTGGAATCAGGTGCTACAAGTTCGGCCTTTGTAGCATATAAAAATAATCAAAAGATAAAAACATGGTCAGTGCCGTTAAGGAACAGCAACAGCGTCTTCCAGGCCGAACTACTAGCAATACAAGAAGCAGCAAAATGGGGCAACACCACGGGTGAGTCATATAGCATCCGCTCGGACTGCAAATCGGCCATCGAATCACTTAGTAAACCATTCAACGTAAACAAAACAGTAGACACAATCCAAAAACTAATAAAAGAAGCTAACAACAAATTTAAAATCAGCTGGGTTAAGGCGCATGTAGGCATCCAAAGAAACGAAGAGGCAGACATGTTAGCCAAAACCGCAGCTCTAAATGTATACAACAAAAGCAAATACAACCTGACTAAACCAATCTCAAAACTTAAAAGAACACTAAAAGATATAACACTAAAACAATGGCAGTTCGAGTGGGACTATGGGGACACAGGTAGGGAAACACACAGGTACTTCCCAAAAGTAGATAAAAATAGACTAATAAGCGATTACCTGCTAGCACAGCTATACACAGCTCACGGAGCTTTTCCAGCATACCTACACAGGTTTAAGAAAGCGGACACACCGGACTGCGAATGCGGAACGGTGGGTTCACCAAAACATTACCTAATTCAATGTCCACTCACCCAAGCACACCACCTGGCACAAATAACAACAGACAACGAGAAATTATGGTATGAACAATTAGCGAAAAACAAACACGTACAAAACAAGGCAAATACAGTAATCAGGTGGCTCCAAGAAAACTGCGACAGCATCACGACACTAATACAAAACAACACACAATAATATTTAGCACCCCAGCAGCAGTCGAAGGTGGAAGGTAACACAACGATAAAATGAATATGTATATGTGTTTATGTGTTATATGTTTAAAAAAAAGGCCTAGGAGCAATCCAAAGCCACCAAAAAAATTATAAAATTGTCTATGGGTATTGTCCAATGGCAGTGTGCGGTAGTCGCACAACATCAGCTGCTTCCAAGGCCCGAAAAAGGAGCCCCGTAATCACAGAATTACCAGCACGACGTTCGTCACCAACGGATCAGCAAGTTGTGCATTATGATACAGTAAGAAGCTTATAATAGCCACCGGCACTGTCTGTCCGTCCTAGTGAAAAAGGAAAAAAAAGTGTTTATTTATGTGCTTATGTATTATATGTTAAAAAAAAAGGCCCAGGAGCAATACAAAGCCACCAAAAAAAATATAAAATGTCTATGTGTTTTGTCCTAGTAGCAGTGTGCGGTAGTCGCACAATATCAGCTGGCACCACGGCCCGAAACAAGAGCCCCGTAATCACAGTATTACCAGCACGACGCATGTCATCAACGGTCCAGCAAGTTGTGCACCATGACACAGTAAGAAGCTTATAATAGCCCCCGGCACTGTTTGTCCGTCCTTGTGTTAAAAAATATTATAAAAAGAAGGGGAAGAAGACAGATGAGAAAGAAGAAGAAGAAGAAGAACTGGAAGGAAAGAGGTGATAAGTATAAAGGATAAGTATGGAAAGTAGACCGTGTACGTTAATGGGAGCTGGTGCACGTTAAATCTGTTCGTGGCTCTAATGTCCTCCAAGTTCTATATAAGCGCTACCTCTGGGGGTGCCAATCCAGATGCAGGCCTCTCATCTGGAATTGGTTCAAAATTAGGAGACTAGTTTCACAGTTTTATGGATCATGTCAGCTATATAGAAATAAAAAGCTGCAAAACCGGGCTTTTGGGCCAAACCAACAACAACAACAACAACCCATTATGGTTTAGTCAGTTAACGGCAATAGTACATATTTTAAATTACAAATTGTTAATTATTTAACAACCTTTCATGGGCCCAATGGACGGGTAGCCAAGTCAATTAGCACAATAAAAGTAAACTAATTTCAATAATGTAGTTAAAGTGTAATTCAGAATAAGTTCAGTTTAAAATGTAACATTCTTCTCTTCCAGGTTCCCCTTGCAGTTCCTTGTGCTGCCGTTTGGGACGAGCCAATGGCCGGCCCCAACTGGTAGCACAAGGGGTTTTTTTAGCAGCAGTTTTTTTATTCATTTTATTTTTGACTGTTCGCCTCTTTATTAGGTGCAATTGGACATTGTCCGCAAAAGCTACCGGACCCGCTCTAATGGGACAGCCCACGGAGCCAGTTTTTACCAGGTGGGGTACGGTAGAAAGGCACCCGTCAGCCCCCGCAGCGTTTTCGTCTGCCTTGCAACTCGGCCCAAAAATTTTCCCCGATGGTACGACTTAGCTATTGGCTAATTATATTTTCATTTCAGTGGTTTCATTATCTAGTTAATTTCTTTATTTAGTTTCCCTCAAAATTCTCCCCCCTTTTTCAAGCTAAGTTCAGTACCAACGTTTCGGCACTAAATTGTCCAGCCCTATTTCAACTGTCATGACGAGTACGTGGTGTGCGGCGTCAGATCTCAGAACATTTAAATTTAGGAGTGAACAACACAGAAAAATCCGGACTCAGTTGATTGGCCGAACTGGGTACTTGTCTTTGTGAACCGCCCCAATAGGGCGATCAGGCGAATTTCGCCCCTATTACCAGGCACTCAAACCCGTCAAATCCCGGTAGGTAGGGGCCTAGTCAGTGGTCTCCAAGTAAGTGAATTTCGGTGTGATTAATTTATGTTGTTGTAAGTGGTCCAGAAATTTTGGAATAATGGGTTTCTGGAGTTGTTTAGTATCAGATCGCGCTATGCAGCAAACAAAGGCTAAATATAATAGTGAAGTATTATAAATAAGTACCAAAATGAATTGATGTTGCTTTTATGATTTATGTTTCTGACCCAAGTTCAAAAACAGGATTCTTAGCGTACATTTTAATTTTTGAATAACACTATTTAAAAATTGAAATCTTCTTCTCCTTTAATCGCAAATTCCTGTTATTAAATAAGGCAAATAATACATTTCGAAATCTCTATAATAAAACTGTAAGTCATGTGACTGTCCTCAACAGTTCCGGTATGCCCGTATCGCTTTTTCATATGCCATGCGGCCATTTTTATTCAAAATTATTTTTCTAATAAAACTGCATAAAAGTTACATTTTTAGAAAGATCGTTCAAAATAAATTAATATTTGAGAGGTGACTTACGTTCAATTAGGTATATATTCTGCAATAACTTCAGTTGAAATTAGCTTCGCAATTCAAATTCTCTATCCATGAAAGTAAACAAAAAAAATAATAAGATTCATTCGTCTTGAAGGTTTAAAATATTAAACCGCATTAAACCATGGATATAATCGTTCGTAAAGTAAGTTTTCCGTGAATGATTTTTTGGAGCGCTGCCTGGTGTCAAAAAAGTAATTCGCACCAGGACCTGTAAGACCATCAAAGTTTACCATAATTCTGCTTAATGAAGTGCTTTACAACTCAACTTCCTAAAGAATCTTTTCTTGACGAAGTTGAATGTAAACAAATACAGGTCATGTAATAATATTTAATGAATCAAATTTCGAAACGAATTGTCAGTTAATTTGATTTTTATGTATTATACGTGGCAGGAAGAGAGATCACCTAAAATGATTGTTAATTGCCAATCATATTTACCATTGTTAATGACCAATCGCGTTCCAAATAGTAATTTAATATACATTTATAAAATACATAACATCATTAAGTACTTTTATGTTATTTGGGTGCAAATCTCGCCAATAGCATTTTTAAAATCGCCAATACCAGTTTTTATTCTTCACATGTTCAAATTAGAAACGATACTTTGATTCTGAAATCAAATGTTTTGATTTATGATACTATTTTTTGGTACTTTTCCGTTATACGGACACCATTGTCGCCAAGCATACATTTGCATACATTTAATACATACATTTACATGCATTTACATACATTTACATACATACATTTACATACATTTACATACATTATGCATTAGCATACATTTTGGCATGGTGTCCGTATAACGGAAAAGTACCTATTTTTTATTTTTCTATTTTCTATTTTAAATGAAAAGTGTGAACGGCATGCATTTTAAATTGGAAAAGCTGTCGCAAACGCTCCGGGGTTGGCGCGGTTTTTGTTTTGCGCCATCTTGACGAGAAAATCCCATTTTCACTGTTAGAGATTGCTAAAACAGCATGTTACTTTTATTTTATTATGAAATAATTCATTTTATATTTAAAAAAACACACAATTTTATTAAAAAAAACACACATGCATCAATTTGTTATAAAACACACAATATTTAATTTATTATAAAACATGCGGAATCTGCTCTACCAGGTTGCCATACGAAGCAAAATCTAACCAAAAACGCCGGGTTGTCCAGGCATAAAATCGCCATTTTGGCGCCAAAATGGTACCCTGGTGCGTCTGCGACAACTGTACCCAAAAGGACCCATCATTAAAAATGGTAAATAATATAGGATTAAAGTAAAATAATACAGAAAATTCTTTTTGTATACACTTACTAAACACATAAAATCATATTGACGGTTTTTAGATTAGATATTTACGATGCAAGTTTTATTTGGGGTATGTTATATCCACTGGAATGAATATGATATATATTCTAATCACATATTATATACCCATGAATATATTATACATATCTATATCAACTATATCAATAGAACCGTTTTCAATAGTCTTTTATATTTATTCTACGTAATATTAACTATAGAGTTACAATATAGAGAGAAAAAATGGGTTGCTGTAATTAAAATTGTAGGTGCCAATGTTGGCGCGGCGTATTTTACCTGTTACGAATCTTAATAGTCAGTAGACATTAAGCAGACATGCCGAAATAAGAGAATTACGCTATTATAAAAACTCCTGAACTATATCAAGAAAGGGGAGCAAAGAAAAACAAAGTCGTACAAGGCATCTAGAAGGAAGTTATTTTAATCAGATTGTACGTCACGGGTCAAAAGTCCTGACAGAAAATATGGTTTAAAGGGAATGCGACTATCAAAACTGGCCTTCAAAAGTTCAATTTTCCACCAAACCATACTCGAAAATTATGTGTAATAATATGTAGCCCGATTATGGCCCATTATTCAAGACGTTTTAGATGAGAATAATGATATATTTTATAATCTTTCGTAATCGAGTCTACAGCCCAAGTTAACGAAAAACAAAAACAAATATTAGCAACAGTATAGTTCAGTGTAAATGTGGATATCATTAAAGACTTTCACAAAATAGTCTTCATTGCATCAAATCGTATTAACTAAAATACGCCAATTGGCAATGGACCCAATTACGGAAAATTACTTAATATGTTTGAGAATCTCCGCATTAGCGAACATATTGAAACTGATAAGCAAACGGACATGAAGGACAAATGCTTAAGTGGGTTAAGCGGTTTTTATCAAGGAAGATGAAATACATAACAACAAAAAATATGCAAAATGCTACCATGTTCAAAAAGTCCTTGATCTGTCTATTAGAATCTTCCGGTTTGGCAAAGGATTAGGAAAAAAAATTAAATTATGAATAAAAGTAACGTGTTACAATGCTTAACATACATTTAAGGGAGACCAAACTGGTCGCCAGTGGCGGCTAGTTAGTAATACGAATCCTGAAAATATGTGTTGGTAGGGAACCCTGCCATTCAGAATAAATATGTTAATCAAACATTTAAGGGATAGTGGACTTTCAAATTAAAAATTCTCTTTTCATTTAAAAGCTCTATAAATTATGACTGAAGTGAAACAAGCTTTTTCTATTGCGTATATATAACAACATATTTTGGAAATAAAAAAAATATATATATTCTGTACGAAAAAGGTTACTTTATAAAGAAATAATACATAAATAATTCATATTTTAAAATGTTCATGCTTTTTCTATACGATTGGAAACCTATGATTACTTTAGTTTGAGTGTAAATCCTAAAAATAAGCATATTTCTGTCTTCGTTTTGTTACGCATCAATTATTGATAAAATTATAATTTGCCTCATATTGGTCAAGTTTTATCGATTTGTCCACTTAATATTGCATTTATTAATGGTAGCTTTGGTAATTATTGTTTGTTTTACACACGGATGAAGATTTATAGGGAAAATAAAACCATTAATCTACTTAAGAGCCTTCACTAGTCACGCGAAGAAACGCTCACGCTAATGTTAAGTCTATGGGCAATTTCTTAATCACGCGCTTCGTCACACGCTTTCTTAATCACGCTTAATCGCGCGATTTCTCGCTCGCATTTTAATATTTTTAAATGTTTTTTTTTTTTTTTTTTTTTTTTGCATAGGATAGCTGAGGTCGATCTCTAACGTTGTTAGTTTTTACTTTTTGATTTTGGTTACAGTTTTTTTTATAAGCGGACATTTTAAATTTTGGAACCGGTTCTGAAATTGAAAGTACCTTTATATAAAAAAAACTGGAACCAAAATCGAAAAAGTAAAAACTAACAACGTTAGAGATCGACCTCAGCTATCCTATGCAAAAAAAATCATTTTAAAATATTAAAATGCGAGCGAGAAATCGCGCGATAACCTTCCGATAGACTTAACATTAGCTGGAGCGTTTTTTCGTGTGACTGATGTAGGCTCTTAAGAATTTAAAAATGGATTGGAAGAAAACTAGTTCGTGTAGGACACCTTTAACTATTAGTCACATGTGAGATTAGCATAAAACTAGCTGAAAACTTGATCGGATTCAAATCACCGCCAGACTCATTTAAGGTGAATCTAGACGATTTATCAAAGAAAAATATATCAAACATTGATTTTTGTTGGCTTTTTATTTAATTGATATTTTTCTCATATTGAAAGTCCACCATCTCCTTAAAAACGCTTTAAAATCTACGCTATATCGATATCTAAAGGAAAGATAATTAGTATTAGTAATCTAAATGAAAAACATCCAAGTTTGACTACAAGAAACATTTTTTAGTAGAAACATTTTTCGAAATATGTATCCAAGGGGAGAAAAAGAAAGAAATTATATGCAAATGTTTCGTATGGTAAGACCTTTAATTTTAAACGTGAACCTTCCAAACCAAACAAAGGTTGCAAAATATTGAACATGTCATCGAATTTGGGGAATTTTGCACCATAAACATTTAGCTGTATAGAAATTAGAAAATGTTGTCACAATAAACAATTTAAATACAGTTTCAAGGGGTAACAGTACTTACAACGCTTAAAAATGTACTCTTTTTTTAAGTAAATTATACAGTGGAATGAACATTGGTTTGAAGATCTTTAGCATCATCAACATATTCTTTAATTAAAAATCAAAATGGCGATACCGAGCTTTAGCAACATGGTGATGCCAAAACTGTAGCCCTCCGCGGCTTGCAGAACAGGTGCTTTCTTTCCAAATGAACCTGGAAAACAATTGTGTTGTTGTTTCTATTATTCTACATTAAATTTGCAAGACAAGTACACATTATCATTAAAAAATATTGATGTTTGTAAAAACTGAAAACAGGCAAAAAATAGTTGCTATTTTGGTAATTTGCTATTTTGGAAAAATTTGACTTTGTACGTAGTTTAAAAATAAAAATGTTTGATCAATTATAATAATCTTGTGTACTTTTGTAGAGAAAAGTGCCGAGAATATGTGGTTAAAATTTGCAGGTGATCTGATGAAAATTGTTAAAGTTATGCTGCAAGCCAACATTCATACACGTTTCAAAGCGTTGGGAACATGCTTCATAAAATTATCGCTAAAGAAGAAAACGAATATGTTAATGATGTTAAGGATTGATATAATAAGTACCTTTAAACAAAGTTTTATCCCAATTTATAGTTTTCTCAAAATATATTGTAAAAAAAAACAATGATATTTTTAGGCTTTACCCCTTAATCGATTTCAACAAAGAATAATTTATTATGATAAAACATGAAGGAAAAATCTTAAAACTTTTTCTATGAATCTAACGATATTTTGTCTATAGAATTTATAATTGTTGCGCGTTTTAAGTATAATGGTAAATTAAAAATAAAGAAAATAATCAGAAATATATAAATTTACTCCATATGCAATTTGAAGCTTATGATATCCCCAATAATCTAAGAATAAATACGATCTTAGTTGTCACAATGCTACAAATTAAATAATGCTATAGAAATAACATTAATATAAAAAAATAGGCAATAGCTTATCAATCAAAACAATTGCAAGAATGTCATAATAAAACTGCAAAATTCTATTTACCGAATAAAGGAAGATTTCAGCTAATAAATTTTATCAGGCTTTTTTGTTCTCTGTAAATGATCCCAGCTAATAATTGGCAGAAAATAACTTTAGATGGTTGATACTAAAATCTGTGAAACATTTTGAATAAATTTTCATGGCATATATAAGCTGTAATGTTGAAACAACGTTTGGTAATAATGATGATGTCAAAATAACTGTCCATTGATTGCTATTTTTCCAAACTATGGCAAGGCTAAAAAGGTAGATGTAATATTTTTGCCATATCCCTATATGTTGATATTAATAAGTTCTGCTTTATAGGCGAAATAATTGGCCAGATTTTGTCAGAACACGACCGCGGTTGAATCAAATTGCATCATACTCAAGACAGATATCACGCGCAATTTACAAACGTTACGAACCAGTATAATGAACAACGATGCCAGTATAATGAAATCCCATCAAAAAACTTTCTGTAAAAAAAAAAAAGCGCCAAGTTCTCCTTAATGTTTCGGCCGTAAAAAGTACTGATATCTGATGTTCGCCCAAGTTAAAAGTCAAACATCCGAAATCTTTCATTCAAAATGGCTTCCTGCGACTTGGCCGTTAATGCATTCTAGGTTAAAAACATTAGAAGAATGTAATACTGAGAAAAATAAATTAGAATACATAATACACCCCGATTGATGTTAAACATGCCATAGCTTTCATTTGAAATAAATAATTACGTCGATAAATCATTTCAAAATTAATGATTGGAAATTATGCATTTAAAAGTAATATTGGAATGCAAATAGGCAAATTCGTATGATGATATTGTAATTAAAAGCTTTGTGATACATACCATTGAGTTTCAAGAAACATTAGTTTTGATTAACCATCATTTATTTTTACCATGGTTTAATGACCATTTTGTACGGTCTATTGTCATTAACACGAATTCCAATGAATATTTTTTTCATCAAATTTCACATTGTGTTACATTATATGAGACGTTGAGACCAGAGTGGACCATTCTCGACAGCTGTGATTTCGAAATTATGTTTTTAAAAATGTGTATTATATTTTAGTACTTTGTACAACAAATGCGTAAAATGTTCAAAAAAATGTAGTAGACATGTAGTTCATTATACATTCTTTACAATTTGAAAAACCTTCTAAAATGCATTAACGGCCAAGTCGCAGGAAGCCATTTTGAATGAAAGATTTCGGATGTTTGACTTTTAACTTGGGCGAACATCAGATATCAGTACTTTTTACGGCCGAAACATTAAGGAGAACTTGGCGCTTTTTTTTTTTACAGAAAGTTTTTTGATGGGATATCACTGCTTTTTGTAGGTTTTATCAAATGTATAAAGGATATAAATATAATAAATGTATAAATGTCAAAGAATTTTAAAATTATTTTATTATGCTTTACAAATCTATATTTTTATTTGTAGTTTAATCAAAATACTAGCCGTCTCAGGCAAACAATATATTCTTTCTTACATGTATGCTAAGCACTTCATCATATTACTTTTATTCATAACTAGCCAAAGTACCTGGTGTTGTACGAGATTTAAAGAATGTTTGTGTAGAAAAATCAATTTTAAAATTAAACATGTTGTATAGATAACTTCAAAATGTTAAAATATGCCAATATTTCTATAATCGTGTTTTTATCATGATTCAATACGTTCCTCAAACTCGTATGACGTTGTACTCACCTGCTGACATCTTACCTACTTGCTTTCACTATTGCTCATATTGATACTTTCTTTGTATGATTCCCAAACATTTGAAAAAGTCCGTTAAACTTCCAATGTGACGTTATATTAATTTTATTTTTTAATTATCGAATGACGTCATATTAACCCGCTTTCTGTATTTACACATACTCATACTACTTGTATTATTGAGAAATGTTTGAAAATTTCCGTTATATTACCAATATGACGCCATATTAATCTTTTTTACCATTGCTGAAACTTTTTATTTTTATTTTAATTTTTCACGGGGAAATCTTTCAATAGAAAATTAATTATTGCAGAAAGAATTTCATTGTGGATTTTTAATTGTTGGCAACTGCTACAACGAAAAATGTTCAAATTTAATAGGAAAAGGCGGGAAGAGTTCAATATCCTGTGCTGGTAGGTTTGGCGATAAATATTTGATTTGGTTGTTGCGATATTCAGTCTTTGGAGTTTTGACTTAACAACTGGAATTGACCTTATCTACGTGACATCACACCCCTTTTGGCAGCAGTTTGGATTCTTTTGCCAATTGCGCGAACCAGCACAGGATATGGAACACTTCCCGGAAAAGCTGTTAGATTTTTGGTTTTTTATTATTTAAAAATTAACTCTACATTATTTCGATTCCGGATTACTTTAGTTGCTTCGGCCGTGTTTTAATACACCTACACGTAGAATTTCACAATTCTGGCTTTCAAACTGTTGATTTGTATAGAAGTGCAGACAGATAAACAGATTTTCATTTTCATATATTAGATTTACTTGCTCAATCCTTCGCCAAATCGGAAGTTTCTATTAGAGAAATTCTCTTTGCGATCATTGGCAGGATATCTTATATTTTGTGTTGTTATCCATTTCATCTTTATTGACAATTACCGCTTAATTTACTTTGGAATTTACGCTTCATGTCCGTTTGCATCGTTATACTCTCTAATACGGAGATTTTTAATCCTGTTAAGTAATCTTCTGTAATTTACACTGAAGCGAAGTGGTTCTTGTTAAACGCCTGTTAAGCTATCCATATTTACAGTAAACCATATTGATGCTAATTTTTTCCCCTTTCATTCTAACATTGGAACAATTAAGAAAGATTAGAAAATCTACGGACGCACTACCGTTCTTCCATTAGAAAATCTACCATTATTCTCATCTAATCGTCTTAGATAATATGTCAATATGTCTTGGTTTTAAGATTTTAGCTAAATTTACTCGAAAACCTGAAGCTAAAATGCGAGGAACCCCATTATAGAAGATTCATTCTAACGTACATATTGATAAACTGGATATGTGTTATAAAATTATAATAATCTAGAACTGGCAGTTTCGATGCTTTAATTCTGAAAATTCTCTTTCTATAATAAACTTTTAAGAGAGTAAAGACTAACAATATAGTAAGAGTAAGTATAATAACAGTACAATATAATAGCAAGAGCAGAGGTCTTGTGTAGTGACGAAAGATTGGAACTTTATTAACATTCGTGCGGTATGCCATTTAATTAACCGCATAATATTAATAGATGATTACTCGCCCTAAAAATTCGCAATGAAAAATAGCCTCTAGCTTCAAATTCTCTCCAAATTGCGACACTTAACGAAATATCGCCAAATTTGGCGACAAAAATACCCTGTGTATGTGGACGTCATAATGATGCATATGTATTATATATGTGATGCATATGCATATATATATATATATATATATTTCAAATAAAATCCAGTATATATATATAAATATATAAAGTTTATTAACATCATTAAAATGCACTTAAAGAACTAACAACCCACTGGAATTTTGCCAGATTGACTGAGTGCTATTGCGATTAGAATACCGACATTTATAATAAAATTTAATTTAAGGAAGTAAAAAATAGAAAAACGGACAAATAAACTAAAAGATTTGCCTTCCCAACATTTTCGGAAAAGAATATAAAAAAGTCATTCTGCTTGAAACCATGTAACACCTTCAAACTCAGGCTAATTTTCTATAATCAGGCTTTGGCGACCAACTCTGGCGTCAAATATGAGCGAGGAAATGATTGTCTATGCAACTATTATTACTTAAATGTTTATCGTACAACAAAAAACACAAATGGTTGCAACAATGCAATTAATTTAATTTGCCAATTGAATGTGTTACGAACTGTATATAGCCAAATCAGCACCCCCTATTTGAAGGGTTTAAAGGCAGAAATTCTATGTTTTCAGACTTTTCTGGTTAATTGTGTGACAAAACCTACTTACTTGTCAAATTTTATGATTCTACGACTGTTAGAAGTACCTTAGTTATTTAATGATCACCAACTTTTTTTAGTTATTTGATGATCCCCTGTGAGTCAGTTACAAAAAAGCCCTTTTTCCGAATCTCATATTTCGAAAAATATTAAATACAGAAATAAGAAATCTTGGAACCTAGTTCAGTTTGATTATATTAATGTGTGTTAAAAAGGAAAACTCTCTAGCTCTCCCCAAAACGCAGTTATGAGGGGGTGAAAAGTAGGCTGAAATGGTCAGGGAAAAGGTAGCTTACGGCCTGTGCGAACTTGGCGGACGCACTGCCGTGCTCCCAGATAATGTATTTAAAAATAAACAACAAGTAAAAGCAACATAAGAAAAAGTAAATACTTCAGATTTTTTATACAGTTTTTATACTCATTTAACTGTTTTGCACAAAAGAAAATTATTTTATTAAAAACGTGTGGAATAAATAACTAAAATTCATTCTGTGTTAATATACATTGTATACAACATTGGATAAAAGCCTCCTTTTGAAATGCTACATACTAATATCACATTAGTTTTGTTATTTTTTACGCATATGTAAAGATAATGAATGACTTTACACACTTGAATCATATACTTTATAGCTGTACTTCAAGCCGAGCGTTTCTGTAGATTTTCATCGGTGACATCTCAGCAGTATATTCTTGCTTGCATAACGTTTGCAGGAAAACCGAGGAGGAACCGTACTACACATCTCCTTGTCTACCATCACCTTCATGCATGAACATAAAACTAAAGAAGGACTTCCAACGAAATAGTGTTAATATCGTGTCGCGACTTTGGAACGAAATGGCAGCTGCACAGCTACGCGCATGGTTCTGCGCAGCCGGCGAGAATCCCTACTAATGCGATATTTAAAAAAAAAAAAAATTTCAAAATTAAACAAATTGTACACCTTCAAAATGTTAAAATATGAGAATATTTCCCTAATCGGATTTTTATCACGATTCAATATGTTTCTCAAACTGATGTATTTACTATTCTCTATTACGCATATTGATACCCGCTTTGTATTATTCTCAAACATCTGAAAAATTCGTTAAACTTCCAATATGACGTCAGATTTTTTTTTTAATTCTCTAATAACGTGATATTAATCTGCTTTGTGTACATATACATATTCATACTCCTTGTATTATTGAGAAATCTTAGATATTTTCCGTTTTATTACCACTATGACGTCAATCAATTTTATTTCATATTTATCTTTTTACTTAACCATCATACGTAGTATAGGGTAAGTCTTGTAATCGTTTTGAAAATCGAAATTTTTTTTCTGACGGATTTACACGTTTCAGACACTGGAGATTCCAAAAAAACATATTTTTAGAAAAAAAAAATTTGCCGTCCGTCTGTGTGTCTGTATGTCTGTGTGTCTGTGTGTCTATAAACGTTCTATCTCCCGAAAAAATTAAGATAGAGACTTGAAATTTGGTATGTACTTAGTATGTAATAATGGGAAGAAGCCTATTGAATTTCAGTAACCTCGATTATCCGGAATTATCTTTTTCGGACTCTCGAAATATTCGTTCTCATAAAAGGTATATAAAAATTTTCGAAATTGTTTATTTTAAGGAGTGAATACAAAATACAATAAAAAAAAAACAAATTTTGCATAAAGCATGAAATCGATCGGATAATGAGTTGCCGAGATATTTGTAATCCTATTTCCACACTCTTCGATTTTTCATGAAACTGTATTTCATCCTAATTTCAATTCAAAAATATATTTTAATTGGAAATGAGACGCTTAACCAGATGCAATAAACCGCTAGTTAATAGACTTATTGTTTTTGGAGTTATAAATAAGGATGTTTCTTTTAAGCAATTCATTAATCGAGCCTTTAAAGTTTATGACGTCATCAAGCTACGATTTTATTCGAATTGCAATGCATTAGTTCACACATTTTTTATTTTAATATTTTACATTATGCATATCCATGATGGGTAAGTATTACGGTGGCCCCCAACGACTAGTTTTCAATTGGTGAAACTTTTTATTTCATTTTCATTTTTCACGTGGAAACTGTCTGATAGAAAATTAATTATTGTGGAAAGAATTTCATCGTGGATTTTTAATTTTTGGCATCTGCTATAACGAAAAATGTTTAAATTTAATAGGAAAAGGCTGTTAGAATTTTGGTTTTTTATCTCTATTTATTAAAATAATACGAATTTTTCAAATTTTAATATTTTGAGCTCTTCATAGCTGATATTCTGCTATATACGCAAAGTTTCAACTCTGTAAGTTGTATAGTTTTTGAGAATGGCTCTGTGACAGACAGACAACGGAGCGGGAGTAATAGGGTTTCGTGAGATGAACGAAACCCTAGAAATGGGAATATTTTTAAAAATAGCTAGTGCGGGCACATCTGCAAATGAACAGCTTTCATTTTAAAAAATAATTATCAAAATTAATATCTAAAAATAATTATCTAAAAAAAACAGCCTTCTGTTTTAAATATATGGATGGTTTTTTTACATTGTAAAACTAGTTATAGTACGAACGCACCTCATTTGTAACATTTAACGTACAATTTCCAACTTGGTATTATATAGATTACATATGATAGGATTTAAAAGAATGAAGGAAACTTTTATTAATATCTTTTTAAGTTTTTATTCGATTTTCATAAAATTTGAAATGACTCGACAAAATTCTGCAACGATTATATATATTAAATTTAAATTTCAAACCATTCGGTTGGGGGGTTTTTTGCACTGTTATATGTGGACAGAGGGACGGACGAACGAACTAAACGGCGGCTATAGGTGCTACGTATTTATATATAATTACGAACGCACCTAATAAGAAACACGAATTTATCCTTTTTAAGCATTTAAGTGTTAAAAGCATTAAAACTGTCCTAGATATAATGACTTGCAGACGCTTTATCATCGCCCCCACCCCTCTTCTTCCGTGATTCCTGGAGAACTTTCAAAAGAAAGAGGCACGAATTTTCATTTTCATGCAAGGAAACCTTCTTTATAAAGTTACACAGTCCCTGGTCCCTGATTCGTATTAGTACTCGAAAGTATGAACTCATTATATTTCACCTTAAGAAAGGAGATGTAATTTGATGTTGAAAACTATATAGTCATGTTATTCCCTTTTTTTTTTCCTGGAATTTCAAAAAAATTTTAATCTATCACTTAAAAATATCACTATCTATTACTTAAATCATCAAAAAAGTACGAAATTTTATTAAATAAAAAAAAATTAAACATTGACAGCATTCTATAAATAATTTCTTTAAAAACATTCAAATTAACTCAATTATAATATTCAAAGCACGTCATGCGAAACAAAATTTATAATATTTCTGAAACGTCCTTTCTAGGCTGTTTTAAATATTCTAAAATGAACTTTTTTATCAGAAAGTCTTATGCTTGGGAATTATGGCATTTCCAAGAATATGGTTTATTCTGAGAGTACTTTTTCTGAACATTTTGGAATACAAATGACTTTTAAAGCAATGCAGTAAATATAAAATCACCCATGCATTCATTGTTGCCAAAATATAATCTCTATAGTGCATAGAATTTTATTCAATATTAGTATTTTTATGTGCTATTTCTTCTCGGAATGCTGAGATGCTATATTTTTTATAATAAAGGAAAAGTAAATATTTTACTATTGGAAGTTAATGCATTAAACTTTTACGACTAGAGTTGAAAATTATCATATTATACAGTTTACAAGGTTATCTAATTGAATTTTGAAATGTTCCGAAGTCATATTTTTAAAAAAGATTTATTTATATATACATTTGAATAATTTGAAAATAAAATCAAGTTTGAGAATGGTTATCTTTTCTTTCGAGCTCCAGAAAAGACATTGGAGAGTAGAAGCCCATTAAGATTAATACATAACCCACATTTCTATGCTATTCTTAGCCTTTTACGCTATATAATAAATAGTATACATAATGTACTAATAGATGGTTTCCAGAAATATAAACAAATAGCATATTTAAAGTGCATCGTTTAAAAAGAAAGAAATGTAACCCAAAAAACAAAATCCGAACAATAGTCATTACACCAATTCTAAAAGTCGCTGAATAAATTTGTTTGAACCAAAGCTCCTCGTTTATTAGTTTTTATAATCCTGTTAGCGTCAAATTTTCTTGAGAAGTCCTCTACACATTGAAATTGTATCAAACTTTAAAATATCCAATACTAGAACCTAATTTTGACATCATATTTGAATTCTCCAATAAATTTTACCGCGGGATACCAAACGGGAAGTCATTCGATCAAAAGGATTAGGAATTATGCAGATTTAAAGTTTGAAACCCTAATGTTAAATTCATTTTTAAACGTTGCGAAACAGATTGTAATGCGGGTAGATTTTTAAGCATAACTCAAAAACAACTTGGCAGAATGAGCTGTAATTTTGGATTCGCAATTAATTGAAGCTTCTTGAAATCGATTTATATTTTTAAAAAAATTCTTAGATTACAATTTATATCTTTTCGAAAATTAATTCCAAAAACACTTTTCGAATTACTGTACTTCAAACTATTTTTATCAGCTAAGAATTGAGAACTCTGTTAGAATACATATAATACAAAATAGATTAAGGTATGCGTTTTGGACTGGAAAATAACTTCATCACGTATGCAAATACAACGCCTACGAAGCAAAAATGTATGTAGTAAAACCTATGAAAATGATACCGGTAATCTAACGGAATCCTGCTTCAAACGGTAAAACTTTAGGATCCCAGCGAAAAGAATTCAAGGCAGTTGTTATAGACGGTGTATCTACTAAGACGGAAACTTGCCTAAAACAGATTTTTTTTTCCAGTCCTTTGCGATTTCGCCTTTTTGTCTAGTGGTTAGGGTGTTGGCTGTTAGACAAAGGGTGCCAAGTTCGAATCCCGACGTAGATGTGGATGTTTTTAGTGGGTCGGGTTCCACTTTAAACGGAGGTTATGTTTAGTCCTCGTGTGCATACGATTACCACAGCGCTCCCAACAAACCAACTAGCCCTTGTGATTCCTTTTTGCAAATTTTAATGTATTTTGTTTTTCTACCATGTATGGGTTTACATGAAAAAATTATCATTATTTTTTAAACATAAGTATAGTAATTTAAAAAGGAAACTTTTCCGGTACATATCTATATCTATATCTTCATATAACATTTTTCAATCGTGAAATACGATGTATCTTAAAGAAATGAAAATATTCATTGTAATGCGAGTTCCTTCATGCGTTGTATTTTTCTATTACTCACCGAAGGGATTTCTTTAAAAGAGTTAGACTTTCTTCCCCACTTCTACTTTTCTATTTTTATCTGAACTCAAGAGCTGCATTTCGAACATCAAAGCTCAAATATCATGGCCTTATTTTCTTCTTCGAAATATATTTTCTATTTCGTCCGACAGTTGAAATTCACAGAGTTCTAGTGTTAAAGATTGACAAATCGATTTTGAAGAACTGATCTCGAACATGGGAATTCCATTTTTTTTATTATTTGTCTTTGATATTGGAAATCTGGAAATACCCCTGTAGCTGGAGCTTTGAATTGTCGCAAAGAAGTTTACTAAATCATATTTCTTATCTGTTCGGAAAAATAATATGATAAGCATTTATGATAAGTATTACAATGGCCAAATTTTAATATCCTGGAGAAAAAAATAGTTTAAGAATTTATAAATATGATTGATTATCGCAAAAGATATAATTTTTTAATTCTCATTTATGGTATCCTGTTGTTAATAAATAAAAGAGAATCTAATTAATATATATATATATATATATATATATATATATATATATACATATATATTGCTTTTGGTTTAGAGCTAGGACTTCAAAATAAAATTTAAAGTACGCGGGTATAGAGTTCTAAAGAACACCCTGCAAATAGAAATTTAAAATTTTATTAACTGTTATAAATATAAAGATGAAATAAGCAATATGCTTATTACGAAAGTCGAAATTTTTGTACACAAGAAATTTAAACATAGTTCGAACTTTAGTCAAAAGATGGCATTGCACCTATAAGAATGTTCAAACTAACTTCCACTCTTTAAAATGTCAACATTTATTTTTCACATTTCAATAGCTAAACAGAATGAAAAATAAAAATTTAGTACCCTTGATCCAGCTTTACACATTAGTTTGAGCAATCTTACAGATTGAGACAGCGCAGTACCATCTACTGACAAAAATGTGAACTATTTTTTTAATGCTATAGCAAAATGTATGAATTTACCTTATAACCAAGTCGCTTTATTCGTCTTTATGCTTATCATAGTTAATAAACTAGTGAATATTAAAGTTCACGTGTCTTTTTAGCACATCATGAACTTACAGAGCCCTATATTTTTTATATATTCGCCACCACTATTTTCAAAATACAATCTTCATTGTAGTTTTCAATTGCACATGTTGAAGAACTCTATCACGAAGATAATAGTTTTGAAGCAGTGGTAACAGTTATATATAAAAAAAAATCTAGAACGCTGAGACCCGGTACTTAGTAGTGTGAAATAAATTGAGAAAGTTTTATTTCATATGTATGTCTGATTAATTTTTGATAAACGTTATTCAGACAATGGAAACTAGATTCTTTTCTCGCCTATATAAAATCTTTTTTTATTTCATGTTTTAAAATAAGCTATTTATTAACCCCTCAAACAACAAATTCATTCTAAAGTGCTTCCTTTGGAGCTTGTTCAGTAGAACTCATTCTAAAAATATTTGTAAACATTTTCAATCCATGCTTAAAAATTTTTCCTCTTAGATATTTTTTATATAGAGCATTACTTCGACATCTCAAACTTCCACAATGCCTTAGCTGCTACTGTCCAGAAGCGAACTCAATGGGTTGAAACTCGTGAGTTTGATTCACTTTCTGAGAATTTTGAGTTGAGCTTGATTCTCATTTTGAAAAACGAACATGAGTTGGGTTAGATTATGAAACTCCATGTGTTTGAGTCAAAATTGCTAGTCAAACTCAATCAATTTTTTTCACAATTTCTTAATTTTTTTTTCGACGTTTAAAACGTTTTATTTTTTCATTTCTTCTTTAAATACCAGTTCCTACAAATTAGCGAAACTCCAGTGTAGAATTCTGAGAAAATTGATGTGACTTGGGGAGAGTAGCCAGTAGGTGTTCTTGTGCCTTCCTTGGTATTATGACTCTGCATTCCCAAAGAAGACATCCTCTGTGGGCTGAGATTTCTAATCGCCGTTGGAAATAAGGGGCGAATTCTTCATCTGGTTTTTCCGCCGGCCACCCCTTCAAAACCCAGTTGAGCACTCGAGCTAAGATTGGGTCTTGGATTGTCATTCGTGCAATATCTTTGGCTGATATAGGGGGCTTGTCCAAAGCCTCCAGGAGTAACACTTCATTGGGACATGTTTCATGATGGGTAATCTGCGGGTGAGGTAGACGACTAAGTTCATCTTCATTGGAAATTAATTTGCCAGGTCGGTATACAAGATGGTAGTCATATGAACTTAGAGTTAGGGACCGTCGTTGCATTCTAGGAGACAGCATAGTTGGTGTAGGTTTGTCACTGGCCAAAAGGCCTAGTAAAGGTTTGTGATCAGTTCTTATTTCGAATTTTTGTCCATAGAGGTAGTTGTGAAACTTCCTAACCCCCTGTATAATGTCCAAGGCTTCTTTGTCAATCTAGGCATACCGGCGCTCAGTTGGGTTCATTGTTCTTTAATAGTATGCCACTGGAGCTTCTACTCCTTCTGACAATTCGTGGTTCAGGACAGCTCCAACACCATACTGAGAAGCATCACATGTCAGGATGATTGGTTTCTTTTCATCGAAATGTACAAGGTGGGAATCACCTGACAAAAGTTTTTTAACCTTATTAAAAGCTTCTTTGTGGCTTTTCTTCCATTTCCACACTGCTCCCTTTTCAAGCAAGCGATGAATAGGTTCTGCCACTGTTGCTTTATCTTGTAGAAACACATGATAAAAGTTCAGTAGGCCCAAAAATGCTTGGAGTTCTTCTCTCTTTGTTGGCATAGGGGCTTCTTGCATAGCTGTCACTTTCTCCTTTGTGGATTTAATACCTTTCTCATTGATTTTGTTAAGGCTTCCCTTGGTCTTGCAGACGACTTTAGCACATTCTTTCATAATTTTGTTTTTGCCGTATGGCAACTGTTAGTCTCTATTGCACAGGATAAAATTTGTACGTACAAAACACAGCCATGTTAAATAAATATTTACACAAATTTCACAAGTTATTATTGTACATAGTTTATTTTATATAATTTTTCAAAAAAATACTCAAATTTTCTTTTCATCAACGAAATCTATAAAATTTAATTGAATTTTCTAAATTATATTTATTTCAAAAAATTATTGTATACGTTGGTTTGTTAATCCTGATCTGATCAAAAACATAGCTGCTAATCTTCCAAGATTTCTTAGAGTAAAAAAATAAAAATAAGCGTATTTTGAAACAGAAAAGTTATTTAATAAAATGTGTCTTGTACCCTCCAGTACTCCATGTTTTCATACCTTTGGGTGCAGGAAAACACAATTGTAAACCTACGAGTCAACCGTTAAAATCAGGTTTTAAGGGGTTTTCCACCAAGATATGACTTCGCAGACCGATTGCGTTTTAATATATGAATCAAGTTTTAACTAATTCTGGAATTTCAGCCGTGAACTCGATGAGGTGATTTTCTGTGTTGCCGCCTCCCGGTCTATACCTGTCCGCTCAGTTGTTCCATGCTGCTTTCTATTTATAAGAAATTAACATAAGCTCCTCGATTTCAAAATAAGATAAATGAAATTAACAAAACCTTTTCTTGAAGCAATCTAAAGCCTCCCTTCTCCCCCCTCAACCGGAACATTAGTTATTTTAAAGCTTTCTATTGTTTTTTTCGCTCTCCGACAGATTTCTCTACCTGTCCACTCAGTTGTTCCATGCTGCTTTCTTCTCATTGGTTGCTTTTTGGCGCGTTCTCTACCCGTATTGGATCGGGTATATAATAAGGAAAGGGCAACTGACGTCACTGTTGGTTAAATTACGGTTGGTTAACAAGAAAAACCTGTTCATTCGTACTGTACACACGAGATGGGGAGATTTGATTGGTCTACATTAAACTGGTCTATGATATGATTGGTCTACGTTGCCATGAAGAATCCTGCAATGATAGCTACGAGAAAAATGTAGTGATAGATTGGTTGATGGAACTATTTGTTTGTAAACATGCTCTTTCCTTATAAGCCACCGCCTCCCTGTCGTTTTGACCAGTCTTGCTCTTTCTCGCCCGGAAGAAGAATCTCGCTTGTGGATTCGAAACAGTTGTTTGCTTCTTCTTTGTGTATTATTTGGGCATTTTTAACGTTGGTTTTATGCCTTTTAATATAACAGTATTGTTTCATGTAAATACATCTCCCCACGCAAACTAATTTACGTCCATAAATAACATGTGACACTTTAACTATCATAAATTCGTTTGAACATTCTAAAAAATTAAATTCGGATTTATAATCTAACTCATGATTCACTATGATCAGGGCAACACTAGATACCGGGCTTGCTCATTCATTCTCATGACGTCACAAATAGTGGCTGGCCGCGACCAGCGATTGGTACAACAAGACGCGCCCATCGTTTTGAGCCCGTCGCGAGCCACCATTTGTAACGTCATGATAATGAATGAGTAAACCCCGGTATCTAGCCCTGCTATATACGCCATCTAGTGAAGAAAAGATGTAAGTACTAACTTCAGGAAAATTCCATGAAAACACATTGCATTACATGTATTTTTAACTTGTCCATAATGATTATTGCACAAGTTCAGATTTCATGTGACATTACTATTCTGTGTTACATGAGAAGTTAAATACTATCCGAATTTAAATATCTAAATCGTTCAAAAGCACTTTGCAATTAATTAAAAGGACAATTTTCTTGTACCAACATTTGCGTTTGTATTCCGACAGCGATGAGCTAAAACTTCCTCTCACCAGGTAATGTATTCAAGTGCTAGGTTCAAAGACATTTAAGATACAGTATGTAAACTTCTTTGGTTAGAAAAACGAATTAAAAAAACACACACGATACAAAATAATATTTTACAAAATCTTTGCAATTTTTTAGCTGCTTTTTGGGCGTGTTCACCTTCGACGAGCACATCGACCACGGTCGAAGGAGAAAATATACATGGAGTGGGTCTAATTGGAAGCATGGAAATAAGCAATAATTGAATTAATTATATTCTGTTTCTGTGCCTCATAATAGGTGAAGTCTAATCTAATATGCATTTTGTTAGAATGAAGTGTAAGAATTATTTTACAGAAGTTTTCTAACTTTTTTTTGAATTTGACAGAACTAATTAAAATAGATAATTTTTTTGTATCTCTTATCATTAATTAGTTTAAAAAATAGAGTCTAAAATATATCGGGGATAATATTTTCCTTTTAAAGTGAATTCGGGCAACAAGAAAATTGGTATATTATATTTTTGCTTAAACCCTGCTACATTATCCTGAAAGTTTCACAATAATTTAAATTTCTGAGTTGGGAATTGTTTATGTCTTGGTTTTTATGTTGTCTTTACTTTTGTGTTTTTATATTTGGAAAGTGATAATGGTCAGCCCACTATCAATTATTCTCATTTAGTAGTTGATTGACAAACTGAAGTAAGGCTGAGATTGTGGTGCCTCGCTTAAGATCAATCTTGAGCGTAAGTCTGACTTACGATATAAACAAAGCATAATTCGTATTGCAGTGCCTCGCGATCTTACGCTAACCCGAAAGCTATCTTACGAAGAAGCATAAGTGTATGCGCGCGCAACCACAACAAATCTAACTACGGCCTCTGATTGGCTGACTGCAGGAGGACTTACGATGAGGCACCGCAATACGAAGTTAAGTTAGATTGCAGGAACGCCCATCCTATGATCGAGCGTAAGATTTAAGATAGCGAGGCACCGCATAATCCCAGCCTAAGTTAAACATTACTGCATAATTTAATTTCATAAAGATTTAAGAACTTCATTTAAGAACTATATAAAACCAAATGTTGGTGTTTATATTGTAACGAAACTAGCATTCTGTGCTCGGGAGAGCCTTCTGGTTGATCAAGGCCGACCTTACTAAATATAGCTAAACTGGATTTATCTGTTGTGTGAACCTATGGTTCCGAGGTAAAGTGCTTGACTACAGACCAGAAGGGGGTGAGGTCGATCCCCGTTGAAGGCAAGTGTCCTAAAATTCGTTTTGGTTTAAAGATTGCTTTGTATTTGTTTCTAGTTCCTTCGGAAATATGCTAATTGTTATTATGTTAATTCTTATGTTAATCGTTATTTAATTTCTAGAACTTTCCAAGCTTGGAATGTTCCATTCGAGAACGCACCCCTCGATTGTATTTAAGCTGGTGCTCAAGGCTACACCCAACTCAAGGTGTAGCCTTGAGTTGGGGAAATAAAGCTTCGAGTTGGTTCATGCTTGTTGTCTTTACTCGTTCTCAGTTAATACCTACGCGACAGTTTGGTAGAGGCGCCGAGTACGATACAAACTACGGAAGAGCCACGCATATGTCAACGCCTTCAAGGACTGTCTCCTGAGTTTGGCCTCTTACCCGATCCAAGGAGAGTAAGAAAAAAGATGCCTGAGGATAAGGACAGTGTCCCAGAGAATTCTAGTACCGTTCCAGCTAACGTTACTCCTGTACCCATCATGAAATACCAGCTATCTCGGAATCCGTGCATCTTTTCGGGAGAGGACGAACAAGATGTCAGCAGGTGGCTGAAAGATTTCACACGAATTGCCACCTATAACCGCTGGGATGAACCGATGTGTCTTACGAATGTTATTTTCTATCTTGCTGGAATAGCTCGACAATGGTTCAACAACAATGAGGAAAGTTTTACTAATTGGACTGCATTTAAAAATTCCTTAGAAAATACGTTCTGCCGAATGGACGACGTAAAGAGACAAGCTGAAAGACTGTTGCTTACACGGGCACAGAAAACTGGTGAAATGGTCGAATCTTACATCCAAGACGTTCTTTCCCTGTGTCGTAAAGCCAACTCCTCTATGCCAGAAGGAGAGAAAGTGGCTCATCTCATGAAGGGGATTGCAGAATATTTGTACTAGGTCCTGTTGGTTCAGGATTATCAGACTGTCGATGACTTCGTGAAACGCTGCCGTCAAATAGAAACCCTTCGACGTAAACGTGTCACCCGGCCTAGATTCCAGAGGCTTCCTAATGTTGCTACAATGTCAGCCGAAGCAGACTTAGGTGACATAACATCATTGATACGAATAATTGTGCAGAAAGAGCTTAAAAAGTTCTTGCCGGAAGCGAGTTGCTGCACAAACGATGAATGCGAATCTCCAACGGACGTTGCTTCGTTAATAAGAGAAGAAGTTATGGAGGCATTGGCACCACTCACGGGTCCAAAAAGACGTACCTTCACTCCCCGACGCACAGCTCCGGTCAGGCGTCAACCAAGGCGTGAAGCCATAAACAGCACCGTTCCACAACGAAAGACAGATTATAGAGAACTACCAATAATGTACACCTTTGTTACCATTGTGGACGTCCAAGGCACGTGCTAAGGCACTGTAGAGGAAAACGCAGGGTATTCGCGGATGCAAACACCTCTTGGACATCCAATCCTGGACGAGATATGGACACTGACTCCCTACGCAGCTCCGACGAGAATTATTCGCAGCCCATATCTTCTAGTTTCAGAAATAGTTCGTTTTATCACCGTCGCTCTTCTAACCGCCGACAGTCGCAGTCACCTATACGTCGCTCTAGCCTTTATCCACGCCGAGCTAAAGAGGAAAACTAGCTCTAGCGACCTATGCAGGAGGTGAGGCCGCAATAAAAGAAAATCCTCCGGCGTACATTATAACTAAGTTACAAAAAAAATACCACCTATGTAAATGGACAGTGTGTAAAAGCCCTCGTCGACTCTGGTGCCGATTATTCGGTTATATCTGAAGCATTTCTCAGGCAATTGAATGTACCTATGTTTAGTGAAAATGTACCTATATTCAGTGACGGATCTAAGGGGGGGTTAGCCGGGGCAGCTGCCCCGGGTGCAAGACTTGGAAGGGCGTAAAAATGAGGAATCATAAAAGATTAAGAATAAAGGAAAATTAAAAATTCACCTGAAAAGATATTCAATTTTATTTTGTTCAACGGCGGTTTACTTTTGTTGCATAAGGATCAGAAATAAAAAATAAATTAATTTGTATTACATTATGTAAAATATCACATTGCCACCAGTATTTTTAAGAAAAGAAAATTTTATTTATTTAAAATTCAAAGATTTTCTGTCATCTCTTTTACGACACCGTTCTATGTTGTTTTACAGCGTGTTCAGTATTTTATTTCGGTTATGTCTAAAAGACATTCGGGTGATTATTACAGAAAGAAGGCTAAAAAAAGAGAAGAAGAGGTTTCACAGCTATCATCTAGTATGTCCTCATGGCTTAAGCTGTATTTAAAATGCTAACAAACCTCTAAATTGCGAACAATTTTATTAGAATGGGAGATCTATTTCTGAATTACTTACCACCAAAACTTTCATACGTTATTAAATTTCTGTTTAAGGATTTTTACCTGTGTATTATATAGTAATATATTTTGTTAAATTTCTTGAAAATGGTAATGTAAATTGTAAAAATGTTATCTGCCTCATATATGTAGACAGATATTTATTTATTATTTTATTTTGGAAATACTCAATTTATTTTAATACTGTGTGACAATGTTTTTATTAATGATTTAGGTAAATGACATAATTCAATTCTATATTTTATGAGTTTTTTTTTCAAATTCACCCTCCGATCACACCGTGAAGTCACAGAGTGTTCGCATTTTGGTAATAGGTGTGACGTGACTTATGTGACTTGCACAGACGTCATTGCAACGTCACAAAATTTTTAAAGCTGTCAAAAAGTAATTTTCTTGATGCCATAAGATGTTCTAAAGTTTATTTTAAGTTTTCTTTAGATATACCAAGACGTTCACATTTTGGTCACAGTGATGTTACAAAGTGGTAGCACTTTGGTCACAGATGTGACGTGACGTACGTGACTCACAGCGACGTCACTGTGACTGTGCATGCTATGCGGGAAGTTTTAATTTATGTTTGGAACTTTAAAAAGTTTGTTCTTTGCAAATAAATCTGAAAAGTTAAAACTGATTTAGAGATGTCAGTCGTTTTTATTTGGAAATACACTTATTAAAATAATTAAGGATCGTATATAAAAGTCGTCTCCCAACAAGTCTAACACAGAAAGCCTTAAAATAATTAGGCACAAGCTCTCAAAAATAAAAATTAAATAAAAAATATTACATGCACTTACGATGTTTTCTCGCACTAAACAGATGAACTGGATCATAAGCCTCTCCTTTTATTTTAGATTTTTCTTTTCAATTTTTATTAATATAGAAATGCTTCATCAGTTTCTTTATATTTTCATTAAAATGGAATACTGTTAATATAACAAAACTGTGATATCAACATGTTATGAGATTAATTTGTATTAGTACTAGGGGGCTCTGCCCCCTGCTCGCTTACGCTCACCAACCCCCGTTCTGATTTCGCAGCCTCTTAAAACCTGATAATATATCCTGTTTTAAAAAGATGATGATGATATCACGAACGGTGACAATCTTCTGTAATCAGGTTATAATGCTTTTTCATTTAAATGGAGTATTTTTCGGTTACCATGGCTTTACCCACCGCTGTCGCGCCAGCTCACGGTTGTTTTGGGGATTGATAAGTAAGATCAATTACTAATTTGGAAATCAGCTTGTATAAAATAATTTGGTTTAAAATGTCGTTGCCTCTCAGACTTTTATAAGGACTACATTATGGACAATATCTTTCCTTTAGGTTCCAGTTTAAACTTCTCCGTCAGAATCACAGTATTGAAAAGCAAAGTGTTTTCAAATTTTACTCTTATATTTTATGTTTTCATCGAGTTTTAGATAATTTCAGGAACAGACATATATATATATACAGTGGAACTTCCATTTAACGAAGTCTCATCGTTCCACTTAAAAACTTCGTTATGAAGAAAATTCGTTAAATAGAAATCTATATATTTAAAACGCTAAGCGATTTCTTTCGACAATCCGTGAGAACAAACTACTGCATCAAATTATATCATTCTTTTTTTAAATGAAAGATATTCGAACACAGATTTGTTATCACGCATTCGTTTCTTCGAAAATTTAATTAATTAGCCGTAATTTTCAATTAAACTTTTACTTCTACTAATGACGTCATAATCGGATAACGCCTGCTGTTGCGAAGCACAGAGTTTATTCTCTAAACTCTGTGGTTGAATAAAAGAGAAATAATAAATATTAAAAGCCGATTTTAAAGTCGAATTTGTTAATTTGCAAGTTAAATTTCGGTAAAAATACTTATTCGCGTGTTTTATAAGCGAATAAAAATTCATATTTATTGTGACGTCACGGTAATATTGTCCATTGGGTTTATTTTATCATTATGCATTATAACTTTGTTGATGCCATTTTTTCATTACAGTTAAATACAAAATATATTTATTTGTGTGCATGGTGTTTAAGCATTAATAAGGTATATGAAGTACGAGTGAAAAGTTTGCGCCGGTGAAAATGACGTTATGCTTACCTCGAAATGCATTTTAACATTGATAAAACTGAAGAGAAAAATGTATTGGTTATGATTGTGTCAACATGACTTAATTTTAACTGATTTTTCCACTCATAATTATAAAGATTATAATTGGAGCCGTCATTCATTTCTTCATCTTGATTGCATACCTTGATTACATGTTACCAATTACTTTTTTTTTAATGATAGGTTAGAAGATTTCTTTTTTTAATAAACAAAATCACAAAAGTAAAGGATTTCAGGAAATTTAAAATGATTAAAAATAGTGTTATGGTAGAAAAAAAATCTTGAAATAATGATTGTATTTTTAGCTAGAATAAACAATGTAAGACTAATATTTCATAGGAATTATTTTGGTAATTTTATTATAAGTTCATTTAACAGTTCTTTATTAGCGCATATTTCTTTCCCTGTAAATTTCTCTTTCGATGTCAAAAAAACGGTTTTCAACTATTGGACGCCAGCCAAAATACAGTGGCAATTTTTAGAAATGTACAACGGTTGTGACAACAAACGGCGCTATCGCTTTAGCTTTTATCGCGGTTACATCACTTCTAAATACTCCAAATTTCTATTTTTTACTACATTTTACAACATTTTACAATTTCAATTCTTACATCATCAATTAGAAAAAAAATTAGATTTCGATTAAAATTTATTTGAAAACTGCCGCTTAATTTAACGATTTTTTAAATAATTTTCAAGCATGAAAAGTTTTTCAATTCTATCTTATCAATGACCACCAGTTTGCTTCAGTAATGTAAAATAGCCCCTGGGAAAGTTGCCACAATTGAAAATAGAATTTCCAAACCATCATAAAAAGTGAATAATAATAATAAAAAAAACAGTGATCAATCATAAGATCAGATTATCCATAAGATAGAGCATTTTAGCGCTAAACAAAAATCTGTCAAAAAAAAAAAAAAACTATTTTTAGTTTATGAACATGAACTTGATATGTTGAATTCGTTGATGTGTATGTTCCATCAGATATCAGAATATGCTAGGAATTGTATTTTTATATTTTATTACATTTGCCAACTGTGTAAGAGGAAAAATATCCTCGACTGTGATGGAAAAGGGATAATCATCCTGATTATGTAAAGGAACCGAAGAAAAAATACAAATAAATTACACTTGAAAACATAAAAAATCTCCCTCATCGACCGATTGATTTATTACTGTAAAAAAATTCTTCGTCTTTACATAAAAACTGATTAGCTTAAAACAATGGATGCATTTTAGAAGATATGGATTTGAAACGAACAATGATTAAAGAGGACATTTTAAAACTTTTAATTTAAACATTTTAAGACTTTTTTAAGGTCAAATTTCGACGGTGCTTTTGGGCAGATGCAATGCACATGCGCATAGGAGCTCATTCGGTTGCATTATTACAGGGGGGGGGGAGATGTGTTCTTTATTTACTATGTTCTTTTATTTACTGATATAAGTAGGGATATACTATTTGTATATACTTCATAGGTCCATGAAATTTTTTTCTTGCCGTGGGGAGTATGGTGACAATGTCAAACTAATTTGCATTACACAGTTGTTTACGGATTGTTTGTTGGGAGTTTGCATCGTAAATAGTACTGTATTTGACTAGGGAAAAAAAACTTTAAAAATAAAATATTTGAAAGGCTGTTTCATACGCACCCCTTTTTAAATAATAAAGAAGCTTATTTTACTGATATTGTTATAGTATTTTTTATCGTCATATTTTGACGGGTTCCATCTAGTTAACTTAAATTCATGAAATTTTTTATTGAGATATGACAAACTGGTATTGGATTCAGAAGCATTTGATTCAGTTTTAATTATGAAGACGTCTTTTACAAAACAGTTGTGTACAGTCGATGAAATCACGTCACATTCCTAAACTTTGGCCCAAGCTTTCATCAGCTCTGATACACAGAATCTCAAACTAATGTTTTCACTGCATCGGCTTTTTTCTGTCTCTTTCGATAATGTACTTTTATTATTCCTTAGACTAATGATTGAAGTTTAGCTGTATTGGCAGGAACAAAAATAACTTTGATGTTCTTCGATTTGTATTTTGAAGCACGTTCTTTTGGATGTACAAAGCAATTGTCTATCAGCAATGGAAGGTCATAATGGTACCTGTCTGACTCTAATTGATATTTTTTGTTTCAATGCATCTGACGCCATTGCGACACCTCATCTTCTATATGATTGAAGGTGAAAAGGGGATTTTGACTTCCCCCAACTGTCAGCGCTGGAGTCTCGGAGTGGGAGAATAGTGATAACAAGTGTTTTTCTTAGTGTGAAAAAAAAATTGTTTTATTTAGCACCAAGCAGAACAGAAATTATTTAAATGTGTTCATTTTCATACAATCGAATCCGCTGAAATAAATTTGCATATCCTTCGAACAGCACTTCTCCCCCTAGTGGTTGGCTTGATAATATTCTTTCCCGCCCAGCACTTTTAAATAAACTAAAAAACATCTTTAAGTTCTTGATGGATCTTTCTAACTTGACCCGCTCCTGAGAACATCATTCAATCTTAAACCATCTTCACTGCCCAGTGTCGCGTTGGAGGTATGTCTCTGGCAGTGAACTACCTGTAATGTACTATTTCCACCCCGCCCCCTGTCGCGTTTTCTGGCGGGTTCAACTCCAGCTAAAATATGTATTTTTTTTTTCTTTTTTAAGACCTTAATAAAGGGACCGGGAGGGACATCTATGCTCTACAGATCTGGTTCCCAGTCTGAGCAGTCCCTCTTAGGCATTCAAATCGCTTAATTTGAATTCTGTACACGTACAAAAGTGGAATAAACTTCGTTATATAGAATATATTTTTCGTAATGTGGAGATTAATTTACATGCTAATGGTGTTCAAAGTCAAAGTTCTGCAGAAAATTTCGTTAAGTAGAAAACTTCGTTAAATAGGAACTTCGTTAAAGGGAAGTTTCACTGTATATATGTGCATGAAATTCTTTTCTCTATTTTAATGCATCATCATGGATATTTCCATGTTATTTTTACAATAAAGATTATTTGTTTTAACTAATAATTATATACAAAATTTCTAATATTATTTATCGAGCAGTAATGCGTACAAAATTGTTGAATTTGAGCGATATCTCGCCAATTCTGGTTGTGCTTGGCGACTTTCCTTTCCTTGGCGTGGCTTGTGAGCCATCTCGCTAGTACACTGATGTAACTCATGCTGGTATGACGTGCGTTTGTTGCCGTCCAATTTATAAGTATATTTTCTGCTATTAAAAGTATAATCTAGATAATTATTGAGTAATCAATTTACTAATTTAAGATTACTGTCAAAATCACAACAGGTTATGGCTTTCAGCAACGCTTCTACTGCGAAAAATGTCGTATTTATGTGAACTTTAAGCGATTGAAGGGCATCGCGCAATTTTTTTTTCTTCTCGTGTTGTGTACTCCGAATTGAAAATATATAAGAAAATGGCACCTATGGATTTTAAGTTCACGATTGAAAAATTGGAATCAGCAAAAGACTGGACTAGATGGAAAATGTCTATGTCATTATTACTTAAAACGCACGATTTGTTGAGTTATGTGAATGGAGGAAAGACTGTCCCTGTAATGGCGGATCGCGCCGATGCTGCCGCTTTCGGATAAGCGAAAAATAAATTTGAATTAGCCGATGCAAAGGCACTTTTATTTATCTCCCAAGCACTTGATGACAAGAACTTTGATTATATTAAAACGTGTTCAACGGCAAAAGATGCATATGAAAAGTTAATCGCGATTTATGATAAATCATCAACACATCGACTCGATCGTTTGTGGACTGAATTTTTTCATCTGGAATGGAAACAAAGTGAAAATATTGCATCCTTCATAAGTCGAACTCAAAATATATTTATTGAAGCAAATGATGAATTGCAACGTATTCTACAATGTGCTGTTCCCGGAGCAATGTTACTGTTCCGAATTATTTCGATGCTACCGCAAGAATACATCGCATTTAAGCAGAGCCGTCCTTAGAGAAAGCGAGGCCCAGTGCAAGAACTTTTGCGAGGCCCTTTCCTTCCAAACTAATTACACCCCCCCCCCTTCTCTCACACGCACATACATACATTACAAAAAATCATTGAAGTAATGGTTGCAGTTTATCTAAAATAATCAACAGCACCGGCTTTTTAACAGTTGATATTATAACTGCAAAATAACTAATGAATCACAAGTGTATAGCATTGTTTATACCTAGTAGTATCAGCATCTGAAGCTTAGTTCGATGATGTCTACGGGTCACCGCGCCTTGTCCGAAACTCAAGCCTTGGACAAACTCAGACTTACAGTTTTATGCCGACTCTGATCGGGCTGGACCTGGACTTCATTCTTTCCAGGTCGGTCCGAGCCCTGGCCTCACTTTTTTCTGCTGACTAGGGCCGGGTTGAGCATGGACTTCATTTTATCTGGGCTTAGTCTGGCCTGAACTTTATATCATCCTAAACAAAGTCTTCCCTAGATTTTATTTTATCCAAAGAAAATTGTCTCAAGCTCATGTCGGTTTGGTAGGCTTTATTTTAAGTAATAGTGATATTGTACTTTTGTTTGACGAAGTCTTTAGAAATTTAATTTGGTTTAACAAATTACTAAGAAACATTTTTAAAAATCTACTTTTTTTCCCCTTACAGAGCTGTAAAATTGTGATTTTCTTTAATCGTCTTTTTCTTTCATTCTAAACCACTTATTTAAAAAAAGAAGAAGAAAAAAACTTACCAGCCCACATATATAGGATGATTCGGAACTCCTGGGTAAAACTTTAAGGCGTGATAGAAAATAGAACAAATCTAGACAAGCTCAAAACACCATAAAATGCATGGTCGCACGTAACTGAAGCAGTGAAGTGCTACAGGGCGCTTTCTGATATTGGTTATCACTATGTTTTCTACACAATATCAAACAAGTGATTGCTTATTTTATTTATGTGGAATAATGTTACTAACTATGATGCTGATATGGATGAAAATCGGAAGAAGAATAAAAAAATTGCAAAGTAAGTAGCTCAAGAAAGTGCGCGTGTGTGTGTGGAGGGGCGGGGGGGGGGGAACTTAAATTGGACCAAATTTCCTTCAAAGAAGTTTAAGACGAATCAGAACTTATGGGCAAAACTCTAAGGGGTGATATAACACATATAAACAAGCTATTTTTGCTATACAATGCATGGGCGTATCGCAAGTGGCAAACCACTAGATGTCACGTTAATTAAACACACAAAGCGCTGATTTTTGACACATATTGTTATTTCTACTGTGGATTGCAAAACGGATGGCTGGTTTTAATAATCACGAAAAGGCAGACCTGCATTTCATTCATAATGCTGCGGTTGTGAGTGTTCTAGAAGTCCTACTTGTGTAGTAAACAGGGTTCTCTCCTCAATCAGAAAGCGTCCTGTAGCACTTCAGTGCTTGAGTTACAACCATGCATAGTAGGGTGTTTTGAACTTGTCTAGGTATGTTCTCTCACCCCCTTAAGGTGTTCCGAATCATGCACCCTGTATTTTATCACCAAATTATCACAGAGGGATATGACAGGTACCGTTCAACTGGGAAATGTCTCTACTTTTTGAATATAACTGTAATTTTTTTCAAATAGAGGTCGTTTACATATTAAAAATTATATCAACTTTCCTTTTTCATATGTTAACATCCACTTTTCATCTTCACAGAGAACAGAGTTAGAAGAGGCCAAAATTTTAAGATGCTAATGTTAAATGCACGGGAAAAACTTTAATTTATAGATTTCCAAAAAATCATCCTATTCGAATTTTCTCTTTTAATGAGATACAACGAACAGACCCAAACATATTAGAATTTTCTATTTTAATGAGATACAATGAACAGACCCAAACATATATTCCAAGTATTTTTTCGATTCAAAAAACTTTTTTTTTATTGTGAAAATTATTAATACATTAATTAATATTAAAATAATACGAATTATGATCTGCATTAATTTTTCATAAACAGAATCAGGGTCATTGAAATCATGGCTATGTTCTTTTACAGCTCCTTCCTATAATTGTGTTTCGAGATATGGGGAAATTTTACTTATCAATGGTCTGAGGGAATTGTCTCCTGTATTCGTTGGCATCCACAGAAAATAAAATCTTAGAAAACAACTGGGAAAAAATTATAAAATTTTCTTATAATTAAAGTGAGTTAATTTTATATGTAGAATTTCTAAATATTTTCCCTGATAAATAGTTGAATGTACCCCGTACTTTTCCTTGTACGATCTTAATATTATTTTTCGAAATTTATGGAAAAAACACTAATACATTTTCTTTCATTAACTTCATGAAGATTTAAGAAAAAGTACATAAACTTTTTCCGAACTGCTTTGATCCAAGGAACTCAAATACAAATCAGAAGCGGGTGTTAATTTGAAAAATTAAAGTTGGAATTATTAACCGACTTAAAAAAAGGAGGAGGTTATCAATTCGACCCGTATGTATGTATTATGTTGTTCACGCATAACTCTCGTAAATGTGCATCGATTTTGATAATTTTTATTTTGTTTGAAAGAGTAAGGGTCCAAGGTGGTCCCATTTCAATTTCGCCAAAATCTGATCATTAGAACAAATTATTTTATTCAAATTTCCATTATTTTGATAATTTAATTTATATTTCAAAAAGTCCATTATTTGAATTGTTGCCAATTTGTAAAATAGCGCACATAATAATATTCCCTTTCAATTAAAAAACGTATTTACACGTGACTATCAAAAACAGAAATAAAACTTTAAAACAATAATTAAATGATCACGTGTTAAAAGCAGTAAATGTAGAAAAATACGTTATCCTAATCTATATATATAAAAGAAAGTCCTTTCTGGCTAGATGATCAACGCACAGCCAAAACTACTGAACCTACAAAGACGAAACTTGCAGGAAAAATACTTCTTAGTATATAGAGGCGCACTAAGACGGGATTTTCAAAAACTCCACCCCTAAGGGGGGTAAAAAAGGTAACAAACTTAAAAAAAATTCCTTAAAAATCGGGTATTATAGTTACGTGACAAATGATAACAAATTTTAGAGTATTTTTGTATGCTGAATCGAATGGTATCAATTAAATACTCATAAGTCAAATAGTTCGTGAGATATTGCACATTTTTCTAATTTGGCGAAATCTTTGACGTCGAAATCTAACAATTATAACAATACAAGTGATAATTTCTAAAAATACGTCCGTTACTATAGCAATGGAAGAAATTCAAATTAAATCTTTTTGTTTATTTTTTCAGATAGAAACATTAACTGCTCAATTGGGAATTGAATATTATTCTTACGGATATTTATGTAATTGTGTATTATTATTATTTCTACAAACGTCACGATTTAAAATAAAATGTGATTGAAAAAATAAAGGGTGCATCCCAATTATACCGTCGACCACTTTTCATAAAAAAAAAAAAAAAAAAAAAAAAAAAAAAAAAAAATCATCGCCAAACATGAACTCCAAATAAACAAATGGAAGAATGTTGCCATTAGAACATCAAAATAAATAAATAAAATGAAATAAATTTGGAAAAGCCCCACTCACCAAAGTCTCCAGTAAGTTTTAACACAAAAAAATTACAATATATTAATGAAAATAGAAAAAAATATCTTGGATATTTATTTATTTACATTATTTTTCTTAATTATCCTTCTCGGCTGGTGAATAAATGTTTGTGACATCAGTTGAAATTGATCTATTGCGCTTGCTTAACTATGTAACGCAACATTTTTACAATGCATTTTCTCTTTTAATGTCATGGCACAGCTACAGCGCCTAGAATACTATATATTTATTTTAGGCGCTGTAGCACAGCCGTTTAAAGATGTAATTTTTATTTTAATTTACGAAATAACTAAAATATCAGAAAAACAAAATGAAAAATACAGGTAAATGTCGAATTAAAAACCGCTTCATGACATAACAAACACGTTTAATACTTCTGACGTCAAGTGAATGGGACTGCATTTTTGGCGTTAAATCTTATAGTTTGGCGATAGTTTTTTTTTATGAAAAGTGGTCGACGGGATAATGTAGAAGTACCAAATAAAGTGTCGAAGGTCTAATTAGTATTATTACTTCTTTATTTGTTTTCAGTCTTCAGTCATGTTTCTCTTTTTCTTTGAGTAGTTATTCATACGATTTCGGGCTAACTTTCCGCAATCGGATACCTCGCCAATTGGCGTATTAGCCACAATGTTGAAAGCATCGTTTATGTTTGAAGCGAAATCTTCATGATGAATCCTGTTACAGAAAATCATATCATCATCTACTATGAGTATAAACCGCATATTCACATTTTAAAGAGGTAGTGTTTTTTGAAAGGTTTTAGCGTATAGCTAACTATTCTACGTTGCTTTGTTATAGAGCTAAATAGGAAAGCTCTAAAATTATGTGAACCCCATTATTGAAGATTACTTAAAAAAATTCTACTGAACAAATTTTAATGGAAGTGATTGTTCAGGTATGGTTAATGGCCCTATAACATACCATTCTATGTTGCTTAGTGATAGAGCTAATGGGAAAGTGATTGGGAAAGGTGAATGCAATTATGAAAGATATATCTACTATGTACTTAAAATGCAAATTCGTATTTCATTCCGACCGTTTATAATTTGAGTTCTGCTGCACCGACTTTGGTGGGGTTTACACTGTTAGTTAGGCAATTTTGTGGGGATGGTTGGTACTTCTCTGGAGCAAAGTTTTCGTCTGCGTTGTGTTTTCTGAAGTGAAAGCTTGACAACGAATCCGATTACAAAAATCATATCATAATCATCTATAATATTTATAAAACGCAAATTCTTATTCCATTCCGATCGATTAAAACTCAGGTTCTACCGAACAGATTTTTATATGATTTCACTGTTAGTTAAGTAATTTGTTTTAGAAAGGTTTTAAAATAAAGAACATTGTTCTACATTGTTTATTTATAGAGCTACGGGAGGAAGTTATAGATAAAATTAGATAAACCCGTTTAGGAAAGATTACCTTTTTTAAAGTTCTACTGAACGGATTTTGATGGGAGTTTCGCAGTGGGATAATATTTCAGGAATTGATTTTCTACATTGTTTAGTTATGGAGCTATGGGAGAAAGTTGTCAGTGGTGTAGTCGTAAAAAAACAGTGCATATACTCTATAGACAGAGGATGTATACTTGAGAGTATATATTATAGCTAAGGACGATGTGCAGAATTTCGTCTTAAAAATTCCAGAAGGTTGACGGCGTATATCAGCATATACTTTCTACTAAATCCATGATAGTTCTATCAACAGGGGAAGATGATTATGAAAGATACGTTTATCTGTCTACTGTATATATATGTATAATGCAAAGGGAATTTCGATCCTACCGCTTATACCTTGAATTCTGCTGAATGGATTTTGCTGGAACTTGCACTGTTAGTTAGCTAAATTTTGAGGGGAAGTTTTAGTGCATAACATATCGTTCTATGTTGCTTAGTTAAAGAATTAGGGGTGGGGGGCATTTCTATAATCAGTTAAACCCAATTACGAAACATTAGACTTTTTTTTAAAGATTCTGCTGAATGGATTTCTATGGAACTTGCATTGTTAATTTTCCAGGGATAGTTTTAGCATATTGCATATCGTTATATCGTTCTTTAGAAAATCATACTGTAAATGATTAAATAAACGAGGTGGTCTTTAACAGCCTAAGTTTCGTGTAACACATTCGAAAATATAACAGCGTAATGGCTTTCGTATCGTTTTACACCAATGCGGAAGGACATGAAGGTAAAATATCATGTTTCTTTAAAACACACAATCAAATTCACCGATATATTTCGTTTGATTCAAGTTTTTTTTGGAGAAACCGACCAGCGTAGCGAGCAAAGCCTGCTAGGTAATAATAATGGTTAATTTTATCTGTATATAAAATTCTATATTATGTAAAAGGAAGTCCTGACTTGGGAGGTCATCAACGCACAGTCCAAACTACTGAAGCTACAAGCACGAAAATTGCGGGGAAATACTTTTTAGGATGTAGAGGCGCAATAAGAAAGTTTTCCTAAATTCCATCCCTAAAGGGGTTAAAATGGCAGCAAACAATAACAAAATTTCTTAAAAATCGGGTTTTATATTTATTTGTCAAATGATAACATATTTCATTGTATTTTTGCATGCTGAATCGAATGGTACCAAATAAAAATATTCTAACTCCAACAATTCGTGAGATATTGCACATTTTCGAATTTCCGTTGCCTTTGGCGACAAAACCTTAAAATGTATTGCATTGATCGCCAAGTGATATTTTCTAAAATACATTCGTCATTGTTAAAAATCAAACAATACTGGGCGATTTATAAGATACTGGATAAGAAAAAAAAATCACCTGTTATTTTGATTAGATGAAATCTCAATAATGCCAGTTTTCGGGCTCTTTGTTTTAACTTTTTTGTTTGCTTCGGGAATTTGGAATTAAATATTATTCGGTATTTTTATGTTAGCTGTGTGCCAGTGATCGCCAAAATTTTTTTAATCTCACCAATCCTCTTTTTTTTTTTTTTGCTAATCTTTTAACGTTAGCTAATAACAACTAGCCATTATTTTAACATTGCGATATAATATCTTAAAAAACTTATTTAAAATAACTAAAATATAATCATAATAAAATACATAAGCACAAACATATCAATATAAATAAAATGTCACGCAAAATGTTCCAATTCAAATGATGCCAATTGAAACAAGATTTGGTGAGTGTTTACCGGCGCCCAGCAATATAAAAGTACCTTTTATTCTTACGGATATTTATGTAATTGAGATTTTTAAATCAAATATGCTTGCTGAAGTAAAGTTTCGAGGGTCTGTACGGTTTCGATATTGCACATTTTCTATAATTTGGTGATGCCTTTAGCGCCAACTCATCAGTATTTCTAACATTACAAGTTATAATTTCTAAAAATGTATCCATTACTATATCTTCTTTACTACCGCCACTGCAACATATCCAGGGAGTCTCATCCTGCCACTTCAAGGCACGGCACGAGGTACAGGGTAACTGAGATCCGAGATTAGCAGCCTTATTCCTGAAATAATCAATATGAGGATTATAATTAAAGCCAGACAAATACTTAGTAGTCCAAGGCAATAATATGGTATGAGATCTCTTTTCATATTTTCCTGTAGCTGTCTGACCAAAAGCGTACATTGTTGGATGAATGCAATTCACCGGTATATTTAGTTTGATTCAAAATTCGTTTGGAGAAACCGACCAGCGTAGCGGGAGAAGCTTGCTAGTAATATTATAAATCTGATTGTGTGCAAATGTTAGGCTGAAGCCAGCGTCAAAATGGAGCATTTAATTATCCTGTATCTTTGCATATAAGTTGATTATAACCCTCAAATGAATATAGGCTGGTTTTTGTTTATTTCATATAAATATTTTTCTTAAAAATTAAAAATTTCATTATTTTCATACAGAATAAATGGACATTTTTTCGTATATTTTAAAATGGTTGGTTGGTTTGGCCCAAAGGGCCCGGTTTTGCAGCTTATTTTTAAATGGTTAAATTTATTTTACCGTTGCTAATACTTTATCGTTGCCAATATAAAATAAACCTCTGAGTAATAATTTTTAATCAACAATTTATTTTCAATTGAAAATTTTCCACGTGAAAAATGAAAATGAAATGAATTATTTAAGAATTAATCAGAATATGAAATGATGTCATATCAGACATAAAACGTGCGTTTTCAAATATTTGATAATAATACAAAGTACATAAATACGAGTAAGTATGGAAAGCAAGCGAATATGATGTCATATAGAGAAAAATAAAACAGATTTGTTTTGATGTTGAAATAAAATGATCTTGGGTTATCAAATTATTTGTGATTAATTTCTCTTTTTTTTCTTTTTCTTTTTCACATGAAAGGAATTATTTTAAATGTACGTAATATATGTATTTTAAATGTATGTGTTGTAAATTAAAGTTCTGTGTTTTAAATGAAATGAGTGAAAGATTTATATTTTTAATTAATTCAATACGAATGATGGGATAGGTTGGCGATTTATCGTCTGCACACGGCTAACATAAAGATACCATATTTTTAATTTAAATTTTAAAAAGTAAAAAATTATATATATATATATATATATATATATATATTGGATGGCAAATGTCAATGATATGCATCGCAAAATTATCCGTATCGAAAATCAGAAAATCTTAATAAAAATAACTATATTTTTTAAAAGAAAGTTGCTTTTCTCATAAAAGCTAAAGATTTAATATGATTGTGTCGAAGCAACAACATTTTTCCTCTATCATTTTCCCACAATCGAAACACATTTGTAAATCGTCGTTTCGAACCGGAATTTAATTTTACATTTCTTTTAGTTTTAAAATAGGAAAAACTTTGTTGTCTTTTTAAATATAGCTTTTTTTAAAGTTGTTTCATAATAGATTTTTGTAAAGTCTTGTAGGATAAGAAAAATTGCATAGATTTTAAACCAATGTTTAAGTAAAATTACAATATTTTTTAAACTTAAAAAACAACAATGTTATCGAAAAAAAAATCGATTTTACCAACAAATTCGCGTAATGCAAAAGTAAAGAAGAAATCAAAAAGTAATGAATCTTTTCTTCCAGCCGCATTGTGTAAACTTGAACAAGCCAATCGTGCCAATTCATAACATTATACACGTGAAAGCGCGTTCTATATTGTAGATTTTTTTTTACATATAGGTAGAACATTTCAGAGAATAGGAAGGTTAGGGGTCTGTAATTAGGTCCATAGTCAATTTGCGTTTTTTTTTTTTTTTTTTTTTTTTTTTATCAAGTGAAATTTGGCGCAAACTTAAATACATTGTTGTAACCAGATTTGTTTTTTGCGTGGTAAACACTTAATGGTATTTTAGATTATCATTTTCCCGCTCACCTTTGATGTCAACTATGACTGTAAAACATATTAAAAAATATCAGACGATAATTTTCTAATTTTCTTATTGCTTCATGATGTAAATAGACTTCCTGGTTCATACTTTAAACCTGAATTGGTCATGCCATTGTCGTTCAATTTTTATTCCTAATCGTAACCCTAATCGTATCCTATCCTAATCCTGATAGAAACTTTAAAGAATATTCGGTACTTTTCGGTTAGCCGGGCGCCAGTGATATGTGTACATATATAAATACATATGTATACATACATAAATATATATATGCATACATATATGTATATATATGTGTATGTATATACATGTATATGCAGATATGTGTATATATGTGTGTGTGTGTGTATATACACATATATATATATATATCACTGGCGCCCGGCTAACCGAAAAGTACCGAATAATTCTTTAACACGAATATATAAATTAAATCAGTATCCATAAATGGAATGAATGGAAAATAGAATAAATAGAAATAGCAAAATAAAATAACAAGAAAGTACATTTATTCGACACCTAACCCTAGAGAAAGCGTAAAAAATTTCAAACGCATGAAATAAATCAAAATAATCCTATATATACTAACAAAAATATGTAAATTTAGATCATCAGATTTGTGTCGTCGGTATTTATTTGCTTAGTGTTCTTGACGCGATAGAGAAAATATCGAGGTTAAATTGGGCAGAATTTAAAGTACTTTCTAGAAACCTTTATTTACATTTTAGAATCGCCTCAGATTGTTATATCTTTGTGAAATATCTATCAATGTATAAAATCCACAAGAAGTTTGTTCACTATTTACACCACTTAGCGTGAAGCACTTAATTTAATATATACATAAACAAGATAATGTAGTAAGAAATATATAACATATTTCTATACAAATAGACAATATAATAATGCCCATTTAGCAATGCACACATATACAAATTGTACACCAAATACCACCTAAAATGCACTGTTGTATAGAAGAATTCTGCCAGTGTTGTTTTTCGTTTTACGAAGAGGAATTCCTCGATTTTCACGATTTTACTTGGTCCTCCTTTTTTCATTAATTGCAATTTCATTTTCGCGATTGTATATGTTATTTGGCATGAAATTTCACTTTTTTAAGACTGGGTTATGTCAAGGACCCTATAGCAAAGAAATACCGTATGGTCTCCTATAAAATGTGATAAAGCTTTGGTTAATTATATATGTTGTTAATTATCAAGTGAAATGTTTTACTAAATTAATGCATTTATTCTTTTTTTAATGTTACGTGAACGAAGTCACGGGTAACAGCTAGTAAGAAATATACTTGCGCGTGAATATTAAAAAGACAAATAATTAAATTATTACACGTTCAAAACATTAAATGGGAAAACTTACGTCATATTTAAAATGAACAAATAACATTACTTCCAAACAGTTTCAATTTAACCCTCTGAGCGTTTTGAAAAAGGGTAAAATTGTGATGTTGTTTTCATTGCATTTTGTTTTAAATGCTAAAAAAAATATGATTCTTTCAGTATTATAGATAAAACTTAATTACAAATATGAATGTAACGCTTGAGAGTATTAATCATTCTTCAATGTTTTGAAAATTTATTAAATCTATAGAATTATATTATCTTAAACATTGCATATATTGCAGTGAAACCTGGAGCTTAGTGAACGGGATATTACGTTCCACACGCTTAGAAGGTCAAACACATATTTACACGAGAGATTAATTTATTTGTAGCTGATATATTATGTATACTAAACTACGAAAAGTTCTTCTGGTCTATACCGGCAGGAAAAGACAGCCTACCTATTCCTTGGTATTAAGATTTTAGCTAATTTTACTGCAAAACACCAAGCTATAAAAATGGATGGAACCCGATTACAGAAGATTCAGTCGCAGTTCTCGTCAATATTCAATTTGAATCAGAATTTCGCCAAATATGCTAGCTATAGCCAAGTTGGCTTCATTTATGGCAACTTGTTTTTGTCGCCAAATTTGTTGATATTTCGCCAAATATTGCCTAGCTTGGAGAGAATTTAACGCTGGCGAACATGAATATATAGTGTTGAGAATGTGAGAGTTAGAACGATCGTTACAACAATGAAATAAAACTTGCGAGATAGCATGTTCGCAAAAACTCTTAAATTAAAACCGTTTATGGAGGAATCCTTCTGTCTTGTTTCAAAATGTCAGCCACTCTAAAATTTCAAAATGCTATATCTCAGGCATTTTTTAAGGTAGAGGCAAAACAAAAATTGTTCCGGTATCCTTGGATCAAGGCTGAACATTCAATTGAAAAAAACCTTTAGGATTTCTAATATTTTTAACGACTTTGTACATCTTTTTGAATTTGAAATCTTTAATTGTCTATCATAGCGCCTCCTTCTTGCCGAATATCCCCAAATTCAACTGGGACCTGTAGGCCATAGTAAAAAACACATACAAAAAATTTGGTTCAGTACTGTGGATAACCTAATACACTTTTCGATGATACAATAATTTAAATGGAACAAAAATCGCTAACACAGCGCCCGCTTTCGGCAGAATATCCGCAAATTCAAGTGGGACCTGCTGGTCACAGCCAAAAACCTATCTCATCAAAAACAACTCGTTGTAAATGATCCCGCCAAGCCACAAACCTAAAACGTCAGGCATAAAAAGAAGTGAGATCACACAAAAAGAAACGATATAGAAGTGCATACTCCGAGTCCCGTGTAAAAATCTATCATCACTCATAATGTTTCCAAAGGACTCGGAGTGAGGTACAGTATGTGAAAACTGCTTGGCGACCTGCAGGGTTTTATAATGTTCGCGTTTCCTGCAATTACATGTGACTATTATTATTTTTATTTTTATTTTATTTTATTTTATTTATTTAATTATTTTGCTCCCATAAAATTGTAAAAAGCTGAATCTTCTGTGTTTGCATGTCTTTTCTTATTTATGAGCTTGAAAAATTAATTTGTTGATTTTATTTACCATTATTTAAACTAGAAACACCACTCTTACGAAGAAGATTTCTTGAGTAAACATGTAAAGATTTTGAGTTGAATATTAATAACAATGCACCTTATAGTAACTAAATTGAGATATATTGCAATAATTCTAGCGTAAGCGGAATCGCATAAGTCTGGGGGAAAATCCATTCTGTCAGTTCTTTCGCATACAAAAATATTTATAAAAGTGATATAACAAAAATTGAAATTTTTTTTTCGATTTTCAAAATTGATATACTGCATATATTATAAAAAGCCTGCAGGTCGCCAAGCAGTTTTCACATACTGTACCTCACTCCGAGTCCTTTGGAAACATTATGAATGGTGATAGATTTTTACACGGGACTCGGAGTATGCACTTCTATATCGTTTCTTTTTGTGTGATATCACTTCTTTTTATGCCTGACGTTTTAGGTTTGTGGCTTGGTGGGATCATTTACAACGAGTTGTTTTTGATGAGTTATCACTCCTTTTTGTAAGGTGTTTAATTTCAATTACATAGATCCCATTTTTATTCAGAAAAGAAAAGATAAAAGAAAGATGAAAGGGGCAAAATAAAAGAATAATTGTGATGCTATACAATTATACAATTTATTGAGTGACTTATTCCAATGTACATGTCGCTACCATAGCAACGGGGAAACTTTTATATTCATTTCCTTACATTGTATTCATCAGATTATTTATGACATGTTTATTTTCCTTTTTCTTTTGTTAATATCACTCTTCCGTTTATATACATTCAAAAAACAAAAATAATAGAAAATTTTACAGTAGTTTACAAAGTAATTAAAATACTGCAGTTTCAGAAAAATGTGGAAAAATAAGAAGCACCTTTTTTTGGTCAATTATAACAATGAGTTTACTTTACCGAGAATAATCAAATTTGTTTTTCTACGAACCATTGTAATTTACAGGGATTTTTATACTAATATATTAAATATTATTCTTGAAAATTACTGAGCACCTTAAAAGTTTTTTTATTTGTTAAGTTTTTTAACTCAACGTTTCGAGAATCAGAAAAATATAGGATTAGCAACGTTTGCAAAAGTATAAAAACTATTAAAGTGATTTCACAATAGAAAATGTTCGTAGGATGACATGCAGAGTTGTCAAGTCTCCGGCTTTTTGAACACCAGTAATTTTTTTAAGAAAATGTTGTTCTTTTAAATCGCAAAATGCTCCGATTCAACAAAACAACATTTTCTGTACTAAATTACTGGTATCCAAAAAGCCGGAGACTTGGCAGGTCTGGACATGTATTCCAAACTTTTGAACCGTTTAAAAAAATGTAAAATTTTATTAAAATTTTTTATCTGATAAATCATAAAGCTTTAAATGAGATTTTAAAAAGGAGCGTGATTAAACCAAAAAGGATTATATTTACTAAATGCACAAAATACATAATTAATGTTTCTAGTCTGTCCATTCCAATTCGGGAATACTAAAATATAGGTCCTCAATCCTCGGCAGTCCATGAATTAATTAGGACATATGTATGCAACTGTTAAAATGTTCCCAAAGTCGACAATAGAAGCAATAAGTATAGCTCGGCAAATATAAAACACGGCATTGCTTCATCATGACTTTGTTTCGTGAGGTGTTCGTTCTCCAAACATAAAAATCTCTTGAAAGTGTCCGTTAATCGAATATGTGTTCGTTATCCGAACATAAAAATCTCATGCGAAAGTGTTCGTAAACCGAACAGTTCCTTACCGATCACCTATTGCATACGAAATTTAGCATTTTTAATTTTTATGGGGAATTTAAGAAGTTATTTCCTTTTCATTGTGCTCTAGGCCCGTTTTTAGAGCATTTTAAGTTCGCCATAGCCGGAGATTCGATGAACGGCAAATATTTAAACGCAAAACTTCAAATCTTGGGGTAGCAACATTTTTACATTCTATTACTCAGCGCATGAATGTAAAGTTGGAATTTTTTAATCGCTTTTTCAATCAATTCCTGATACATTTATTAATAAACACAGTTTTTTTTAATCGATGAAAATACTATATTTTAATAGATTTAGAGCTTAAGATCGACGAGCTTTCAGGTGGACAAAATGAACGCGTATTAAATTTTAAAGCAAGATAATAAAACCTTACAGAGATTGAAACAGTATAAAATCATTAAAATACATCTCACTCAGTAAATATACATCGCTTGTAATGTAATCAAGATCTTCTAAGAGACTCTGTAAACGAAACGTATATGGTTCAACAATACAAACAATAGAGAGTTTAAATGAATCGGATGCAGTAGCATATTTGAATATCTTGTGTATATAGCCACTTTGACAAAAATTATGCTATTTATACTATTGTTTTTCCTCTGTGTTGAGGAATCAAGTACTTCAACGTAAAAATTCGCTAATTACACAACTATTTAGTCTTATTAAAAATATTTTGAGTTACCCTGTAAACGAACAGTAAATTCTACAATTTTGTTTTACAATAGGAAGCTAACTTAGGTCCTTCGTAGTAACATATTTTAACAGCCTGCGCATACGTTCTTTTTTAAAAGAATTAGACCATTTAATATTTCTTTTCTTCATCTTATATATAGGAATAAATCATTTTAAAGTGATATACATAGAAAAACTAATTCATATTTTTACACGAAATATTAAACATTTGAACTACTCATAAAAACAATGCAATTGCTGAAAACCGCGTAAAAATCGGATAATTACACAATTCTTTAGCCCTATATCAAAAGATCTTTTGTGAGAACCTGTAAACGAACCTTAAATGTTACTATTTTTTATAATAGGAGGGTTACTTGGGTCGACTGCAATAACATATCTTAATATCTTGTGTATACGACCATTTCTAAAACAGTTGGGTCATTTATTATTTTTTTGCTCTATGTTAAGTATAGGAATCAATAACTTTAAACTGATATAAATCAAAAACTACTTAATATTTTTACATGAAACTTACAAAGGTTTGAACTACTCATAAAAACAATTCAAATGACGCAAACCACGTAAAAATCCGATAATTACACATTGCTGTAGCCCTGTCAACAGTTTTTTGCTATATGTTAAGTATAGGAATCAACAACTTTAAACTGATATAAATCAAAAACTAATTAATATTTTTACATGAAACTTACAAAGGTCCGAAGTACTCATAAAAACGATTCAAATAACGTAAACCGCGTAAAAATCCGATAATTACACATTGCTGTAGCCCTGTCAACAGTTTTTGGTCTGAACAAGATTTAAAAAGTGCAAAAAACAGTACTTTTAAAATCGCATTTACTGAAAAACTATTCGTCGGATTTTGCTTTACTTTTGAATTCTTAGTCCCGTGGCACGCCCCATTCCATAGAATCAAGAATTTTGTTTCTATCATAAATAGAACGCGAGATATAGATGTGTCAAAAACCCGTTTTGTCCCGTCCGCAAAATATAAACTAGACAGAGTTTTTAAAAAAAATGTAAAATCGTTTGGCATCCATTGCCGGAAATTCCTTTCATTTACGGTTCAATGCATTGCTGTTTCTTATGCTTGGCGAGAAACTCTGTCGAGTTTCTATGAAAACTGGACAGAGTTAAAAAAAATGTAAAATCGTTTGGCATCCATTGGCGGAAATTCCTTTCATTTACGGTTCAATGCATTGCTGTTTCTTATGCTTGGCGAGAAACTCTGTCGAGTTTCTATGATAAATGAAATTTCGTTCCATTCTAGGTTGCTTCATAATTTGTCACACTTTTCATTGATACAAAGAGGGCACACACGGACATACAGATATTTTGTAAAAACATGTTTTTCGGAATCTTTGACTCCTAAAACATATAAATCCGTCGAAAACCGGAAGTTGAAAAAATTTTGATCACAATACTTTCTTCTATTTAGATAGAAGAAGGTGAGAAAAGGAGGATGTTAATAATTTGATCCAATGTATGTATGTATGTATGTTTTAGTCCTGTTCACGCATAACTTTCGTAAATGTGCACCGATTTTGATGTATATATTTTTTTGTTTAAAAGTGTAAGACACCCTGGTGGTCCCATTTAAATTTCGTCAAATTCTGATGATTAGAACAATTTTATAGTTAAAAAATTTTCAAAATTAAAAAATGCGTGGAACACGATTACAGAAGATTCATTCCCAATTCTGGTCAATCTGAATGAGAATTTCGTCAAATTAGTCAACTATAACCACGTTGGCTTCATTTATGGCAACATATTTTGATCGCCAAATTTGGCGATATTTCTCCAGTTGTCGTCCAGATTTACAAGAATTTGATTCTGTCAAAGATTTTATTAAAAAATATTTATTTAATGGATAATTTTGGTAAATTATAATTTCTATTACAAATTACTTATTTATTCAGCAGATGTTGAAATCAAGATAATTGTCTATTACTGTATTAATAACTAAAAAGTAGGAAATAAAATAAACTTTTACAAAAAAAAATATTAACCGACTTAAAAAAAGCACTAAAAAGTATTAAATAATTCTTTAAAATTCTCTAATGACAAAATGTTATCCATTAACCACAAATCTGATATCATGTGTCGGAATAAAAATGATAAATTTAATATGTACAGTTTAATACCCACCAAACATGGATTTTCGAGAGAATATATTTTACAAGAAATGAATATACAGACTTATGATTCAGTTTACGAATACGAGCAGGGAAGACCGAGCTATGCTCGGTCAAAATTAAATCTGAGTTCAAATATCATTACCCATGACCAAAATGACCCACTAATTGAATTTTCTCGAACATGCGACTTAGCCCAACAGTCTTTTCGTGCCCGAAAACCATAGTATGCAAAATTTAGTGTAAATTGAGCCGCTTTTTAGATCTTGACCCACAATGACCCAGAAATGACCACTAATCGAATTTTCTCGAACATGTGACCTAGCCCAATGATTTTCGCGTGCCCGAAACTCCTAGGATACAAAATTTAATCAAAATCGTTAGAGCCGTTTTTTAGAAAAATTTAATTTGACCCGCTTTGACCCAAAAATGACCCACTAATCGAAAGTTCTCGAACATGTGACCCAGCCCAATAGTCTTCTCGTGCCCGAAAATAGTCGGATACAAAATTTCGTCAAAATCGTTTGAACCGTTTTTTAGATACAATTAGCTTGACCATGACCCCAAATGACCCACTAATTGAATTTTCTCGAACATGTGACCTAGCCCAACAGTCTTCTCGTGCCCGAAAACCATTGGATGCAAAATTTAGTGTAAATTGAGCCGCTTTTTAGATCTTGACCCACAATGACCCAGAAATGACCCATTAATGGAATTTTCTCGGACATGTAACCTAGCCCAATGCTTTTATCGTGCTCGAAACTCGTAGGACACAAAATTTAATCAAAATCGTTAGAGCCGTTTTTTAGATAAAATTAATTTGACCCGCGCTGACCCAAAAATGACCCACTAATCGAAAGTTCTCGAACATGTGACCCAGCCCAATAATCTTCTCGTGCACGAAAATGGTCGGATACAAAATTTCGTCAAAATCGTTTGAACCGTTTTTTAGATACAATTAGCTAGACCATGACCCAAAATGACCCAAAATGACCCACTAATCGAATTTTCTCGAACATGTGACCTAGCCCAATGGTTTTCTGGTGCCCCAAAATGGTAGGATACGAAATTTCGTCAAAATCGTTAGAGCCGTTTTTAAGATAATTTTTGCATATATATATATATATATATATATATATATATATATATATATATATATATATATATATAACCACACACAAGATTTGCTCGTATTAGAATATATGATATACATATGAAAAGCAATCAATTACTTTTTGAAGTCGGTGCCAAACAACCCCAATCGATAAATTAGTAGATACTAGGTACAATATATTCACAATTCTTACTAAACTTAAGGTAGTTTGGCACCGACTTCAAAAAGTAATTGATTGCTGTTCATATGTATATATTCGTAAACTGACTCATAAGTCTGTATATTCATCTCTTGTAAAATATATTCTCGCGGAAATCCATGTTTGGTGGGTATTAAACTGTACATATTAAATTTATCATTTTTATTCCGACACATGATATCAGATTTGTGGTTAATGGATAACATTTTGTCATTAGAGAATTTTAAAGAATTATTTAATACTTTTTAGTGCTTTTTTTAAGTCGGTTAATATTTTTTTTGTAAAAGTTTATTTTATTTTTAGTATGTAGACGACTCTTGTTAAAAATTTCATTCATATTTGAAAGTAGACACAATTCCAGTTAGACAATGAACAGTTATTTCTAAAGTCTCTTTGTGAGAGTTTGGTGATAAAAAAGCCTGGGGTTGGTGTCTTTTTTTTTCTTTCCCACGATTAGCATTATTATTCCGTACTTCATGAATTGCGGATATATAACCTGAAAAACGATGTAATTTATGTTTTTTTAATATAAATATGTATGCAATATTATTAAAATAATTTTAATTTTAAGATAATGTTTAAGAAATATCGATATGTTTTGTGCCTAATTTCATTGCATGTAATGCCGGGTTTCATTGATTTTTTACACGGACCGGGCCAATAATGCTTTCACACGGATCAGACTGGGCTAGGCCTAAAAATTTAGGCCCGTGTAGACTTATAACTTTTCTTGATTGTCATTAAATAGTTCAATTTCTTTCAGAAAAATGCCACACTTGTAATTTGTTACATTCTAAATAAGTATATCGTATGCTGAGAAAAGAGCACAATCAACTTTCCTTTTCGGTGTTAAGTTTAGAAATTAAGTAACGCAATATAGTACGCTTGATAACAGGTAAAAAGCTTATGCGAAATAAAGAGAATTGCTCAATGAATGCTAATTATTTTAACATTTATGCAAAAGCTAAATGTTTTATTTATTTTTTTATTAAATACAAAAAATCTTTTTCCGGGCGCGAGGCCTTCCTAGGCGCGAGGCCTTCCTAGGCGCGAGGCCTTCCTAGGCGCGAGGCCTTCCTAGGCGCGAGGCCTTGTGCGACCGCACCTGTCGCACACCCCTAAGGACGGCTCTGCATTTAAGACTGTGTGGGATGGAACTCCGCTGAAAGATCGATCGATCGAACTGTTAACTGAAAGACTATGTGCTTTTGAGCAACAAATAGAGCAACAGCAATGTGATAGTACAGCCCTGCAAATTCAATCCAGTCGGCAAGAGCCGTTATGGAAGAGATGACGTCAACACCAAATACTTAAGAGGAAATAAATCAAAACAGAAGAAATGGCAAAATCAAAATAAGAAGCCTATGAACGCTAACATTACTTGTTTTCAGTGTGGATTTTTTGGACACAAACGAATAAATTGTCCTCAAAATAAAAACAAGTTGGAAATTGTACGTCAAACGTTACAAACGAGGTGCGTTCGTACGCACGTTTTAGAATTAAATTCATGATATCCCGTGCGTAGAACGGGTTAAACAGCTAGTTAAGTATTATATTTTATGACACTGTTCATACAAATATCTTAACTAGTTATATAAATATTCAGATATATATATATCAGCTAGTTATATAAATATTCAGATCTTGATGATTTTTAATTCTGTGAAATGAATTATATCGTCTGCAGATTAATTTCTGTCATAAAATAAGTATCTCGGTCGCTTGACGATTAAACTTCGGAAGCTCCTGTAACAAGAAAGCACCGATTTTTTTTAAATCAAATTTCTTAATAAATGTTTTTATTAATATTTTCTAAAGTTTTAATTCGATTTTAATAAAATTTGAAATGTCTCGACAAAATTCTGCAAAGATAATATATTTTAAATTGCAAACCATTTGGTTGGGTAGTTTTTGAGTTGTTATATGCGGACAGACAGACAGACGGACGGACAGACAGACAGACAGACGGACGGACAGACGGACGGACCAAACGACGACTATAGGTGCTACGTATTTATATAATTACGAACGCACCTAATAAGGCACTTCCTTCCTCATCTGGTGTAGCCATGCCATGTACAGTTTCACAGGATGATAAAAGCTGGATTGCTGACTCTGGAGCATCTCAGCATATGACATTTGATAGCTAGATTGATAGATTTGAAAGTTTTAAGAAATTTGCTGTTCCAGAAGTAGTCAATGCTGCAGGTGGTCAGAAACTTATTGCCTATGGTTCTGGACAAATTAATGTGAAAACTCTAGTGGCTGGTAAATGGCAAGAAAATTACCTCACAGATGTCTGGTATGTACCTGAGTTAAAATACCAATTATTTTCTATTTCTCATGCTTTAATAAAGGACTGAATGTTGTGTTTAAAAATAAATTTTGCTTGGTGAAAAATGGTAATCAAACCATTGCAGTGGCTCAAAAATCAGAAAATGGTTTATTTGTGATGGAAATGCTTGCTAAAGATCCTAGGAAACCTGCAACTGTTCTTATTTCAAGTACTAGTGATACTCTCCAAGTAATGCATGAAAGAATGGCACATCAAAACAAGAGACAGTGTATTAAGTTTCTTAAAAGACAGGGCATTTCTTTACCTAACGAGAACTCTGAATTTTGTGTTGGGTGTGTATATGGCAAAGCCCACAGAAAGTCGTTCCACTCAAGAACTGTTAGACCAACAGAGCCTGCTGAACAAATCAATGTGGATCTCGCTGGTCCAATGGAAGAAGACTCAGTTGGTGGTTCACGTTTTATGCTAGTTCTTAAAGATGATTATACAAAATTTCGCAGAGTATTCTTCTTGAAAGCCAAGAGTGAAGTACCAAATTGTACAGAAACCTTCCTAATGAAGCAAAGACTGCTGGACATACGGTTAAACAGATCCGGTGCGACTCTGGCAAAGAGTTTGACAACTATTCTCTGAAGAAGATTTTTAATGATCGGGGTATTGATCTACGTGAGGCAATGGTTGAGACGCCTGAACAAAATGGAGCTGCTGAAAGAGAGATACGCATCATTGTGGAAGCTGCAAGAGCTATGGTTCACCAAAAAGAATTGCCAAAGAAGTTATGGGCTGAAGCCTGTAATACTGCTGTCTATGTGTTAAATCACACAGGTCCCACTCCAGTAGAAGATAAAACTCCGTATCAGTTATGGCCGGGAAAGTCGGAGAATTTCAACATTAAACGTTTAAGAATATTTGGTACAAAATGCTATGTACATGAACCAAAACAAAGACGTAAAAAGTGGGATAAAAAGGCTGTTGAAGGACTGGTTGTTGGATATGAAGCTTATGATGGATATAGAGTTTTTTTACCTTCTAAAAATAAAGTGGAAAGAAGCTGCAATGTTATATTTTGTGATGAGTTCCCATATGAGCCATTGACTGTCGAAGTCACAAGTTGTAGTGATACGCATTCAGAAGAAAAAAATGGAAGTATCCAAAAGAAGGATGAAGATGAATGCCAAGATGAACCTTATCCTAGAAGACGCTACCCTCAACGAGAACATAAGAAGCCAGAATTTCTGTCAGAAAATTATGTACTTTTTGTAAGTACTCTTACTGGCATTGAAACTCCTGCATGTTACAGTGAAGCAATGAAGTCACCTGAATTTAAGCTGTGGAAAGAAGCCATGACAGAAGAACTGCAGTCTCACGAAGAAAATGGAACCTGGAAACTTACAGAACCCCCAGAAAATAAAAGGATACTTGACAACAAGTGGGTATATAGAATAAAAACAAATACTGATGGTTCTCCTTGTAAAGCTAAAGCTCGTCTGGTGGCAAGAGGTTTCTCGCAAAAGGCTGGCTATGACTATGATGATCTGTTTGCACCAATAGCTAGATTTGACACCTTGCGCACAGTTCTTAGTATTGCTGCTTCGCAAAATCTGTACCTACATCAATTTGATGGGAAAACAGCTTTCCTTTATGGTTTCCTTGATAAAGAGCTCTACATGAAACAGCCAGAAGGTTTTGATGATGGTTCTGGTCGTGTGTGCAGATTAGTTCGCTCTCTTTATGGTTTGAAGCAAGCTCCACGCTGTTGGAACCGGCGTTTTGTTCAATCAATTCAAAAATTGCAATTTCAGCAATCACATGCTGATCCTTGTTTATTTACAAAGAGAAAGAATTCATCTGTACTGATAGTGGCCTTGTATGTAGATGATGGACTTGTAGCTGGATCAAGTATTTCAGAAATAGAAATATTTATTAGTAGCCTAAAAGAAGAGTTCAAAATTACCGATGGCCCTCTCAGTTCTTTCTTAGGAATACAAATTAATCAGAGAGATAATGGTGACATTTTTATTTCACAGTGTTTGTATACTTAAAAGATACTACAAAGATTTAGGCTTGAAAATTCTAAACCTCTCTCTACACCTTGTGATGTGACTAAATCTCAGGAAGGAGATACAGCCATGGTTGATGTTCCTTATAGAGAAGCAGTAGGTTGTTTACAATATCTTGCAGTTGCTACCGGGCCAGACATAGCATTTGCTGTAGCTTTGGTATCAAGAGCTTTGTGCAATCCTACAAAAGATGACTGGAAGCGTGTAAAAAGAATTTACAGATATTTACGAGGTACGAGCAGTGTTGGCCTTCTATACAAGCAGGGCTACACTACATACCGGGCTTGCTCATTCATTATGATGACGTCACAAAAGGTGGCTGACTAGGAGGAAAGACATACAGCGATTGGCACAAAACGATGGGCGCGTTGCTTTGGACCAATCGCTGGTCGCGGTCAGCCACCATTTGTGACGTTTTGAGAGTGAATGAGCAAGCCCGGTATCTAGTGTTGCCTTGATACAAGTCACAAGTAAAAACTGAGTTTTCTGTTTTAGTGATGCTGACCATGCCGGTGATGAAAAGACAAGACGTTCAACATCTGGTATGGTTTCAGTAAATGCAGGTGCATCCATAACTTGGTGGTCTAGATTGCAACATACGGTTGCAATTTCATCGACAGAAGCCGAGTATGTTGCTGCTAGTGAAGCAGCAAATGAGCTTGTTTGGTTAAAGTTGCTCTTCAAAGAGCTAATAGGATATGATGGCACTCCCATTTTGTATATCGACAACCAAAGTGCTATAAAACTTGCCCAAAATCCTCAGCATCATCGAAGATCTAAGCACATTGATGTTCGTTTTCACTCGATTAGAGAGAAAGTTGAGCAAGAAGTTTTAAAATTAGAGTATGTTCCATCATCAGAACAAACTGCTGATATTTTTACGAAACCTCTCTCACAAAACCTGTTTATGAACTTACGCGATGGACTTGGACTGGTTAAGTTAAACTGACTGTTTAAAATCTGTTATTTAGTGTTTTTTTTTGTTGTGTATGATTTTTTTTTGTTGTTGACTAATTGTTTATTTTTTGATGTGTTAAACAAAATTGGCCTTGATATCAGGAAGGAGTGTTGAATTTGAGCGATATCGCGCCAATTCTGGTTGTGCTTGGCGTCTTTCCTTTCCTTGGCGTGGCTTGTGAGCCATCTCGCTAGTACACCGATGTAACTCATGCTGGTATAACGTGCGTTTGTTGCCGTCCAATTTATAAGTATATTTTCTGCTATTAAAAGTATAATCTAGATAATTATTGAGTAATCAATTTACTAATTTAAGATTACTGTCAAAATCACAACAAAAATAAATTGAAACTATTTTGCGTTATTTTACACCAAATGATTCCCGATGTGACGCCATGAGAAAATAGTTTTAAATGTATCGGTTTATTGTATGAGGAAGTATAAAGGGGGTAACGGGGGGTAATTCCCCTTCTTAATTTAGATAAATTGATTTTTCATGCAGAATTATCCGATTTCCTTCAAATTTTGGATATAGGTTTATTCTGATAAGGCGCTTCGCTGATCACTTTTGAGGGTTCATTGGTTAAGTATAAAGGAGGAAAAAGGGGGAGCTAATCCCACCTTAATTTATTTTACGAAGGACAATATTCTTTAAAATAAGAGTATAAGTATACAATTAGTGTTAATAGCCTGTGAGCTCACTGCCATCAGTTTAACTGGGCACTTTTCTTTTTTATTTTTAATATTCATGTGTAAACACAATTTTTATGACGTAATTTTCTTTATTTCCTTTTTTCAAAACGTGATCATTTAATTATTATTTTAAACTTTCATTATTGTTTTTAATAGTCTGGCGCAAATACATTTTTTATTTGAGATAAAACATAATTCTTTGCGCTTAGTTAAAAATTGGCAACAATATAAAAAAATGACTTTTTCAATAAAAGATTTTTTATTCGATTTTTTGAGTTTTTATTGTCCGACCATGATAATCAAGCAGGGCGGTCGCTCTGCCAAGCCAAGCTTTAAAAAAACGCCACACAAACAACGCCAAGAACTGAACTAGACCGCTACTGCTTATATACAGAAATCAACTTCGCAATGTTAAATCGACAAAACATGCCAGATTAAAATATCAGATAACAAATAAACCAAGCGTCGCAGAAAAAAAAACGAAAACTAGAAGAATCTAATGAAGAATTTCTTCAATTTAAGACCAAACTCATCTTCATAAGTGATTTATAAACAGAGATATAGATTTTTAAAAAAAACGTCGAGTTACTTAAAATGATCACTTTTTTCTTCGTCAAACTTTTTTTTTTCAAACAACCTACAGACCTTAATATTCGGCAGAATAAAAAAAGGATTGCATTTTTGGACAAGTAATGACGTAATCTATGTGCTTTTATAAAATTCAGTGTAAAAAAATATTATTTTCTATCCTTAATTAGCAAAAAACTGTTAATTATCTTGGCGATTAAAAAATTATGCCAAAACAGAGATAAAACATGCCAACGACCATGTACCATCTCTATAATAAAACCGTAAGTCATGTGACTGTCATCAACAGTTCCGGGATGTCCGTTTCACTTTTTCATATGCCAGGCGGCCATTTTTATTAAAAATTATTTTTTCCAATAAAACTTCATATATGTGACATTTTTAGAAAGATCGTTCAAAATAAATTAATATTTGAGAGATGTCTTACGTTCAATTATGTATATATTTTCCAATAACTTCAGTTGAAATTAGCTTCGCAGTTCAAATTCTCTATCCATGAAAGTAAACAAAAAAAAAAAGATTCATTCGTCGTGAAGGTTTAAAATATTAAACCATTAAACCATGGAGATAATCGTTCGTAAAGTTAGTTTTCCATGAAAGATTTTTTGGAGCGCTGCCTGGTGTCAAAAAAATAATTCGTACCAGTGACACAATCAAAGTTTGCCATTATTATGTGCTATACAACTCAACTTCATTCTTTATCTTTTCTTGATGTTAGCTGAATGTAAACAAATACAACTCATGTAATGATATTTAATGAATCAAATTTCGAAACAAATTGTCAGTTAATTTGGTATTTATGTATTATACGTGAAAGGAAGAGAGACCACCGAAAATGATTGTTAATCACCAATCATATTTACCATTATTAATGACCAATCGCTTTCAAAACAGTAATTTAATATACATTTACAAAATACATAACATCATTAAGTACTTTTGTGTTATTTGGGCGCAAATCTCGCCAATAGAATTTTTAAAATCGCCAACACCAGCTTTTATTTTTCGCGTGTGCAAATTAGAAACGATACTTTTATTTTGAAATCAAATGTTCTGATGGAACAGCTGTCGTAGACGCACCGGGGCACTATATTAACTATAGAGTTGCAATATAGAGAGAAAAAACGGGTTGCTGTAATTAGAATTATAGGCGGTAATGTTGGTGTGACATATTTACGTGATTATCAAAACTGGCTTCCAAAAGTTCAATGTTTCACCAAACCATACTCGAACATTACGTGTTATAATATGCACTCCGATTATGTCACATTATTCAAGACGTTTTAAATGAGAATAATGATAGATTTTCTTCTTGATTCTCCCGTAATCAAGTCTACAGCCAAAGTTAGCGAGAAACAAACAAACAAAAAAAAAAATATTGGCAACAATATGGTTCAGTGTAAATGGTGATATCATTAAAGACTTTCACAAAATAGACTTCATTGCACCAAATCGTATTAACTAAAATACGCCATTTGGCAATGGATCCAATTACGGAAAACTACTTAATATGTTTAAGAATCTCCTCATTAGCAAGCATATTGCAACTGATAAGCAAACGGATATGAAGCATAAATGCTTAAGTTGGTTAAGCGGTTTTTGTCAAGAAAGATGAAATACATAACAACAAAAAATATGCGAAATGCTACCATGATCGAAAAAGTTTTTGATTTGTCTATTAGAATCTTCCGGTTTGGCGAAGGATTACGGAAAAAAAATAAATTATGAATAAAAGTAACGTGTTACAGTGCTTAACATACATTTAAGGGAGACCAAACTGGTCGCCAGTGGCGGCTAGTCTGTATTATAATAGCACAAATCAGTTACAAGTTATAACAACATCAAACTTCATCTGCAAGTCAGCCATTTTCTTCTGAAGATATTTTTTTTAAATAGAACTTCATAATTATAAGAACACACATTTTATCAAACAATTAAATATGACTGCAAACTGTGGCAGATGACTGTTTCCAACATGAATAAGTATGAGAAATTCCCGTCAAGCGTATAGATCTGGGTGGCTCCGTCGCAGAGCGTCGGCATGGTATGCGTGAGGTCCCAGGTTCGAGTCCTGGCCCAGGTCAATTTTTCACTCGTGTTTGTTTAGTGCATTTAATTGTCTGATAAAATGCGTTTCTTAAAATATTGTAAAATAAAGTAATCAGACGTGGTGTTTATGCTTTAAAAAATATTTTAAATATATAATATACGTTTTTGAAAGATCTTTAAAAATAAATTAGTTTTTGAGGGAAGATGTACCTTCTAAAATGTATACATTAAGAGTTATCGGCATTTAAAATTTCTTTCCAAACGTAAACAAAATTTTTGAAATGAATTAAAGGTGATTCATTTATTTCAAAAAAAAAAAAAAAAAAAAAAAAAACGGTAAAGGACAGGCATTTCGTTTGCAGGAATACCTTTCACGTCATTTTTCTATAAATTAATGAAATCCAGTTGTTAAATTATTTTTGTTTTAGAAGTGAAGTTTCCATTTAAATTTATTGTAACAGTACAATGTTTAATTGAATAAAATTAAATGCAAAAAAAAATTTTGGCAATGCAAAAAAAATAAAAAAAAATAAAAATAAACAAAAAATAAATAAATAGATAAATAAATAAATAAATAAAAATCAGCTTTCATAAATTCTAAAAATTGTTCATATATCTCAATTACAATCTAAAGGAGGGTTTATTTCTATATTATTCTACATATAATAGTAATTTCAGCAAATATATTAAATTCCAATGCGATCTGTTTTAAACTTTAAGATGGTTTATAACACATGATAAAAAAAATTATAAAAAAGAATGGCGCGTCACAGTTCGGGGAGAGGATGGGGAGGAGCGTGAACAAAATTAGGAAGTATAATAAGGCTATCTGTTTGAAACTTTACGATATTTTATAACAGATAACATAAATTTTAAAAATAAAGCTGCGTCAAAAATTATAGGGAGGGGCGGAGCGCGTTTTGCCTACACAAGGGGGGGGGGACTTTTCTAAATTTTAACGATATCCGTCATGTCACATATCGTTACAAAGAGCTGTGACCACTTATTCATGTTATGCACCACAGGTGAAATCCCCACATTTTGCGCCCCCCCCCCCGACACTACTCATGTGATATATTGTTCGAAAGGCCTGTGTCCGCTTATTCATATTATGTATCTTCGGGGTCCATCCTCCCGCTTTCACCCCCCCCCCCCCCCAAAGGGGGCACTTTTCTAAATTTTGCCGACACCTCTCATGTGATATATCGTTGGAAAGGTCTGTGGACGCTTAATCAAATTATGCAGGTGTGGGGGGGGGGTATTTTCTGAATTTTGCACATATCCCTCATGTGATACGTCGTTGGAAAAGTCTGTGACCGCCTAATCTTATTATGCATCTCCGGTTCATCCCTCCACTTTGGCCCCCCCAAACGCGATTAGCTTTCACCACCAGTGGGCGCTTTCCTATCTCTGTTTCTATGGGTCGGATCACGACGGGGTATGGCTCATTCGACTCGACATCTATAGAGCTTTCCGATTTTAGTTCGTTTTTTTCACCACCAGGGGGCACTTTCTTATCTCTGGTTCTATGGGCTAGATCACGACGGGGTATAGCTCATTCGACTCGACATGTATAGCCTTAACGATTTCAGTGCCCGAGGTTCGTATAGAACAGATTGCGCTACCTGGTGGTGGAAGATAGAACTTGAGCGTGCGCAGCACGACTGCTATACGGTGCCGAAGGCAGCGGGGACCCGTGTCGGAAGTTCGTTTGTTTACAGGTTTATACAATTCGATGTGCAAATTAAGGGATTATCCGGTGCCGAAAGCAGCGTGGAACCAGGTCGGAGGTTCGTGGTTTATCTTATTCGAGGTTTTAAAAGGATTGAGGCCCCGGTGTAAATTAGGGGCCCGCTAGCCGGCGAAGCCAGCTAGTGCTAATAATAAAAGAGCGTGATATCACGTTTGATTTCAAATGCAGCGCTGACACGCTATGTACATATTCCACTTTTATTCATTTAATGGATTAGTCAGTGATATTTTTTAACGGAGGATAACAAGTATTATAACAAGCCACATTTAGTATGTTGTTTTTAAGAGTGTAATTAATTTAATTGAAAAATCTACTGGTATTTCTAGTTAACCCTTTAAACAGTGACTGAAAGTAAAATGTATTTTTAAATTATTTCTCATGTTTAGATTATTTAAATTATGTTCAATATATTTAAAAAAAAAAGAAATGATATCTACAAAAACAACTTTTCAAAAGTAAAAAAAGGCCAAGCGTAAAAAAAAAAAAGTTGTGGCTAAAAAATGGTGTGATATCAAATTTCCAAGCTATATTATATTGCTTATTTAACTTTTTTCCATTAAATAACTTATCATATATATAAGTCGAGTACCTACGTATATGTTAATAGAAATCGTTTTCTCCTGTACTAAATACATCCTAATGAGTTTCTGAAAATTCAATTTTTTTCAAATTATGCATGATGGGCTTGGCGGCCATCTTTGCATATTATTCACAAAATTCTAACCACCCAAATCCGTAGTTAAAATCCGAAGTTCAAAATTGTTATTTAAGCAAATATTTAAGAGTTTCATTTATAGACTTGTATGCTCTGAAAATTGTGTCTTAAGATAATGATGACTTATCTTAAAGATTCATCTTATGATTTATTTTTTAGAGTAATTATTAATTTCAAACTAGTAAAAATCAATTTATCAAAATATCAGTCTTATCTAATTTATCTGTCCGTAGTTAGAATCTGAAGTTCGGAAATTTTATAAACATATTAAATTGCAAACATATTACGCTTTTACTTTGGAAATTTGGGTGCTTAGAAATATGGAAAGATGGCCGCCAAGCCCATCATGCATAATTTGAAAAAAATTGAATTTTCAGAAACTCATTAGGATGTATTTAGTACAGGAGAAAACGATTTCTATTAACATATACGTAGGCACTCGACTTATATATATGATAACTTATTTAATGGAAAAAAGTTAAATAAGCAATATAATAGCTTGGAAATTTGATATCACACCATTTTTTAGCCACAACTTTTTTTTTTTTACGCTTGGCCTTTTTTTACTTTTGAAAAGTTGTTTTTGTAGATTTTTTTAATTTCTGAAAGCTTGTTATATTTCGCGTCTGGCGGTATGAGTTTCGAATCCGTAGGATGGCTAGAAAAAATGTAATAGCTCCTCAAAATGTCCCTAATAAAAAAGCGATGAGAATAACCCGGAATATCTACGCAGAATTTGATTGGTCCATTTCGTTTTTGGCTCAGTTCCAGATTACTTTTTTTTTAATATAGAAGGAAATTAAAATATTTGTTGAAATTTGATAAAAAGAGTTTCTAATATTTTTATTAAAACATTTATTTCGACAACAAATTGTTTGAAACTTAAATATTCAATTGTCAAAATTCATTTTTTAATTTGATTTAAAAAAAATTTAACGTTATACGTATAATTTTATTTTTTATAGTATTTTACATTGTAAAATATGCTTTGCATTTTAGTTTTAGTAATAATAAATCAATAAGGTAATCCATAAAAAAGACACACCCATAATATGCGCACGAATATTTTCGCACAATTCTTATTTGATAAAAAAATTTAACGAATTGGAATGAAATTTTAAATATTATAAAGCGCTGTAAAAGAAAATTTTAATCAGGAGATTGCCCATTTATCGTATTTAAATGATTATTTTATAATAAGAATAGAAATAAATCTGTAACCAGAGGGCCCGTGCGAGGATTTCGCACTGAAATGCAATATTTTTTAGGTACTTCTCTATTATCGCGTCGACCGCTTTTCATAACAAAAAACTATCGCCAAATTGTAAGATGAAACGCCACAAATGCATTTCTTTTACTTGATGTCAGAAACATTATACGTGTTTTTTGCGTCATCAAGTGGTTTTTAATTCGACATTTGCGTGTATTTTTCATTATGTTTTACTGATTTATTAGTTATTTCGGTACTTCTCTATTATCCCTTCGACCGATTTTCATAAAACAAAAACTATTGCCAAACTGTGACGCCAAATAAACTGGAAAACGTTGCCATTGGAATATCAAAATTAATAAAAATAAAATATAAGAATTTAAGGACACAATTGTTATTTTAATTAATGAAATAACTAATAAATAAGTAAAGCATAATGAAAAATACCCGCAAATGTTGAATTAGAAACCACTTGATGACATAACAAACACGTATAATGCTTCTGACATCAAGTAAATGGGACTGCATTTTTGGCGATTAATCTTACAGTTTGGTGATAGTTTTTTGTTATGAAAAGTGGTTGACGGGATAATAGAGAAGTACCATTTTTTATCAATATGTAATATTTATTAGATGCAGGTTTAAACTTCTAAAGTAAAAGCAAGGATAAAGATATCTGCAAACAACATTTAGTTTTTAGTCAAGCCAGAATATCATCTAATTTATTCCATCAAAGTTAGAGTAAAAACTGATCCAAGATTACAAAAGGCACGCGCGAGAAAAAAAAATAACAATCGTATTTTAACTCCATTAGAGAATGCCGTCATCCGCTTCGGGAAGAACATGGGACATAGAAATATAAATCTAAACATTTCAATTTCAATTTCGCTTTTTAATCATAAATATAAAATAAACCCGTGCGGTGTTTTTTTATAATAATTGCTGAATATCATATAGTGTGGTATTTTATTTTTGTGGCAACAATATTTTGAGGAAAACCTTTCATTTCTTTTATGAAAACAATGCCGATTTAATTTTTAATTTTCAGCAAATTTTAATCAAAAACATGTTTTAACGAAATTTTAAGTGTGCTATGTCAGAAGCCTGTTCAAAATCCTTTCATATGCTATCTCATTCGTCGTTCTGCGTTTCGTATTTTCTTAGAAAAAGGGATGTTGACAGGAGAAATAATACATATGATGATTGTTATTAATATCAAAATTTACTTTTATTAAAAATATTCCATTTTCATGAAAAATATAAAGCAACCAATAAGCATTAAAAAAAAAAAAAATTAAAAATAAATATTAATCTGTTATTAATGTCAAAATTTACCATTTAGCGTGAAAAATATATAGCAACCGACAAAACATTTTTAAATAAAAAAGCAGAGAAAAAAAAAGAATTTGAAGAAAGCATGGGATTCGAACTCAAGCTATTTAGATAGAAAAATAATACTGTAACCATTCACCCACCAAGCACACAACCAAGCTGCAACAAAATATTAATATAAGTAGGCAAATGCGTGATCTGAACCATGAACCTTTATACCAGGACTTCTAACAAAATAGCCTTTCCAAGAAGGAAATCGTTCCTCGAAAAAAGCCTCAAATAGGTGGCGCATGTGAGGACGGATCCTGCATACGTCACTAAAATTCGCCTGCTTCACCGTTTGACACTGACAGTGACAGCCATGGGCGCTGCTGCAGCACGGATTCTGGCCAGCTGCGCAGAACCGTGCGCGTAGCTGTGCAGCTGCCATTTTGTGCCGAAGTCTCGACACGATGTATCACTACAGCGCCTAGAATACATAGTGTGGAAACCGGCAAATGGTGTAATGCTTTAAAAAGTGCTAAAAAGTTGTAGCCTATAAATGTGCAACGGTGCTCCTACGAAGCCTACGATAATGTTGCAACCAGAGACAAAAAAAAATGCATATCACGTTTTTCAGCCATGCTTTCATAATTAAAAAAAAAACTTATAAAAATCACTAAGTCAGAGGAGAAAATGATATAATTTAAGTATTTAAAATACTTACCACCAGCCGAAACATTCTAGTACAATGTCAAGAGCTAGCAGATGGCGCTGCGAACCCATCCTAATATTTTCAGCAACGTTGTACATTTATTGGATACAATTTTTTAGTACTATTTTGTAGCCGGTTTCCACACTATGTATTCTAGGCGCAGTCCTTCTATAGAGGTTCATGATCTGAACATTTGGCTATCAAGTTCACTGTAACTGTATGTTGAAAGACCACTCGATTTTCTAGTCTCCTATCATGGTGGAAGTGGTCGTCAAAGGTGAACACGCCCTTTGACTCTGAACTCATTCCGGATTGTACCACTCAACTAATAATATAAACAAAACATAGTAACGTGTTCCATAATGACCGGTGAAAAATTAAATGTCCGTTTGGACATGAGTTCTTGACATCTGTCTGGTTTTCCAACTAGGCTCTTTTCAGTTTACGTAGGCTGAACCTGAAAATTTTAGAAAAATGGAGGATCTGAAGTCTAGACTTAAATTTGATGACATTAATATTAAGTCCAGAGTAAGCTGTTGTATTTCCTTTGTAGTTGATGACACTTTATTCATATTTATTAAAAATAAAAATTTCAGGATCTGTTGTACATTAAACCGTCTAGTGATTATTATTAAAATATCAGCATGAAAGAAAAGAAAACAAAATATAGTAAAACTTATTAAAAAAGAGCCGTGCTTTAAATAGAAAAATTCGTTTATTTTAGGGAAAAGAATACAGTATAATTATAGCAGATATCATACTAAGACATAAACCTACCTAAAATGAAATTTTATTCCAGTTCGTAGATTTTTACTGTAAAGGTACACTAAAGTAAATGGGTATTTGTGTATCCCGTCGAGTATTTTTGGTAAACAAAATCTGTTGCTAAAGACTACAAGACTGATGAATAATGATCTGTCCAATTTGAACATTTCACCGATAATCACCATTATAATTTTTAGATCACAATAATTGTAGGCATATGCAAAACATCGAAAGACTAACGGGACCGGGAGAGGGGTCGGTGAAATGGTGAGATACTAAATACTGTGGAACCACTAAAAAAGATTATTTTATTGTTATTTTAGTTTACATTAGTGGTTTTTGACCTTCCGAATGAATGATGCAAATTTTGTTTGATTCTTAATTTCAAAGCTTTATCTAATATTTATGTTAGTTTTTTATATCTTTCAGAACCAAAGTGAATCAAGTCCATTTTTTTGTTCAACCAAGTTTGATATAAATTCTTACTATATAGACAATAATTTGTTTGGTGCTGTGATAAGCCTAGTCCTAGATTGAAAATGTGAGCATTAAATGGTGCTAGTTTAATATGATTCTCAATGAAATTCAAGGGAGCCTATTAACTTGGCTCGCAAATAATCTCTGGGTAATGTTTATAGTAGGGTCATTCCACATCAAATCAACCAAAAATTTTCAATATTCAACCTGACCATTTCAGATTTTAATGAAACCTTCAGGATCATTCTCCCTGATGATACAAATGAGAATATACTTTTATACTTTTTTTATCACAGTAAATTTTCATACAACTAATTTTTTAAATTTCGAAAAATCATTTTTTGGCTTGTATAAATATTTTGAATTTCTCAAGTTATATCAGGCGTAGAGAGTTGTTTCACCCCTCATTTTAAAGAGAATTTCATAAGGTTTAATTTGATATGCAAGTTCACTATGCTTGGTTTAAAAAAAAAAAAAAAAAATTTAAAAGTGTTTTTTAAAAATTTTGAAAAAAAAATACAAGTTATTTGTAATACAGTCGACGCTCGTTATAGCGACCGTCCATTATAGCGACCATTCCATTATAACGACCGATGCAAAATGTCTCGAAATATATCCCATTTATGCTATGTTTTTTTTACATCCAATATAACGACCGGTCTGCTGCTTTTTTTCCAATACAGCGACTGAATTGTCCTCTCTTTGCGATTTTTTTCCGAGATAAAATTGCCATTTTCTTTCCTCATGATTGACTGATGTATACTGTGTGGAAAATCTGACGGAAAATCACATTATTTGTCGCTATTCTATACAAGAAAGAAATGAATAATCGAATGCAGAAAGAGAAAGTATGTAGTCACCGCCGATACCTAATGTAAAAACGTTTCAAATGCTATTGACACTTTAAAATATTTTTTTTTAAAGACAAGAGACGGAAATTTTTGTTTTAAGAAAACATCAAATGCACAAAAAGCAAACAACAGTTTAAAATTATTTTTCTAAAAAAGAAATGTTAATACGTAAGTAACTATTTTTTTTCTTTTTTGTAATTTAACATTTACGCTAAATTTTAGTTTAGAAATACGTCATCATTCTATTGAATTGATTTTTTTAATAATTTTTTATTGTCAACGTTTATATGATATAAAAGTAAATAAAAATTTGTAACAATATTGTATTGGAGACTTTCCTTTGAAAACTTATTATTTTGCATCTGATTAGAGTTTTTTTTTTTTTCGTTCACTTTCGTTATAGCGACCTTCCATTATAACGACCATTTTCTTTGGCACACGAGGGGTCGTTATAACGAGCGTCGACTGTATTATAAACTTTAAATTCTGAAAGTTTTAGAGTGAGATATCAATGGGATCAGCAGTTATAAAAAAAAAATTATGTTTAAAATTAATAAGACAATACTAACTTTAATACAATCATAAAGTTGGTGAGGTGCCAACTTTAAATACCAGCCCCAACTGGTGTCTAACATTAGTTTTTTTTTAACATAACTACTGATCCCATTGAGATCCCACTCTAAAACTTTCAGAATTTAAAGTTTATAATATTACAATAAACATATTTTTTTTTTTCAAAATTAAAAAAAAAAACACTATTTATAAAAATTTCAAATTATACTTTTTTTAACCAAGCATAGTCAACTTGCATATCAAATTAAACCTTATGAAATTCTCTTTAAAACGAGGGGTCAAACAACTCTCTATGACTGATAGAACTTGAGAAATTCAAAATTGAAAACATTTATACAAGACAAAAAATGAAGATTTTTCGAAATTGAACAAATTAATTTAAAAATAATAAAAGTATATTCTCATTTATATCATTAAGGAGAATGATTCCTGTAAGTTTCATCAAAATCTAAAATGGTCAGGTTGAGTTACTGGTTGATTTGACATGAAATGACCCAGTAAAGGTGAAAATTCCCAGTCACCACTGGCCATAGGGCGACTAAATGTAAAAAATTGGCAACTTTATGCTATGCATCTGATCACCAAAATGGCGATTCCTAATGTTCATCTAACAGTACATCAGATTTGTTAGCGCCATTTTGTTTCCACGGATGCCACTTTTCCGCAGAACGGCAGATTTCTGCCCTTTTAATTAAAAAAAAAAAAAATAGAATCAGCAATTTCTGCAGAAAACAACCGAAATTTTCATTAAGTTATCACAGGAAAAAAACTTTGATTTTCATCAAACAATCCCGAAATAAAACTGAGATTTTCTGTAAGCGACCGCGAAGCAAAACAGCTAGTTTCAGCAATTGACTGTGAAATGAAATGAATTTTTGACAAACGATTGTGAAATAAAACCTATAATTTTCATCAAACAATAGCGAAATAAAATCATGATTTTTGTCAAACGATCGTGAAATAAAACTACGATTTTTGTCAAAAGATCACGAAATGAAACCATGATTTTCATCAAAAGATCACAAAATAAAACCACAATTTGCATAAAGCGATCGCGAAATAAAACTACGAATTCGTCAAACAATCGCAAAGTAAAATGTGTTTTTCGTCAAACAATTGCTAAATAAAACCGTGATTTTCATGTAATGACTTTGAAATAAAACTACCATTTTTGTCAGATGATCACAAAATAAAACTGCGATTTTCATCAAGAGACAGCAGAATAAAACTGCAATTTTTGGCAAACGATCGCGAAATAAAACCGTGATTTTCGTCAGGCGATCGTAAAATCAAACTGATTTTAATCAGACGGTTGCTAATTAAAACCATGATTTTCGTAAAATGATTGCAAAATGAAACCACGATTTTTTGAAAGGGACCTCAAAATAAAACTGATTTTTGGCAAATGATCGCGAAATAAATCTATGATATGTTTTTGTTATTGTTGGGGTAAGTAAAATGCCACTGTGATAATTTTATTTTTATATACCTAAAAATATGTCTCCGTAATATAAATATTCATATTTTTTAAATATTACTTGCAAAACTATTTAAATCTACAAACCATGGTAATAAGTGGCCACAGTAATAGAATGGCTTTTTTATATTAAATAAATTGTTTTTATTCTATTATAAAATGAAAATCTGTAAAAATGAAGCTTGTGTTGTGCCAGAATTCTGCAATTGTTAATTTAAATTATTTTAAAACTAAATAAGCACTCCTTAGGTATTTTAAACTATTTTTATCATTCTAAATGGTGTATAAGAACAGAACAAAACAAAAAAGTTGACTTTAGTAAAATATTTAGTGTAGACTAGGGTGGGGTTTTTTTTTTAGGAAACATTTTAGTGTGGGTTTTTTTTAGAGGACAGCACAATAGTTGATTTTACCTATAGTTTAATGATTTCTAATATATTAAACTTTGATATATAAAGGATTGGGGTAATCTTTTCATTCATTTCTATTTCAGTGTCTTCAAAAGCTGTTAAAAATTGTGAAGAAGAAGACTAAAGGGTCTATTATTAATTCATCATCAGTACAGGTTTGTTTAATTTGTTTATTTACAGGTTTGTTTAATTTGTTTATTTACTTCTCTTTTTATTTATTTTTTTATAGGAAAAGCACCTGTTTGCTTCTATTGAATACTATTATTGTTTACTGTAATAGCTGGTTTTATTTTGTAGCTGTTATATGAAACACTGAAAAATTTCCAGCCCAGAGGCTATTAAAAGAAGTAAAAAAATATATTTAACTAAACATTTATAAAATACCATGAACTAAAGAAAAAATTTGTTTATTAAATAGTATATGTTTTACTGCATGATGTGCAACAGCATTATAGGTGCAGAGAATAACAAGTTTGAGAGAAAATTTTTAAGATTTACAAAAGAAAAAAATCATTTTTTGTTGTCTTTCATTTTTTAAGCTAGTTGAAAAATAATTTGGGTTATAAATTTTATTCTTTATAATTTATTTAGTTAATTATAAACAATATAGGGTACTTTTCGGTTAGCCGGGCGCCAGTGATATATGTACATATATAAATATATATGTATATGCATATACATGTATATTCATACATATATGTGTGTACATATATGTATGTATATATATGTGTATGTAGATATTTTTGTATCTATCTATATATATATATATATATGTATATAAATCTCTGGCGCCCGGCTAACCGAAAAGTACCCAATATAGTTTACAAAATTCATGCTTAAATATTGTGAGATATGTCGTACATTTTACTTCATGCGTAATTTCCTCTTTTTTGTAATTTTCTGTGTAGCATCCCGGATCTACTGTTATTTCCTTTGATTGAACTAGGTTCTATGCATTGAAATTTTAAACTCATGTACAAAGTTTGAAAGGGAAATTGTTGGTTTATTTCTTCAGGTTGACTTTAAATTGCCAAGTCCTAATTCCTATGAATCGCAAGGATCAACTAGTTTGTTGTTTCTTTCCTTTGCAGGGGCGTTCCGACCTGGTGTGCAATATGTGTGGCGCACACAGGAGCCGAAGTAAAAAGGGCGCCAAAGATTTCGGTTGAGGAGAAACAGCTCAAAAAGAAAAAAAATCCTTAATTTAATTATTCTAAAATATATTACATTTTCTTGACACCTTAATTATGATTTACCTGAGACAAATTTACTTATAATCATTTAATTATTTTTTAATTCATTTTGTTTTTATTCTACGTCCAAGTCTTCTAATAAGTGATTTAGAGAAACAATGTAAAACTAGAACTTGTATGAGTGTTCTGATTAATTTAGAGATTTAGACGTCTATCACAAACTCCAGGGCCGGTCCAACGGTATTTTGGCGCCAGTGCGTGTATCCATCAGGCACCCCCCAAACCCGAAAAAAAGAAAATACTCTTGGATTATTCTTAACTTTTTATATATTCGTTACTTTTAAACATACTATTACTAATTACTTATCATATTATTTAAAGAATACATAAAGACATTAAAATTCAATCCCTTTTTGTATTATAAAATGTCCTTTGAATAATAAAATGTCTCAAAAGGAAAATTTTAATTTTACAGTAAGTAACAGTTTTACTATGTAATATTACGATCTCAGATTGAAATACGATAATAATAATCTGGGGACGCGGACAAAAACGAGGCAAAGAGACTGATCCCTAACAGACAACCAATTGCCTTCCTCCCCCCCCCCCCCCCCTCCTCTGGGGGGCAAGGGCAGAAAATTAAAAAAAATCATCCGATCTGATGTTTATATTCTTAGAAAGCATATTACCAAAATTTTATCTTCAAAAGCCATCATAGATTCTGGATAACTGAAAAACAAGAAAATTTACGACAAAAAGTTTTTATTTCAATTTTCTCTCAATTTTATTTTTGTTACATAACATCTTCCTCAAAGCTCTCCCATTTATACAGAATTTCAAAGATCTGATAAGGAGAAATTTACTCACAAAAATACACTCTGGAACTTGAAGCATAGGCCTACGTGGCAGAACCACAAAAAAAAGTTTCCCGTATTTTAAACTATAGAATTTATTTGTGCACTGATAATTATGCATGGGAACTGAAATCACACCATGCTTAAAGCCACAGGGAAGTTGCAAAAAAATTTGTTCTTCCTCAAAGGATGCCCCTGCCAAGATGTTCTTATTACCTACTCCTGGACAATTAATGGACCAACACCTGACAACTATATCCTGGTTTGTCCGAAAGAGATTAATTATCAGTTCTTAGAAATACTTATATTGGCCATTTCCCTACCCGAAGTGTCCCCTCTCCTACCGGCTCTGACCACAGCACATAATATTTTACAGCTTTGTTGAGAGACTATTAAACTGGAATTCTTAGAACTGATTATTTACCATCACCCTCCTGACAAAAAAGATAACCCTCGCTCAGATTCGGAGTCTTCAGAAATTATTTAATTTTATTTCTTCTGACTCCCTATTGCTCCAAGTCACAATTGTTTTTCCTTTTGACTCTTCCCTCACACACGCATTCACTTATGTGTGTGTACTCGTTTTGATTACATTAGTTCTCAAATCAGAAGTAATTGTATTTGTTTGTGTAATCTTTCAAATATTTGTTAATTAAAATTTTGAACAATCAGTGTCATAACATTTTCACTTGAATTTGAAATTCTGGGGTGGGCCGTGCCCCAGCCTCCCTAATCCCCGTCTAGTTACGTACTTTTATCCCATTCTTCTTTTAAACTTTGACAAAATTCTTTAGCTATATTTTGAAAAAAGAAGTGTGATGGCCGGGAAACAAAATATTTATAAATATGATTTTACTTTATATTCATAATCATATTTTTCTAATTTTATTTTCTTGAAATACAAATTTATATATCTTTTCCCTTTTAAATGTAAATTCTTTAAAGAGAATTATCTTTTTAAAACTTTTCTAAAATATTCTATGTTCCAATTTTTTTTTTTTTTTTTTTTTTTTTTTTGTTTGCATACATTTTCACTCTTGATATGAAAATTATAAATATGGATTTGACTAAGGGATCTACAGAAATATTTGTTTTAAAAAAATTACAAATTTTTAAAAGAACATACGTTTTTTTTTTTTTTCTCTTTTTTATGGGTATTTTTTACTACGAGGAACAAATTTTAAAAATTTTCACTTTAAATAAAAAATTCCGAAACCAATTTAAAGATTACATAGCTGAAAAACTTTGTACAAAGTTTCATGGTTTTATCTTTCATATAAAGTTAAATATGAAAAGTCTTGATAAAAAAATATTTCCCCGCCCAACAACACAAAACTAAAGCTGAAAAACAATGTACAAAGTTTCATGGTTTTATCTTTCATATAAATTTAAATATATTAATTTAAATATAAAAAGATTTAAAATATATTTCCCCGTTCAACAACACAAAACTATCTGACACATTTTCTGACTCGTTTTTAAGCATAAAAGCACGAGACTTGCAGGTATGTTTTTTAATGTGATATGAAATCGAAAAGTTTTTTTTTCCTTTTCTGTTAAAAGAATTGCATCTTGAGTTATAAGTGATTTTTGTCTCAGGACAGCAGTTTTTTTCCTTTCCTGCACTGTTGTGTCCGGAAATTCGGTTCAAAACGCCACCTTTGACGGCATTTTTTGAAAATTCTTCTGCCTTTACTGAAAAACTGAAAAACGGTTCGATTACATTAGTTTTTTAATAAGAGCATCTGCCAATTTGACACGTTTGAGATAAAAAAAAATGTGCTAAAAAGCCGTTAGTTTGGATTTTGGCCTTACACAACGAGTTTTAAAATAAACCTTCTCTCTCTCATTGGAAAAAGCTATTCAGAATAGATTGGGAAAAAAATTAAATCATTGATATGTTTTAAAAAATATATAAATATTAAAATTAATAAGATGAACTGACCTCACAAAAATTTTACAATGCATTGTTTTCTTCAATGTTAATAACATCACTCTTTAAGAATAAGTTTCCATCGACGTTGTCTGATTTTTTTCTAAAATTTGAACTAGAAAAATGTCTTTTTCTAAAATGAACTAAATTTATCTCCTTTATTTCCTGAGAAAAAAAAAAAGTACGGACCAGGAAAAAATAGTTACATAGTCCAGATTTCATATCAATAAATGTTTTGACTTTAAACTTATTTGTTGTGCATTTCACATTGTCTTATTGAAGCAGGGGGGGGGGGATGTCCTGGGCACAAGAGTAGAAGGGGGCGCCAAAAGAAGATTTGGTTTGTCCTTTGGTACAAAAAACAAATAACGAAATTTAGGAAAAAATGTCATGGAATCGAACGACCCAAAATAAAGATATATTCGTTAATTTTGTACTCTTTGTTTTAAACAGGGTGTGATTTTTCCATTAAGGGACTGCTTAGGAGCGCCAGAGAATAATATTTGATTAACGTAGTCATCTAAGATACCTGTAAGATTTATACACTGTCCCAATTATATTTGAATTGGTTCAATATTTCGGACATCGTGATGACAAAATTTGCTTTTGTGTGTCTCTGTAAACAAACCATAAGATTTACATACTTGATTAATGAACACACCCAGATCCAAGGTACTTGTAAGATCAATACACTGTTCCAATGAGGTTCGAAATGATTCAATTTTCGAACATTATCGTGTTAACAAGATCTGGATTATATATAGAGAGATAAAAACGAAGCGATTACAGTAGGTCCATTTCTAAAGAAAGCAATATAAAAATATTAAGATAAATATGCTTCCTAACAATTATTTCATATTTAAAATAAAAATTAGGGGAATGGATTGAAAACTTCTCTGTATACATTTATTATGGAAAAGGATTGGAGGGGGCGCCAAAATGCTTGCGACTGAAAAATTCCTAGTTTCGGCCGTGTATTGAAATGCTATTACACTATTATTGATTTAATACAGATTAAATTAAGAATAACTAAATAAAATAAAACGATGTGCTGAAGTTAGTTTTTTAATAAGATTAATTACATATATAATTTTTAGTTAGAGAAATTTACCTCTATTAACCTTTCATTTGCGTCTTCGACAAAAGATTTGGCGCTCCGATTATATCCCTTTTTAAATCATGGTTTTTACTTTTTCTTTCTTTTTTTTTCGGCGCCCTCTTGATCCTGTAATAATTTCCCGATTTTTTCATGCACAGCATTTTGAGTATAATCTTTAAATTAATATTGTTTAATACAAAAAAACGAGAATAAGTAATTTGTACAATTTTCTGCAACTACAAGATGTTACCTGCCAAAGGACACTTGCCACTGTCGGCTGCATCAAGGGGACAGACCAGAGTCGACCGACCAGCGGGAGAAGAACGAGTTCAGAATCGTAAAAATGTCAGTAGTAATTAATTAACCTCCCACAGTCCTGGTGTTCAATAGAGGTTTGGTTATGTCTTTCCATAGTGAGTAATTTGAGTGTTAATAGCCTCGTTTTCTCAGATAAAGGAACTGGACATATGGTCTGTATGGGGAGATTTCAGTGTCCTTGAACTGTTATTTAAACCCAAGGTACACCCACTCCCACAGACCGCAGCCTGGAAAAAATGAAAAAGAAAAAAAAAAACGCGGAATCTAAAATTATTTTTTATCGGTGCTTTTTTACTTTTGAGCGCCCTGCCCCTTAAGTCGCTTCGCGACTTGGCACCCTGTGTGGTCGCACACTTCGCATGCCCATTGGGCCGCCCTGACAAACTATAAATATATGTGTTTATTGTCAGATCTTTTCATTTGAATTTAGAACATAAAATTGAAAGTATTGACATACAGTTGCATTTATTAAATTTATATGTTATCTTAGACTACAGATACTGAATTGGTCAAAAAAGTTCAATTTAGACATAAATAATTTATGAGCTACAACGATGGCTCTATATGCAAGGAAAAATATAGATTTATAGAAGATAGTTTTAAATTCCCATGCATTTTATAAAGTTCATTTCTTACTATTAGCTGATCCGGCGATACTGGCCGGGTGAAATCAGATTAACTACTTAAAATATGAACAAAACAAATATGACAAACTATAGGTATGTACATTTTTCTTTCTAATGGTGCAATCCTTTAAAAAAATATATTAATATCTATTTTAATAAAGGGCTCTCTTTAAAAAAAAAAATCGAAACTTCGAATCTTTATTTTTTTTTATTGAATTATTATTTTTATAGGGCGCCAACTGCAGTTTTGCACACAGATGCCGGATACGACTGGCACGTCCCTGTTCCTTACAGTTCAGAAAAATTTTTCATGTGCACCACAAGATCTTTGCAGTTCTTCTTATCTCATTTTTGTTTAGTGCTGACCTGACTCTTATGCCAATTTGGAAGGGCACAGTATCCAATGGGCTTTACTGCTCTTTTTGGTCATAGGAAAAAAATCGTGACTTTCTTCAATCAGTCAAGGAAAAAAAATCTCAAAATTCGTCGATTGGTCACAAAAAAAAAAAAAAAAAAAAAAAAAAAAAAACCACGAAGTTAGATAATTGGTCACGGGAAAACATTGCGAAATTCATCAATTGATTGTAGGAAAATGTCGTGAATTTTTTCAGTTGGACGAAGGCAAAAATCATGAATTTCGTCAATCTGTCACAAGAAGAAACCATGAAATTTGCCAATCAGTCACAGATAATGTCACGAAATTCGCTGATTGGTTGTGAGAAAAAATTGCTAACATTTGTCGATCGGTCACGCAAAATTGTAACATTTTTTGGGTTGAAGCCTTCTGTCCATGATATTCTTTCAGGCGGGATTTCAAAATTCTAGGCACGAATCCCAAATCCCACCATCCTGCCCTGAAAAATTCAAGCCCTGTTACTTATATATTTTTCATTTTTCATAAAAGCTATATTTAAAAAAAGGGATCACCTACATTTGTAAATAGAATATTAGATTTTGAAGGTACTTGATTATCCCACTAACCAATTTTGCCAAATTATACTAATAGAAGAATGTTGCCATTCTAAAATTTTAAGTTTGAGAAAATTAAAGAATTTAAATAAAAAAAGTCACTAAAGAATAAGGTTACTTTAATGATGACTTTCGCTTATGACATAGGGACATACCAAATATAAAATTTGATTTATTTAGATGATTTTAGACAAAATAATACTAAGAATACAGTGATGTCGTTATTCTTTTGAAATCCTGAGTCTGTATGATCCAGACACTTCCAAAAATATGCAGTTTTTTTTTTACTAACGTGTTTTTATATGTATATTTTAGAAATAAGACAGATTTACTGTATTTTTTACAAAATATGCTTCTTTTGCGATCTTTCAACAGAAAAATTATGCATCCTGAAAGACCCATAAAAATTATATTTATATGCATCTTTTCTCCAATTTTTCGCTTAAATGATGCACTATAGAACATCCCCGGCATCATTGGAATAGTTTACATATTTAAATGCAGAATTATTAAATTAAACCATAAACAAACAGATATTTTTAAGATATTGCATTTGTGAATAAAATGTAATTTTTTAAAATGCAATAATCAAATTTATTAAGTGACATAATAAATATCAATGATAATGGAAGATTGTAATGAACTTAATGTTCTTTATTTAGTCAAAAAACGTAAACGGATGTAACTATAAAATCATCATAAATATCCCCATTTTATTGATGTCAATTCATCAGACCAACCATATATAAACCTTAATGCAGTAACAAAGTTAATATTTGGAATTATCAAATCAGTTTCCTTTTATATGATTTTAATACTACAGCACCATTGTTTATAAATTTGCAAATAAAGTTTCATATCATGCCCATTCTTGCCTTTTTTTTTTTTTTTTTAAATGTCAGAATCCTACACTTTTGAAAATAATTTATTGCTTCAAGTTCTGTGGAGGGAAGATCCCAGATCTTATCATATTTTCTCAAAATGCGCAATAAAGCAGAGAAATAGAAATCATCAAAAAATCTTCACTGGAAAACAAATATCACATCCACAAAATAACTAAAAATGAAATATGTACATGACTTCCTAGCGTTTTATTTAAAATGAAACATGATGTCATGCTTTTTATTGGTTTTGTACTATAGTTCCTAAATAGTTTATTTTAGTTATTGCTTTCGACTGATTTATAAATATTTGTGACGTCAGTTGAAACTAATCTATTATATTTTTTCCGTTTTAATATTATGAGATAATCATTTATTGACATAATTGTCAATTGGTAAAACATTAATAAAATAACAAATAAAATGTTGAATTAAAAATCATTTGATGACTTAACAAACATGTGTAACGTGTTTTATGTGACATTCATGATCATCCATTATTGGCTTTTAATCTTATAGTTTAGCAATAGTTTTTTGGTCAATGGTATAATCAAGTAGTACCATTTTTAATTACTGCAGATTCTAGATTTAAATTAGATTCTATTGCTAAAGTTTCTGCAGTTACACCAATCAAATTTGAAAAAATCTCATTTCAGATTTTCTATGAATTTCATGAAACCACTATTTGCACTTATCAGCTCAAATCAAATTTGAAAACTTCTTATTTCAGATTTTCTATGAATTCATGTAACCACTATTTGCACTTATCATTTCAAGCTTGTTTTCAGCTCTCATACAACAGTCTTTATTCACACCTATACCAAAGTTTGGCAGCAAATGAAAATTTGCTCCTTTTTTCTTTGGTCAAAGAAGTAGGCTCATTTCATATTGCATTTGATTTAATGTATATCAAACACTTGTTTAACCCTTTTGTGACAATCTTCTACAGAATTTTTAATCTTGTATCACCAGTATTTTAATTTAGAAATTTTTGCTTAATTTAATCACAGATATTCTCTGATTAAATAAAGCAAAATTTACTATTAAAAATTACTGATTGGAATAATCAAGGATTCTGAGCACTCTGTACGTCATGTATATGTGATGTTCGTCGCAAAGGGGTTAACAAGGTTTTCATTCATTTTTCTGTTTGTTAGTATGTCGCAATCTTGTAGAATTATTTAAACTTTATATTGAAAATTTTGCTTGAATAAATTCTTTTTAAACCTTAAATGATTTATATAGGTTCCCGAATTGAGCCTAATTTTAGAAACTTGTGAAGATGAATCACCAATTTCTTCAAATCTTGCAGTGCAAGCAGTTGTGTCTCTAGTGATAAACAAGTCTATGCATATTGAATATGCAATTAATAAACTATTAGGTTGCATGAAAAGTCCTAGGTATGTATTTTTTCTAATACATCGTGTTTTTACCAAATACCTTAAATGTTGACAATGTTTTTATAGTATCAAGAAATGAAGATTTAACTGAAATATTAGCAATAGCTAATTCAATATGTCTATCCATTCAATTTACAATAGAGAAAGAGGCTAATTACCGGCTATCATTCCTCGATATCTATATCGAACACAAAGAAAATATTATAATTCAGAAACTAAGTACATTTGTTTATCACAAAGAAACTTTCTCAGGTCAATACTTAGATTTCTGCTTCGAATGCCCTATTTCCAACAAGATTGTAGTGGCTAAAACTCTTGCGATCAGAGCTCTAAGGAATTGACGTGGTAAAAAAAAAGAAATTAACAGTGAGAAAAGGAGGATCTTTATGGATCTATGCAATAATGGTTATCAAATATTGGACAAAGAGAATTTTCTCATAAGCTTTAGATGCAGTTGCTGCAACTCCTTCCCCCTTTCAATGTGAAGCTACTAAGGGCTTTGTATCCATACCATATTATAGGAACCTTTCAGAAAAATTATCGCAGTTACAAATAACAATTAAAATCAAAACTGCTTTTATACCCCAAAAACCTTTACGAAGTTTTCTGTGTGGTTTTAAACATCAATATCTAAAACCATCTCGCAATCTAAAGGCATTGTTTACTGTATACCCTGCCAACAGTGTGGGTTAAGTTATATTGGTGAAACTGGTCGCATGTTTGAAATTAGATTGAAGGAACATAAATATGCATTCAAGACCAGAAATTTAAACTACAAAATAGTTGTCTGTGCTCTAGATACAAACCATATCCCGGATTTTGCTAACTCATCCATAGCTAAACTGAATTGCAATATATACATATGTCACATTTTTCTTCAGACCTACCTAGTACACAAGATTAAATTGTTCACCCTTGAATGAAGGCTTTTGACATTGATTTTATATGCTTTGACATGTTTCCTTCTGTAAGTTGTTTTTAATTTCATCTTTCATGACTTTAATGCTTTTTTACTGTACTGATGAGCAGACTTGTATAAAACTAAAAACTTTCTGTGCACATAAATATTGGGTCAAAAACTTTCTGCAAATTAATTTAAAGTTTAATAAAATTACGTGTTATATTATTTTGACGATATGAATTAAAAACAATTTAACATTATTACCATTTTAATTAAAAATTAATATTAATTAAAAAATAATTATTTTTGTTAAAAAAAAATAATAAAGCTAAAAATCCGTGATAGGAAGGGGTGAATTCTTATCAATTATTTTGTCAATACATTTAGAAACAGCCCAATGCTTAATATTGTGACCTCTTCGCACAAAATGCCAGTCAGTCTGTTTGCAGAAATAATGTGATAATTGCTTCTGAAACAACTGAATCACATTTTGTAGGGAGAAGTCCATTCATAGAATCTAATTTGAGGAAAAAAACCCAAAAACATGTGTCATATAATAATACATCATTTCCTTTGTGTCATTTATCATGTTTTTTTTTTCTATTATTATTTTTATTTCTATTTGAAAAATTTCCAGCCACCAATCCGTCATTGATGTTCAGTAAAATTTTATGCATTTTGAAACATTTAAATTTAGCTTTAAATCATTTTAAAGAAATTCATTTCAAAATGTCTTCTAACATTACGAAATTATACATTAACATTATATTATTAACATTACGAACAAAGAAACTTCAACATCCTTATTTTAGCAGTTTTCATTCGCTGGATCAAAATGTTCATTTGCAAAAGCTGCTTTAATAGTTTCTCTATTTTTTTTTTTTTTTTTATAAAAGTCAATAATGTGGTTTTTGGGAGTCAGAATTTTGTAAGAATCTGTCTCTTTTAATGATTTATCATTGATCATATTCAAAATGTCATTTTTTTTTTTCTAAACTTAAACTGTACAACTTATTCTGATTGACGAACAACTGAATTAAATATATTACGCAAGAAATGAAATTCGTGACAATAGGTTTCATTAATCACATTATTCCAAACAGTTGCAACAGCTGATGATTAAAAATGGTAGTGGGGGGATGGATCCCGGTAAGGGGGCAGGGGGTATGAGAGGTAAGTTGTAGAAATGGAAAGAAAAAAAAAACTTAAAAATAGAAGAATTATGATAAAAGACATGTGCTTTAAAATAACATGTTTCTGATTTTGAAAATCAGGAAAGAAATTTATTTTTCAATTTACTGAGTAAGTTCGTTCATGTTAAAAGTTAAATTTTCATCAAATGGCTAGTGTTGAGCATGTTTGTATTATGATATAAAATAGCATACAAACACATATAAAAATTGTTGGGGATAAAAAAGTAGATTGTGTTAAAAATAATTCATGTTAACAATATTTTACTGTTATGTAAAACCTCTAAAACATTTTAAAAATAATATCCTGTCAAAAATTAATATTAACTACCTTGTATTGCAAAAGCAATGTTTTTTGTAGAATGACACAACTGTATAAAAAATATGAATGCAGAATATATTATTTTTAATTAATATTGGGAAAACTTGAGTAATAACATGGATGTAGATGTAGGTAATAGTAACAAAGATGCACTTATTTGTGGTAAAATTTCAGTGTATTTTAGTATATATATATGTATATATATATTTAAATTATTTGTGCATACCTGCCAATTTGTAAGGATTTAGGTTGGATTGTAAGGTTAACAAGAATGTAAGGTTTTAGGCAAAATTTGAAACTGTTCTTAAAAAGTTTTATTACTGAGTAAATACAGGAAAAAACTGATACATGTATCATGTTTGTTACAGAGAGAAGTGAGATTAGAAATTTGGTATGCAAATGCAAAATAATAAAACACAAGGCAGGATTCTGTAATAAAGAATTTTTAGTCTTATTCTGTGTATTTCACAAAATACCTCATAGCCATGATGAATGTGAAAAAATGTAAAATGGAGAACTGATTTTTTTTTTTTTTTTTTTTTCCCGATTAGAAATAGGTTTATTCTGACTTAAATAAAAGTTTTTTTAATTAAAAGCATATGAGAAGAACATTGCTATGAAGAAAACTATGAACAATATTAGGCAAAAGTTAAATCAGCTTCTTAGTTTATAAAATATGCCAAAAAAAAAAAAAAAAAAAAAAAGATGACTGTTTTTGTTATTTGAATAATTTTTTTCATAACATTAACATATAACTATTAAATTTTACTTTGTAAGTTTATTAATTATTTTTGTATTTATCCATAACTAATGTACAGTAAAGCATATTACAGGACACCTTTTACTACATCATATAATTTTTGGGAGCATGGTAAGGTATCAGGAAAATTTTAAAGTTTTCAAAACAGATGTGTTGGCAGGTATGTCTGTATATTGTTGATGAATTCTTTGGCTATGCATTTTCACTTAATAAGTGAAAATGATGATGAAAATTATAAAATATTAAACTTTATTGTAAACATGCATTTTTTTTTTCAGTAATTACCAGTCTGTGATAAATGGTATATCAACACTTCTTATCAGTGAATTCAACTTGGCCACTGATGATAAAATCCCAAAATATTCCCTTCTGTAAGTTAGAAATAAATTTTATTGTATAGCATATTAAGTAAATGATTGTTATATTTGTTATTAACTATTTAGATTTGACCCTGAGTATAAATCAGTGTATGATCTATCAATTCTTTAATTTTGAATTTTCTTGTATTTCATGTTTCAAATATATATTTAAACATATTTTGTTTACACAAGTGCTGGGAATAAAATTGACTTCTATAAAAATCGGCTATATAGAACATACTTCATTCCCAAAACATCCCCCTAGTACTATTAACTGTTAAACTTTTGATCGTATATCCTCTGGTTAAACCTTTAAAGTTAACATAAACATTTAACATTTAAAAAACAAAGTGTTGTGTGATTTTACCTGGCAGCCCTAACTTATGAGGAATTAAAAATTACTTTAAAGTAATTAAAAATATTAACATTTCAAGCAGTTATTAGCTGGAAACTCAATAATTACTACATATGCAGCAAAATAAGAGACCAAATTTTAAATTTAAACATAACGTAAGTGTATTTACAAAATTACATGTTCATTAATAAATGAAATCAATTTGTTAGTCGTGCTTTCAGAGCAAGCTCATAAATTGCAATTATTAATTTCATTAAATCTCAAATTACACATTATCTTGCCTAATCAAAATTGCAATATTAAATACTAAATTTTTAACTTTTAAGCATCTCACAGAATCTTTTATGTCTGTTTAAAGATTCAGAAAATAATAGCTATAAAAAGAATTGTTATGGAAATTTATATTTGATTACCTTACACTTTTATTTATCTTATGCAGTGGAAAAAATTCACATTAATATAAAACTTTTGTTAAATCAGACATTGAATTAAAAAATTGCATGGCGGAAAAACACAGTTACTGATGCCTAAAGGGTTAATTTTGAATTAAAATAATTAACATTAAAATGCTTAATGCTCTTACTCGAGATCATTACAAACAACATAATTATGTATATTTCTTAACAATGCATAAAACACATAAATTTTATAATAAACTTGAACAGATTCAATTTGAAGAGTTACTATGTTTGGTTTGAAGAACGCTGTCATCAAGGAGGGAGGACATCATCAATTCTGTGGTCCTGAATAAAGTGCTCCACTGCCACACACAATTATAATTTTTTCATAAAATTACTTTGGCTGTCTGTGGCCTAAATTACAATTTTGACAGTAATCAGGAAGTATGAAGATATGAGGTCAATGACAAACTCATCATCTGAAGTTATCGTGACATTTAAAATTTCAATTTGGGCATGATCCACATCCAACTCTGGCTGATCATGTCCTTATAGTTGCATATATTCGAAAGATATGCTCAACATGCCATGTTAGAAAATCATAAATGTTCACAAGAAAAGCATAGCGAGTAAGTAAAGAGCGAGTATGTTCTCATCATGTTGCAGTCTTATTTATCTTTTTTGAAAAGCATGGGGAAATCTCGCAGATGAATGCAGGCACTCATACCCTGCCTCTCAGTGATGACTGGTGGACAGCCCGTCACACTTTTCCATTGGCCAAGGCTGCTTCCCAAATGATTCCCGATCATAAATTTCATACCATAAAAGTGTTTTGAAGTATCGTGCTCTTCCAAGTAGGTTCAGATTCTTTGGTACTATGAAAAATAAAATAGATTTCCCAATACATTTTGCTCTCATAGAAAACACAATTAAAATCCTATTACACAATTACGTAAACAATGCACAATTAAATATATTTGATTTTTTGTTCAGCAACGAGTATGTAATTAAAAAGCTATCCTCATAAACTCAATTTTCAACTCTCTGACTACTGAAAAAAAAAGACTATACAATAATCATCAGTTGGGCCACTGGATCTATGCAAATACAGTGGAACTTCCCTTTAACGAAGTCCCTATTTAACGAAGTTTTCTACTTAACGAAATTTTCTGCAGAACTTTGACTTTGAACACCATTAGCATGTAAATTAATCTCCACATTACGAAAAATATATTCCGTATAACAGAGTTTATTCCACTTTTGTACGTGTACAGAATTCAAATTAAGCGATTGCTGTTCGAAGGATGTGCAAATTTATTTCAGCGGATTCGATTGTATGAAAATGAACACATTTAAATAATTTCCATTGTGCTTGGTGCTAAATAAAACAATTTTTTTTCACACTAAGAAAAACACTTGTTATCACTGTTCTCCTACTCCGAGACTCCATCGCTGACAGTTGGGGGAAGTCAAAATCCCCTTTTTACCTTCAGTGATATTGAAGATGAGGTGTTGCAATGGCGTTAGATGCATTGAAACAAAAAATATCTATTAGAGTCAGACATGTACCATTCTGACCTTCCATTGCTAATAGACAATTGCTTTGTATATCCAAAAGAACGTGCTTCAATACAAATCGAAGAACATCAAAGTTATTTTTGTTCCTGCCAATACAGCTAAACTTCAATCATTAGTCTAAGGAATAATAAAAAATCTTGAAGTACATTATCGAAAAAGACAGAAAAAAGCCGATGTAATGAAAACATTAGTTTGAGATTCTGTGTATCAGAGCTGATGAAAGCTTGGGAATGTGATGTGATTTCATCGACCATACACAACTGTTTTGTAAAAGACGCTTCATAATTAAAACTGAATCAAATGCTTCAGAATCCAATACCTGTTTGTCATATCTCAAGAAAAAATTTCATGAATTTAAGTTAATTTCTATTTAACGAATTTTCTTCATAACGAAGTTTTTAAGTGTAACGATGAGACTTCGTTAAATGAAAGTTCCACTGTATATTGAATTACCAAAATATAATTGAACTATTGATTTATCTTGGTTTAATAAAGTTTAGGAAGGGCTCGTGATCTTCCAGGACCCTTCCTTGAATCTATTCTCAGTGTAACTTATTTATAAACATTTTCGGTAGGTTTATACCTGGAAATTTTATTGTTAATTTTAAGTAGTTTCCATTACAAAAAGTAAGAAGCTACCTATTACAGCTGTCCAGAGGAAAGCAATTCCGGAAAATTTTGGTATATTTTCATCAATCATGACCCTCCAGATCCCAAAACCTCCTTCCATCCTAATGTTGATTTATATACATATGTATATATATCTGATTTTTGTCATGCAAAAGCATTTGTTTTTATGAACTCATATGCCTCAAATCTTTTTTTTTTTTTTTTTGCACCCTTCAACATTAAAAAAAAAAGAAAACATTACAGATTAAAAAAAAAAAAAACAGATTCACTTACTTCTGAATTAAGCTTCAAAATAATTCATTTCACATGCAACTGTTTTTGTACACAGTAGTTTCATTTAAATTATATGAGAAGGTAAGAGCACTCCTTACATAAATCCAAGGCCATTTTCTCCGTAACTCAGCAGACCATGTTGTTTACTCATAATTATGAACATACTTATGCAATAAAAACTCCATTTGATATACTATTATATTTATTCACAATATAACAGAACTTGCCACTCATGGCTACTTCTCAAAACACATCCACCGTACGACTAAAAATAGAACACAGACAATAAATGCATTGCCAAAACACATTAACATAACTACGACCAAACAATACCCTTATGCAATTCATGCTCATATACAGTAATGCTTATGAATTATTTTGTGAAGCTCTGTATATAATCTGTAGAATGATCTACACCACGTAGTATTCAAAACTAAATTAAACATAAAAATGCATATCCTATCTCAAAACGCACCTCCAGCTTTTATCGCTCATAGACAATACTGTAAGCGAAATCTTTTATGTGTCCCTGTAAATAAATGATAACTTTTATGCATGTCATACTCTGCAGTAAGTATCTTGTAGTGTACCTCAATAATATAAATTTGATTATGTTTGAAATAGTGTAACATTATTAAAATATCTTGCAAACAGTTTTTCTTCATAGACCACTATGTAACCGAATTCTTTTGAATAACTTTGTAGATAAATGATTTGCACACCATATTCTACAGAAAGCATGTTTTAGTGCTCTTCATAAATGCATATCAATTTCTTAATACACCACAAATGATTTTCGCTTGACCATAATGTAATGGGATTTTTTTTAGTATCACTGTAAATGAACTATAAATGCTACACACTCCATTTTCAATAGCAAACATGCCATAGTAAACATCAAAAACATATATCAATTTCATGGCAATCAGAGTATATGAGTAAGAACGCAGACAGACAGACAGACAAACTCAAGTCTCAAACACTTTCAACTGTGTTGGAAAGTGTTAAAAATAATTTAAAAATTAAAAATAATAATAAAACCTAGACTGCTTTTCCTGACCAATAAGTACACAGTCACTATTTAATGATGCAGATACTTTTAATTGCAAGATAGACACATTCTTTAGAAGAAGAAAAATAATCAGAAGCATTGCTTGTCTTCATTCTTAATTGCTATGAGACTTTATTTTAGATAATTCAGGAAGATTAATGCATGATCTAAAACAATGATTCTTAACCCCTTTGCAACAAGTGTCTTTTACATATTTTAACAGGAAGCATGGCCAGCTTTTTTGGTTTTAACGACTTGCAAAAAGCCAGCTTTAATTGAAAAAGGTGACTTTTACTTAAAAAAAAAGTTGGTTTATAGCTAATTCACATTAAATTTGCAATAATTTATTTTTAATGCACTAATAAGTGTTTTGTACTAAAAAAAATTTATAGACTTCTATTAAACTTCTAAAACAAGTCTTTATAACTGATAGAAGGCAACACTGCAGGTGATATGTCTAAAAGAAATACATTGAAAAGAATACATTAAATTAAGCTGTGAGATGGTGTTTTGAAATTCTATATTACATAGCTTGACACATACTATATATTTTAAAGATTGTTTAATTAAACAATAACAAAACATCACCATCAAAAATAAGAAACTCTTACATACTGTTATTTACTTTTAAAATTGTTTAAAACTTAATAATTTATATATTTAATAAATGAAATTATTAAATATAATACTTGTGAACATCCATATTTAGTTAGTAATCAGTATTCTAATGTCTTATTAAAATATTTTTAAGTTTTTCTTCTACTAAGGAATTACATAACTCATTCCAGATAAGTAAATATTATAAGATTAAATCATAGAATGATTAACATTGAAAGAGAAATTAGGAAGAATATATAATATTTGAGGAGATTTTAGTAGATGCAAGTAAAAAAGAGAGGACAGTTTAAAAATAAAATAAAATGTTTTCAAAATAAATCTTGTTGAAATAAAAGTTTGAAAAACTTGTTACTATTTTCTTCATGCATGTGTTATTCATATTGCTGTTTTTAACAGTGAAAAATAGTATTCATAGCATATCAATTGTCAGAGTAACTTTTTTTTTGTGTGTGTGTGCATGTGCTGCAAAACAAAATTTATCTATGTCGCAACAGTGTCTACTATCATAAGAAATAATAGTAACCCATAAAATAAGCAAAATTTGCATTTACAAAGAAAATGCAGTAGGAAGATTACTGTAATCTAGAGACAAAGTAAATTTTAGCAATTTTTTTTTAAGTAGAGCATTTTCTTTAATGCTATTAGATTAAACTTCAAGGTCTAAAATCTACAGTGCCCACTGTCATGTTGCATAACTGTCATGTTCTGCTAGTGGGTCAATAGCTCTTAAAATTAGTTAATTAATAAAATATATAATTAAGCAACTATTGTCCTATTTAACAATTTAAAGCAATAAAACTGAAAAAAGGTGTAAATTAATTGAAAAAAAAAAAAGCTTTTATTTATTTTTTTTTAAATTGCAATATTTAAGCAATTAGTATGCCTTTTTAAAATTTAGCTGGCATATTTGCAATTCTGACTCAAATCACTAGTCAGCTATCTGTTATTCCAATATTAATGTCTTCATTAATGAGAAATTAGGTTATTTATTAAATTCTAACTCAATAAAATAAAATGTCTAATAAATTAGTTAAAAAACATTTATAAATGTACAGTTTATAAATAAAATGCTTCTCTGTATAAAAGCCAATTTTGCCAAAAAAGGCCAATTTCGGCCAAAAAAGCCAGTAGAAGCCATTAACACGTTTTTTTTTTTTTAAATTTTAGCTGGCTTTTTTGCAACCCTGGGAAGCACTTTCACATTGGTTGCAGCAATATTGTTGGTCATAAAATCCTCTGCATTCTTAGAGCCGATGAAAATGAAAAGTTACAGGAAACAAAAAAAACAAAAAAAAATCATTCGGTTTTGAATACACCAAATTAAACTAAAAGGCTATATTATACAGTTATACAGTGGGCAGCCAGGATTCTCATCTGGAAGGGGTTTTAACCATTGTTACTCATAAAATGAACAATTTTGTTGTGTGATATACATACAAGACGTGACACATAAAAAGCAACATAATGAAAAACACAAACAGCCATAATAAATTTAGCATTTATGTTTCATGAAAGAGCATCATCTTTAATCTTCAGAGAAAAATGTAAAAAGAGAGTGAGAAAGAGTTATAGCAGTAACACACATGCTATACTTTGCTGCTAACTTTTTCTTTCATTAATTTTGTGTTGAAATAGAACTCCTGTTATAAAGCCTTTAAACAGTTGAATGCTAAACATTTTTATGCTGTGTATATGCTTTTCTTTACTTTGATTTTTACATATATTTTTACCTTAACACAAAGGGTTTTTTATGCATCTTATCAGTTTTTTTAATTACTCTGGGAGGGGTTTTAATCCCAAAATCCACTCCCCCACCCCTCTGTTGTACCAGTGCTTTATATGATTATGAAATCAGAATTGCTATAATATACATGATTACAGTAATATGAAATCCTATTTCAATCTTTCAGATGATCCCAAAAATCCTTCATCTGAAAATTATACGCTTTTTAATTGTATTTTTCAGAATTTTTTTTTTCAAAAGTAGGGGTATATAAATTACGCAAAGGCTCAAGTTTATATGCAATATTTTGCAAGTAAATATGGCAATTAAAATACTAATAAAATCGAGATTTCTACATTTAAATGTTTATTTGAATGTTAAACAAACTGAATTCGGCTTTCATTTTAAAAAAATCAAATGTTGCAGAAATCATATTGAATTTGAGTAATCAAAGATATTGCAAGTTCGATGTACCCAAACTGGACTCAAGTAACACAGGTAAAAGGTTAAACTGTAGTCTGCATACCTCATGAAGGGAGGGGGTTGGAGGTTCTGTAACCCACCTTTGAGGGTTTACTATGGTCTCCAATTTAGTGTAAATTTCTACTTATGTAGAATTTGAGAGAAATCTTCTGAGTAAAATGAAAGGAAAAACTAAGGATATTGTTTAAAAATACAATATTATTAATTTATATACTCTATTTTTTTATTCTATACTCTTCATATTTAAATTCTATGGGTCTGCAAAGATAAAGGAAATAAAAAAAGTTGTCCCTGATAACTAAGAGATTTTAAACCATTGATCTAGAAAGATTACCTTATATATAAATTTATTTGCTTTAATGTGAGACGTGATATGTTATGTGAAGTAATGTGAAAAGAGAGGATGTAAACTTTCTGTATATATTTTGTACTTTCTTCATACTTCTTTCAGATTTTATGAATTTTTCAAAATTTTCCTTCCTATTATTGGTTTTATTAATATGTAATTTACTCTTTTATGCTTTTTCCTTTCCCTTCATTACATTTCCCTACTTTTTAACATCTTGGCTTGTACATCAAAAGAAAATCTGAATGATGGCTATAATTTTAGTTCTAATTAATGCAAAAAAATAATAAAAGTACCACTTTATAAAGTATCTTGTTTATTTTGTCTCTATATATTAAAATTGAACCCAACTTTAAAAGTTCAATGATAACACCACAATTTTATTGTATTATTGCATGCCAAAAAAATGTGATTAAACAAATTTTCATCATGTTTGAATTATAAGTTAGTTAAATATAAATTATTAAGTAATGAATCAAATAAAAGAAAGATCTATTATTTAGCATAATTCAAACAATAATTAATGTATTTCATTACTCTTTGTTTTAATATATATTTTTAAAAGCTCAAACAGAAAGTGCATGTGTATTTTGGTAAATGCTTTTAAAAATATTAATTATTAATTAATAATGCAATTAAAAATTCATTAGTCGAAACACACACACATATATATACGTAGGCTGAAGTAATAAGACTAATTTTACTGCCGCGAAACCACTTATCGGAATGTTAATTTCTGTGGCATAAAAAAAGTTTGTTGTCTGTATTAACAAAAGGTACAGATAGATGGCGTGTACTGGCTCATGTTCCTGAGTATCACGTGATTGAACTGAAGCGTGTTTGCGGATGCCTACGAGAGCGGCCAGTTGTCGAAATGGAAGCGTCGATGGAACAACATTATGCGATTAAATTTTGTGTTCGGCTGCAAAAATCAGCATCAGAGACCTTTGACATGATACGTGAAGCTTTCAACAATGAGGCAATGTCGAGGGCAAGTATTTTTCGCTGGCATAAAGCTTTTAAGGAAGGAAGGCAAAATGTGGAAGATATTGAACGTGAGGGACGACCTTCAACGTCCATCACAGAGACAATTATTAACACAACTGCGGTTATCATCAAGGAGGACCGCAGAATGGCGAAATGGCTTCCTATTGCACCATGACAATACCCGACCACATATTGCTCGTTGCGTACAGGATGTTTTGCAACAGAACAACGTAGAGATTTTACCACACCCTTCATACAGTCCTGCTCTTGCTCCATGCGATTTCTGGCTGTTTCCTCAACTTAAGAAACCATTACAAGGCAAACATTTTGAAAGCAATAAAGCATGTGTTGCTGCGGAGGCGGTTTTGAAAAAGTCCCAAAAAACGGACTTTTACATGTTTTTAAGTGGACAGAACGTTGGGATAAATGCATTATGTGCCGCAGTAGTTATTTTGAAAAAGACCATGTAAATGATGACAATTAAAGGTATTCTGTATTTTTTATAATTTTAGTCTTATTACTTATTGAATATCCCTCGTATTTATATTCCATCACCATTACAGTCCACATAGTATAAAATACCCCCAAATAAATGTTCATTCATTTCTGACCATTAGTTTTCAAGTTATCAATATATCAACTCATGTGTAAAATTAGCAACTTTAAGGTGCTTTAGATTAAAATTGAAAATCTCTTTACTGCTATTTTGTGTATGCCAAATGCAGCAACAACATATGAAATCCTGATAAGTATTATTACTCTCATTAACAAATTATTGTTGCATCCTAATTTTAACACTTTTAGCTACAATATCACTGAATTTTCAAAATTGCATTTTTCGATATTGACACTAGGGCTGGACGATATCAGAAATTTAATATCGCAATATATCAACGAATTAATATTGATATTGGTGATATATCGCGATAACTACCTTAAAGTGTGTGGGAATAGAAAAAATGTTAATTTCCAAAGATAAATGGTATGGTAGCAGCAATTTAAGTTCAAACAGGTGTAGAAAGCAACGAATCAATTCTCTACACCTATTTGCTCACACAGCATCCTTTAAATATTATAGTTTCATATTTATACAAAATAGAAATATTTTAGGAAAAGGACACATTGTTCGGTATCTATTTGGCTTATATACCATTGCTTGGATAGTGGTTTTCTTTCAAAATAGTATGCTCCCTATTCTTCCTATTTCTGCACTATTTTGACTATTTAATATCCTCGTGTATAACTAAAAATATTATAAAAAAAGAAACTAAAATAAAATGTTCTTAAATTTAGGACGTTGCTGATTTTAATATTATTAAAATAAGTAAAAAGCAACAACAAAAACTGAAATTAGTTTAATGCCACTTGTTGTGCTAATATACTTGTAATTAAATTGCTTTCAATGGATTACAGATGCTGCAGAAATGTTGTTTTTCAATCTTTCTCTTAGATATCAATGCATTCTTAATGGAATTTTTTTTTTAATTTTCACTGTATTTACAGCTTCCTATCTATTTACTATACAACACTGAAATCTTTTTTGAAATATAAAAATTCAAATCACATTTCGGAATAGTTTTATACTAATTAAAATGTACTTTTTTGACTTCGTTTTAAGCTAAAATATCAAGACAGCATATATTAAAATCAATCGGATTCGCACGCTCTCTAACAATAAAACGACAGAGGAAATAGGAATAGAATAAACACTGGCTATTCAGCGCTCGCAATAGTAGACGTTAATAGCTAGGAAACTCCTCTCAAAAGAAACGAATCACAGTGAAAAAACGTGGAAGCTTTGCTTCACCAACGTGGCCGAAAGGCGAAATTTTACCATTTTGCACTCTGATTGGTTGCTCGCAAACCGAGCTTTCCAGCTGCTAAACTCTGGTAATATTGACTCCACAACTTACTCGTACGTATTTTAAGCGCTTCTTTATTCGTTTGGATTTGGACATATCAATATGTGGGATATATTGCAATATGTCTAAGCAGCGACGGTATTGAAACACAGACGATAACAGTTTTATTCAGTAACAAACGAAGAGGGGAATATGCGGTTTGTTTAAATAAAAGTAAAGCATAGATTGTATCGGGATATATTGGAATAACGACGAAAAAGAGATAATCATTAGAAGGGATATTCGGCTTTGAATGAAGCAGGCAGGAATAAATGAATGGGGGGAAATGATTATTCCGATATTAGTACTGCAATTTCGGGGCTTTTTCTAGGATTTTGAAGTCGCGCTGCGGGAAAAAAAATGTTATTGGGATTATATCAGTAGAGTTTCAGCTTAGCTATCGTTATTGGGATATATCATCAGAATCAGAGCTCAGATATCGGTATTGCGATAATTAAAAAATATCAATATTTGAACGATATATCGATAAATAATCCAGCCCTAATTGACACAGCCCCTGAGCAAATTTTAGTTCATATTTATCATATTTTAAAAGTTTGAACAATGAAAATTTGTTCGAATAAAATAATGAAATATAAGGCTTAATGTTGAAATTTTCTAAATTTCTTTAAATGTAAATATGTATATGGCCTCTTAAGAAGGTTTGACTATATCAGGAGTGCTGAAGAGCATTAACAAAGTGCTTCAGTGCAAACATCTTTAATCTGGGATTTTTAGAATTGGAGTTATGACTTCATTCAGATTTTTTTTGACAAATTTATTTTTTTTAAACATTTTTCTATTTTTAAACGTAGTGTAATTTTCTTACATAATTATTTCATTTTTATAGTTTTCCAAAGCATCCCTTAATTGCAGCTTTAGAAAACAAAGAAGACTGTTTTCCTTTTATTCTTGAAACTCTCACAGAATGCCTTTTATTGGATTGTGAAAGGTAATTAAATACTCTTTATTTATTATTTTATCTTTTATCATAAAGCAAGGTTGGCGAACCTTTTCACATCTGTGTGCCAAATGTTTTCGAAAAAGATTTTATGCAGCCATTATATGGCTGCATAAATTCTTTTTACTGCTTAAAATCGTAATAATAAAAAAGTAAATTAAAATTATTGAATCAAAATTATTTAAATTTTTGTTTATTAGGACTAAAAAATATAGGGATACACATTAATAATTATAGTAACAATTATATTTTAGAAAATAATAAAGTAAATGTTATTTCTGTTATTGCATCTCTGATGCCAAATAATTAATATGTGGTTCATACCTAATTACTTTAAATCAAATGTCATGTGAACTGGAGTCATCTGACAATAATCAAGAATAAAGTGATCCGAGATTGGAGTGATTACTTTGAAAATACTTGTAAAGGATTTAATAATTCATACTTTAGTATTATATATTGTACCTATTTACAATATTTTACATAAATGAAACATATTTTAACCATTTTGCTTCTTCTGCAGCCTGTCTTTAACCAACAGCATCAAGAGCTTAAAATATAAATATTCTATCATTTCATAGTCTCAAACAGTTCTTTTCTTTGGTTTTTAAGTACAATCAGGTTGCTTCCTTTCATTCATGGAGATTAGAAGGCGAGTGGCTTAGATGATAGCAACAACTGAGGCAATTGCTACAGGTAGCAGCAATTTGGATATGTTACAGATATGGCTCATGCCACAACTTGATACATATGCAGTATGCATTAGTACTATAAATGGTCTGGCAAGCAAAATTTGCTTCTGTATTGTGTTCAAATGTTTCCTTCCTATCCTTCTTTACATTTAAGTTATTGTTATTTATTATCAGAGGAATGATTTTATTTGCCTTGTACTTAATTTTTAACAGAAGCATAGTTATTTCTCATAAAAGTCGAAAAGTCACTCAATTGTCAGTGGCTATTCTCTATTCTTTCTGCTGATTTCTTCTTCTTATTATTATTTTAATGGCTCTACAGAACAATTTTAAAAAAGGAGGCAGCACTGTCCATCTCCATACAGAAGTTGCAACCTTTACTAAACATTTTTGCTTTGTGTAAAAGATTTGAAGAAATTTTTACTTTTATATTTTTATTATGATACTGAGTTTCCATATTTACATACTGTATTTTATATTGGCATTTATGTGTGTACTGTTATGTTTTCTTTAAAGGTCTATTCAAGTAATGGAACCTGCAATTTGCTATATTTTGTGTAATCCTTCTCAGAAACAGGATTTGGATTACCTGAAGGTGCTTTTTTTAGAAGCATTTATTAAAGAAATGAATGGTTCAACAAAAGTTCTTCAGCTTGCATTTAAATATGTGCCATTCATGCAAGTATGATATATTATAAAATGCCTTGTTGTGAAATTATTTCTTGTTTCTAGCAGCCTTAAAATATATTCAAATTGGTACTTACATATCATCTGGGCCAGGATATAGATCGCCAAAAATGGTTGCCAATTGCCAATCATGTTCAAAACAGTAATTTAATATTATTAAATACATTGTTTAAAATGGTAAATAATATAAAATAAATAAATAACAAAATACTATAAACTCTAATTAAAAAAAAAATAATAAACTATAAATTATAATAAAAAATAAATAAACTACATAGTTGTCAAAAAATAAGGATTGCTGTAATTGGTCTAATTGTCGCAATGCTTGGCACAATTGTATCTGACCTGGGCCAGATAATATAATTACTGTACCATGCTTGATACAGTAAGTACCAAATAGTCTCTAAAATATTTTTTATGTTAAATTAATGCTGCAGTCATAATATTGTTTTGACTTTGTCCCAATTTGAATATCTGTTATATGTTGTTATATCTTGGCTTAATGCTCTGTATTAAAAGATAATTTTGAAATTTTTTTAATTTATATTCAACTAAATTACAAATATACCATTTTTTTTTGCATAATTTATACTCTTGCATATTTTTCTCACCCACTACTTTTGAAAGAAAATTCCAGCAAAAACAAAGATTAGCATAATTTTCAAAGGAAGAATGTGAGACAATTTTATTTAAAGAAATGGGATTCCATAGTAATCTAATTATATGGCAACATTCATTTAACAGACATTTTTTAAAGTAGATTTCGGTTTGGTTCTGCGTATTGAAGAAGCAAATTTATTATTGTGTTTCCCATGAGTTTTCTTCATTTGTTTCAAGAAGATACATAATTTTAAAATCAATGATGTTACATGATCTTATGTTATATGTGATACATTAATGCTTCCTGTTAAATATTGACTAATTTATTAATTACTAGCTGTTACCCGTGACTTCGTTCACGTAACATTAAAAGAAAAATAAATGTACTAATCAAGCAAAATATTTCACACCCGATAATTAAAAACATAAATAATTAACTAACTCTTTATCACATTTCATAGAAGAAAATACGATATTTCTTTGTTATAGGGGCCTTGACATAAATCAGTTTAAAAAAGGTAAAATTTTTTGCCAAATAACCCCGAAAAGGAAACTGCAACCAATGGAAAAAGGACGGCCAAATAAAATCGTGTAAATCGACGAATTAGGTAAAAAGAAATGTCAATTTTACCTGATAAACCATTTTACTTTTAACGACTTTGAGAAACGTTTTAACAGCCATCATTTAAAATTAATTCATTGGAAATAGTATATGCTTTTTCTTTAAATTCAATTCTTGTGAATAGGGAGGAATAATTCTACACCTAAATGCAAGGAGCTTCAATTGCAAAGCTTTTTGCAGCCCAAAATTTCATGCAAACGTAACACTTAAATTGCAAAGCTTTTTGCAACCCAAAATTATATGTAAACATTATTTTTGCATGTAATTTTCATTGTAAATTAAAATTTATTACGGTTCAAATTAAAATTAATTTGAGTGCAAATTACATGTAAATGTTACGTTTGCATGTAATTTGGGGTTGCAAAAAGCTTTGCAATTGGAAGTGTTACGTTTGCATGTAACAGCAAATTTGTGTCCTTGGTTTAATCTATAGCTGAAACAATTCTTGATTTCTTGACAATATGCTGACAGGCAATTTTTGCTCTGCAGAATAAATTGATTCATAAAGTTTGAATATGTGGAAATATGTTTTTATTTTTCGGAAATTTTACTGTAATCAAGATTTTCTTTCATCAACTATTCAAATTGAAAATAAAATATTTTTTTTTTCAGTTTTAATGTGAAAATGGCATAAAAATATATTAATCCGTTTTATTTCTCCTTTTTTATCCACAAAAATGGAGTAATTTAAGTACCATTTTTATAGAAATTTCGTTAAAATTTACAAAAAAAAATATTAATATCTCGGAATCTAATTCAAAATTTTAAATTCTCAGAGTTTATATGACATCCTCGAATCAATGATAACCGGTGTTAAGTAAATCGCGTTGCATTAAGAGGAGTAGTTGTGAAATACACACAGTCAGATTTTAACTTAATAGACTTGTGTTCAATTTTCTTTTCCTAATAATCTTACTGATGCTTGTATTATTAATCACAGAGTTCAGAGAATAAATAGAGATGAAATGTTCATGTTTAGCGTGATGCTGAAAATGCAACCCTACAGTCGGCCCAAATAACTGGCGGCTTGCTTTTAAAACCTCTCCCCATCCAATGAATCCAGTCATTGTTCTACGTGCAGCCTCTCTCGATCCAATGAAGTCAGCCCTTGGGCCTAATGATTTGAGCGATAACCGGCTTCATGTTGCAAGCCGATTTTACGGTTCATCACCTCTCTATTCTTTCACTGTACTCAATATTATTAATGTATGAAATTGATACACGCTCCATTTGAAACATATTTAACAAATCCCGTTTTACTATGACGTCACTTTGATCCCAGAGAAATCTCTTTTCAATGATATAATTCTTGTTCATTTTCTTTTCGTGGCAATAATGACGTGAATTTTAGCAGAAAAACCAGAAAACTCACATCTTTTTGTAACTGATATTCAAGCTTATTATTAATCAGTATCAAAAAAATATTTCAGTTATTCATCTTAAATAGGACGTCCATTATGTATATATACTTTTATGATACACTGATAGTCATGCTCTTTGTAATATTACGAATATTTGAAAATGCATGTTTTATTTATGACGTCATATTTGTTCAAGCCAAAAAGGATCCTTTTCATAGCTCCATGGTTCAAGCGAAATCTTTTTCTTAATAATATAAGTATTGTTAATTCTTCTTTCTAATTATAACGCAGTTTTTTACAGAAAAAGATCTTTTTAATGTAACCGATATTCATAATTCATGTATAATAACAAATACTCCATATAGTTGTTTCAAATATCACAGAAATTCATCTTCTTTTGAATTATTCTCATTTTTACGTGAAAATTGCTCAATTGAAACTTAATTGTTGGGGAAAAAATATTTTTCCGCATTTTTATTTATTGGCAACGATAAAGTAAAATGGTTAAATTTTATCTAAAAATGTCCATTGATTCTCTATGAAAATAATCAAATTTTGAATTATTAAGAAAAGTATTTGTATAAAATAAACAAAAACCAGTCTATGTTCATTTCCGGGTTATAATCCACCTATATGCAAAGATACAGTGCCATTAATTTCTCCATTTTGACGCTGGCTTCAGCCTAACATTTGCACACAATCAGATTTATAATATTACTAGCTGTTACCCGTGACTTCGTTCACGTAACATTAAAAGAAGAATAAATGCATTAATCAAGCAAATATTTCACCCCCGATAATTAAAAACGTAAATAATTAACTAACTCTTTATCATATTTCATAGGAGAAAATACGGTATTTCTTTGTTATAGGGGCCTTGACATAGCTCAGTTTTAAAAAAGTACAATTAGTCAAAAAACAAATATCAGTTTTACCTGATAAACCATTTTACTTTTAACGACTTTGAAAAACGTTTTAACAGCCATCATTTAAAAATAATTCATTGGAAATAGTATATGCTTTTTGTTTAAATTCAATTCTTGTGAATATGGAGGAATAATTCTACACATAAACGCAAGGAGCTTCAATTGCAAAGCTTTTTGCAACGCAAAATTACATGCAAACATAACATTTACATGTGTTACGTTTGCATGTAACAGTAACAGTTACATACAAATGCAACACTTACAATTGCAAAGCTTTTTGCAACCCAAAATTATATGTAAACATTACTTTTGAATGTAATTTTCAGTGCAAATTAACATTTATAAGGGTTCAAATTAAAATTAATTTGGGTGCAAATTACATGTAAATGTTACGTTTGCATGTAATTTGGGGTTGCGAAAAGCTTTGCAATTGCAAGTGTTACGTTTGCATGTAACAGCAAATATGCCTCCTTGGTTTAATCTATAGCTGAAACAACTCTTGATATCTTGACAATATGCTGACAGACGATTTTTGTTCTGCAGAATAAATTAATTCATAAAGTTTGAATATGTGGAAATATGCTTTTAATTTTCGGAAATTCTACTGTAATCAAGATTTTGTTTTCACCAAGTATTCAAATTGAAAATAAATTATTTTTTCAGTTTTAATGAGAAAATGGCATAAAAATGTATTAATCTGTTTTATTTCTTTTTTTTTATCCACAAAAATGGAGTAATTTAATTACCCTTTTTAGAGAAATTTCGTTAAAATTTACAAAATAATAATAATAATAAAAAATAAATTAATATCTCGGAATTTAATTCAAAATTTTAAATTCTCAGAGTTTATATGACATCCTTAGATCAATGATGGTGTTAAGTAAATCGCATTGCATTAAGAGTAGTAGTTGCGAAATACAAACAGACAGTCAGATTTTAAAATAATGGACTTGTGTTCAATTTTCTTTTCCTAATAATCTTACTGATGCTTGTATTATTAATCGCAGAGTTCAGAGAATAAATATATATGAAATGTTTATGTTTGGTGTGATGCTGAAAATGCAACCCTACAGTTGGCCTAAACAACTGGCGGCTTGCTTCGAAAACCTCTCCCCGTCCAATGAAGTACCCTGAATACGGCCCTTGGGCCAAACGATTTGAGCGATAACCGGCTTCATATTGCAAGCCGATTTCACGGTTCACTGCCTCTCTATTCTTTCACTGTACTCTGTAATTATTAAGTATGAAATTGATTCACGCACCATTTGAAACACATTTGAAAAATACCGTTTTATTTGAAATATGACGTCACTTTGATTCCAGAGAAATCTCTTTTCAATGATATAATTCTTGTTAATTTTCTTTTCCTGGCAATCATGACGGGGATTTTATCAGAAAACTCACATCTGTATGTAACTGATTTTCAAGCTTATTATTAATCAGTATCAAAAAACATATTTCAGTTATCCATCTTAAATCTGACGTCCATTATGTATATACTTTTATATTCATGCTCCTTTTAATCTTACGAATATTTGAAAATACATGTTTTATTTATGACGTCATATTTGTTCAAGCCAAGGAGGATCCTTTTCATAGTTCCATGGTCCGAGCGAAATCTTTTCTTAATAATATGATTATTGTTCAGTTTTCCTTCTAATTATAATGCAGTTTTTGACAGAAAATATCTTCTCAACGTAACCAATATTCATACTTGATGTATAATAACAAATACTCCATATTTTTGTTTCAAATATCACGAAAATTCCTCTTCTTTTGAATTCTTTTGAATTTTCATTTTTCACGGGAAAATCTTTCAATTGAAAATTAATTGTTTAGTAAAAATTATTATTTCGGGCTTCGATTTAGTTTTGGCAACGATAAAATATTAGCAACGGTAAAGTAAATTTAACCATTTTAAAATATTATACGAAAAAATTCTCTATGAAAATAACGAAATTTTGAATTATTAAAGAAAATATTTGAATAAAATAAACAAAAACCAGCCTATGTTCATACGAGGGTTATAATCAACCAATGTGCAAAGGTACAGGATCATTAAATGCTCCATTTTGACGCTGGCTTCAGCCTAACATTTGCACACAATCAGATTTATAATATGATTAGGATTAGGATTAAAATTAAGAATTGCCTGAAATTGCTTATATTGTTCATATATTAAATTTATAATGTATACAAATTTTTTTGAAATGCCCTCAAATAGAGATAGAACTTAACAAGGGGCGGTATTTTAAGAGAAATCAAAGTTATGGTTATGATATACATCATCTGAAATGTTACAATTACAAGCATGCAAAATACCTCATTATCTGAACATTTCATAGTTAAGGCTAATTATTTAATAAAATATTATATTAACCCTTAAAACAATCTTTTTTTTAAAAAAATACGAACTTCCATTTTTTTTTTCCTCCCAGAAAAATCATTATAATACTTAATAAAATAATAATAATTAAAAAAAACGTGTATTTTTTGCACCTATGAAAAAATATACAATGAGACATTGCATAAATCTTTAGAAAATTAAAAATTCTTATATTACTATTGTTAAGTTTAGTACAAATGGATATTCAGAAATAAATTTAATAATAATTATATCATGGTATAAACAATAAAATAAAAGCTTTTTTAAAACATTTAAGTTTTCTGTGCCTTTCAAAACAAATATTGGTGAGGGGGGGGATTTTAAACCTAGTCCTTGTCTCTCTTTCACCAGTTTATCTAGTTATTTGAAATTTTTTTTTTTATATAATATTATAATATATATGCATGGGGGAGGGGGATAATATTTAAACAAAGTTTGCTAAATAACTATTCCTGGTGTGTACATCTCTTTCGATTTTGACGCATACTTCTCTACTTTTGATGTCTCTGTTCTGACATGACAAACTTTAGTTACGGTTGTTCCTTCGCCAATATGCTGCAATTTAACATCAGCTTCTGCTGATTCAAAAGATTCAGCTATTTCTACTGCTGTTTGAAATGTTTGATTTTTGGTATCTAACAATTTTTTTTTAATTTCTCATCTTGGATCAAAAACACCAGCTGGTCATGTAGGCGGTCATTTAAAGTATTCCCGAAATTACAATATTCGGATAATCAACACAAATCTGTAACAAGGTCAGCTATCATTTCTCCTTGCTTTCGTAATCTCTTTTAAAACTTAAATCGTTCAACAATTGTACTAGGACGAGGTGAAAAATGTTCTATAGCACCCTTTAAAAGATCCTTGTAACTGATCTCTTTCAGTGAATTCAGCACAATTATGTCTCGCAAAATTTAAAACATTGAAGTTCCATCTGAACTTAATAATATTTTTTTCTTCTTTTTATCCTCCTTAATGTTGTTAACAAAACAATAAAAATATTTTTTTTCAACATAAATCGCACATGGAACATCCGAAGTATATTATAACTATCTTATTACTTTTTTTCCAGGAATTTGTTTTTTACTTTTTCCCAGTAATTCTTCTTCACTTTTAAATGTTTCATGCACCTTCGTCGCCAATAATATAACTTTAAACGTTTCTTCATATTACTACTATTACAAGGAGGCATCTCTATATAACTATATTTATTTATTATACAGTACATACAAATCATGGTAAAGCAACCACTTCATTACAACATCCATTTCTACAGTGATATTTCGTATATTTGCTCGCATACAAGAGCTCACAAAATGAGTCTGTTTAGTAGCACCATCTCTGATAACCAATTAATACTAATCTTTCATTCTGATATGACAATATGAGAAATATATCAATTATGTATTCGAATAAAGTTTTGAAATTTATTAAAAGTGATAAAGCTTTTCGTATTAGTCACATGCCAGGGGTTAATAGCTGAAGAAATTGCCAAAGATTTCATCATTTACAGCAGCTTTTTTATTCTGATTATTTCAGTGTTTAAGTGTGTAGTTTTATTACATATCTGTTAAATTTTGTAATGATATATTAGCCGGGGACAAATGCTGAAAAAAATATTTTTTTTAATTTGCAAAATTGTGAATCTTCCATAATTGGGCTGCATGCAATAGAGATGGATCTTAAAAATTCATGCTTGAAAATTATTTTTAAAATCTCAAAGAAAAAAAAAAAACAGTAAATTAAGATAGTTTTCAAACAAATTGCATTTGAAATTACATTTTTTTTTCCTTATTTGACAATATAAAAATTGAAATTGTATATGTTTAGAATTTAAAAATTTTCAATAAAAGTGAAATTTATTGGTCAAAGCATTGAAATATGGCGTCAATATTACTCAGAGACATGTTTTTGCTTTATAATATAGATTTCATTGAAAATTACAAATATATCAATATTTTTAACATTAATTTAAATTCAATATTTCAAGAGTTATTATGACATCCTTGGATCCTTACAAATAATTCGTGTTCTTTTCATCTTGTAATTCATCCTATTCTAGGAGGAGTAGATGTAAATTACAAACACACAGTCATTTATTAATGTAATTGATAGACATTGCCAAATTATCACCACCTTTTTTTAAAGGTGATTAAAAATTTTCAATATTCTGTTGGAAACTTTTATTACCTTTTCTATAAAAGAGCCTTCAAACATATTTGTTGAATCAGAATCAACCTACAGTAGTGGCCAAAATTATTGAAACCTTTAAAAAAAAACCTGGATTTCAAATATTTGATACTTCATGGTGACACATAATTTTTAAGTAAAGTCATAAAAGTGTGCATAAATGAAAAAGTAATTTAGTCCAAAATGTGACACAATAATTTTCATAAAGATATTAGGTAGATTTTGTAAGAAATACTACTTATTACATTCTCCCCTATGTTGGAATTGTTGAAACATTTTTGCCAATCATGACTCCTAGAACCCAAAACCACCTCCAGTTTAAAACTTTATATATATATAATCATCATCATCAACTGTTTTCAATCCACTTCTGGGTGTAGGTCTCCCCCAGATTTTTCCATTGTTTTCTATCTAATGTTTTAGTCATCCAATTAACACCGGCCACTTTTCTGATTTCGTCAGTATAGCTTATTGTTAGTGCATAAACTTGGATAATTTGCAGCTTGTATCTTCTTGGCACTTGTATAACTAACCTTGCAACTCTGTCCGATGCACTATCATATTCTACGATGTGATTCTTCCACCTTTTATGATTCAAAAATCCTACACCACTTGTTTTTCCGTCTTCTGTACTGTGATGTAACTAATGATGTAACTAAAGATGATTGGTGCTGTTATTAATTTTATTTTTCGTATAGTGGAATAGTGGAAAAAGAGTACATTACTGTTGAAGGAAGCAATAACCCCAATCTTCAAGAGATAGTTCTTTTTGGTCAACGTTAAAGATTAATAATAAAATTTAATAAAATAATTCATCTTACTTTAAAAAGGAGACACACAGCCGTTGGAAAGAAAACGAAGTCATTCTGGCTTTTTAAATCCAAATTCTTTATTAAAGATCTTTGTAGTATATAGAAGGAAGGCTTTATCCAAATAAATCCAGTTGGCCACTGTACCATGAGAACCGAAAGTCTTTAACTTTAGAAGGACGAAATATTAATTTTTCTGACGGCATTTAACAAGATGTACTCCAAACTTCTTGAGAATACAAAGAAGATATTTCTATTGGCAAGCTCGTTTTAATAAATTATTAACAATTTAAATCATTTAATTTAAAAATCACTGCATCAAATTTAAAAAGCTTAAAATGTAACTATTAAAAAACTTTAATGAACTTAAAGAACAAACTCGGCATGAAAATGCGAATCTCCGTTATCGGAGAACGCGCCGATAAAATAAAATTTCAACGATCTTACATGATCCAATTTTCGAATACTTCTGACACAAAATGCCATTGCACCGAAATAAATATGACCACCACGGGGATCACACAGGTAAAATAAAGAAAGAATTAAATTGATTTGATAATTAATTATTGCCAAATAAAAATAAGAAAACTTTAGATTCCGTAGAAACGGCACTTGAACGCTGCGCCGTACATTGTATCGGCGGAAAACAGAACCAAAACATACGATGCAGTAGGCTGCGCGCATGCGCAAAAGAGATTGTCGGGCACTCAGCAAAGCGTGGGTGAGAGGGGGAAACGCTACCAAGAGAGACAGCGCTAGCACAATGCAAAAAGCGTGCTGGCGAGGGAGAAGAATGACAACAGCATACTTAGTAGCATAAAAATTACAGAACGGCGAATAAAAATTATGAAATTGTGATATTTCATATCACAATACCCCCAATGGCCAATTAAATTTTGGATGACCAAGAAGTGAAAAAGGTAGAAAAAATTAAAGACCTTTTTCATAAATGGGAAAACAAAATTTTGAATGCCAAAAAGTAAAATTGACTTAAAAATGCCAAGAAGAAAATGCAATAAACATGTACAGTGACCAAAAAAAAATAATACAATGAAAAGAATGTACATCAATATTACATACATAATAAGTATACAAAATTTACCGTATACAAGTCATAGAAAATAAGCCCCATTGCAATTAACAGGCACCTTCCTTGTAAAATGATCTCAACAATAGTATTTTAAATAATCAAAAGTCAAACATATTCTATTCAGCTACAAAGGGATCATACATCAAAATTGAAACCAGCTGCAGCAATATAAAATGAGTCGGTAATTTCTTTGTGCCGACTTGTCTAGACATATATAATAAAACAGTTGCAATCTAAAGCAACAATTATTCAATAAAATTTCTAAATTTTACTTGCCTAGGACTTTCAACATAGAGTATATGAAAATTTTACTCTAATAAAATATCAAATTCATTTTTAAAATAATGCATGCAAAATTCATTCTTAAACACAATCCAATATAAGGACTTAAATTCATAATAAGACCCAAAATAATATTTTTTAACTTACTTTTCCTTTGAGAGGGTCATGTATTGCAATACCAATAAATTTGTCATTCAATTCATATGAAAATTTCTAAGCAATCAATAAATAATTGCAGATAATACTCTGAAGTGCATAAATAATAATTACTCAAGAAAATATTACATGAACTAAGCCATAGTTGCAACAATTGTGAGAAAAATGTCAACATTATGGTAAGTTTGTCATAAATATCATAATTAGTTGGTTTTTAATAAAACTTTTTAAATATATAACAATATAATATTCAAGTTTTAACCAACATGTAATTCACTTAGACAAAATACTCAATAAATTCTTTGAAATACACAAATCTTTCATTAATACTCAATAATCAATTTTCTTCAGTACACTCAATAAAATTTCTATACAACTTTTTCTTAAATACACAATTTTCTAATACCATGGTTTTATTTATTTATTTATCTTTCAAAAGAAAAAAAGATGTGAGAAAATGTAAAAAAGGTGAGGATCCTCAAAAAAAATTATTATTATTTTTTTTTTTAACCTTTAGTCTTTATTAAAAAAGACAAGTTAAAAAAATGACACTTTCATGGGAAGAAAATAAAAACACAGTGCACCTTTTTGTAATGGCCATAATTATCATCCAGAAATATACATATATACTGCTATTGAGAACAAAAATTGGCTATTGTAAAATGCTGAATCTACATAACTCACATAAGTGCTAATAATGCTAGCCATAGAAACTATCAGCAGTCGTGCAAATTAAGCAAAATCAAAATATAAATATACATTTGTTATAATTTACAAAAATACACTAATAGCCCTGGTACACAACCATCAGTAAATCAAACAAATGAAAAATAAAACAATCAAATCTACAAAAGAGACAATAGCGATCTCCAAAACCATTGGCAATTGTGTACATCTGATAATCCTATAGAAGAATATAACTATTGCTGTAAAAAAAGAAATTATTACAGATGAGGGATGAGTATTGTTCAGCCAGGTTACAACTAGTGAGATGTGGTAGTGATAGTCACTAAATCAGTTTTTAATAACTCACACAGTACATCTCCTTTAAAATATATTATCTGCTAGTAAAAAAAAGTTTGCAGAATAACTTTTGCAGATTTATGGCACACTGGTGGACACGATGGCACTGAAATCACAGCAATTTGGCCACAATTACTTATGATGACGCACCATAATTTAAAAAAAAAAATGAAGACACAATTGGGAATATTTAGCACCGAATCAAGGCACTATGACACATTTCCTTTCTTTTTGTAGATACACTTAGTGACTTGGGAAACACTGGAGCATTCACCATCACGTAAGGCTTAAGACACAATAGGGAAAATTTGTTGACATGATCGGGAACATTCCATGATATAGGAGATAATGCACAATAAGGTGGCTCTTAGGAAACAAATTTAGGCGCTGGAAGGAACACTAAGAAGCCTATGCATATGTAGGAGCATTCAAAATAAATTTGTAGACACAAATGAGGAATAGTGACATTAAAGTCACATAGGTCACATGCACTTGAGATTCTTAGTAACAAATATATATTTTTGAAGATTCACCAAAATGATATATATATATTTTGACATATTTGGCAGAAAACTTCTTTTAAAAACAAAGCACTGTTAAATATACTAAGACTTAGTGCTTCTTGTAATAATGCATATAACTAAATAATTCTTTTTTTTTGTTGTTTATTCACAAAAAATATTTCATCTTCTTAATTAAAAAAATATTCATAAATTGAATAAAGTGAGGCGTATGTAATAATTAAAAAAAAAAAATTTGAGTTATATAAAATAAATAGGCACTGTAATTAAATATTGAAATAATTAAAAATATAAATATTTTTCTTATCTTGAGAAGATACTTCAAAATGTTGCAATAAAATTCTGTAAAATTGCGAAATGATTCCAGTAGTAGATAAGTTAGCAACTTTCACAACATGAGGATACAGCTGCTCACATGAAAAAGGCCAACAGACACACTTCCATAATCAGGTTTTGCAACAGAGGGTAGAAAAATATATTAACTATTGCAAATAGGCACAGCTGTCAATTTGTAACACTATAGATCTATATAAATGAGTAACTTTGATGAGGGAGAAACAAGTTCCACAAGATGAAGAGGACTGACGAGGAGCAATCACACGGATATATTGCCTATATGTGAATGGCGACCATCAACAATCACTTCAACTTGCAAAAGAGTACAGGTAAGTAGCTTTTTTTTTTTTTTTTTTTTTTTTTTTAATCACCATAATACTTGCAAAACTGTAGCAAAGGTCATACAATAATGGATAGATATTGCCACACTGTGAATGACTACTTCACTAGATATAGACTGCAGGAACACAATTGAGGGGATGGTAAAATATATTCTATTGAGGCATGATTACCAGTTATTGTAGAAACAGGAACACAGATGACTCAGGATTGAAGAATATTTAAAGAAAGTCTTCTCAAAATCGAAAAATAACGTCATTCTCTTTATTTTTATTATTGTAATGACGTGAGAAGTAGACGAAAAAAAGAATAAATATGATGCAGTACGAGCATTGCCATAAAATTAAAACATTTTGAAGCAAGTAAAAATAATTTTTAAATCTATGAATCTGTAATTAGTTCCAAAGTGAAGACATCATGAAAATAATTCTGAGAACAGGTTTTCAATATAAATACAGTTCTTATAGAATGTTATTAAATATTGTTTGTACACCAATATAAATATGGCATAGTAGAGAATTTAAGAAATATTATCTTCTATTGAGAAAAAAGTTTGGCATGTATAGAAGCATGAGAATTCCCAATCATTTCATGTAGGATAAGAAGCAACTACTAAACAATCAAAGAACTTCAGCTTCCGTTAGAAAAAATATTAGGAACAAGATTAATATCAAGATTAATATCAAGATTAAGCTGAGAACACTTTATTGAAATAAAATGATGTCAAGAGCACACTTTTTTTTTTTTTAAATTAGAATAATGCTTCAATAATAATTATATATCAAATTTGTAATTCTTTTTTTTTTTTTTTTTTTTTTTTTAAGTGCCATTAAAAATATATTTAGTAACCCAAAAACCATAGCCTCATTAAAGAAATAAAATTTGTTCTGAGAACAAGTAATCAATATATCATTTTAATATCTCAGGAATATTTCAATAACTTCATAATATATATATATATATATATATTTATATGCATCAAATTTATTAATTCATTCTTGATTTCATTCATATAATAATATTGCAGTGTGAAAAAGATAAAATTTTAAGAAATAATTTCTCAAGTATTCCAAGATAATATACCATCATATTTTATCAAAAAAAATAATTCATTCATTATAAATATTATAAAATCAAAGCAGCAATATAAATTTAAATTCTTGCAAAATTTTAAGAACAAGATGTGTAAAAATAATCTATTGCAAATATAAGAATACTAAAGCAGCATTTAATATATTGTCATACATGAAATTGTAGAATATTCTTTCAGAACAATTCTTCTTAAAACGAAATATTTCTTCAAAATTGAACAAGTTTATTATTTAAATTTGGCATAAAACATAATGAAAAACAGCATATCGGCACCATATTGTGATGTAACTAATGATGTAACTAAAGATGATTGGTGCTGTTATTAATTTTATTTTTCGTATAGTGGAATAGTGGACAAAGAGTACATTACTGTTGAAGGAAGCAATAACCCCAATCTTCAAGAGATAGTTCTTTTTGGTCAACGTTAAAGATTAATAATAAAATTTAATAAAATAATTCATCTTACTTTAAAAAGGAGACACACAGCCGTTGGAAAGAAAACGAAGTCATTCTGGCTTTTTAAATCCAAATTCTTTATTAAAGATCTTTGTAGCATATAGAAGGAAGGCTTTATCCAAATAAATCTAGCTGGCCACTGTACCATGAGAACCGAAAGTCTTTAACTTTAGAAGGACGAAATATTAATTTTTCTGACGGCATTTAACAAGATGTACTCCAAACTTCTTGAGAATACGAAGAAGATATTTCTATTGGCAAGCTCGTTTTAATAAATTATTAACAATTTAAATCATTTAATTTAAAAATCACTGCATCAAATTTAAAAAGCTTAAAATGTAACTATTAAAAAACTTTAATGAACTTAAAGAACAAACTCGGCATGAAAATGTGAATCTCCGTTACCGGAGAACGCGCCGATAAAATAAAATTTCCGCGATCTTACATGATCGAATTTTCGAATACTTCTGACACAAAATGCCGTTGCACCGAAATAAATATGACCACCACGGGGATCACACAGGTAAAATAAAGAAAGAATTAAATTGATATGATAATTAATTATTGCCAAATAAAAATAAGAAAACTTTAGATTCCGTAGAAACGGCACTTGAACGCCGCGCCGTACATTGTATCGGCGGAAAACAGAACCAAAACATACGATGCAGTAGGCTGCGCGTATGCGCAAAAGAGATTGTCGGGCGCTCAGCAAAGCGTGGGTGAGAGGGGGAAACGCTACCAAGAGAGACAGCGCTAGCGCAATGCAAAAAGCGTGCTGGCGAGGGAGAAGAATGACAACAGCATACTTAGTAGCATAAAAATTACAGAACGGCGAATAAAAATTATGAAATTGTGATATTTCATATCACATGTACCTCTGTAGTACAATACATGTCCACTGGCAAAATCAATCTTCTCTTCACCTTTTCTTCTTACTTCGCATAATCCTAAGTCCCAGTGGATTCTTTCTAATTTTTCTTCATGTTCCTGGAAATGATTTTCTGAAGATAGGGATCATCCATTATACGTAGCCAAGGTCATCAACTTATGGCAGCCAAGTTGAGCCGGTGATTCTTAGCACCCTCTGTCTTCATATCTTTCTGATCGCTGCCATAACCAGGAACATGCAGAATGCCGGGAATTGAGGGCCGTGATTTGTTTTGTGAATTCATGGTAAAATAGGGGGTAAATCCTACCACACTGGCCAAGCGGGTTAAAGGAAGCCCGTTCATGTTCGTTCCCCATGCACTAGGCAAGGGTATTAACAAGCTTCACTGGTGAAAGTTGCGGATTGGACATTAAATCTCTGCTCCCAGTCGATTCTTTTAAGTCCTCCTGAAAGACATTTAAAGGGTTTTCTCCTGGTTAATGAGCAGAGGCTATTAAACAGCCTATATATATATATATATATATATATATATATATATAACCTTTTTATAGACACAATAACTTCCATAATTCTGCACAAATCTCTTCCAAACTGATACTCAAAATCAAGGAGCATAAAATCTCGGTCAAGTTCGTTAATGGGCAAAATCGGGCTAGGGAGGGGGGAAATGATGGGCTTTTTGTGAAAACAGAAAACCCCCATAAAATCTTAATTATCCGTTTAAAGTTATTAGTACTAGGAAAAGGGCCAAAAATTTTTATATGACAGATTTCTGATATCATTAAAAATGGCCTAAAGGAGGGAGAGAAATAGGGGTGTAAGAAGAAAAAAATTTATAACTTCGTCAATTCACAAGATGTCTAATCTGCTTAAATTTATTATAAATCTTCTTAATATTATCTACAATTTTTATATTGACAAGTTTTTTATAGCACCAACTCTTACAGAAAAAATAAATTAAAAACAAAAAAATCCCTGCCGGCTCTGCCTACAGGCATAGGTAGATTTCAAAGTGGGCGGTTCCAACTGCTGCATCATCGCAAAGGGTCCTTCCTTCTTCTGCAATTCCCAATAAACAGGCACCCCACAGTCTGCGTCTTTGAAATCTACCTGTGCCTGTAGGCCGAGCCGTCAGGGATTTTTTGAAAACTGGCAGGTGCAACACTGGGGTCTGTTATTTTTTAATAGCAGTTGTCTAGAAGAAAACTGAAAGATATGGACAAAATTAAATGTACAAAAATTTTCATCAGGCCAGCTAATTCTTATTTGAGTATACTTTAGAATTAATAACAGTTTAAAACAACTTCCCACTTTATTATCTAGGAAAAGATCATGTATGGAAGACTTCAATTTGGGTTAAAGTATCTCATTCATGTGTATTTTGGCACTTATAGTCCTGTAAATCATACAATTTTTGACCTGACCTTTTGATATCCTTGAATACAATATTATAACACTAATTGGGTCTTTAACAGGAAGTGTAATGCAATAAAAAATAAATTCTTGTCTCATCAATCCAGTTAGCAAGGTCCCATTATTTCCTTTTCTAGATAACATGCAATTTATCTCAGTTTATTCTTTTCAACCTTTGTTTAATAAAAATGATTTTTTGTAGAATTCTAACATTTAGACCAAAACATGTCTATGCAAAAGAGTACTCTGCTTCAACTTCACATTTCGGTGTGCTATTTCATTTTGTATTCATTGAAATGATTTGTGCTGTTGCTTAAACACTCTTTTCCTCTGTTACTTACATTTCTACCATCAGTTGCTCTTGTGCACCTTTTTTAGGGTTTCATTCATCTCACAAAACCCTATTTGTCTGTCACATAGTGAGTTCTCAGAAACTCTTTAAGTTAGAGATTCTTGAAATTTTGTGTACATACAGCTGAATACCTACTGTCACGTTGAAAATCATAAAGTTTTGAAAATGTCTTCATTAATGCAAGATATTAATTAAAACCTTAAAAACCCACTCATTAATGGATAAAAATATTCAACTAAAGACCAGAATTTATTTGAATTGTTGCCAATTTGTAAAATAGCGCACATAATAGAATTCCCTTTCAATTAAAAAATGTATTTACACGTGACTATCAAAAACAGAAATAAAACTTTAAATGATCACGTGTTAAAAGCAGTAATTGTAGAAAATAATGTAATAAAAGTTATACTTGCACATGAATATTAAAAAGAGAAATAATTAAATTATTACGCATTCAAAGCATTAAATAGGGAAAACTTACCTGATATTTAAAATGCTCAAATAACAATATTTCCAAACAGTTTCAATATAAAAATATATTTACACGAGATGTTAATTTATTTCGACAAAATATTTTACCTATTATGGCAAATTTTAAAACAGTATAAATAATAATATTTCCTTCAATTAAATATTTTAAAGTTTAATAATAGAAAGAAAACTTTGAAAATTACGTCATATTGGAAACGATACATTTAAAATATCTTACTGAAAACAATTTTCGATACTTCTCCATTATACTGCTGACAACTTCCCAGTAAAAAAAAAACTATTTCCAAATTATTTGCCAAACTCTAATGCCCAAAAAACCAATGGAAGAATGTTGCCATTGGAATCCAAAGTCCCGCTCACTAAAGTGTCAACTATCAGTAACTTTAAACAATAAAATTTATAATACATTAATGAAAAAAGAAAGGAAAAGTAATCTTAAATATTTATTTATTTACAATATTTTTCTTAATTATCCCCCTCGGCTGATGGATAAGTGTTTATGATGTTAGTGGAAACATAACTATGCATAGCAACATTTTTTCAACGCTTTTTTTCTTTTAATATCATGGCACGCCGTTTAAGGTCGTTATTATTTTTCAAATTAATGAAATAATTAATAAATGGGTAAAATATCATTAAACATACAGATAAATGTCGAATTAAAATCTCTTGATGACATAACAAACTCATGTAACACATCTGATGTCAATTGAAGACGCCACGGTAATACCCTTTTTTTCCTATATTTTGGTGACAGTTTTTTTTTCTTTTTTGGATAGTGATCGACGGGATAGTGGATAAATACCCATTTTTTTATAACATCATTATAAAATTCTCCGATGCAGCGACATTGTCGGTATCTAAGACTTAGCCAAGACTTAGCCATTTTACACAAGTTTATTTTCAAATGTTTAATTGATGTTATTTAATCAGTCGCGAAAACAGTTGTTAGCTCTTTCGACAGCAGTTGATTCGGCCTTAAAATACCTCAGTGAAAGGAAAATTAATGGAAACCCGATTACAGCAGATCACCACTGGTTGCTTAATTATAATTCTTATAATTCAATCTTCCATAATTATTTTAGAGTTAATCAAATTAGCATGTTTTTAGAGTTTGCGGTGTCAGAACGAGGGTTGGCGAGCGTGGCTCTTAGGTGTCAGAACCCCCTATTAGAAAACAGAAATAAAATGCTAGTACACAATGATGTAATTAATAATGCAAATAGGGATTGTTAATAAAGAAGGGGAAAAGGGGGGGAGAAACTGTTTTTTTTTTTAATATCGCATTTAGAATAGAGAATAATAAATTAGCATAGAGAATAATAGTAGGCTTTGCCCGCTATTGGGCTGGTTCAAATATTCGAAAAAATAAAAAAATAGACTGGTAAATTTTTACTTTATAAAAAACATGACTTTTTTTTTTTTAATGAAATTTATTAGGATTTATTAAAGAAAGGATAAAGTGTTTTGAAAAGAATATTAAACGAAGCCCTTTGTGTGATCTTCGATCACACTTAACCACTTGCTCTGTCTTGTTTTGTGAGACTTAGATATCTCGTGGTTAACTTTCCTCTAATATTTTCATAATTGTAGCCTTCTTCACTTAACAGTAATATTATAAATCACTTTCTGGGTAATCAATCAACTCTTTACGATGTTTTTTGTTTAATTTTATTCTGCTTTACTAGCTTAGTAATTGAATAGACACTTAAAACTTTATCAACTTGATAATAATATCTACTATATATATAAAACACAAACGGAAATTTCGTTCCGTTCCTTTATAACTCGAGTTCCACTGAATGGATTTTGATAAAACTTATGTTGTTCGATATATAATTTTTCAGGGAAGGTTTTAGTATATAACATATTGTTCTACGTACATTACTTACAGAATTATGATAGAAAGTTCTGTTATTTTGGCCAAAAAGGTTACCATTGCTAATTTTTTGGCGACCATTATTGTTGCAGAAAGAAATGAAAAGGCTATACAGCTCGAAAAATAAAAGAAAAACTGTTGCTAATTTTATTAAAAAAAAAAAAAATAGAAAAGAAAAAGAAAAAGAGAAAGAAAAGAAAAAAAGAATAAGAGTTTTGATGAGAGACAGTTTTATAAAACGAAAATATTTAATTTAAACATGATTAGGAATGTTCATAGTGCTTAAAAAATTATTCAAGGGGCAAGATTGCTATTGAAACCAAATTTGGCGATTTATCTTTTGTTTTTGGCGATTTTGATTTTATTTTTGACCCCAAGCAATTTAATTTTAAGCCAAAAGGTTTTTTTTTTTTTTTTTGCAGAAAAAATTGAAGTGGCTATACATCTGGAAAAATAAAAGAAAAAACTGTTACTAATGTTATTTAAAAAAAGAAAGAAAAGAAAAAAAAAACAGTTTTGATGAGAGATTTTAAGCCAAAAGGTATTGTTTCAAGTGTACGACAGCATTTTTGCAGTATTTTTTTTTTTTTGTACTTTTGGGTTAGCCGGGCGCCAGTGATAGATATATACATGTATATCTACACACACATATATCTATATATACACTTATATGTATGAATATATACATATATATATATGTATATAACATATTTATTTATATATGTACATATATCACTGGCGAACGGCTAACCGAAAAGTATCTTTTTTTTATTCGAATGCAAAATATATTAATGGCAATATACTTCTATTTACTTCTACATACATGAAATTTCGTTCCGGCTGCTGATAACACGAGTTCTGCTAAATGGATTTTCATAGAACTTAAACTGTAAGTTATTTTTTCAGGGAAGGTTTTATTGTATAACATAGCGTTTTATGTAGCTTAGTTATAGAATTATTATGGGAAGTTCTACAGTCAGATCAATCCGATTATGAATGATTAGCCTTTTTAAAAGATTTTGCCGAATGGATTTCGATGGAACCTACACTGTTAGATAATTTTCTAGGGAAAGTTTTATTATATAACATATCATTCTACATTGCTTAGTTCTAGAATTATAGGGGGAAATTCGAAAATCAGGTGATATTTTTTTTATCAAATATTAGCTTTTTCAGTATTTGATTCGGATTATGAAAGATTAGCCTTCTGAAAAAGTTCTACTGGATGGATTTTGATGAGATTTATATTGTTAGTTAGTTAGATGCTATTTCAGGAATGATTATACTGTACTACATATTGTTCTACGTTGCTTAGTCAAACAGTTATGAGTGAAGGTTATATAGTCAGGTAAACTCAATTCCGAAAGATTAGCCTTTTTGAAAGTTTTTACTGGGCGTATTTTTTGCGACTTGCATTGTTAAGTAGATAATTTGTAAGGATGGTTTTAGTATATTTCATATCGTTCTGTTAGTTTTAAAATTATGTGGAAAAGCTCTATAATCAGATGAACCCAATTATCAAGGATTAGCGTTTATAAAAACTCTTTGTTAGTTAATTTGTTTGCATTGTTAGTTCGATAATTTTTAGTGATGGTTTTAGTACATTGCATATGGTTTTATCATTCTTTAGCAAACCCTAACTGTAAATGACCAAATAAAAGAGTTGGTCCTTACCAGCTAAAATTTTGACTCACATTAGAAAATATAATAGCGGAATGACGTCATTTTCCAGTAATGTGGAAGGATATTCCAGGTAAATATACAGATTGCTTTCAAATACAAGGTCAAATTAAACGATATATTTCGTTTGATTCAAGGTTCATTTGTAGCAACCGACCAGCGCAGCAGGCGTAGCTTGCTAGTACATTGATAAGTCCTCTTATCAGTATGAATACATTGCAACAGTAGTTGAAATCCTATCTTAGACTTGATTAACTCATTGCCAAGCAAAATGAAATATGTCTGTCATTCTGAAAATTCATGGTCATTGGCTACATTCAGGTAAAAGAAAAATGCTTCACATCCACCTAACCAAATTTTATCATTATTTTGCTATAACCTTTAATAAAATTTTAATTTAACAAACCATATTTCCTGATATTCTGGATTAAAATATTTTTGGAGTGTTTTGTTCATTACTAAAGGAAAATGTTGTGTTATGTGCCATTAAACTTCAAAAAAGCATTTTTTCCAAAATGTTTCTGTAATTTAGGCTATTAGTGTAATACTCTGAGTTGAACACTCAGCAGTTAAGAATTCATTGCATATTTCTTTGTGAAATTAAAAATCCTTGATTTTAATTACTTTAATATTTATTCATGATTTTGAATTCATATTTTTCAGATTGAGTCCCTGCACAAAACAACTGAGCTTTCATTTGCAATTAAAAAGTTAACTGACTGTTTACTAAAAATCAATGTGGATGAATCAGAATTTTATCTTTTATTTGAACTATCATTGTTAGCGTCTTTCTCACTTCTTGAAAAAAGCATAAAGTTTGGACATAACCCATGTCAAATAATTGAGCTTCTAATGCAGCTCTGTTCTTTGTTACCAAAGGTAAGTCTTTTTGTACATTATTTTTTTACTTTATAATACCATTAACATTTTTATATTTCTTCAAACTAGAATGGCTTTAAAACAGCAACAAGCATGGGTGTCGGCACAACAAAATCTAGTGAGGGACAATATTTTGGCACAGTCAAGCCAACAAAACTAGGAATTTTTTTATCCGATCACCCCATGCATGACAACTTTTGAATGTATCATGGTCTATGGGGAAAAATAATTTGCAGTGTATTTTAATGATGTCACATTATTTCAAACATATTGAAATTCCTTTACATCACTGAGATGCACTACAAGATGTTTTATAGAATATGGTGTGCATAGCATTTATCGTTCAGTTACAGGAACATTTGAAAGAAATCAGTTACAGTACTGTCTATCAGCAATAATTGCTAGAAGTTCATTTTAACGTTTTTAAATTTAACTAATTTTTTGCATATTTTTTGCATAATTTTTTGCATTTTTTTGTGTACAAATTCTATAGATTATATGCAGGGCTGCACAAAAGAATTCAAGTACATTTCCTTTTATTGACAAAAATTGCTGAAGAAGAAATATCAACTGTGTTAATGCTTTTCCTAACTGAACTAAATTTTGGCATCCTACGTAGTATATATAAAAATCTGTAGATCATATACAGGGCTACACAAAAGAATTAGGATATTATAGGTACTATAGATGGTAATTGCTTAAATTGGGTTTTCAAATTGTTTACTTAGACATAATCTTTCACCTTATTAAACAGAAATTTGGTTAAAGTATCCTGTATGTGTTGGAAAAGAGTTTCATAATATATGCTTGATTTTCCTTTCTTGTTTTTTATTTAAAACTAGCTGACCCGCCCAGCATTGCCTGGGTCTATGATAATAACCTTAAATATACCTAAAATCAATCTTGAATGATTTTATATATTAAAACAATCCTAATGTGGGAGTCCCCACTGCCTCGGGTAACATACACCCCCTTGATTTTGTGTGATTTTTTATTTTCAAATGAAAATCTGTCCAAACAAACTTAAAGTTGGGGGCCCCACTGTCCACGGCAGCATACCTCGGGCTTGCTATGCACACTCCAGTCCAGTGTCGAAACTAGGGGGGGGGGGGGGGGGGGGGAGAGAGTGAGGGCATGTGCTGTAGGCATCGGATCGGGACGTCAAATGAAGATTTGGTTTGTCATTTGATACAAAAAATATATGCATGAAATTTGAGTAAAAATGTTTTTCAGCTGGAAAATCTAAAAGAAAAATTGAGCCAAGTGCATTAAAATTGAAAAACAGATAAAAAGATTGGTGAGGTCGGGTGACTGCCTGGGACACTAAAAACTGAGGGGTGGAAAATATGCAATTTAAAAATATTTTTCTTTACTGCAATTATTTTTTTTACACCAGATCCAGCCGTAAAGGGGGAGAGTTGGGGCAGCTGTCTGGGACACTAAATACCAAGAAATGTGGAAACTTCCTAAAATAAATACTTAGTAAATACTTAATAGTTTTTTTTTTTTTTTTTTTGTTCTAAATCTCTATTATAATTTTTAAAATTAGAGTTAGGTTCAGGAAAACAACTGAACATATCAGTCTATTATTAGGAAGAGCGGTATAAGTAATAGTTCCATGAAACTGGCTGTAGATAACACACAAAGATATTTTATGGTATTGTAATTCATTATACATACAGAAAATCCTGGTTTTTCAGTTCTTAAGACATTGTGACTCACATCACTATGACTTAAAATTCCTGTTCAATTGTAATGTAATACTACAACTACAGTAATATATGTGAAAATGAAATCCTGTCTTAAATGAAAAAAAAAAAAAAAATACATGCTCCCAACAGGAAGAATATCAACAATTATGCATGCTAAGACGGAAATCTGTATAAAGTGAAATTTTTTCCGGTACCTTTCGATTCTGCTCTCTCAGGTTTTCATGAATAAATATTTTACAAAGCTTACATAGTGCAATATTACATATTTTGCAATTAAATATTTTCAATTTAATAATAACTCAGGTATTAGAAATTTAGTAATATTCTCTTTTTAAATTACTTTGTGGAGGAGAGAGGGGGATGCCGAAATCCATGTTTGCCCCCCATGAAAAAAAAAGTTAGTTTTGGCCCTGCTCCTGTCTGTTTTGATTTTATATTTTTAAATATGAAAGACAAGCATTTCCCAGACCCAAGATAATAATCTTAAATATACCTAAAATGACTGCTAAATGAACAGTCAACTCCCTCTAATCTGCACAGCTTGGGACCAAATGTTGTGCAGATTATAGAATTCTGCTGATTATAGGTCATTACCTTGTTTACATTTTTTCTCCTTTAATTTTACAGTAAATTAATTGTTAATGCATAAATTAATAGATAAAAAAGAAATATATAATGTAAAAACATTGGGCCATTTAATTAAAAATCATATTTAAGGAAAAATTATTAAAATTTTATTTTACAATTTCTTTTGTTTGTTTTTACAACTTTCAAACATAGTATCAATTGTTATTTGTTTGTGAATTTTTGACTTTTGGTCTAGTACTTTTTCTTGGAGTCTATGTATATTCATTATTTCTTGTTTTGAGACAAAATTCTGTTTCTGAAGAAAATCCAGATATTTATAACCCATATCCAAGCCCTGCTCAAGAGTTACTTTTTCATTTACATCATCATAATCTGTGTTAGAATTCTCCTATTTTCAGTAGAGTTCAACAGAGTAGTACTTACAAAGTCATCATCTGTGAAACTCTCTGTAATTGGAGCTTCATCTTGGGAAGATATCCATTCAGTTATATTTTCTCCATTCAAGAAATCAGGCACAACAGTTAGTGAATTTTTCTGTAGATTTCTGTTTAGCACTATCCAAACTGAAACCACCAAAGTCAACATCATCACCATTATTGTCTATAAATAAAGATTCTGGCCACAAATTATGCCTTGCACCTACTAAAGTGTCTTTGTATACCCATGCATCAGCCAAGAGAAAATACAGCACTTACTTGTAAATTGCTTTCTATACTCCTCCATATTAGCCGATAAATCAGAGGTTATAATTCTGCACATAAATTCAATTTTGTATTGGCATTTCATGCTATGAATAATTCCCTGATCCATTGGATGAATAAGAAAATTTGTATTCAATTGTAAAAGTAATGTAGAGGCGTTGTCATTCTGTGAAAATTTGCTGGGTAAAACCATGATTTTTTATTATTACAATTAGCTAACCCACCCGGTGTTGCCGAGCCCGAGATAATAACAATCTGCTCTATACGAATATGACTGAAATCTGTAAGGCTATCAAAATCAAGTCGAATGAGGCAAACCCCATCGTAATTGGGCTCATAGAACCCGGGATCGGAAAGCGCACCCTAGCAGTCGAAAGTGCCACTAAAATGTTTAAGGCTATAGATATACAGTCGAATGAGCCCGATTCCATCATAATCGGGCCCATAGAACCAGAGATACGCCTGTAGTTAAGAGGCCTTTGTAGAACACTTGACCCAACCAAATTTCCTAGTAGAATTGAAATTTAACCACGGGTAAACATTGTCAAAATAGCAGAAATTGCAAAAGTGGGTTACGTAAATGATCAGATTCGAAAGGGTTAATGTAAATATTTTTTTAAACCCAACAGTGGGTTTTGAAGAAAATTAACGTGTCTATGATCTGGAGTCTACTGTTTGTCTGTGTTTGCATTTCCTGAGTCGATGCCGATATTTAAACCTGGGACAAAAATCGTGTTAATGTGTTTTGGAAATGATTTTTTTTTCAGAGGGTAAAAAATAAAATTTTTCAAAATGGATGTCAGATTTTAAAAAGCAAAGGGATGTAGATTAGGCGTGGTCCCCGTGGCAGAATGTACGCGACGCTGCAATGGGCGTCGCAGACTTTTTAGGGCACCTGCAGACTAAAAACATACAGCGATACCGCAGACGCGCTATAGCTCGTAAATTACACAAAAAAGACAAACTTCGTCAAAGGATCGCGAAAAAAATGATGAATTTGTCGAAGAATCACGGAAAAAACGTGAAATTCATTTAAAGATCGTCAAATTTCGTCGAAGGAACGCCAAGAAAAGGTAAATTTCGTCGAAGGATCTCGAAAAAATGGTAAATTTCGTCGAAGTGTCTTGAAAAAACAGTAAATTTCGTCGAAGTGTCTTGAAAAAACGGTAAATTTCGTCGAAGTGTCTCGAAAAAACGGTAAATTTCGTCAGTGTCTCGAAAAAACGATAAATTTTGTCAAAGTGTCTCGAAAAAACGGTAAATTTCGTCAAAGTGTCTCGAAAAAACGGGCAAATTTTGTCGAAGTATCTCAAAAAAACGAGCATATTTCGTCGAAGTATCTAGAAAAAAAGGGCAAATTTCGTCGAAGGATCGCGGAAAAAACGCGAATCTTATCCAAAGGCCAAAGAAAAAAAATGCGAAAATCATCAAAGGATCTGGAAAAATGGCTAATTTCGTTGACAGATTGTGATAAAAAATGCAAATTTCGTCAAAGGGCCGCGGAAAAACTTGATTTTTGTCAAAAGACTAAAAAAAACATGAGTTTCGTTGAAGGATCGTAGAAAAAACGCGAATTTCATCAAAGGGCCACAGAGAACACAAATTTCGTCAAATGGCTGCAGAAAAAATGCATATTTCGTCAAAGAATCGTGTAAAAAACTGCTCATTTCATCAAAGGATCACAGAAAAAGTGTGAATTTACGAAAAAAAACGTGAATTTCGCCAAAGGATCGCGGGGGGGAAAAAGAAACTCTAATTTCGTCAAAGGTTCACGAAAAAAAATATGAATTCTGTGAAATAGTCCCAGAAAAGATGCAGCATGCCTTTAGAAAACAGCAGGCACACAAAATTCTATGCTTATTAATATAGGCATAGTTTTTAATCTGAAACAATATACTGAACTAACTTTTGAAAAATCAGGTTAGCCCGAACCCAATTTGCAAGAATCTACACTCAGCCTGAAATCGACTCAAATCAAAAGCAGAGTTAATCCGACCTGCAACAAGAATTATTGCCGAGAAGGGATTTTCTCCCCTCCCCCCTCTGCTGTAACCTTTCAGAATATTTGATGTGAATTTCAGAATTTTTTTTACTCAGAAAGGCTGATAAATGCCTTAATTAGCACTACAACTACAACAGCAGCAAGAATAGATTTATGATATATTGCGTATTGCAGACTATTTTTGAAAACATTATTAGCGTTGCAGACACTTGAAGATAGTTCTGTCACTGGGGGCGTGGTATTTTTAGCTTTTCGTATCTTGTTCATAAATGACGATTCGAATTTTTAAAGATAGGAGAAATTGTTGAAAATGTGAAATTGACTTATGGTAAAAAAGTTTTTGAAAGAGTCAAGGTGAATTTCTTTTAAACTAAAGGTGTCTGCCTAAACCCAATAGAATGTAGATGTCTTTAGGTGTGTTTGATTTTTGTTTGGTTATTTTAGAAAGCCGATGCCAGATTTTATATATCGCAGAAAATCTGAATTTGCAAAAGTGAGTTGCACGTGAATTTGTTTCGAAGGGTTAATAGTCTAATTTTTCAAAAACAAATATAGATGTCAAAAAAGAAAAATGTAGATATTGTCTGGTATTTTTAGTTTTTCATACCTTGCTCTGAACCACTGATGCAAATTTTTAAAAATTGCCAAAATCGCAAAAATTGCGAAACAATATACAGAAAATATACTTTTTCAAAGGGTTAATTTAAGTATTTTTTAAAACCAAAGGTGGCTTTGAAATGGGCAAAGTCAGCTCTTTAATTTGGTGACCTTCGTTTTTCTGTATCTCTTGTAGTCCGGTGGATGCAAGGCTCGGAAAACGGAGAAAATAAAAAATATGAATTCGATGCTTCTTGATTATTTTTTTTAAAAGGGTTAAATGTGAAATTTTTTCAAACCAACCGGATCATTCGAGACATAAAAGTACATTCTTCAAGAATATGTAAACGTTTTTTCTGTTTATATCCGTTCGCCTATGGTGAATTTAGAAAAACTTAAAAAAAAAACGGTATGACTCATGCTTTGTTTCTTCTATTCCCGAAGATACGGATAAAGGGCTTCTGAGCATGCACATGCAGATTTCGGAAGAGTGATCTTTTATTTGTGTTCTTTGATCAGTTTTTAATTAATAACTACTCTAATTTTCAAAATATTAAAATTCTGAGGCTCAGGTGCACCAGGAGAGGGTTTGGACTACCTAAATATAAATTTTCAGGCTTCTAGGTGGTTAGATTTTCCTAGCCATCGCCAACAGACACACACATAGAGCTAAACTTTATTTTATTAGTATAGATATGCAACAAGTAGGAAGAAAGTCTCCTGATTTTTTTTTTTTTTCAGTTAAAAAATAAAGTTTTACTTCATTAAAATGCAGAAATTTAGATGGGGCGACTGACTACCGATCATGGATTAAATTGCCGCCATTTGAATTTCTTTCGCAAAGTTAATGGTAACCATATTTTCACTGTTTACATCTGAAACAGTGTGTGGATTATAGGCATTTATGGATAGAGTTATGTATTAAAGGAAGTTTACTGTATTTAAATGTGAATCTTTTCAAACAAACCTAATAATGGGAGCCCCACTTCCTTCATCATCAAAAAAGTGTTTTCTTCTAACTTTTTTCCCCCCACACCTGATCATTTAATATTTAAAAAAAATAGTTCTTATTCTCCAAACCATTTTAAAATTTTTTAGTTATAAATATATTTCCGAAGCCTGTGTATAATTTTCATGCTAAAATATTGATATTTTTTATAATTTTTTTTTCTCACTTTTTTTTGTACATATTGAAACTTTATGGGAATTATTTTCAAACTAATTATTTTACACCTAAATCTGATTATTTATGAAAATTTTTCTTAAATGACAGCTAAAAGGTTTGTTTAATGTATTTAAATTTTAGAGCAATAGTGTGAAAATAAGCTTACATTATAAATGTAAATAAGAGTACACAATGTTAACCCTATGGAAAATTTTTTAGTGATTATTTTTTCCTTAAATCTTATAATTTCTTAACCTAATTTATACTTGATCATTAGCTAAATGGTTAGTATATTGTATTAAAATTTCAGTGTAGTTGTATAAAACTAAGTGTTTTTTTAATCAAAATGTGCATAATGGTAGTACTATGGGCAGATGCACGAAAAAAAAGGAAATTCACCAAAAGAGTGATCTTCAGAAATGATTTTTTTCAAAGGGTTAATATTAATATTTTTTTAAACAGAACGCACTGTTGGAAAGAGAAATGAATGTACATGTGTTTTTTTATATATATTTTGATTTCCCGAGTTGATGTGTAATTTTAAAGTATGCCAAAAAAAGGGTAGGGAAGGAGGTCATCATGTACATTAGATGTTTAAGGGGGAAAAAATTAGTCTTTATAATCCAAATTCTTTGAAATATTGGTGAGTTAAAAATATAATGTTTTTGTAGCTTGCATAAAAAAATCATGAAAAAGTATTGATATTTAGTGGTAAAAGTGCTTGTAAAAATACTTTTTTTTTTTTGGCTTGTTTAATAATTTTAAAAAGTAGTTATCATTGTTTGAACTTTTTGAAATTTTTATCAGTTATAAATATAATGGTTTTGCAGTCTGTGTAAAAATTTCGTGAAAAGATATTGATATCTAATTGTAAAAGAACTTTGCTTTCTTCTCACTTTTTTTCTGTTTTCGCATCAGATCCTTTAACATTTAAAAAAAATCCTCCTTAACCTCCGAATGCTTTGAAATTTGTAGCAGTTTTAAATAGAATGGTTTCAAAGTCTGCATAAAAATTTTGTGCAAACATATGGACATTTAGTCATAAAAACTTGAGCCAAAGCCGTCTGCCTCTCGCATTCTGAGTGAAAATTTCAGAAATTTTATTTATGTTTTAATACTTTTTGTCGTCCAAATATTTCGAGATTTTTATAGGTAATGTGTCCAGTGTACTAAGAACGTGTAAAAAGATTGTGTCAAAATACCTTCCTTTAGTTACTTTTAATCTGTATCTGTAAAATTGAGCCCGATGGGAGCTTTTCTGAAAAAAAGAAAAAGAAAACAACAAAATTGAACTTTAAAAAAAAAAAAAAAAATTTTTTTTTTTAACAAAGTGTGGCATTTTAAACGTAAAGGTATAAAATTTAAGAATAAATCTTCCATTATTCTATACTTCTAATGGCTTTGGAAAAATGGTTTTAAAAAAACTGATCTCGTACTTTCGATTTTCTGTGCTTGTTGGCTTCGGAAAGCTGTGAACTGAGCATGTCACTGATTGATTAAAAGAAAAAAAAAGAATGCTTTTTCAATGACTCTTTAATTAATATCTCAGTTAATTGTCAAAAAATTAAAAATCTGAACCTCAGGTGCATTAGAACTTGCATTGGACTATCCTCATCCAAATTTTGAGACTTTTACCTGCAATAGATTTCTCTAGCCATCACTGATAGACAGACAGGGAGAGTGAAACTTTCAGTATAGATGAAGAATTGAGTTTTTTCATCAGGGGCCTTCCTCTTTGCCCCTCTGAATCCCTCCATTTAAGATAATTTTTAAACTTGGAAATGTAAAAAGAAAAAAGAAATAAATGTTACCTTTAAGGTGGGTTCAGGAGTTTTTTTTTTTTTTAATACTCTTCCCCTGAGGAAAAATACGTAGTTTTTTTTCTCTTACTTTTTAATAAGTTTAAGTTGTGAAAAATATTTTTTTTTCATTATTTTCAAAATCATTGAAAATAAAGAAAATTTAGTCGAGTAATTTAATATCCATATGAATTCTGTTTGGGTTTTACATAGATTCCTCATCTGCAGCTATTTATTTATTATTCTCAATATTTTTTTACATTTTCAAAGCTATGAGCATTTTAGAATTTGAAGAAGTTTTTTCTCTTTAATCTCTAGTTTTTTAGCATCACATTGTATGACATCATATTAATATTTTTTCTTAAATCCACAGTACATTGTTCATTAAAGAAAAATCAATTTCATTTTTTATGTTTAATTCTTTTATTATTTATTTATTTATCCAATAATTGTGAAATATGATTCAATGTTTTTATGTTTAATTAAAATCTTTTCAGTTTAAATGTGTATTATTTTAAATATATAGATGTTAGTATTCAACAGTACACTGTCTTATAAAAATAAAGAATATATAAATGAAAAAGGTTTTTGATCTTAATTATTTTTGTATCTAAGTGGTTTATAATCATGTACATTGCTTCACCATGTACAGAATTTTTCATGCAAAAGATACTTTAACTGTTTTTCATATTTTTATGTTTATTTATTTTGGAGATATCCATTTTTCCTCCCTTTAAATTATAGCGGAAATAAATAGATTTTAAATGCTCTAAAAGAACATTAATTCCCCCTTTAAATTTTGTTATTAATTAAAGAATTATTTGGTCAGCAGAATTTTCCTCAATAGCTAAAGAATTTATATTTTAATACTTTTTTCACTTTTATAGAATTGCATCACATTTGCTTCCTTTTCTTTCTGTCTTTGTCCCATGCTTTTATTTTTTCCCACAATTCTAGTCTTTACTATAAAAGAGCCAATATGAGTTATTTGAGTAAATAATTTCCATATAGGAAAATTTATATTGAAGACTTTTTTAATATAAATTATCTTTGAAAATTATTATTTGCAAATGTCTAAAAGTAAGTTTTCTGTTATTTATTTACAGTTAAACTTGGTTAGTATGAGATGCAAAGTGACTATAAAATTCCTCATATTAGCCATTACTCATAATACCCATGAAGAGAAAAAAAACATCTTTATAAAACACACACATTATTAAATTAGTTGCTCTAGTTATCTTAGTGCATAACATAAAATATTTAATCTTAACTTTGTGAGTAATTTTCTTTTGACTGTAGAAAATAAATTGTAACAATATGGTTAAAAATGTATTTAAATTATAAAAGTAGTAAAAAAACTAGTTTATTTTACATTTAAGATAGTAAAATATGATTAAATTGCTCTTGAGCTACAATAATGTCTTTATGATGCACCTCTTGTTATTTTTGCTTAATAACAAAAATCTTTTCTGGCAGGAAAAATGTTTTGTCATTATTATAATAGATTTGCTGTGTGTTATTCATATAATTTAATTGATCCTTTTGTATTGAAATTGACTCAGACTAATTCATTTGTGCATTAATGTAATTTATAGTGTATTGGATATATATATATATATACTTTTTTTAGATGGACAAATCCTCAGATTCTATAAATATATGTCTGATGTTGCTTGGATATTCATTAAAATCTGCGTCTGGTAGCATCATAGATAAAATTTGTGCACTTGGTACATATTGATTTTATTATTATTATTATTATCTTGTTTGTAAAGATGTGATTTTGTTGTTCTTCATGTAATAGAAAAAAAAAACTATTTTTAATTTTTTAACACATACACAAAATGGAATTTGAGATCTAATGGACCGACACCCTTAAATGAAAATTCTTCTTATATAATGTTAAATGTATATTTTTTATTTATTTACATTATATCTTTACATCTTACAGTAAGTTGCCTGTCTTATAAAATCCTTATAATGAGATTTAAAAAAAAGGGGGTACTTATCCTTATTTAGGCACCAATGTGGTCAATAACAGATTTTTTGTTTTCCTTTCAACTCCTTTAACGATACCATTCATGGTTAAAATCCATATTTTACCATCATCCTACATATAGAACAGTTCAGATTTATAAAATTTTCACAAGTAATATCACATTTTTTATGTAATGTCTCTTCCACTATTAAAATACACTTTAAGTGATAAGTGCCACTTGTATTGATATTAAATTAAATTTTAATATATCTTTTTTTTAAGTTTCAAATGTAGCTAATTTTTGCTATTTTATATGACATGACTTTTTTTCTTTTTTCTTAATTTAATTGTGTGAAAAAAAAATGTTGAAATTTTCTTCAAAATTAATCATAATAATTTTAATATACAGGGTGCTTATAAAGTCCCGGACCCATTTTGATGTTTAATAACTCATAAAATAATAAAGATAGATTAAAATTAATAACATAAATGGTTAGATAGACTCAAAAAGTTTCATGACCTTGTCAATGAACTTCCACGTGTGCCCCCTTCGTCGCATGGAGAATATCAAGTTGATAGTCAATTTTATGCCAGGTAGCGGCAAGCATGTCAGCATCCACAGAGGCATTTGCGGTTGTAATTCTGGCTTTTAAGTCATCAATGTTCGACACTCTCCTCCTGTAAACATTGTCCTTTACAAATCCCCAAAGGAAAAAGTCCAGCGGCGTTATATCAGGTGATCTGGGTGGCCGAGGAATTGGACCTCCTCGCCCAATCCATCTTCCTGGAAAATGGTCATATAAAGAAGTACGAACGATGGTACCCCAATGAGGTGGTGCACCATCTTGTTGCAAAAAGACATATTGCTGAAGCTCTTCTAGTTGTGGAAATAAGTTTTCCAACATGTCTAAGTATACGACTGATGAGATTCTCTTTTCTGTAAATAAGAAAGGCCCAATGACTCGGTCGTGCATTAGTCCACACCACACATTAATCTTTGGGGAATCCCTTTCTGCCTCACGGTATTCATGGGGGTTTTCAGATGCTGCTTTTGGATGGAGGATCTTTTTGGTAAATTCTTCTGCAATTTCTCTGTGCTTGCACTATCGATTTTGTTTCTGTGAACCACCATAAAATCTGTGCTTTCTCTTGTGGTGTATGCATTCTCCTTAATATCCGCTCGAATAAAACATCACATACAAAAGTAACATAGAACAAACACATCAAAAGTAAACATAACATTGCAATAGTTGCCAAAAACAAAAGAGAGAAAAATGCAATTAATAAGCAGACGATATTTAGAAAAGTACAGATATTTAGACTGGAAAGTGAAATTATCTGAAATTAACCACACACACAGACGATATTTATAAAAGTAAAGATATTCAAACCTGAAAGGGAAAATATATGAGTTATTCCATCAATAAATGCCATAAGTTTGTTTATATCTTCATTATTTTATGAGTTATTAAACATCAAAATGGGTCCGGGACTTTATAAACACACTGTATTATTGCTAAGTAAAATTTACAATCAGACAAGAGAAAAGTACCAAAAATTTAAATTGATGTAATTTTTAATGGTTTTTCATCATTACTCTCAGCGTTAAAGTGGCCAAGTATTTCTTAACCATAGTATTTTTTAAGTACTACAAATATCATTCTGTTTTCAATAATAGATGCATGAGATTTTGATAGCTGGTAACCTTTCAGTTTTTTCAAGTCAAATAAACATAATTTGAATCAGAAAATTTATTTAATAAAATATGTATGGCAGGGTACGCCGATTTAAATCAGCTGGATTTTAATCATGATTTAAATCACTCGATTTAAAAAAAAAAATCATTGATTTAAATCACACTAATTTTTTTTAAAGTAAATTTTAACTATACTCTAAAATTAAAAAAAATCTTGAAAAGAGTACATGTTTATTTAAATCAAACAAAACAAGCAAAATATAAAAATATATATTCTCAATGCACTCCAAGAATGATCTCATTTTCAACAGAAATCCTCTGGTTACTTTTCTTTGTAGACACCTGGAGAGATAATGGACTTCATTGAATGGGATAACAAAGGTAACCCATACCAGAGTAAATAGATAACAAGGAAGAATTTTTTTGTCCACTGACCAATAGGAGTTAGTTACAAACCTGTTTTGCATCCACACTTGAATGTCAAATAATCAACTATCACAACTACTAGCTTTTTGCTTAAAATTAGTAAACTGTAGATAGCAAAATTTGGTATAGTATAAGGCAAATTGGATTTTTTTTTTTTTTTTTAAGAAAATGGCTAGTAGGAAAAAGGATCTCATAGTTAACTGAACTGAAGAAAAAAAAAGGCGTTTGAATTTGCAAATACAAAATATTCAACTTCTTTTATGCCTTTAATCATGAAATTTTTAGTTAAGGTAGATCCGTTTTATGATTTACTTTTTGAGAAAAACATAATTTCCCAAATGTCACCTTTGGAATGGTGGAAGGTGCATTTTAAATCAACTGTTTGTCCAACTGACCAAAATGCTATAAAGAAATTACTTACTGTGGTAGCTACTTCTGCTTCTGTAGAAAGAATATTTTCTACTTATGGCTTAGTGCACTCCAAACTTTGAAACAAGTTGGGTCACGAAAAAGCAGGAAAATTAGTTTTTTTTTACAAAGCACTAAATTTGTCTTAGCTAACCATTTCGCGGTTACATTTCCTGATTTAAAATAATCGGTTACCTTGACACTTTGTCCATTTTTTTCTTTCAAAATGTCAGTATAAAGAATTTGTACTTTAAAAGAACTTAGTTTTTAATTGAAATTTTCATGATTATATTTCTTGATTTAAAATAAATAATTGATTACCCTGATACCTTGTCCATTTTTTCTTCAAAATGTCAGTATGAGGAATTTTTATTATAAAAAAAGTTTAAAAGAACTTATTTAATTATTATTTTAGTTAACACTGATTTATGACTATACATTTATACCATAACTAATTATAAAATTATATTTTTAATTTTATTTTGACCTTTAAACATTTAGTTAAGCAAAGGATTCATTAGTACTACATTGGATGTTTATTCTGGGTTTAATTTTGCATTTGTCACTGGTTAAACAATAATCTTTTTACATATTGTACTAATATATAAATTTTACATATTGTAACATATTTAAAATAATATGTCATGATGGGGTTTGTTTTGGTGAGTGGATGGTATCTTGAATGGTATTAACACATCTTATTGACAGCTCTTAAGGTAAGTGATGTAATCATCATTATACAGAAGTATAAAAATTTATGTAACAAAATATTTTAAAATACTATTTAATCTAAGTCTATCTTAATTGCATTTAATTGTATAAAACAATTGAAAATGGCATGCTATAGACTTTAAAGTTTAAAATAATGTTGTTAGTTAATTTAAATTAAAAAAAAATAAAATCCGATTTAAATAAAAAAAATCTGATTTAAATGAAAAAAATCTGATTTAAATAAAAAAAAAAATCCAATTTATTTATTTTTTTTTTTTTTAAATCATGATTTTTTCATACCCTGATGTATGGTCTCCATGTGGTTCATATTTGACTGCACTTGTATGATTTTAAGATATGTTTGACTTGAAAAAACTGGAAGTTTGGCAGCTATGCATTTTGTTCAAAATATTCTGAATTATAAATTAAAGATAACTGGTGTTTTATTGTTATATAGTCATCAAGCCTATTTAATACTTATTTTATTGATAAGTATTTGTTTTATTTCTTTGTAGGTATGATATTGCTAGAAAATGCCCACATTTTGCCTGCTGTTGCTGCAGTGGTTGCTTTGTCTGTGATTCACTTACTACCTGAGCCATCTGTTATCTCTTTTAATGATTCTATAAGAACACTTTTATCAAAATTTTTAAAGAAACTTGAATCTGTTTATGTAATGGATGCCACTGTACATGATCTTGCCGAGCAGGTGAATGATGTAAATATTCAAGATTCTGAAGAAGAAAAAAATAGAACTTTTAACTTTTTAGAATCTTTTACAGGAACAATTCAAACTTCTGTTACTTTTGTTGAATTTTCAAATGTTCTTGATAAATGTGGTTTAAGTTTTAAATTGAAGTGGTTGAAATCTGTCAAATTGTGCTTGGATTCAACTAAAAATGAAAACTATGAAATTATTTATTCATTAGTGATGGGATTGTTTCTCATGTGTCCAGAAGATGAAATGTTTATAACTTCATGCCTAGAAGCTTTAGAAAGTTTATTAGTCAAATCACCCAATTTAGTAAGTATAAGAAATATTGGTACTTGTTGTTTACTTTCCTGCTGACCACTTTCTATTTAAAAAAAAATCTGTCGCCAAATAATCTGATTCAATGTCAATAATACAAAATCTGTTCCTTAATTTCTGTTGTTATTGCTGTTTATTACATATCTTCAGAAAACTGAACTATAAAAGTAGTAAGCCATAAACAAGGAATTTTTATGCGAACAGTTTTAGGATGGGCTTTTCCTTTTGCAGCGTTTAAAATGGGAATCTTGCCTAGTATTTTTTTTTTTTTCAGCGATATACCTTCCTGACAATTTTCTGTAGTCAGAATACACGGACAAAGCATTTGGTAACATTTATTGGCCAAAAATCATGAATGTGTAACAAATGTGGCATACGTTTATGCATTTTTGCTGTTAAATCCCAGTATTTGGAGATAGTTATTTTTTATAGAAAGTTGTCAATGGGAAAATAGACAACTAGTCAAAATACTTTTTATATACATAATTCTTATGTTTTTAAATTATACTTTTAAAATCCCTTTAACTTCATATTTCTTTTTCTAGTAATTTTTTTTTTCTGAACCATGCAAACTGTTAAAAAATTTCCTTTGTCAGACAGTAAAATATCTACCTGTTATTTCTGTTAAAGTACAAATTTTGTTGTGTATAATTTGTATTTGAGTTGTTCTTTTCACTTCCATATTAGTATATTAAAAATTACTTTAATTTTTACAAATATATACTTAACAAAAACATGTTATTGATAAACATTCCCTTCTGAAATATTTATTTATTCACATTCATTTATTATTTAACACAGGTAAATTAATAGTTTGTAAGCAGAAAATGAGAGTTTTCTCATTTTACTTTCCAGTAAAACTGGTCATCTGCAAATTTTTGCCAAAAGAATTTTAAACAAAAATTTTTACTTTTAAAACATGGAAGTATGTCCATGCAATACTGTCCTGAAATTAAAGCATAAAAAGAGGGGGGGGGAAGTGTGTATTATAGATAAAATGTCATCTTAAGATATTTAATAGATGCAAGAAATATGAAAAAAACATGTAATTTCATTATCAATCAAATATTAAGTACTTTCTGCTAGAAACAAATAATGTGGATGTCATTACTTTCTAAAGTTCATAAAAGGCATAGAAAATGCTGCCTCTTTAACCAAAATATTTGTTAGCATGATCGAAAATAGAGAAAAAATATGTTCTTTCTATTTACTGTGTAATTTTGTAATTGTGTGTTAAATAAAAACACTTAACCTTGCTGCTGTGAGGTAATATGTATTTAGAAATCACACTAGTGACGGATTTTTTTTTTTTTTACTCTTTCATTAGGTGCATTCGTAATTATATAAATACGTAGCACCTATAGTCATTGTCTGGTTTGTCTATCCGTCCGCATATAACAGCACAAACACTACCCAACCAAATGGTTCGAAATTTAATATATATTACCCTTTCAGAATTTTGTCGAGTCATTTTAAATTTTATGAAAATTGAATCAAAAAATATATTAATAAAAGTTTTCTTTATCCTATTAAATCCTATCATACGTAAATCTATATATTAAAAACGCAAGTCATGTGACTGGGGAAAACAAATACAGGCAAGCCATTTTTTTTTCATATGCCAGGTGGCCATTTTTATTCAAAATTATTTTTTAAAATAAAATTGCATAAAAGTTACATTTTTGGTAATATTGTTCAAAAAAATTGTTTGCTTGAGAGATGAGTTACATTAAAAAATGTATAGATTCTGAGATAACTTCAGTGGAAATTAGGTTAACAGTCGAATATCTCAATCCATTAGAGTAAATAAACACAGGACATTTGTTCATTATGAGTCATAAAAATATTAAACCGTAGAGGTAATCATTTGCAAAGCAAGATCTCCATGGTGAATTTTGCAGTGCTGTCTTGTGTAGAAAAAAAAATTTGCATTTGTAAACGGGGCATACATAATAAGAAAAAAAAAAGGCATGCTCATTTCGCTCATAGCAAATGGTATAATTCGTTTCACTGAAATAATAAGAATGATTTTTTTACATTGTGAAACTAGTTATAAAAGGAATGTGCCTGATATGTCATGTTTAACGTACAATTTCCAACTTATTTAACTTAACTTTATTCATTTACGCATGTAAATGTGGATTTTTGTAATTGATTTTTCACACACTTCCTGATATGCTAGAATTATAAAACTTATGTACACGATGTGTTCCTGATGACGATACAATATTTTAATATTTTTAGAACTTAATTAGAAATTAATAAATTATTTTTAAGGCATTTTTATTAGTCTAGTGCAAGTAATAAATTGCCAAACATTCTTTATGGTTGCAAATGTGTAGGAGTTACAACAACAATGGAGATCATTATGTGCCAAATCAGGCTTGCTAAAATGGGCCAACTGGCTGCAAAACTGAAATATATATTAAACACTAAAAAGTAGAAAATAAATTATAAATAAAAAATAAAGGTAATAATATGTATATATTTTAATATGCTTTCATCAGTGAGTAGTTTAATTTTAATTAAATTAGGATTGTACATTAAGAAAACAGTTTGGAAATGCTGAATAGATAGTTTGAATAATGCTTCTTTTTCCTTTCCTATTGCCATATCTAAAAAAAAAGTGGTAAAAATTATAATTATTTTAATAAATTCACTAGTCTGTGCTTTCTACCAAGCATAAATAAAATTTCCATAATCTAGGGCCACACCAAATAAAATATTGTAGCAGAAAATTTTTGGAACCACATGAATTGCAGTCACGAAATTAGGTGTGATTTTTAAGATAAACATTGAATGCTTATAAAAGAGTGTTTATTTACTTTTATGCTTATTAACAGTTACAATTCATTTAAAATGGTAGTTGAATGTATAGTAAAAGATTTCTTCTTAAATCTTTTCTGTCTGTCACAACTCAATACACTTTAACAGAATAACATTAAACTAGGGGGCTCAGCCCCCTACTTGCTAATGCTCGACAACCCCCGTGAATTACGAAGCAATTCATATTGAGACTGCTACGCGGTCCCAGTTTGCTTCGCTCGCTTGCCCCTTTTTATTTTTGCAGCAATTCTAGCCAAATAAGTACTACCATAAATCCACCATAAACCACCATAAAATTGACAATTTTTTAATGTAAAAAAATAATTGAAAACACAGTTAAAAATGCATTTAGTTGGTGCTACCAATGAGCATAAATCATTTAAATACTATGAATAAAAGATCTTGAAAACACAATTAATTTAAAACTCATTGCACCCTATAATATTGTACAGCATGGCTTAAATTCATTAAAAACAAGAACGAAAAATCATGCATCAAGCATAGATTATGAAACACTTTCCAACATAGCCAGAAAACTGTAATGAAACTTCACCATTAAATAAGGGGAAAAGATATGTAAATAAACAGTTTAGAAAACACATAACACCACAGTTTTCGAAATTACCTTCCAGTGTCAAAAAAGTAGTCGAATTATTTTGTGCAGCCCTGTCTATGATCAATAGATGTGGATATATAGTATGATAAAATTTAGTTCAGTTAGAATAATCACATTTAGCAATTTTCGCCAATCGATGGAAATGTACTCGAAATTTTTTGTACAGCCCTGTATATTATCTGAAGACTTTTGTACACACCACCTATTAAGCTAAAAGGCATCTTAAAACTCACTTCCTGCAATTACCGTATTATTATACCATATTACAGTAATTAAACCGTATACGACAATGTATCTTGTTCTTTGCGTAGCCCTGTATATGAATTTATTTATATTCCGCAAACTTCTATTAGTCTACTAAAGCAGGAAAATGCGTAAACACAATTAAAAACTACCCTTAAGAAATTCACTCCCATAGTCTGTAGTACTTGCGAATTTCCTTGTGTAGCTCTGTATATGGTCAACCGAGTTTATAAACACATACGTACTATGAAAAAAAAAGTTAAAAATGCAAACCAAAGTTGAAAATGCACTTATCACACATAGACTGTAAATATCACACATGTACTGTAACCAATATCTTTTGTGTGTTCCTGTAAATAAACTCAATGCGCACAAGAGAGCAATTTATAGTGCACCCCAGTAATACATATAATTTTCATTATGTTTGAAATAGTGAAATATCATTAAATTACACTGCAGACGATTTTTCCCCATGTAACGAGGTGTAAAAGAATTCTTTTGTTTGACCCTGAAATGAATAGTAAATGCTTTGCACCCCATATTCTACAAAAAGCATGTTTTAATGCGCTTCATAATTATACATCAATTTCATTATGTTTTAAATGACGTAGCATCATCAAAATGCGCTTGAACCGATTATTCCCCATTGACTGTAATGTAACGGAATACTTTTGACTGTCCCTGTAAAAAAACTATAAGTGCTACACACCTCTGTTGAAATAGAGAACATGCTATAGTAAGCGACAATAACATACAAAAATTTCAGGACAATCGAAGATATTTACGTGAGTTAGAGCACAGACAGACAGCAGACAAACCGAAGTCATAAACACTTTTCAACTAGGTTGGAAAGTGTTAAAAACACGATGTGATAGGAAGATAGTTTATATATATATATCATTAATCATTGTTTAAATTTCATAAAACTGTTCTAATTGATGAGTATAGATATTTGCGAAATAAATTATTTTTTACTTCAATAATTTGCATCTAGCAATAGATGGCAGCAGGTGTAACCTAGACAGTTGATATTTTTATTCCCTCCGATTTCCTGTGAGTGAAATTCATAAATAAATTCTAAATAAGAGTTGAGAATTCATTTGAAATTAACGATATTACTCATAATTAAAATGAGGAATTTTCTCAAACGTTTTGGATTACACACCTGTTATTTTATTTTTAATAATTGCTAGTTTGAATTTCACTGCCATGAACTTCATGTTCACTGCTCTGTCGCTGGCCGCCATATTGGAGATTCTGGAAACTACGGTTGTTGCCAAACGATAATCTAGAAATTCAGCCCTTTTTCCGCACCACTTAAGAGAAATATATTATATATATGTTTTTGTCTTTCTTCTTTTCAATTTAAAAATGTCACAGCATTGACAGTTATAAATTTAACATTGGGAGACATAGCACTTTAAAGTTATCAACAAAATTGTTATGAGTGAATTGTTGTAAGGGAAAAGACTCCTTAAATATGGGTATGTTTTTAAAAATCAAAATAAATATTTATAGCAGCATAGTTATTTCTCAGGAAATGGCAGAATGTGCCATTCAAAGTTATGTATTGATAAGTAAATAGATATTATTTTCTTGTGTTTATACTACAGTGCCTAGAATAAATAGTGTGCCGTCCGTTGGCTACCAACGCTTTTTTCTTTGGCCTTGAAAGGAAGGATGCCGCAAGATGGCGCGCATGTTATCAACGACTGGGAATTTTGAAAGCTTTTAGCACTGTGACAGTCAGGCATATTGTAAACAAACGCCAGTTTTTCCATAAAGTTGTAATTATGTCTGTTTGAGACACAAAATATGAGTGAAAAAACAAAGATGAAATATCAGCAAAGGTATTGTTTTGTGCCTGGTTGCCGTACGAGATATTCTGGAGCTAAGAATAGCCTTAATATTCGTTATTCAAAGCTCCATCCGATGAGGAAAAAAGGAAACGTTGGGAAAAGTCCATTCCCAGAGCAGATAAACCTTTTAGCGAACACTGCAGTGTGTGTGAATTACATTTTTATGACAAATTCACTGAACGTAATTTTCGTCATACAATAAATGGAAAGGAAACATTAATTTTAAGAGAAAGACCAGTTGTGAATCCTAATGCCATACCATTAATATTTCCCAACCTGCCAAATTATCTCAGTTTTAATCCACACAAAAGACCACCCCCTAAAGATCATCTAATTTCCCTACCAAAGAAAAAGATTAAACCATCTCCAGTTGTTGAAAACAAACAGGTAGTACTTACTGATAATGACCATAATCATCATATATCAATCAGTGAACTATCCAATGTTAATTTGCCAGAATTTTGGACCAAAATATGCTTCAGAAATAACCCGTACTGTATTGGTCTTTTTTATCCATGTAAACCTTTGTTTAAACTGATTTATGATTTGGAAAATAAATTTACAGAATGCTTTAGCAAAAATCCACTCCATTGCAATGCATCTTAGACATAATGAGTGGATTAGATTTTAAGGATAGCTATATGATTAGTTGTGCTGAACACAAAAGTGCTCTCACAAAGAAAATTTTAAAAAAAAATTGTCATAACTCGATTGCACTTTTATGTAAAACAAATAAATAAAAATCGCCCAGCAAAAAGACAAAAAGCTAAATGCTTAAAGATGCGACGCGTGCAGTAAGTGCATATTCCCATAGTTATATTAATTGCTTGGCCCATTTTTAATAATATTGTTTTTTTTTTACATGCAAAATACACAGAAATTGATTTTAAAATAACCATATATATTTACACAACTTTGGATGTACAATCAGTCTGTACTTTGTTTTGGATTGGGAATATATGTAATTTTTAAACCTATGTTGCTTTTGCGTACATAATACAAAGAGGTAACAGAATTTTTTTTATATAATTTTTTTTATAATATTTTTTATGAACAGTTGTTGATATTTGTAAATAAAGCTAAAGCAAATCTAACCATCGAATTTATTTTTGAAATTATTTGCTTTTCATACATAATTCATAAAGAAAAAAAAATTATAATTTTTCTTAAGAATTTTAATATGTGATTTCCAGTTTGAGAATGATTTGTTTAAAAAATGGGACTTTGTTTTGAAAATAACACAAAGTAAATATTGCTATTGGGAGTTTATTTTTAAATATTCTTTGTATGTTTGCACAGTTTAAGAAGGAGTGAACAGTTGTTGGTATTTGTAAATAAAGCTATAGCAAATTTAAAATTTGAATTTATTTTTGAAATTATTTGCTTTATATATATATATATATATGTATATATGTATAAATAATTTTTTTTTTAAGAATTTTAATATGTGATTTCCAGTTTGCGAATGATTTGTTTAACAAATGGGACTTTGTTTTGAAAATAACACAAAGTAAATATTGCTATTGGGAGTTTATTTTTAAATATTCGTTGTATGTTTGCACAGTTTTAGAAGTAGGGAACAGTTGCTAATATTTGTAAATAACGCTAAAGCGAATTTAACATTTGAATTTATTTACTTTTCATACATAATTTTCATTTAAAAAATATGTCTCTGTTCTAAAATAACAGTTTGTAAATAATATATTTATTATTGAAATATTTTAGACTTGTTTTCATCTAAATATCAATTCCTATAGTTAAATGTCTTCTTATATAATATTAAAATAAGTATCTAAAAAGCATTAATTTATCCAATTACTAGATCTGTTTTCGGAAGTTTCCAGTCTGTAGTGCAGTCAGCGCCATCTATTGGCGGCTAACTTTCACGTGCATTTTTTTAGCGTTGAACGGCACACTATTTATTCTAGGCACTGTAGTTTATACCATACCACCCTTTCCACTCCTCCCTCCTGTTATATCACTGATTCAGATGTATAGCTAATTTTTTTCCTGCCTTGTCAATATCTTATTTTATGCTTAAAAAAAAAAAAAGAAATTCCTTTAATTTAGTTTGATTGTTCATTATTGTTTTTTCTTCGATAAAATAGTATAAAATTGAATCTTAATTATTTTTATTTCAGTCAACCAGAGCATTTTCAATTCTTATATATAAAATGAGTTGTGTGAACCAACCCAAGTCAAAGTTTTTGATTCTCCAGTTTTTACCAAGATCTGCTGTACACAAGGTATTAATTGTGATCTCGTTTTATGTAATCTAAAGATATTTTAAGATTGATTGTGAGTAAGTATATGGAAGCAATTTTGAAACAATTGAATGTTTTTTATTTTCAGTATTCTGTTCCTCCAGTTCTTGGAGTCCTGCAGATGATGGCTAAAGAAACTGATTTAAAAGCTCAGGCAATTTATTTGATGCTTCAATTATGGAAAAGGCAAACTCGCTGTTTTCCTCATCTTCATACATTGTTATCTGAAAATACCAAGTCTTTTACATTTGATTCTGGAGTGAATGAAATTTTAATTGCACAAGCTGCCTCCATACTAGAAATCTGTTCTATCGAGTATGACATTTGTGTTACATATTTTCTGTGTTTGCAGTAGATTTTATATTATGTATCTCATATTAAGACTAAAAGTGCCAGAACTTAATTAGGATTTTTCATATTTAAACTGTAAAACTTTTTCAACAAAACACTTTGTTTACATTAGTAAAATTACTCCCTATGTGTCTTTGTCTGGACATGTATATACATTTATCGTATATATTATTTCTGTTGTCAACATCCCTTTTTCTAAGAATATACAAAACACAGAACGATGAATGAGATCCCATATGAAAAGATTTTGAACAGGCAGCTGACATAGTACACTTAGATTTCTTTAAAACCTGTTTTTTGATTAACAATTTCTTTTAATTAAAAATTAAATCGACATTGTTTTCATAAATGAAATGAAAGGTTTTCTCAAATCAGTGTTGCCACAAAAATAAATACTGCATATCAGATGACGTCATCTTATAATGCAATTAAAATACGATTGTTAATTTACTTCTTGCGCATACTTTTTGAAAAAATATTGAGCTTTTAATCAGGTTTTTATTTAATTTTTATGTGTGCGTCACCTATTGTTTATTTGTTTTCTTTGTTTAATTATGGCTTTGTATATGCGTACTGTATCGGAGCACCAGTAGATTACGTAATTTAAGGATTATCTTCCATTTGGATATACAGTTCGTTAGGATTCACAAAATTAGTAAGTATTTATTTTTTAATATTTCATTAAGCTGTTAGTACGCCAGCGAAATCTGACGTCACTTAAATGGCTGCTGGACCACAAAGTTTGAACATCTTACGTTTAAGTTCCCATAGGCTTGCAAAAAAGTGGTGTTCCAAATATTGATTCATGTATTTAAGGCTTTTCTGGAACAGTTTTGTAAAATCTGAGGAAATGCTTTCATATGAATTCCCTAAACGTCTAATTCAGTGTTTCATTTTCTTTATAATTCATTTTTTTCTATTGTCAACATCCTTTTATTTTCTATATGCACATAGAAAATATACAACGATGAATAAGGTATCATTTGAAAAGTTTTTGAACAAGTATCTGAGATAGTACACTCACATTTTGTTAAAACGCGTTGTTTGATTTAAAAAAAAAAAATCAGTTAATTAAAAATCAGTGCTAAAATGTACCAGGAAATAATCTCAAAGATTGCAGTGCAAAAGCTTCGCAAGGGTCCTTCTGGTATACATATATTACTTGTATATGTATATTTATAAACTTGAGTTCTAAAAGAATTGCACAAAAAGTTATAAAAGGAGTCTGTATTGATTTTGTTCTTACTTCATTGTAATACAAATTTAGACAAAAAAAAAAAAAAATATATATATATATCTTGTTTTATTGAAAATCTTTTCATAAATCTTTGTAAATAGGAACAATCCTGTTCTGAATTTCATATCCATTGGAGTAAATCAAAATACATATTTCATATATATTTTATAAATAATTCTTTTAAATTTCATTCAAAGTTATGTAAACATTATTTATTAAAAATTAAATTTGCTGTATTATTATGATTAGATTAGAATTAAATAACCAGTATCTCTCTGTTTTTAAACTATCAGTATTCTCTTAAGAAAAAAAGCTTAAATATGTAAAATTGTCTCATATGATTTCTATTCATAGCACTCTCTAAGTAAATACAATGAACTTCCACTAGTGTAGGCTTCCAAGGGTTGTCATTTTTCATTTACATTAAAATGGTATAAGCATTTAAATGGTGCAAAAATAATTCTTTATATTGAATAAATAGAATTCCGTTTTTAGCAGAAATAAAATAGGTTACAAACTTTTTGCTAAAAGTAAAACCTAGTAATTTTAGTAAAAAGGCAAGTTATTGACAATTTGTTAATTCATAAGAATTAATTACTCAAACTCAAGACAAACAAATATGTAAAGATATTTCTGTACTCACACAATTTAACTTAAGGGGCAGTAGGAACTAAAACATTGTTGCAATTGAGAAATTATTTTTCAAGAATTAAATTACTTTGTTTACATTCATAGATTCGGTGTGGATTACAGGCATTTGTGAATTACAGTTTTGCACATTAGCAGTACTGTACTGTATAATAAAGAAAAATAATTTTTTAAAGAAAAATATCGTTAACTTTTGAAAAAGATATCTATTTTATTTATAAAACAAATGCTAAGAACAGAGCCATTTCTGTATGTTTTGCCACACTAAGCAAGTACTGGAAAATGTCCCTTCCCTTTACTACCATTACTCTTTCTCCTAAAATTCTCCACCCTCTACTTTCTGCTATTAAAAAACAAATTCAATGTATAAATTTTTCCTCTTTTTTTTAATTCTCCATTTGCTCTTTATCTTTATTTTCTTTCTCTCGCTACATGATTCAATTTTTTTTTTTTTTTCACCATTTTATCACCCTTGGCAACCAAAATAGTCTTGCCTAATGGCAGAAACAGAGCCTGATTACCGAAAAAGCATGGGAAGCACAAACATCTGTCTAAGTTTTAAGAAGAACCCAAATATGTCTGAAAAATAAGTCATCCGGTTTCTAATTCTATTTATTTACACTGCACATTTTAAGTTTTTTTTGCATTAGGCAAAAAAAAAAAAAAAAAAAATCCACACTACTTCAGAAAACTTTTGTTCTCTGTCTGGGAAATCTGAACATGTTGTTAACCAATTATATGCATGGCATATTGATGGTCCTGGTTAGAAACTCCTGGATAACAGAACATACAACCAGCATCATGATTCTGTTTGGTGCCTGATGCGAAACACCTAGTTAATTTTTCTATTCATAGTTTGCACATAGTAGTGACAAGTATCTGCACCTATGAAGCCTATCGGCACCTATTCTAACTGACGCCATTTGGTGTGAAGGTACTGTCTGTGCCACCCTGGCTGTGTTTCTGCATACAACAACTATATAACTACCAACTAAACATACTCAGTCAGAACTGCCAAGTCTCCAGATTTTTGGATGCCAATATTTTTATACAAAATTTTTTCTTTATTCTTTCTCAGAATCTTCAGATTAAATAAAGCAAAATTTTCTCTGCAAAAATACAATAATATTCAAAAATTCGGAGACTTGGAAACTCTGCTCTATCAATTTTTTTTATGCAGTGATAAGTTTTCAAATATCCAGAATTTATGAAATTTTATCCAAATGTATGGAGTCTTGAAATGATACTGTGCTTCCCTTAACTTTAGAGGTTTATTGGGCTCTATCAATTTTTTTATGCAGTGATAAGTTTTCATATATCCAGAATTTATGAAATTTGGCTTTGGGTAGAAATGACCCTAGTTAAGAAATGTTATGAAATGAATGTTTACAGTTAAGTACATTATTAAAATATTTAAATAAATAGGATGCAAACTTTAAATAAATAGGATGCTTTAATAAAAAGGATTCAAACAAATTATTAAAGTAAAATCAATTTTAGAAAAATATGTCAAATTTAAAAGATAGCTTTTAGTAAACTAATTAAAATACAATAATAAAAAAAAAAAAAAAATTCATCAAAGTACTAAAAAAAATTAATACATAAACATAATTAACCCATTAACGGCCAAATTAATAATAATAGAACTACATTATCACTTGTCATATATTTTAGTATGTAAATGATTCTATGTAAGTTAAGCAAGAAATTTAAGAAATCCCTCCCCCTTTAGTTTTGAAATTACAGCCTAACCAGAATTAGTTGATTCTAAAAGAAATAACTGAGCTGAAAATAGGATTTTATATCTGTCTTCAAATTAATGAGGATGCTAAGCGTTAACTGATTAAGTTAAATATTTAGAAAAATTAAAAACTTGCATATCTCTTCATATTAAAGTGTTACTAGTGTTTACTATTAAACAATTTAAGTTTAAAAAAATTAAGTTTATGATAAGATTTCCTAAAATTCAAACTTATTCACGTATTCAAAGAACAGTTCTTTGTTTTCTTTTCTTTGATAAAATAACTATTAGGTGAAATAATAATAATATAAATTCTTGTAAACTGTATTAATGATTACTAAATGTAGTTCTTTAAGTTAAGCTAAAAAAGGACAAAGAAAAAAAAAGAAAGTTATGGAAACAAATTGTGGTACTTTTCCACTATAGGGGACTTGGCGTTTTCTTAAAAAGCTTGGTGCAATTCGGGATTTAAAAAAATGAGATTTGTTGCCAAATGATATAAACAGCTATGAAAACAAACCTGATGAACTGTTATGCATGTTTATACATATGTATTTATACATACATATGTATAAATATATATGTATACATAAATATTTTATTTATATATATATATATATACCGTAAAATCCCATTAATCCGCCCTTCCCGATTAAGCGCCCCTCTCTCACTTTGTAAACAAATAAAAAATTCAAAAAATCCCGAGAAAGCGCCTTCCCCTAAAAGAAATTTCACCGCGCAAGTCAAGATCAATACAAAAAAATTTAACTCGTAAGTGTTTTTTTTTTTTTTTTTTTTTTCCGACGGATTAGAAAGGCAAGACGATTCTTTGATATATCTCAATGTTTACAAACACAAAAGTAACATACACAACTTCAACTGTTGCCAATCTGAAAAAGCAATATAACCAAACGTTAGTTTTGCTGTAAATTTATCTCCATTGTGATATGAAGGTAATACAAATATCGATAGTGAAAGTTTCTCATGAAATAAGTTTAAAATGTGTATTTGATGTTGTGTGAAATGTTTTGATTAAAAAACAATCTATTTATTTTATCAAAGAATTTATAGTCGTATTTAACGTTATTATGAAAACCAATCACAAAAAAATTATCGATTGATTGATCAGTAGATGACGCCAAAGTCGAATTTGCAGCATATTTTGTGCTATCTTTGTGGCAGCAATGTTTTTCCTTTTAAAAATCTGGCAACAGTACCAATTCGCTCTGTATGTCTCAATTTTTGTGATTTGTATTATTTATTTAGCATTTATAGGTAAGAAATCATGATTTAAAAAAAAAACTTATTTAATCTTCCTAATTTACAACAGATTATTTTACAAGTATTTCAGGACATTTTCCACTGCAATTTCTCAGTGTTTTTTAATTATTTAAAATTATTAAGTTCCTTTTATTTTTCTGTTACCATATTAATGACAGATATTAGTATTATTATTTATCTAAATGCATTCCAGTTTCAAAGCTTCTGAAATCCAGAATTTTCTGTAATCTGAAATCGCCATTAATCGTGAAGTTATACTGTTTTTCTATTTCGTATATCTTTTTTTTTTTTCAATGTTTTTCTTTTGTAACTTTATTAAAATAATGCATACTTTGTGACGATCGGCCATTAGCATCTCCCCCCCCCCACTACCACCCATAAATATCATATACTACAATTTTAATAATGTGTAAGCATCCCTCTCTGATTATTTTACGATTTTCCATCGCGTTTAGTGGGGATGGATTAACAGGATTTTACAGTATATATATATGAAAGGATAAAAAGTAAAACCCTTTTAAAATGCAAATTTTAAATTAAAAAAAACCCCAAAAAAATTTCTAACTTCATAAATCCGTATTAAATTTAAGTTACCCCTGTTATCTTGGTTTCCTAACCTCACAGTTATTACGTTCATCCATCATTTTCAATCTCTCTTTAAGTTAAAAAGTGCTGAGTATTATGCTTTTTGCAGTCACTTGCGGTTTTTCTATGTGACCAAGCTCTGCAGGATTTGGTGTTGTTGGAAACCCGGGCAACATGCAAGAGCTAAATAACCAATTAACTGTCTTTCTCCTCCTATCCTCAGTAGTGCATTCTAGCAAAAAAAAAGTTTTAGTTAAGCTCCAACAAAAAGCGGGAGCATGCCGTTTTCGTGGGCTTTTTTCCATATCTACCTGCTAAGAAGAATTGTAGTCGTCATCCCATCAGTCCCAGTCCGAAAATGCTATCTTCAATAGGCTAGGCTCGGTATTCCACAAGATGAGCCCACAACATCGGCTCTCACAACCCCTGGGTCTGACTAAAAAGGAGTATGTAATTAAAAAGGAAATAAAGTCAGATTCCAGGAAAAAACTCTTTTTACTTCGACACAACTACACACCCGTCCACGGAAAATTCGAGATATGTAACAAGAACATGTGAATTCACATATCATTACATATGTTATTGTTTCTTATGTGCAATTAACTTCTGTTTGTATATAAGAATATAAAATGGCTTCTTAATATTAAATACATTGCATAAATATTGAAAAGATTGCTTCTGTATATGAAACAGTGAATAGCATGGATGATTGTGAGTTCATGAAAAAATACCTGAAATTTTAGCAAGAAAACGTTTCCGTAGGAAAGAAGGGTGAGGGAACGTATAATTTATTGCAGTTATGTCAAATTATGAAAAATATGAATTTTAATTATGTTTAGCAATTATATTAAATTGATATTTTAGTCTTATTTTATGAATTTAACTATCAGAAAAACTGGAATTTTGGTACTGAAAATGCAAAATATACCTGAATTGAGGTATATAACATGAACTCAATCACCCCTGGAATAGGTTGCCAAAATTCCTTCTTTCTCCAAGGCTATTTTGTCTGTCTGACCAAGGCCTTTATACCGGAAAAGTGCTCTTGTCATCACAGTGAATTTTTAATATTTGATTTTTTCCAGTCTGTTATTTGTGCAGTTGATGAGAAATATAATAGATATGTAAGTAAACACTGGAATTCTAGTAAAATCAAAATTAATATTATTGATATTGATATGGGCCTCTAAAAATGAATGCATTAACTAACTAGACAACTGAAATTTTGCTTTTTTGTTGTTGTTTTACACATATGTCTAAAATTGGGAACTGTGTTACATACTTATTAATATTGTTAATTTTATTTTGAATGAAATCATTTTGCAAATGCATAGTCATTCAAATTATTAATTTGTAGAGATTCAATTTTTTAATATAATCTAATCTTTTTTAAGTTCCTGTTCAGTATAATTTTAAAATATACATTACTGCATAGTTATATGTAAGATGGTATATTTTATATACATTATTTATATTAATTGAAAGTTATATATATTTTTAATTACTTGTGATTTATGCACATTATTTATTTGTATATTCTCTAATTATTCCCTTTTGGAATATAGACCTGAAAAACATGGGCATGAATTTTTGAATGCTTTGTCTGCTATTTTCAATAAATGCATTGATGAAGCAAGCACATCTGTAGCTTGCTTAGCTATAAATGGAATAATAACTCTCTGCAAATCTGAGGTAAATTTACTCATAATATTCCTAGTGGTTAAGTTTTATATGAAAATTGTTTATTTAATCTCAGATCCAGTTAGTAAAATTTTTTTATGCTTACTTTATTAATTTATAAACTTCTTGGTTTTGCCACAAAAATAAGTAATGATAATAATAATAATTATTATTATATTTCAAAGGTGAGAGCAGAGGCTAGTCTGGCTTTTTCTCTCATAGTTCTTACATATCCTGTTGTCTAAAGATCTATTCTTTTGAAACAGCGTCTACATTGCTTTTTATATGCTTTTATTTAACTTGGTTAATAATTGGTTATTTGCATGTAAAGGATATATATGTCATTTTTCACCTACTTCCTGATATGCCAGAGTTCTAGAAATTGTGTTGGATGTTTCTGATGCCAATATCATATTTTCATAACTTAATTATCCATTAATAGATTAATAATAATTAAACTAGTAAATCTTCAGATCAAAGGCCTCAATGTGAATTTTGTAAGACATTTAAATTTTCATTTCACTTCACATAATATCTTAACATCTGGAAATCTGCAATTTAATAATGTTTGATTATATGTATATTTCAACCCAAATCAGTACAAAGCAATGGCGACAGGAAGGATACTTTTCATCATGGCTGCATTTCATACATTTTATATTGTTATGTACTTCAGCTTTCTACTGAAGAGCTTGGCCGAAACTACTCTGCTTATTCATTTTGTCAGTGATGTTCCAAAATGTTCATTTGCAATTTAGTTGCAGTACATTCACTCATGTGTAGACATTTAAATCTATTCCATAATCAAGACCCTTGCCAAATGGCATATTTTTAGCAAGTGTGATTTGCACCATAAAGTGGTTTTTGGAACAGTTCTTTAATGATATCTACATTCATTTTAAATTATATTGTTGCTAGCATCACCCATGTTTGATGATAAATTTGTTCATTGATTCAATTACAGAAGATTGGCTATTTTATGTTTTATTTAAACTTTTTTCCCCCAAATCTTTATAATTTCGAAAGCCATAATGAATGAATTATTTATTTTATTTTATTTTATTTTTTCTGACGCAGTATGAAACAGAGTGGCTAGGAAACTGGTGAAGTAAAAGAGAAACTATTTTTGATTAACAAAAATATAAAATTGAAAAGTTAAAATGCTTTATATTTTTCAAACAGATGCACAAAATTCCATCAAAAAAATATAGAGATAATTTAGAATGTCTGGCATATGTATTGAGAAAATTTCAGGCTAATCAGAATAATTTAAAAACACCATTAGGAAATTGTAGCATCCATAATTTAACATTTAAATCAATTATCGAAATGCATCATTTTCATTTCAATGAATGGTAAAATTTGAAAATTGTGTAAATTCCCATAGAAAAACATTATGAAGTATAAGAAAATGTTCTATATTTTTTGAACAAATAAACCAAATTTAACTGAAAAGTATACAGCCATTTCACGTACCTTCCTATGTACCTACCTAATTACAGACTAATTGCATGCTTTTTGGCACCAGTTATCACAAGACATGTAGACAAACCCAAAAACAGACACCAAAAACTTTTCAGGTCTCCACAGTAAGCCTGATATTTCTGCCACTATAATTATATGTTGAGAAAACAATTTAGAAACCTAGAATAGATGGATTAAAAAAAAAAAAAAAAAATATTTTCTTTTGTCATATCTTAAAAAAAAAAACTGAGCAAAGATTTTTAAAAATGTTTGAATATATTACTATATGACTCAACAATAAATATATGTTTGTTACAATAATGTAACATTTGCAGGAATATAAAAATGCTTCTTTTTCTTTCCTATTGGCATATCTTAAAAGAAACTGAGCAAAGATTAAAAATTTTTAGGTAGCTTTCAATACAAAAAAGTATAAAGCTACCTATTGCAGCCGTTCGGAGGAAAGCAAATTCCGGAAAATTTCGATATATTTTCACCGATCATGACCCCCAGACCTCAAAACCTCCCTCCGTTCAAATGTTGATATATATATATATATATATATCTGACCTATGTCATACGATAACGCTCATATTTATAAATCAATTTCGATGAAACTAATTGGGTGTATTAAGCTCACCAATGTCTCGACCGAGTTCGTTGGCCAGCTTGGTCCGCCATTTTGTTTCAAGATGGCGGCCATTTAAAAATTTAAAACTAAAATAAATATACAAAAAAGTTAAAAATTCAAATTTATTTTTTGCTTAAGTGTTAGGCCTTGATACAAGGATTCCGGAGTATTTTTTGTTTTACCTCTATCTTAAAAAACGGCTGAGATACAGCAGTTTGAAATCTAGGGTGGCAGACATTTTGAAACAAGACAGCACATTACAAAAATCCAACGATTAATTTATAAGTTTTAGTGAACGCGACTTCTCGCAAATTATTTTCTTTCATTGTTGTAATCATTTTCCCAATCATACGTATAAAACTATATATTCATATCCGTTAGCGCCAAATTCTCGCCAAACTTGGCGACATTTGGCGAAATATCGCCAAATTTGGCGACCAAAATAAGTTTTCGTAAATGAAGTCAATTTGGCTATAGCTCAATAATTTGGCAAATTTCTTATTCAAATTCAGTATTGACGAATCTTTTGTAAACGGTTTCTTTGCATTTTAGCTTGCTGTTTTCGAGTAACATTAGCTAAAATTTTAAAACAAAGATATAGGAAAGCTACCTTTTCCTCCCGGTACAGGCCGGAAGGACTTTTTTTTTACTATATTACCATGTGAATCATAATATAAAAATGCTTTTTTCTTTTTTTAGGGTTTCGTTCATCTCACGAAACCCTATTACTCCCGCTCCGTTGTCTGTCCATCACAGAGCCATTATCAGAAACTATGTAACTTACAGATTTGAAACTTTGTGTATATCTAGCTGAATACCAATATGAAGCTCAAAATATTAAAATTTTAAAAAATCGCATTATTTTAATAAATAGAGATTAAAAAAAAACAAAATTCTAACAGCCTTTTCCTATTAAATTTAAACATTTTTCGTTAAAGCAGTTGCCAAAAATTAAAAATCCACAATGAAATTTTTTCTACAATAATTAATTTTCTATTGGACGATTTCCTCGAGAAAAATGAAAATGAAATAAAAAGTTTCACCAATTGAAAAAATATTAATATGAAATAAAAATGATTGACGTCATAGTGGTAATAAAACGGAAATTTTCAAAGATTTCTCAATAATGCAAGGAGTATGAGTATGTGTATGTACACAAAGTTGATTAATATCACGTCATTAGAGAATTAAAAAGAAAATCTGACTATTGGAAGTTTAACGAATTTTTCAAATGTTTGAGAATAATACAAAGCGAGTATCAATATGAGTAATAGAGAATAGTAAATATATGAGTTTGAGAAACATACTGAATCATGATAAAAATCAGATTATGGAAATATTCTCATATTTTAAAATTTTGAAGGTGTACAAGATGATTAATTTTGAAATTATTTTTTTAAATATCGCATTTAGTCTGCATGACAGATAGTATTATGACAGAATATAATAACGGGCTGGTTTAGATATTCGAAAAAACGAAAAAATAGACCGGTAAATTTTTACATTATGAAAAACATTACTTTTTTTTTTTGTTGCTAAATGAAATTTATTTGGATTTATTAAAGAAAGGAAAAAGTGTTTTGAAAGGAATATTAAACGAAACCCTTTGAGCGATCTTCGATCACACCTACCCACTTGTTTTCTTTTTTTACCTGCTGCCATATCTTAAAAAGAAGCTGAACAGAAATTCAATTTTTTAAAATAAATTTGCAAGTTTGCACTTCCTACCAAGCATAAATAAAAGCAGTGAATTTTCCATGATTGAGATCCTCAACAAAATCCTGTAATGTAACAGACATGTTTTGGAACAACATGAACTGCAATCATGAACTTAATTGTGATTTTTAAAATAAACAGTGAAAGTGTATAAAAGCATGTTTTTTTACAAAATTATTTTTACTTTATATTTAATCCAGATCAAAAAATTATTGATGCTCGGGAAGGGGAGGAACTATTGCTATTTAACACATTGACTATTGAGATGAAATTTCTCAGTACTACTACCAACACACCCAGACTAGCTAACCAAACTTTGTTATCAACATATGTAAAGAGTTTTTAAAAAATAGATTAGAACAATGTTAGAGTCAGTAAAGTTTGTTTGAAAGAACATTTTCTATAAACTTTTTTATTAGGTACATAATTAAATAAAACTGTCTATCATTCACATCCTTGGTTAAAAGTAAATGAGACAAAAAAAAAAAAAAATCTTAACAAATAAATTAAAATTGAAAGATCTTTTGTGAGACAGCTGTGTTATGAAATATCTATTGAATAAATTTCCCATGTCCTTTGTAAATTCCATTAATTTCCATTCCAAGTTATTTTAGCATTTTATAATACAGTTATAAATCATCAGGTGAATCACAGCCTTCTAATCACTTTAATTTTCCAAACACAAAACACCCAGATTTTTAATTAGATGATTTTAGTCATTTTTGAGAAAGGTAGATATTTTTACCTGAATTTTTTCAATTCATTTATTTATTTTTAGGAAAATGATTTTTTTTTTTTTTTTTGTACTTATGTATTATCTGTGCTAAGAAGATAGATTGCCAAAAGTGGTTGACAGTTGCCAATCGCCAGTCACGTTCAAAACAGCAGAAACTCCACCCTACATTTTTTAAGTAAAGCCATAGTTATACTCATTAGCATAAAACCTCTGCCTATATTGTATGCTTTCTAGAATATTTATGACTACAGCATTGAATACCAGACAGTAATTTAGTATACATTAATTAAATTCATAACATCAGATTTTGCAGCTTTTAGAGATAGAAGATGGTAATTTTATTTCCAGAGGGATATTATCCCCACCAGAATAAATATAATATACTAGCGGACTACGCCCACTGCGCTAGTCGGTTTCTCCAAAAGAACCTTGAATCAAACGAAATATATCGGTGAATTTAACCTTGTATTTTAAAGTAATCTGTACCTTTACCTGGAATATCCTAAAATAACATAAAAACAGATATTTATTTCACTAAGTTGTGTTTTTTTAATACAGTATACTATTACGTTTACAATTTTCCATTGATTTATATGTTTTATAGCTACATTTTTTAATAACGTGAATTAACCTATATTATTCACAACTAAAAAGAAATGGCTCATCTAGTATTTGTCGAAAAATTAAATAAAAATCATGCACTCGTGACATCCTAATTCACTTTTATATTTTAACAAAATAATAAGGCTACTATAATTTGTGATTCGTGCTGACACATTGCTGTTATCATTATTTTTTTACGTGTGAAGTTTTCGCTATGGCATTGTAAAATTTGGTAATTTTTGAAATTCAATATTTGAAGAATGGCATAATCAGTGGATTTGAAATTTATGTCAAGAAATATAATTTTTTTTTTTTTTTTTTACCTTTTTAACGCAGTTTGTCTAACAATTTTCTGACAAATACTTTTCGAGCTATTAATTTTTTCAGTATCTTCAAATGTTGCATTTTCCGAGATTAATCTGTGGCAACGATTAGCGAAAATCCCATTCGTCAACAACGCATAGCTTTTTATTAAAGAGGATACATTCTGTATACATACTATATCTATGAATATATGTATTGTACATCTATACATCATCATATCATATAGTAATATATAAAGCTCTCTGCAATTGCCTTTAATGTTACAACTATATAATCTATACTGATAAAAGAAAGATGTTTATCTGTCCATGATGGTTGGAAAAATCTATTGCATGTAGAGGTCTGAAAATTTGGGTGAGGATAGTCCAAAGGCAGGTCCTGATGCACCTGAGATTCAGATTTTTCATTTTCTTTAATTAACTGAGATATTAATTAAAAACCACAACAAACGCTCATCAAAAATACATTGTTCTTCTCAAAAGGGCACTTGGTGCCACTTCCAGAAGATTGCTAGCAGTGAAGATCCAATAGCTATTAATGACTTTTTTTTTTTTATGTGTTTCAAAGCCCCCATCAGCTAAACCATATCATATATGAAATATATATATACGGAAATTCCATACTTTTTACTTTTGAATGGCACAATTCATTTAAAAATATACGAATTTTAACCCAGTCAAAAAAAGAAAGAAAGGTCTTTTTAGGGTTTTATTCATCTCACGAAACCCTATTACCCCCGCTCTGTTGTCTCTCCGTCACAGAGCCATTCTCATAAAGTATGTAACTTACAGAGTTGAAACTTAGTGTATAAATCTGAATAGCAGCTGTGAAGAGCTCAAAATATAGATAAATAGAGATAAAAAACCAAAATTCTAACAGCCTTTTCCTATTAAATTGAAACATTTTTCGTTATAGCAGATGCCAAAGATTTAAAATCCACAATGAAATTCTTTCTACAATAATTAATTTTCTATCAGACGATTTTCACGTGAAAAATGAAAATGAAATAAAAAGTTTCACCAATTGAAAAAAAGATAAATATGAAATAAAATTGATTGACGTCATAGTCGTAATAAAACGGAAAATGTCTAAGATTTCTCAATAATACAAGGAGTATGAGTATGTGTAAGTGGACAAAGCAGATTAATATCACGTCATTAGAGAATTAAAGGGAAAATCTGACGTCATATAGGAAGTTTAACTAATTTTTCAAATGTTTGAGAATAATACAAAGCGAGTATCAATATAAATAATAGAGAATAGTAAATATATGAGTTTGAGAAACATATTGAATCGTGATAAAAATCTGATTATGGAAATATTCGCATATTTTAACATTTTGAAGGTGTACAATTTGTTTAATTTTGAAATTATTTTTTTAAATATTGCATTTAGTCCATATGACGGATATTATTATGACAGAATATAATAGCGGGCTTGGGCTGCTATCCGGCTGGTTTAGATATTCGAAAAAAGGAAAAAATAGACCAGTAAATTTTTACTTTATAAAAAACATGACTTTTTTTTATGTTGTTGCTAAATGAAATTTGTTTGAATTTATTAAAGAAAGGATAAAGTGTTTTGAAAGGAATATTAAACGAAACCCTCTGAGCGATCTTCGATCACACTTACCCACTTTTTTTTTTTCTCTCTCTGGGGGTGCGGGGGATCTCCTTTTTTTGAAGAATGTATCGGTTTGACTTTTAGAGATATGGAAAAACAAAAAATACCCACTTAATCTGTATACCTTTTTCTCTACAGCTTTGCAATCTGATTTAAAAAATGCAAATATTAACCTTCTCAAAAAATTTGCGACCAGTTACTTTAAAAAACCAGTTACTTTGCGACTCCTCGAGACACTCTTTTTTTTTCTAGGCTAAAAGTAACTAAATGTCAGTATTTTGACACAAAATTTTATTCACATTCTTGGGACACTTAATTTATATCACATACAAAAAATCTCGAAACATTCGAATGCTTAGAATAATTTAAAAAAATAAAATCTGTTGCATATTCACTCAGAACTTGAATACACTGGTGGCTTTTGCTCATGTTTTTACAACTAAATATCAATATTTTTGCACAAAAATTATATGCAAGCTTCAGAAACATTATATTTATAACTAGTAAAAATTTCAGAGTTTGGACAATAAGAATTTTTTTTTTTTTTCAATATTAAATGACCCAATGTGAAAGAAAAAGTGAGAAAAAAAAACATTTCATACAAGCCCTTTTACCACTAAATATCAAAATTTTTTCACAAATGTTTTACACAAACTTTGAAAATATTGTATTCTTCATAATTAATAAAAATTTCAAAGAATTTGGACAATAAGAACTATATTAATACTAACCCCTTAATCGTCGTGCCCGATACATTCACGAGCAGTGCAGACTACTTTTAATTCAAATTGTTTGATTTCCACCAGATTTATAAAATAGTTTAATTGGTTTTATTCTCGCAATATTTTACCTTCCATTAAATAAGGCGAATATTTCTAATTAAAAAAGTTGGTGGCAATCAAGCAATCTGAATTTTAAAGAAGTAGCCTATACTTATCGGTTGCGATGATTAAGGAGTTAATGGCCTGATGTGGGATGAAAATATGTGAGTGTAAACTGCCAAAGGCAGTGAGGCCTCCAACATTAAATTTGTATAGAAAGATTTTCCTTAGCACTGATTTTATGTATATTTAATGTTATTATCATGGGGACCTGGGCAACACTGGGTCGGTCAGCTAATATTAACTATGCAGTTGCAATGTAGAAAAAAAACAAAAAAATTTAAATGATTGTTATAATTTGTATTATGGGCATTGTTGACATGGCATATCTTCCTGGCATAAATAATCAAGATTAAAAAAAAGTTTAATTAAGATTTTGGAAAAATTTAACATATTATTAATGTATATTTACAATAACTTGAAAATTATGACTTTTTTTTTAATTATTGCCCTTTTGTAAACCTATGTTTGATCTTCTACTTGAATATCTTATTTTAGACATTTAATATTTAAAGAAAAAAATCTGAGTCTATAACCCATTTCTTTGTAAAAACAATATTTTTTATTCCATTGCTGTATTATTAAATTGTGTGCTTGATTATGTTATTTTAAATCCTAAGGTAATAAATGAATATAGTTATCTATAGTAAGCAGAACATTGGCACAAGTGGTGCGTTGATGCTGTAATTGGCCAAGGTTTTAAAATGTTCAAAAGCAAAATAAAGATAACTGAAAAGTTTCTAAGATATTGATGAAATAATAACAAACAAAAGGAATTAAACTCAATCAAAATTTATTCAAGTTATAAAGTAAAACCAAGTTAAAAAATAAAATACATATCTCCAATATTCCAGAGTCAAAACGATGTCACATTAACATTTACTCTATATCTTCATTTGTCGAAAACAGAATTCTTAAAACTTACATAATATATATTGAGACCTTTAAATTTACATATCATATTCCGGAAGTGAAAAACTGGAGCACCAACGATAAAACTATGAAAAAGATTCTTTAACAAATTTACTTTAATGAAATTAAGTTCATTACCAAATTAACTTAATGAAAAACAAAATTACTTTTAATTAAATATTTTAAATAAAACTCAAAAGAAACATTTAATTTACTTTAATAATACTCTCAATAAATAAACTCAATTATGTAAAAATAAATATTAACATTTAATAAATTCCATTAATGTAAAACCAAACTTTAATTAAACATAAAACAATATCTTTCCTCTCACTTCCTGATCCAATGCCTTTATCCTTCCAAACACAACCTCCATTCATCAACTTGTCAGTAACGGCCAACCGTACCTGGTCGACCACGAAACAGTCGTACGTTGAACCGCCGGACAAAACATGCCACTCCAGGGTACTATCTGTACTATTAAGTAACGGTCCCAATGGCAAACGATCTATCGATATAAAGTGCTATTCCTTGAAGCCCAAAACGAATCACCGTATTTGGTGTTTCAATAGCAAAACGATAACAAGTAATTTCGGCTTCCGAAATTACTGATGCGAGAATAATAGACAGAACGATGTCAACATACTAAAAAATGGAATCACGTTCTGAACTATTAAAATACCGGTAGTCTTTTGACAACATGAAAGCCAATATCAAAAAGTCTAAAAACCATGAAACCAGGACAAAGAGAAAAGCATTACTCACTTTAAATAAAAACATTCTATCTAATGAAAAACTAAATCAAAATATATGTGAAATTAGCTGCATGAAATAACACAAGAAAAAGCTGCCCTTTTATTAAATAACTATTGCTCTAAAAGGTTTCCTTTAAAACATGATGAAATCAAATCGTTCATTTTCCAAGGACAAAAAACATTCTTTCAAACATTTCTCCATTTGCAGATCCCAATTCACTTAAGAACAAAACCAACTTCCTTTCTATTTTCTCCACATCACAGCACAAGTTAAAATACTTCCTCAGTTAAAACAACACAGACAAACATCACCAGACAAAATACATTTAAAAACAAACAACAGAGACAGCTTCCAGCCAGCTAGAAGATAACAACGCACGACTGCCTCTCTCTTAAATACTTGGTTGCCTCGTGTCTGAGCTGATGACGTAATCTCCTCATCCTACAGCAAACAGGTCACTTCCGGCTTCTTGAAGGTTACGTGACGATCGATTACGGTCACAGGTAGAAACTGCAGGTGGAAGCAGATTAGAACCACCTGCCACCAGCTGCCGTAATCATTTGTATCGTGACGTAATCGATCCGCCGAAAAAGAAAAACCGTGAGAAATGAGAAGACACAATCAAAGTAAACAAGCTTGAACGATGTACTGAGGAAGCAAAAACGAGATGTAAATAAAACTAAATGAAAGAAAATAGAAGTAAATGGAAAAGCCTGAAGCGTTAGAATAGACAATATGGCCAAATGGTAAGTAACTAAATAAAGATATTTTTAATTTAAAACCATATGAATTACTTTAAATAAAAATATGCTTTCATACTGTAAACCAAAATTATTGAACTGAAGGATTTAATTACTTAAGTATGACTAAACTTATTACTGGATATAACTGAATAAAGTTAAATATTAAATAAACAGAATAAATATAATAAGGCATGAATGGATGAATTAGGTCAATTAAGATATGATTTGAATGAGTGATAAGAACTGAAAAGAATTAGCTTAAGGGAAAACTATCTAGTTTTTCCAACAGATTACTGGTTCTGTTAATAATATCTTGAAAAGTCATTCAATTTTCAAAGTATGCTGAATCATTTTGACATACTGCCTTAAAATTTGCTTATAAAATACTATTAACTTTTTATTTTTTTATTTTGCCTGCCATGTTCTTTGATATCCAAAAACTGACTATATTTGTATCTCAGTATCTCTTTAATATTAAATTACAGATTAAATAGGCTCATTATGTCTTTTATATTTGAAATCGTGCAATAAAAATATTGTAGGGAAAAATGATGTGATGGTTATCATTGTCTGTAATAATCCTGTAATTTGTATCTTTAATATTAATTTCTACGTTTATCACTTTCTTCGATCTTTACAAGAAGAAAGTATTGGATTCATGAAAATTTTCGACGGATTTATACGTTTTAGAAGATCCTGAACATGATTTGACTGCTTTTAGAAAATGTCTGTCTGTCTGTATGTGACAAACATTTTGTGGCCGCTCTATCTCAAGAACTAATGCACGAAATTTAATAAAACTTTAGATTCAGTTCTGATATAAATTGGTGCTGATTAGTTTTTGGTGAAAATTGCCCAATAGGTGGTGCTACTATGCTGCATTTTTCGTGAATTTCGCAATAGCTCCAGAGCTGCCAACTGCTACAAAAAATCGTAGTTGCTACGATTTTGAGTCACAAACTACGATTTTCTGCAAAAAAAAAAAAAAATGCAAATTTTGTCACAGGGTCACTCGAAAAATCACGAATTTTGTCACAGGATCACTCGAAAAATCACGAATTTTGTCACAGGATCGCTCGAAAAATCACGAATTTTGTCACAGAAGCACGCGAAAAATCACGAATTTTGTCACAGGATCATGCGAAAAATCACGAATTTTGTCACTGATAAGAAATATATTTGCACTTCTTGTCACCGTACATTAAATATTCATTGGGTTTATTTACTTTGTTTACTTTTAACATGGATATATTTTTTAGTGCAATAATCTTTATTTAAATCATTTATTTAAAATATATTTTTCACTTTGACTTGCTCCTGGTTCATTTCTAAATTATTCTGGTTTCACATCACGTTTTTATTTTCATTCCGTATCTAAAGTCTACACATCGCATTTGTACAGTTTTCGTATGTCACGATCCCAGCCTTACATCGTTTTCGTAAATAGAGCAGTTCTTGTATCCGCCACTAGATGGCGTCGATCATCGTTTGCCGCCCATCGCTTCTGCATCTCGCGTAGCGATGTCGTACTTCTGGGTGTGCCTATTTCAGTGCGTGGGATCGTGCGTAATAGTCCTATTATTGTCTGGCTGTTTTAGATATAAAGCGATGTTTTCACCCTTGATTCTCAGTTTCGTTTGGTTTTCGTTTTTAGTCTCGTTTGGTCTTGCCTCGTCGTTTACTTTAGTTATTGCTTAAGTTCGGCATTATGTGATAGTCATTATATTTGTTCACTGTCGTGTATCGTCCATGTATTCGTCTACGTAAATAACAAGATATCACAATGGTGAAATATTTCCTAAACAAGTCCCGTTCATATGCTGAAATAGTTTTTATATAATAGGCAGTAATCAGGGCTAAGCTGTAATAATTATCCTTTAAACGACATCGGATGAACTGTGTCTTTTCAAGAAATGGTTTCCATCACATCGTGGTTTTTTTAAGGAAGTCCATTACGATGGCTGACCTTGAGTAGCGTATGCTCTGAAAAGGGTTAAGCCGAGTTCTATTTCTTTTCATCATAAGTACTCGCCGGTTGTCGTTTATCATGGAAATGCTAAACAGGCATAATATATTTAATTAGCCAAGTTCTCTTTTGATCCTACATCAGTTTAAGCTTATCGTCATACCTCCATCTGATATTTTGAACATATTCAATAGATATTTACCGTGAAATCAGTGCTAACCATGCTTTGGGCCATATGTCATTCAAGTGTTGCTCTATATGTGTTCTTTCAATCATCATTTAGTATCGCCGTATTAATTGTTATGAAGCCGTTTTTATTTCGTTCGTCGTATGTTAAAGTAATTTATACTTAATAAGTAGTTATTGTTTGAAATACTTTTTCAGTTATATTCAATGTTTAATTCATGTTTAATGTTCTAATAAATATAATTTAATTTTAAATATTTTTGTCATTCTTTCAAACGTTAAATATCATAGTTTAATTAATGAATGCTTTTTACTTTAACTTTTCCATATCGGTAAAAGGGTGTTCAGCCATTATACGTTTTCCACTGTAAACTTAAATTAATATGGCTCTGCTTGTTTTAATATATCTGTTTTTACATTTAAACGTTAATTTAAATCCATCAGTCACAAGATCGCGCGAAAAATCCCGAATTTTGTCACAGGATCGCGCGAAAAATCCCGAATTTTTGTTGGAAAAACTGGATAGTTTTGCCTCTGCTAATTCTGTTTAGTTCTTATCACTCATTTAAATCATAACTTAAGTGACCTAATTCATCAATTCATGACTTATTATATTTATTCTATTTATTTAATATTTAACAGTTTATTCAGTTATATTCAGTAATTAGTTCAGTCTCATTTGAGTAATTAATCCTTCAGTTCAATAACTTCAGTTGACAATATGAAAGTATATTTTTATTTAAAGTAATTTCATACAGTTTTAAAGTAAAAATATCTTTATTTAGTTACTTACCTTTTGGCCATATTAGTTATCCCAACTCTCCAGACGTTTTCCATTTACTTTCATTTCGTTTTTATTTACATCATGTTTTTCGCTTCCTTCAGACATCACTAACGTATGTTTTCTTTGATCGTCTCCTCATTTCTCGCGGTTTTCGGCAGATCGATTACGTCACGATACAAGTGAGTACAGCAGCTGATGACAGATGGCTCTGATAATCTGTCTTTACCTGTGTCTCTACCTGTGACCGTAATCGATCGTTACGTAACCTTCAAAAGGCCAGAAGTGACCTGTTTGCTGCAGGATGAGGAGATGATGTCATCGACTCGGACACGAGGCGGTAAGGTATTTAAGGAAAGAGGCGGTTGTGTGTGGGGTATCTTCTAGCTGGCTGGAAGCCGTCTCGGTTGTTGTTTTAGTGTTTGTGTCGTCTGGAGATGTTTGTTTTTAATGAGGAAGTGCTTTTAACTCGTGTAGTGATGTGTCATAGTTAATGAAATGGAAGGTGACGTTGTTTTTCAATAAGGTTGGATCTGCAAATGAAGAAACATTTTTCTTTTGAAGAATGCCACGTATTTTGTTTTCGGAAGTGAACTTTTGGATTTCATCATGTATTAAAACAACCTGTTTTAAAGAAATAGTTGGATAATAGAACAACAGCTTTTCTGGTGTTATTTCGTACAGCTAATTTAATATACATTGGTTTAGTTTCTTGGTGGATAAAATTGCTTTTTATTTAAAGTTAGTGGTGCTTTTCTTTTTATCCTGTTTTTCATGGTTTCTAGACTCTTATGATATTAGCTTTCGTTTTCATCAAAAAACTTCTGGTATTTTTAATAGTTCAGAATGCGATTCCATTTTTAGTATGTTGACACCGTTCTGTCTATTATTCTCGCATCGGTAATTTCGGTAGCCGAAATTACTTGTCACCGTCTAGCTATTTGAAACACCAAATACGGTGATTCGGTTTGGGCTTCAAGGAATCGTACTTTATATCAGAAGATCGTTTGCCATTGGGACTATTACTAAATATATAGTTAGTACCCTGGAGTGGCATGTTTTGTTCGGCGGTTCAACGTATGATTGTTTCGTGGTCGAGCAGATACGGTTGGCCGTTACTGACAAGTTGATGAACGGAGGTTGTATTTGAGGGGATGAAGTCATTGGATCGGGAATTGAGGAAAGATATTGTTTTATGTTTAATTAAAGATTGGTTTTACATTAATGGATTTTATTAAATGTTAATACTTATTTTTATATAATTGAGTTTATTTATTGAGAATATCATTAAAGTAAATTAAATGTTTCTTTTGATTTTTATTTAAAACATTTAATTAAAAGTAATTTTGTTTTCCATTTTAAGTTAATCTGGTAATGAACTTAATTTAATTAAAGTAAATTTGTTAAATGAATTTTTCCATCGGTGCTCCAGTTTTCACATCTTATTTATGAGATGTAAATTTAAGAGTCTCAATATATATTGTGTAAGTTTTATGACTTCTGTCTTTGACAAATGAAGATAAAAAGTAAATATTAATTGACATCGTTTTTGACTCTGAAATATTCGATATATGTATTTTATTTTGAACTTGGTAATTTGAATAAATCCTGATTAAGTTTAATTTCTTTTGTCTGTTATTATTTCATTTATATTTTAGAAACTTTCAGTTATCTTTATTTTTGTTTTTGAACACTTTAGAACCTTGGTCAATTACAGCATCAACGCACCATTTGTGCCGATGCTCTGCTTACTTCATTTAATTACCTTAGGGTTTAAATATATCAATTTTGTCAAAGGATCGCGCGAAAAATCACGAATTTGAGAAAAATATACGATATTTCTGGTTTTGGCAGAGTATAAAAAGGTAAGTTTTAGTAAAATACGTAGATTGGAAGCCAAGGCTGATTAAACAAAGTTCTATTTAATTACTGGAATAATGAGACATCACTTTAAATAGATTCAGTTCTTGTATGGGGAGTAAGTGATCGTGAAAACAACAGTGAAGAAAACTTGTAGTAGGATCTCAATTTTTATTAGTAATTCGATAAACAGCAAACAAGTAACAGATGACAAGATGAACAAACTTACGTAGTGTCGTCGGACATCTTTAAACATGGCGTTTTTCACAACAATATTACAGAACAAGACAACGTATTGAAGATTTACACATTATGATAAAATAACCTATCTCACACCTGAACATTCAAACTTTAATTAAAACTATCGAAGAACTAAAGACTAGTAAAAAGTTTAGCTTATAAACATCCATGGAACAGGACCAGCCTATTCCAAGTTTCATGAACATTATCTCCATAAAAGGAGATGAGAAAAAGACGGTTCTAAAGCACTGACATGGCGTATTTAAACGAAGTCGCGGATTCCACAGTCGGTCAACGCCCACTAGTGGAGCCAATCACGGACGAGCATTGAATTCGACTTGCTAGAATTCGATGAGAGTCGGTTCAAACCAACTAAAATGCTATGTCACCATCTGGCGGGAAAAATGTCTTGGATGGAAAAAACGTCAGTTCGATTATAGTTTCAACGAAAGTAGGTGGTGAAAGTTTACGATATTAAAGAAAAATGGCGTAATGCCGAGACGGCATTTTTTTGATAACTTAAATACTTTTAATGAAAGATAAAAAAAGAATATCATGGTAAGTTTAATTTATATCCTAACGATAATGAATAGTAAATAAAGTTATTATATCAATGAATATTATTGAGTGGCTGAATTTAGAATACATGTATGAATGAAATAAACTGTGTGGTCAGGTAATGTTTAATAACGGCAAGAGGCGATGAGATATGCTAATAAATAGCAACTTTTCTCATCAGAATTTTGTCACAGGATCGCGCGAAAAATCACGAATTTTGTCACAGGATCATGCGAAAAATCACGAATTTTGTCACAGGATCGCGCGAAAAATCACGAAGTTTGTCACAGGATCGCGCGAAAAATCACGAAGTTTGTCACAGGATCGCGCGAAAAATCACGAAGTTTGTCACAGGATCGCGTGAAAAATCACGAATTTCGTCACAGGATCAAGCTAAGAAATGCGAATTTTGTTACAAAATCGCTGAAAAAACGAGAATTTCATCAAAAATTTGGTGGGAAAAAGCAAATTTCGCCGAAAAAACGTGAATTTCATTCAACTGATTGCTGAAAAAATGCGAATTTCGTCAAAAGATCGTTCAGGGGTGATTCTGTTCCGAATTTTCCGAAAAATTAAGGCAATGATTTCCGAAAAAAAAAAAATATATATCGGTCATAAATCCGAAAATTCGGACATTAAATGTATCGGTATTTCGGCAAATGATCGCCGAAAAAAATCAATCTCGTCTTTCGTTCGAAGAAAAGTCGCCAATTTTGTCAAAGGATCGCGGGAAAAACATGACTTTCGTCAGATAATCGCGAAAAAATGGCAAATTTCGTCAAAAACATTGCGAAAAAAGGCAAATTTCGTCAAAAGATCCCGAAAAGCCGACAAATTTTTGTCAACAGATCGCGGGGAAAACGTGACTTTCGTCAGAAAAACGGCAAATTTCGTCAAAAGATCACGAAAAAAAAGGCAAATTTCGTGAAAAAATTGCGAAAAATGGCCAATTTTCGTCAAAAGATCGCGAAAAAACGACAAATTTTGTCAACAGATCGCGGGGAAAATGTGACTTTCGTCAGAAAATCGCATAAAAACGGCAAATTCCGTCAAAAACATTGCAAAAAATGGCAAATTCTGTCAAAAACATTGCGAAAAACGGCAAATTTCGTCAAAAAATATAAAAAAACCCACAAATTTTATCAACAGATCTCGAAATAAACTGCAAATTTCGCCAGAAGATCGCGAAAAAACAAAATTTCGTCAAAGGGATGTAAAAAAAAAACAAGTGGCGGGTGTGGACACCCCCCTCCCGGTTGTATCAGCTTATTCGACCTGATGAAGGACTCTAACTCAGACATTTTTCGCTGGAAGATATATCCGTAGTTCCATCCACCCCCCTCCCCCCAACCGCCTTGGAATCTTTCAGAAAATTCACTGTGAAATTCTGAAATTTGGCTTAGGAGTGGACAGAGCTTTAATTGAATAGGAATAATTATGTTTAATCAATCCCACCCGCAACAAAAAAAATTAGCAAAAACAAGTCTCCTACTTTGTGTGCTTATGGATATACACATGCGTTTAATTGATTAGTATTTGCTCGCTTAAAATTTACAGTGTAAAAAACAGTCACCAACCAACCAACCTTCAGATAAATTTGAATTTGGTGTGCTACTATTTCTTATTTTCAAAGGTTGGCAGGTCTGTAGCTCTATCTCAAGAACTAATGCTCTTATTTTCATCAAACTTCAGATTCAGTTAGACCTTGACATAAATAGACGCTGATTACGTTTTGGTGTAGATATCCTAACAGATGGCACTGCTATAGCACTTTTTTCATGATTTTGATGATAGCTATATCTCAAGAACTAATACACGGAATTTCATCAAACTTTCGATTCTGTTAGACATTGCCATAAATAGATGCTGCTTACATTTTGGTGTAAATAGCCCAACAGGTGGCGATGCTATGCTACATTTTGCAGGATTTACACGATTTTAGCAATAGTCATATCTCAAGAACTAATGCACAGAATTTTATAAAACTTTAGATTCAGTTAGACCTTGATATAAATTTGTGCTGTTTCTTTTTAGTGTATGCAAAATCTATGTGAGAAAGAAGAAAGTTTTGGGATTGGCACATCTGACTAGTCTTTAAGTACTCATTTTTTTTTTATCTTTCATAATTTTTCCTTCTTGTGAATCAAATTAACAATGTCTAATTTAGCTAAAATATATTGTATTGATGGCTTCTGGCTCAGTCCTGACTTTCATGAAAGTGAGAGAAAATAATGTGATGAAATTGTTATAATTCATTAAGTTTTGTGTGATTTGCTTATTGTTAAAATGTCCATTGTAACTAAATTGTTTTTATTTAGGACTTGCTAAAAATTGGAATATATTTAACATACTTGTAAATTGACTTTTTTTTTATTTTACAGTTTGATCATTATTAATTTCATGTTTAAACTTGGGTGTGCATTTATTGTAAAAAAATAGTAAATGTAAAAGACATAATACTAAGTAGATATGAAAAACATGTGTAATTTAAAAAACAAAACATTCTTCTAATTTACAAATTTTTATTGAAATAGCAACCCTCAATTTTTACTTTATTAAAAGCTTTTTATTTGAAATGATTCATGGTCTTTTATACTCTTATATTAATAGCAGATTTAAGGGACAACAACACTTGTGAAATCCTATGGAAAACCACTGATATTGATGTACATTTTTCTCAAAAACTATTGAAGCAATTTCAATTAATTTTTTTTATAGTTTTGTTTTGGAACTAGCTAAAATATAAATTGATTGTTCGGCCAGAAAAAAAAGTACAATACAATACTTTTGCTATTTTATAAACAAAAAATTATAAGTTTTCTTTTTAAAGTAATATAACTAAAAAAGGAATTGATTATCCAGAAAAATTAAATGCTCAAAATATAACTAATCATAATACCAAATATATATATATATATATATATATTCAAATTGCTTCAATAGTTCTCTAGAAAAAGGTATATCAATATCAGCTGTTTTGCACAGGATTTTGCAAATGTTGTTGCTCTTTTAAACTTATACCATTAATATTTAAGACATTTTTATTGCAGTTGCAGCCATTACATTATTAAATATATTATATTTAAAATGTTTCATTTGTCTTGTATATCCTTATTATATTTTTAGCAATTTAAACTTTTACCATAAATGTTTTATAGAACAGTACTAGATTGATATTGCCAGAATATTTCACAGGCTCATAAATCTTTCTTATTTAATTTTTAATTGTAAATTCTATTTTAATGAAATGTGCAATTATAATGCATTTTTTAAAACAAGTAACAATATCTTAGTAATAAAAAGAAACCTGACTGCAAAAAATGACACATGACATTACATCAATTATTTCAAATTAAACTACAATATGAAAACAATTTTCACACTTTTCACAATTTCTGAACATATATGACATAATTTTTGCGACAATTTTACTCTACTGTATAGTCCTGACTCTTGATACTCCTGGCACTGGATCGAAATTTTCATCATAGTTGATTTTTCTCTTAGTACAATCATATCAATTTTCTCCCACATTTCTTGGAAACATTCCAAAGTGTTCCAATGTGTTGTGGATAGCGCTTTCTAACGCACGCTATAACAAACACATAGGTGGTGATGATAAATAAAAATATGTCATAACACTGAATGAAGCATGGCTTTATTTAAGTGAGTGTATCAAAATAAGAGCAATTTTTATCAATTAATAGGAAAAAAAGAAAGCAATGGGTTTGTGAATGTAAAGAAAAATTTCCAAAGGAATTTATGACTGCTTCTGAATTTTGTTATGAAATTAAATTAAAGGTAAAAAATGCAGTAAAGCTAAGGTGGTTTAACTTTATTATCAGTAAAAAATTTTAGAACCCGTTTTTTAAGAAAAAATTCCAGCTTTATATGAAAAAGACATTAATTGAGCTTCATATGAACAAAGTCTCCCAGTTCCATAACTCAACTGACGCATATTTAACAAAGAAAGAATCCCAAATGGAAATAAATTGAGTATTAATTGATGAAATGCATGTAAAATCACCTTGCCCCCCCCCCCCCTCATGAATGGCCTTCCTTTTTCTGCATTTGGATTGTTTAAATGAATTCCCATACATTGAAAAGACTCGAAAGTTTTTATAAGAGGTATCAGGAAAAACTAACATGACTGTAACAAGAAAATTCTATTATAAAAATTTCGAGCCAGAGCTATAGCCAAACGTCAAGGCTGCAAGGGATATGTCATCATTTACGTGTAGAAATTAACTTTGAAAATCTTTTCCATAAAGTGCAATCAACCTTCTGTAAAACAAAACTAAAGTATAAAGATTCCATTTTTATAATATAATTAAATTGCTTCAATAATTGTCCCATACAAATGATTTCATGCTTCATTAATTCTGTTACAATGGAACTGTCTGTGTTTGAAGCTTCCGCTGAGAAGCTTGAGATGCTACCACTCTACCACAGAGGCTTGTCAACTTTGTGGCAATATACTTATTAATAGTATATATATATATATATATATATACTTATTAATAGTAGTTGTTCAACTATTTATAAACATTTTAGAAGGGTCATATTATTTCAAGAAACATAGGCTATATAACTACAACCTATGACACTTGTGAAGCAAAGATAAACATTTTCATACCACATTTATTAAAATCTATCCAATCATTCTCATTTTATCAGGGAATATAGAATCTTGCATTGTTCATGGTCAAAAGCATTACCCACCTTTTTTACGAACATTATAAGTGCTAAACTATTAAAATAAAATCTACACGGAAACAAGTGAGAGAACAACATATGAGAGAAAAAAAATGACAAATGTTTGACATTTTTTTTTTCTATTCGCTGTAGGTTATTGATATACGTTCAACGTGGAAAGCTCTTGCAGCAAAACTGAGCAGAGATAAAAGGTACATTAAATTTTTTTTTGGATAGAAAGCTAATTTTATTTCATTTATGTTTATTTATTTATATTAATTTTATTTATTTGTTTTACTTATTTATTTTTGCATTATGCATTTATATTTCCACATTTTCAGGGTTATGGTTTCTTGCCAAATGTATGAACTTCTTTCATTAGTTCCTGAACTACGTGTAAAGTCATTTGATTATGACAAGTTCATGGGTGAAACTGTAGCTAGCATATGGAAACAAATATCTATGGATACATTATCTCCCAGAGTGCTTGCTGAAGCATATAACACACTTTCAAAGTTTCCCATGGACTGTCATGTTTTGAAACAGCTTCCTGCAGCTGTAAGTTTTGTTTAAAACTGTTTTGTTATTTACCTGCTATTTAAATACTTATTTTTGTTTAAATAAATTATTGTGAATTTCTATGTATAGTTGTAAAATAGTCATGCAAATAATATAATGTTATTGTTCATATAAATAAAATTCCCTTATATCTTCTAGCATAAAGTCCCATTCGGTGTTATACTATTCATGTTATACCAAATTTCTTTTAGGCTGTCAAAATCTCTATTATTATTAAATTATAATAAGATTTAACTGCCTTATTAAAAGCGTATGTAAAAGTGTGCTCACCACCCATGCTAACTTACACCGTTTGTTGTAGAAAGAACAGAAAAGTGCAAATCGATTGAGAATAATGTCTACTGCTATTTGATATTTGTAAATTTCTTTAGGAGGTTATCTACATATTAAAATGATCACACACTTTAAATTTTCAATGGAAACTCTTAAGTTTGATGTGATATATATATCTATACTTATAATATATATATATGTAATGAAGGCTCTTGTTACTTTAATTTACCACACCATTTGAGTTAATTTATTTGTAGTTAATATGTAGTCAATGATGTCAGTGTTTATCACATTTCATAGGAGACAATACGGTATTTTTTGTTATAGGGACCTTGACATAACTCAGTCTTAAAAAAGTGAAATTTTGTGCGAAATAATTGCGAAAATGAAATTGCAACCAATGCAAAAAGGAGGGCCAAATAAAATCGTGGAAATAGATGAATTGGGTAAAAACAAATGTCAATTTTACCTGGTAAACAATTTATTTTTAACGTCTTTGTGAAACGTTTTAACAGCCATGGTACATGGTTTTTCTTTAAATTCAATTCTGTCTCCTTGGTTTAATGTATAGCTGAAACAAATCTTGTTTTCTAAGTGACAATATGTTGACAGACAATTTTTGTTCTCCAGAATAAATTGATTCATAAAGTTTGAATTTGTGAAAATAAGTTTTTATTTTTCGGATAATTTACTGAAATCAAGATTTTGTTTTCACCATCTATTCGAAGTAAAAATAAATTATGTTTTTCAGTTTTAATGTGAAAATGGCATAAAAAATATATATATACTGATCTGTTTATTTCTCTTTTTTTATCCACAAAAATGGAGTAATTTATTTGCAGTTTTTAGAGAAACTTTGTTAGAATTTACGAAAAAAAAAATCTTGGCATTTAATTTAATTTTTTAAATTCTGAGAGTTTGTGTGACATCCTCGGATCAATGATAACTGGTGTTAAGTAAATCGTGTTGCATTCGATAGTCTAGGAGTAGTTGCGAAATACAAACACATGGTCAGATTTTAATATAATAAATTTGTGTTCATTTTCCTTTTCTTAAAATTATGATGGGATTTTTAGCAGAAAACTCTCATCTGTCTTTAACGGATACTCATTCTTAATAATCAGTATAGATAAAAAACCATTTAAATTTTTCGTTTTTAAATATGGCGTGAAACTCATCTACTTTCTATACTTACTGATCCTTGTATTATTAATGTACAGAATTGATTCACACTCCTTTTAAAGCATATTGGAAAATTCTTGTTTTATTTCAAATATGGCGTCACTTTTACTCCAGAGAAATCCCTTTTTAATGACATAATTCTTGTTAATTTTCTTTTCCAGGCAATCATGACGTAAATTTTAGCAGAAAACTCACATCTGTATGTAACTGTTATTCAAGCTTATTATTAATCAGTAGGGGAAAGTCAGGTAGCCGCGGACGGCAGGTGACTGCAGACATTTCAATTTCTAAGAAATTCAAAGTGGTGTGTGTAAATAAAGAATTATTGTAAATGAACACCCTCTCGAGTCGAAACAAATACAGTTTAATTGCGACGTGGGCGCCGAGTAAGTTAGTCGTGAGTGTGAGTGTTTTGTTTTCGTCAATAAATTTTCGTTGTTTCTGTCAAACTTTATTGCAGGTTATTAAGAAAGATTAATTAGATTAATTAGATCTTATTTTAAATGTTCTTTATTAGACATTAAGATTGTGTGTTTATATAGATGCATCAAATTTTTATAATAATTGTGATGTTTGTAAGGCCAAAAAACGTTTGGGACACCATTGATTAATATGTCTGGGGCTACCCGCCGTTTCTGGTGACACCAAAAAAAAAACGCCAGACTATTTTCAGTATATTTTGTTAAATAATTCGATATTATTAGCAATGTTTAATTAAAACCATTAAAGAAGTTAGTAATTTTATTTTAAGTATAAAATAAAGACAGAAATTTTATTTGATTTTATTTGCAATTTATCCATGTGTCCGGGACTACCCGATCTTCCCCTATGGATAAAAAATATTTCAGATTTGACACACAAATTTGATTACACAAATTTGACAGCATATTTTAATTTTATTAATTGAAGGGCTGTTCTTTTGATGTTTAATTTTTGTATTTTTAAAATCAATAAGTTTTTATAAAGTTTTGACATTTTAACTCTCTGTATTTTTTTTAATATAGGCTAAAGCAAATCTTAAATTGCCTGCTTCAATGAAAACAACTCCATTTGAAATGAGCAAACTTCCTGAAGATGTTTTATCATATATTCCTGGATATTGTTTCATTGATTTACTGTTAAATTATGAAGATAAAGTTGTTCTTGAAGGTAATGGGTTGTTATTATTAATATTATTAGTTTTTTTTTAAATCTTTGAGAGTTTGTTTTTAATGTGTGTGTGTGTATATATATATATGTATATCATTGAAAATATGAATTCTCTAATGTATATACAGTAGAACTCCAACTATCCGAACTCCGACTATCCGAATCGCTGATTATCCGAATCGCTTTCATGATTTCAGAAAAAAAAAATTAAGAGGGAAACGTACTGCAATTTGCAAAATAATGATTCGATCTACGCACGTTACTATCCTTCCCTCCGTGAATCTAGTGTAGGCGCAGCGCAAACATTATTGAGTCACGGTGAGTCACCGTCTCATAGTGCAGTTCGATTATTGGCTGTCGTCCGTCGACAGGTGGCCGGCCCGTCCCACCTGGGTTTCAAATTCTAAATGATGATAAACTTATTGAAAGTGTAAGCGAAAAAAGTGTTGAGGAAGAAGATGACCTTAATGTCAAGGTTGAAGCTGACACGAGACCATCAGCTAGTGAAGCATTTGCCGGCCTTGAAACTGCCTTGAAGTGGAAGGAGCGTCAGCCTGAGTGTGACCACATGCAACTTCTCACTGTCAAGCAGATGCACGACTTGCCCAGAAATGGATTAATAATGTCAAACAGCTTAGTTTGACCAAGATGTTCAGCAAGCAATGACTTTCATTTACAGTACGGTACGTACATACTGTACTAATGTACAGCACTTGTAATTACGCTTAACATGTAAAAGTGTTACCTTTTCATTTAATTAATTAAAAAATCTTTTTCTTTAAAAATACTTTTTTTCTCCCATTTTCAACATACATACAGTAATTAATTAAAATAGACCCTTTTTTCGGAAAAAATCCAATTATCTGAATTTTTGATTATCCGAATGGGGTCCAGTCCCAATGAGGAATTTGCACACATGAGGTAATCGATCAACTTTATATTTTTCTGATAATTCCAGGCTCATAGATTTAAAAAATGTTCTCAAAAATGTAAAAAAATCGTTCAGTAATTGCTAAATTAAGTTTAAAGTTACGCGAAAACCACGCAACTTGAAAATGCTGCGTGATTGGCTATGACGTCACTGTTCACGATGTGCCAATGTTTACATTTTGTTGGCAAGCGGCGTTTTGGTTCTCGGCTCGGGTTTTGCAAGCATTTAAAATTTTTTTACATCGAAATTTATTTCTGCTTGGTCTTTACGATATTTTTTATCAACCTCTCATTTTCGTTGTTTCTCATTATTCTAAAGAAAAAGTATTTAACTAAATGTTGATGCCGCTGACGTAATTTAATTTATTGTGACATTTTGACTTTCTCGGCTCATAATAAAGAAACTGTTGCATATAAAAGCATGAAAACTTGCAGTTTTATAGAGAAATGTATAATAAATACGCTAAAGCAACCAGTTTTTAAATACAAGAATTATTTTAAGAACTATTTAATGCTAAATTTGGTCAAAATAGCTCATTTAAAAAGTTTTTTAGGATCAAAAACTGTGCATAGCAATTTAATCATCTTTCGTAGACATACTTGACAGGATTGTGGTGAGCAATGTGCAAACATTTTTTTTTTTTTAAATTTGTTACAATTTTAGTATTTTTTAATTTTTTTATTGAAAATTTTATTATCTGAATAAAGATTTAATTCATAGTTTGAAATAATATTTTATTATCCACTGTTACTAGATTAAAATAGCCTAAATATGAAATAACATTTACAAATACTTTTCAATCGAAACATTTATTTACACGTGATTTTTAAACAATAAAGAAACCTTTAAAATAATTAAATTATGACGTGCGAAAAGCAATGAATGGTAAAAATGACTCATAATTAAAACGATATATATTTAATTCGTTGTATTTACGTCATATAAACGATTTTCTTATAGTATGTAAAATAAAACTTTTTATAAACATTATAAAACTTCGGGAGGCAGCAACAGTTTTAACTTAAGGCTGTTCTCAAATCCAAAAAAGCTACTTTTTGACACATTTCTCAATTCATTTTTCTTCGGAAACGCATGAAATATGCAGGTGTTCTTATCCAGAAACTATGTAATCGAAAGACGTTTTCACTTTTTTGGTAAAGACAGATCTTTCAAAAAATATTGTCAAAGTCGGCATTTTGAACCGAATTTTCGACACGGCAGCACGAGAAAAGGGAAAAATGTATGTCACGTGACACGAATCACTTATAACTCGATAAGTAATTTATTTATCCAAAATGAGAAACTCATTTCGATTCCAAATAGCTTCAATAGTCATGCCTGCCAATTTTATGCTTTTGCGTTTAAAAATGAGTCACGTTGTTGAGCAGGTCATTTGAGAATCACCTTAACCATTTTATAACAGCTGATTTTCCAATGTTTAATTGATCTTTCTTAACGAATCACGGAAACAGCCGTCAGTTTTTGGGACAACGGTGGATGCGGTCTGGGGTGCCGAAAACCCCCACTCAAAGAGAAATGAACGGCAACCCAACTACAGAACATCGCCACTTCTTGTGATACTATCATTTAATCACCCATAATCAGATAAACATTTTAAAACAAAGAAAATTAGCGTGTTTTTAAAGCCTGCGGGCTCTGGGTGGGAGTTGTCGAGCATAGCTCTTAGGAGGGCATATACATATGTGTTTATTTATATTTAATTCAAATGCATAAATATTTTCTTATTTTTCCTAATCAAAGCTTATATTTTGATTTCTGCTTAAAAATGTGTCACAAAAATACATTTTTCTTTTTTCAGGTTAATTATAAATTTCTGTCTTTCTTTTATGCAAAAAACATTAATTATATACTGTTAAGCATTTAAAAGAGACAACTAGCCTGATATCTGACTGTTTGTACACATCATATCAAATATGTATATATATATATCTTGGTTGTCCTATCAATGCTTTATATATGTGTAGACGGAAATTATGTTTAAATAAAAAGTGATAAAAAAGTATTTATACTTCTGAAATCATTTCATCCTGGTTATATTGGGGTTTGTAATATTATATATATAAAAAAAACTAGAATTAATACATTTATGTTATAAATTTAAAAAAATCGTCATGTGTGGTGATAAAATTTATCAACAAATTATTGGTTTGAGTTAAATTCCAATTAATTTATATTTACATTGAAAAGTAATTCATTTTATGAATTAAATTAATCAAAACAATCATGGATACCTTAATTTATATTTTAAAGTTTCTTTATTTAATAATTTATTAAATGAATTAAGGAATTTTTTTTTAAATTATTGTAACGTTTGATGGAAGATTACCGTCAAATCCTATATCTGTCACACATTGCCAGAAATGCTTTTGCTTCTGTAGTAAATTGATTGATTTATAAAAATCACATTTTTTTTCATAATAAAAAATAATTATTCTAACTGACAATATTGTATAACTTATAACTTGTATAAATATTTTGCTATTGTAATAATTTTTTTTCTTTGAAAATTTAAATGCCAATGGGGAAAATCAAACCTACTTTAACTGTTTTTGTACTATACTATTTTTTTTTTTATGTCTTAAAAAATTAAGGCTAACATTTTTCAGTTTGTGAGTTTAGATTTTTAGTAACATTTGTATATACTTAAAGATTCTATTACTCTTGATAATGTAATGCACACGAATTTTATTAAAAGAAGAAAAGAAAACCATCAATCGCGCTATTCAAAGAGTGAACAAATGCTGCGTTTCTTTCCTCGTCATGAACTATGACGTCACAAGACACGCATAGGAAAATCATCGTTTTCCCAACACGGTAAAGAGTGCGCTATAAAAACTGTTAGAAATCAACAATTACAGCTCAAAATAGAAAAACAAACATACTGTTCTTCTTATTTTTCTGTTTTCTATTATATAAAAATAAAATCAGAAAACGTGAAAATTCCTAATTGATTCGGATAATTGGAGTTCTACTGTATACCTACTTTTGAGTATAAGCATTTGAGAATTCATATTTTTAATGAAATAGATTTGTTGCATTTATGTGATCTGCTATAGAGCCTAATATGCAATAATTTTCATAATGAAACATTTGAAATATTGATATGTTTATTAATGAAATGAAACAATATGAAGAATCTTAACTATTAAATTACATTTAAATTTATTGTTGTTAATAAATACTAATAGCAATAATTTAATTGTATTCATTTAAATAAGTCTTTGGACTTGACTTTTAAATTTCAATGTATTTGTATACAAGATCTTCCTACAAAGTATCCCTAGAAAGGTGGTCGTATATTAATGTGGCAGCACATAAAGATGGTGAAATGTCACTAAGCCACTTGCTGTGAAACGATTTGAAAAATGACACCCCGGTTCAAAATGTTTGTTGACTTCCAAACTAACTATATTGCAATAATAATAAATATTTTTTTTTTTTAAAGAGAAAAGGGAGCATCTAATCTCAAGAAATATATCAAATAGAGTCAAAAATAGGAGGCAAACAATTTTGAGAATATTAAGATTAATTTAACCTCAAAGCATAAAATAATGTTAACTTCAAGGGCTTCAAAAGGGATCATCAAAAAAATCAAATTCTAAAAGGTACTCCACCATCACTCAGCAAGTTAAAGATTAATCAATGACCAGGGAAATATAACAAAAATAGTCTTTAGAATGCAATAGATTGAGAGAAATTTTGAGATGGAAAAGCATCTATAGTCTAAGCACTCCTATGTACAAACAAGAGAATATTGCGAATCCTGTACAAGAAAAAACACAACAATGGAAAAATTCTTAAAAATATATTCTTTACCAATCAAAATACTCGTTCAATTATTCATCACTTATAGATTATCTAAATAATAAGAGAAAAGGAACAGAGATAATTTTCAAGAATTCAGAATATTCATATTAAAATTCAAACAAATCTTATTAATTATAACTCATTCATTTTATAAGGAAGAACATTCTTAACCCTTAATCGGAAATGTGAAAATTTAGACCACAAACAGAAAAATCTATATGCTATAGATATATCTAAATGCTATAAAATTTTCAACTCCTAATAATTTACCAAATAGTGAACTTAAACTTTTAATCTTTAATAGTAATGCATTAACAGGAACAAATTTTTAATATAACAGCATAAAAATAAGTTTTGAATGTCGGAGACAAATATTTCAAAATTACACACTATTATTCAAAATATTACATTTTCGACAAAATAATTAAGTAAATGTAAATATTTTTATATATATTGGTAGAATATGAATTAAAACAAAATATTAAACAGTAAAATTAACAAAACATTTAATAGTAAATATTGCAGCATGCTCTAAATATCAGCATTTTTTATGCAATCATTGCATTTAGGTTTGGAGTATTGCAGGCATACAGGCTTCCGTCACTGTACACACAGATATTTTGTCATTCTATGGTTGGTTCTATGACACAAAAACATGCTTTGCATTTGAGAAGTAATAAGTCATCACCTACCTGGGACACATTTTCATCAGGTTTTTGCAGAATGCGAGCTATTATAAAGCGCAATTCCTGGGGTAGCTGGAGATTTTCCAGTCGTCTCTCCATATGCTCCTGGACTAGTGTGGATGCTAAAGACTTTGCATAAACAAATTTTTCCTTTATTTCCTCATTTTCCTTAAAGCATTGGTGTAAAATATATGAATTAACTACTGAGACGTCTACAATGTGAAAAAAAAAACAGCTAAAGGCCATCTACGTGTGCAACGACTTGAGGAATGTTTTGCACATTTCTCATCCAGACTATCAACTCCACCTTTGTTTGAATTATAATAAGTTATAATTTCTGATTTCTGTGTTTCAATATCAGTACAAACTCAGTCATGCATTGAAGAAATGAGAACGGTTGCTTTATGCTTCTTGCTTACATGAGGAATTATCCTACATTCCTCTCGAAACCTATATAATGTTGATCCCACTTCTCTTGTTTTATTAGGTAAAAAGTTGGATGTAATTTCTCGTTTGTCTCTTTTCATTGTACGATTGTACTAACGTATGTTAGCATTTTTTTTCAAATGGATTTCTTAAAGTTCTATGGATGAGAACAAGTTATCTGCTGTGACATTGCGATTACTTCCAAAAATAGGTTGAGCAAGGCGCAAAACAGATTGCGTTTGCTTGGAAAATTTTCTGAATTCTAAGTCCCGCCCAATTCCGTCAGAGTTTTTACCGCAATATATGTATGCTTTGTAAAGATAACTAACTGTTCCTGGCGTCTGTAAGAGCCATGATTTTTATGCCGTATTTACATGGTTTATTAGGCATATACATTTTGAAGCAAACTAACGTACATTTCGTCTACTGTTGTTGACTGACCTATTCCATAAACAGATTGGCAGTTTTCTATGAAACTGTTGAATATATAGGAAATAGCTGCTGTCGAATCTTGTTTCATTCACTCTGAGCTGTCTTCCGGATTGTCAAACCTCAATGATGAAAGAAGTACTGCCAATCTTTCTATACTCATTACGGCCCTAAATATGTCTTTCCCTGTTCCATCTGTCACAAAAAGTGTTTCAAAGTTTTCATGATTTGAATTGAATACCAATGCAAATATTAAAAGACCAAAAAAGGCTTTAATTTCAATCAAATCTGTATCTTTCATATTACTGGTCAGAGTATCATATTTCATTCTCATTTGAATTATTTTATGGTTTTTAAAATTCACTATATGCAGTAACATATCATTTGTAATTAACAATTGCCAGACAGAGAATGGATCTGCCTTTTCTCGGAGATCTCTAGCTTTCCTTCTTAAAACTGGCACTTTTATAATTATATTGTGTTTTCTTGTTCATGACAAGGGGCAAACTTCTGAAATAGACCATCGAAACCGAATTTTTCCATATATGTATTTCGTATCTGCGTCTGCTACCGTTTCATTATTTCTTATATCTTCATTTTCGCTTTCATTAGAATTTTCTGACAATGTTGAATCACTTTTGTGCTCAGAATTTATATATTCATCATCTGAAAGACTTTCTACTTCATCAAACCATCGCAAAATAGTCTGTTCAAAGTCTTTATCACCATAGTGTACCCGCTTTGACGGCCCCGCCATCTCGATATCCCAAGCAAAAAATTACATAAATGGACGCAGTCTGACAGATTGCGTCGAAAAGAAAATATTTTTTCTTTCAGCAACTAAAGAAGTGCAGGTGTTGCAAATGGGTCGAAAGAAAGAGGACCAATAGCGTAACGATAAAATGGCATTATAAGATTGAGGACACATTCATTTTTGCATAAAGGGTATATATGTAGACGCAACCGTCTCACATACGGTACGTTTCCGGTTAAAGGTTAATAATAATACAATTATTTAACATAATGGATATCTTCATTCAAGGACATAACAAATGGTCATGGGCGAAAGATGAAAATGTTCATTTCATAACTATAAGTTAGAAAAAAGCTTGTTTTAAAGCAGTTAATTTTAAGCGAATCTTTTATCATTTTTACTTACCCATCATACGTAGTATAGGGTAAGTCTTGTAATCGTTTTGAAAATCGAAAATTTTTTTTTGACGGATTTACACGTTTCAGACACTGGAGATTCCGAAAAACATATTTTTAGAAAAAAAAATTTGCCGTCCGTCTGTGTGTCTGTGTGTGTGTCTGTGTGTCTGTAAACGCTCTATCTCCCGAAAAATTTGAGATAGAGACTTGCAATTTGGTATGTACTTAGTATGTAATAATGGGAAGAAGCCTATTTCATTTCAATAACCTCGATTAACCGGAACAATTTTTTTCGGACTCTCGAAATATTCGTTCTGATGAAAGGTATATAAAAATTTTCGAAATTGTTTATTTTAAGAAATGCATATAAAAGACAATAAAAAAACATAAATTTTGAATAAAGCATGAAGTCGATCGGATAATTAGTTGCCGAGATATTTGGAATCCTATTTTCCACACTCTTCGATTTTTCATGACCCTGTATTTCATCCAAATTTCACTTCAAAGATATATTTTAATTGGAAATTTGACGCTTAATCAGATGCAATAAACCGCTAGTTAATAGGATTATTATTTTTGGAGTTATAAGGAAAAACCTCTTTCAAACAATTCAGTAATCGAGCCTTTAAAGTTTGTGACGTCATCAAGCCACGATTTTATTTGAATTGCAATGCATTTTATAAGTAGTTTACACATTTTTATTTTAATATTTTACATTATGCATATCCATGATGGGTAAGTATTACGGTGGCCCCCAACGACTAGTTTCCAAAATAGGTAAAAAAAAATTATAAAAACATGAGAAGTAATAAAAAATCATTATTCAGCCGATGGATGTGTTTAGCGTTGCATGGTAAGATTTATTTCGTATGTCAGATTTGGATATATATATCCCGAACTATCATTCTTCAGTTGCTTGTTGCAGTAGTGATGTTTTTTCTCGCTTCTTTTTAACCGTCACAAAAATATGTGAATGTTTTTACCTTTTTGTTAACACTTTCCAACCTAGTTGAAAAGTGTTTATGACTTCGGTTTGTCTGGCCGTCTGTCCGGGCTCTAACTCCCGTAAATATGCTTGGATTGCTCTGCAATTTTTATATGTTATAGTCGTTATCTATAACGTGTTCCCTATTTCAACGGAAGTGTGTAGCGCTTATAGTTTTTTTACAGGGCCACTCAAAAGAATTCCATTACATTGCGGTCTATGGGGGAAAATCATTTGCGGTTTATTTAAATAATGTTTCACTATTTTAAACGCATTGAAATTTATATATATCACTAAGGTGCATTAGAAGAAGCTTAACATGGAATAGGGTGTGCATAGCACTTATACTTACTGTACAGGGACAGTCAAAAGAATTCTGTTACATTACGTCTATGGAGAAAAATCGTCTGCGGTTTATTTAAATAATGTTTCCCTATTTAAAACGCATTGAAATTTATATGAGGTGCATTACAAGAGGCTTATATAGAATATCGTGTGTATAGCAGTTATCGTTCATTTACAGGGACACACAAAAAATTCTCTACTGTCTGTTAACAATAATTCCTGGAAGTGCGTTTTAAGTTACTAAACGCGATTTTAATTTTAACTCGCTTTTTGTCTATTACGTGGTATGTATAAATTCTGTAGATACTATACAGGGAAGCACAAAAGTTCGCGAACACATTTCCGTATTATTTAACTCCAGACGGAGAATTTTAAACTGTGCTACGCGTTTCCTAACTGAACTAAAATTTATTATCCTATGTAGTATATATACAAATCTATAGATCCTATACAGGGCTGAATAAAAGTATTCGGATTAGTTAGATGTTATCTTTTAGCTTATTAAAGGGTATGATTTGTAAAATTATTTTGGAAGCGTTGGAAAGTGTTACATAATCTATGCTTGAAGCATGATTTTTCGTTTTTGTTTTTAATAGCTTTTAGATACATTTTTAAGAAGTCCTATTGGAAAAGTTTTATCTTTAAAGTACTACTGACTATTATTCTCCGTAACTCCAAAGCTGGATATTGCCAGTTTGTTTGAGTAGTAAAGTGTGGCTTCAACAAGTTGTATAAAGATGTCACCATTACGCTGTGGAATTGTTTAAGTGATGCGTTTGGTTTTACGCTTCTACATGTCCATTATTAATTAAATGCAATCATGATGCGTAACATTTATTCTATGTATCTATTGGTGCCAGCAGAATGAAATCCAGGGAGGGGCAAAATTTTGGAACAGACATGCCTGTAGTCTGTTACAGCTTCTAAGGCCATGTTTTTTAAAATAGAGAATTTAAAATGAAATAAACTAAACTATACATTTTTTGTCTGAACACCCTACACAAGACAATTAAAAAATATATCGGGTTGTAACGAAAGTTTCCCGCCACAGCTAATATTGTCTGTACAAACAGTTCACGTTGACATGTTTGCTCATATTTTGTCAAACGATTTGGGCATTTGAAAGAAAGAGACTTATTTAAAAAAACTATGTTGTGAAATTTGTAAAAAATATCGTTATCATTAAGTACACGGTGTCTGAAATGGAACTATCACGCTACCAAATTAGAACCATCAATTACTTCCAGTTCTGTTGCAAAACGTCAGCTACAGAATGTCACTGAATCTTGTGTAAAGCTTTAGGTACTACTGTTGTATCATATGACACTATGAAGGTTTGGTACAGAAAGTTCAAAAACGAGAACTATGACATTCAAGAAGCAGAGCACTCTGGCCGGCCTACTGATGTTGATGAGGCCCACGTGTGAGAACTTGTGGAAGAAGATCAGTATGCAACCACTCAAGAACTAGCTAAGGAGTTAGACATTAGTGCCATGTCCATTAGTCGCGCTATGCATCGCATAAACTTGACGTACAAGTTCAATTGCTGGGTGCCGCATGAGCTGACTCAAGCAGATAAGGCAGACGTGTTCAGGCCTGCACTAATCTGCTCGAATATCAACACAAGGACAAAATTCTGGACCCGGTCGTCACTTGTGACGAAAAGTGGATTTACTTCAACAACACAAGCCGAAAAAGGGGTTGGTCTGTGCCTGGTGAGCCCATCGGCAGCGGCGAAAGCACAATTTGACTAACGAAAAGATAATGCTTTGTATCTGGTGGAATTGCCGTGGTATTATCCACAAAAAGTATCTGTAAAAAGGGTAAAACCATGGACAGTAAGATGTACAGCAAGATGCTAGTCCATGTTGACTCTGTTATCAAGACAACACGTCAAAATGAATTCCGACGCAAGACGGTAATGTTTCATCAAGATAATATTAGACCACATGTGTCTGCATTCACTGACTGGACTCTGTATGGACTCAAATGGGACCTTTTGTATCACCCACCATATAGCCCCGATATTGCTCCCTCGGACTTCTACATTTTTTCACACCTGCAGCTACATCTTGCTGGTGCTATCTTTAATTCTGCACAGGACATCTGAAATGAGCTTGATTTGTTTTTGGATTCTGGGCCGAAGGTTTGAAAAATGACCAAAACGTTGGCAGAAAATCATAGATTTGGGTGGGGATTACTACCGCACTAAAGGTACTGCTTTCATGGGGCTTTTTTTCTAACTTTATTAAGAACTTTTTTTGGTGGAAAACTTTTGTTACAACCGGATATTAATATGAAAAGTGGTACAGAAATTTAACAAAAAGAAATATTAAAAATCCAAATGTAAGCTTCTACCATCTTATTTTATATGTAACGATGCGGCATCTTTTAATTTACCGAAACTGTGGCTAGAATTACTCCATGCTCAAAGATATGAAAAAAACAATCAAGTAAAAAATAATAGATAATGTGCGTATTTTTTTTTATATATATTTTTTAAAGTACATGTAAATAATAACTTCAAAGCCCGTGCAGCTTTAGAATATTCTCATTTTGTTTTTGAAAATGACTCAGAAGAGTCGAAACATGTAAAACAACTAATAAAAGTTATTTTAATTTATATTATAGTTGTTAATTTTACACCTTTAGCATTTAAAAGTAATATTCTACCATCTTCTTTCAAATTGGAGACTTGAAACAGATTTTCTTTTTAACAGGAAATCGCTGCCATCCTAAGCTCCTTGTTTCAGATATTTTTTAAATATATGGATTTAAAAAGAAAAACAAAACTAAAAATGGAAATTAACCTGTGGAAGTTTATTCCCCATAACTTAATGGATTATTATACTTAATTGGGGATTCAGGTAGTGAATCCTGCACCTTACAATTTTTTTTCTCTAAGTATTTAATTACTTTAAGTCACTTGATTTTTTTTTTTTAAATCATCAGAGAAAAGAAAATTTAAATAATTAAATTTGAAAATTCCCTGACCCTGGCAATGCCCTCATCCCACCCCCACTGTGCTGGTGCCCAAGTATGTATTAATCAATAAATTAATTTTGACTTTTCTTCTTTTTAGGTTATGTTTTGTTTCTTCAGTCTCTTCTTAAAATGGAAGTTGATGAATTACCTAGAAGTGCTTACAGTCAGACAAGACATGTTGCTAAGCGCAAGAAAGTAAGCGAAGCACTGAGTAAAGTTCCTGAGTTTCTATGCACTCACTTCCACTCTAGAAAGTCTCCAGCTTTACAAAGAAATCTTGCTGGTAAATATGCTCTTATCTTTCAATATTTTCACATCATAATTTTAAAGTTGTTTAATTCAATGAACATATGAGGTGTTCAGAATGTAAGTGTATCAAGCCCATAAAACATTACGTTATCACATCCAGAGATATTTTATGGGTAAAGTTAATGGACTCTTGCATTTCATTGAGAATCATAGGAGACTTGCCATTTATTGCTCACTTTTCAATCTAGGTATTTGTTTGTTACAGCACCAAACAAATTATTGACTATAGAGCAAAAATTCATCTCAACATATTTGAACAAAAAACAGACTTAATCCACTTTGGCTCTGAAAGCTTCGTATAATGAAACAAAATATTCCAAAATAAAGAAATAGTGATTATCCTTGAACAAAAATAAAAATAAAAACCTTGAATTTTAAATATATTTTAGAAATTTCAAGTTTCATTTCTAATTTATTTTTGAATTAAAAAAAGTAAAAGAAAAAAAACGAATAAGATGTTTAATACTAGAAAAGCATTATTTCCTGGAGAAAAATCTACTGTTTAGAATTATTTTTTATTTATTGATGTGAAAAGTATCTTTTTATCTTATCATTTAACATTGCACAAACCAATTCTGATAAAATCATTATCAAAATATTAGTTCACATTCCCTTTCTACCACTTGTGAAAAATTTATTCAAAAGTTCTGTTCTCTTGCTTCTATGTTTTTTTGAATTTCGACCAATTTTTTTCTTTTCCTCATTTCTTTCTTCTTCATTTTTTTTTTTTTTTTTTTTTTTTTTTTTTTTTTTTTTTTGTTTAAATCAGTATTATATTTACTTACTTAATTTACACGCTTGTGTATTTTTTTTTTTTTTTTTTTTTTTTTTTTGCACCTTCTACTTTTGAAACAAAATTTGAATTTATAAATGGGATTTTATGTTATTCTACACGCATTTTTTTTTTTTTTTTTTTTTTTTTTTTTTGTTTAAATCAGTATTATATTTACTTACTTAATTTACACGCTTGTGTATTTTTTTTTTTTTTTTTTTTTTGCACCTTCTACTTTTGAAACAAAATTTGAATTTATAAATGGGATTTAGATTTTGTGTTCAGACATTTAAAATTTTTCAATATTTCAGTTTTGTTCTTTTTAGGAATAAATTCTGTTTTCTCCTGTGATTTTGTTTCTTTTCAATTGCTGCGCAACTATGTGCAGGTGATATTATAATGCAGCACCGGAAATCAGATTATACACTTGTTATACATTCATAACATTCATTACATCCATAATGTTTAAGAAAAATAATAAATTCACCTAACTTTTTAATGTTGTAGATTGTATGTTCATGAGAAATTAAAATTTCTTTAACCCTTTCAAGTTAGCTGTTTTTTTTTTTTTCAATTTTGACAAAAAATTACTTTTAGGTTTAAAAAATTAAAAGTAGCTATCTAAATGACAGAAATTAAGATTTGCTGAAATTTGATGAATAAGCTGATGAACATTTACTAAAATCTAATGAATTTCATTTTTTTTTTTTTCATACTAATTATATTATAATGGGCAATAGAATTTTTGAAGATGTTTAGAAAATATCATATTATAACAGGATTAAAAAGACATAACTTTCTAGCATTCTTTCTTTGTTTATCATAAATTATTGGTCATGGGGGCAGGACCTTCAGTCTCAGGACTGATTTCAGTCTTGGAGAGATTTTTGACTAATAGTAAATTTATAAACGATCATAGATTTAAAAAAAAAAAACCCAGTAAATTTTGCTTTATATGCAAAAATAACAATAATTTTACTATAAAAAACTTTTACTCTCTTTTATTATAAGAGACAATTTTAAACCATAATGCAAGACCTAGAAATCATCTAGCCCATTTCCATTAACCCCTTGGAGACGAGCGACACGTATACGTGACGCATAAGATGCTCAGAATCCTCGATTATTCCCACCAGTTACTTTTTATTGTAAGCTTTACCTTATTTAATGATAGCATTTCTGCGATTAAATTAAGCGAAAATTTCTGTTTTGAAAAACTGGTTGTAAAAGATAAAAAATTCTGTAAAAGATGCTCGTTGCGAAGGGGTTAAGCTATTCCTAATACTCAGAAAAGTTTTCAGTCTTGGCTTGGATGAGCTTCTTACACCCATGTTATTGGTTCAGACGAGTAACATTTATTTTTATATTCAAGTTAAATATATGTGAAATAAAAATATCAGCAATGGTGTATAGAGTTTTAAGCATTTATTATTATTATTATTACGAAATGCTGAAACATAAAGCAAGTTATAACAGTTAATAGAGAGACATGTTTTATCATTACTACATCCAGATAATAACAAAATAATAGTAAATGTAAAGACATTTATGCCCGACTCAAAAAGGTTAAATAGTATTAGTTACTAAGTATAATTTCCTACCTGCTTCTAAGTTTTTATTTTCTTTAATATGATAAAATCACAGGTTAGATTCTATAGACCTACTTTCTGAATTATATACAATTAATGAATAATCTACATTCTTTTTCTATTTATGCTGTACTTTTTTAATGTATGTTTTATTTATTCATTTACAGTTGGTGTCCTCTTTTGTTATGAACCTCCTATTGAATGTGGGAAAGATGGTTTACCAATCAAAAGATCTATTGCATCTCAAGGTCGTTCTTATGAACAAGTTTTAACTGTATTATTGAATGAAGTTAACATTGATACTACAGAATGGCATCGTTGTATTCTTATATCAGGTGCTTGGGGAGCATTTATGGAACGAGCTCTGTTTGCTTGTGAAGAAGCACGCAAAGCTGAATTAGAATTACAGCGTTCCCATGGACATTTGGATGTGACTGTCGAAGAATTAAATGAACAGTGTAAATTAGCTTGGTTATGGTAGTCTTTTTTTTTTTTCAATATTTTGGAAAAGTTCTATTTGTTCTTTAACTTTATTTTCTAATATATATCATAACACTTGTGTGAGGCTTTTACACTGCAGTCTTTAAAATTATTGCCAATATGTTTTTTCATTATTTTTTAACTGCAGTTTTTAATCAAACAGTGTGTTTTACCAAAATGTGAGTACTATTTCAAAAGCCTGTTCAAACACTTTTCATATGATACTCATTCATCATTGTGCATTTTGTATGTGCATGGAAAAAGGAATGTTGAAATCAGAAATATTATACATAATGATCTCTATTTGGAAAATTTTAGTGCTTTTGATTGATGATGCAATACTTGTTTTACATTTAGCATGACATGTACATACTATGCTGCTAGATTGAAATTTTCTTAAACTACACCTGGAAAAATCAAATAATTTTATTTGCCTGTATGAGTAGTAATCATGTTTCACAAATCCTTTTAGAGTAAATCAAAGTTTAAATCCTTTAAAATGTAAATGCAAAAGAAGACTTAATTTCTTTAGAAAAAAAAGAAAAGGTTTTGGTATTCCGGATGATTATGCTTGAAACTTAAAAAAATAAATAAAATGTTATAATAGGATGTAGAAAGGTACAGTTGTGAAAAGAAATCGCAATACCCCAAACTAATTCGACCACCGATCATCATATAGAAATTATACTAGTATCAACTGATTGGAATTAAAGTGTGGGTTATGACTGTTTGCTGAACCACAATGCTACTTGCAGGGTTAAACTCAAAAGTAGCGAAATAGGATGTATATGGAATATACACCCTATATGGTATAATATAATAATATAGTATGTGGTAAAGAGTTGTTTGGTTGATATCAGGTTAAAATACCATTTACTTGAATGAATAATTTCTTGGCCAAATGTTTTATAATAATATATGTATGGTATAATATAATAATATAGTATATGGAAAAGAGTTGTTTGGTTGATATCAGGTTAAATATCATTTACTTAAATGAATAATTTCTGGGCCATATCTTTTATAAATGTGCAATTCATAATGTGCAAGCGGTAAGAAACAAATTTTCACATGCAGAATTACTAAAATTACTAAAATGAATTACTAAAATTAGATTTCAAATGCATATGGCCTAACAATATACTTTCCTCAATTTGTTTAAATTTTAAAGAAGTGTTTTAGTTTTGTTCTGTTTATCGAAAGGAGCAAATTCTCTCTTTTGTTTCCTATAGTTTTTTTCTTTCTACCTGCTACAAAAACACTAAAAAACAAATCTAGGAACATCCATTAATTACTTCAAAAGAGAAGGGGGTCCACAAAGTGTGTGAAAGGGGGAAGGGATGCGTTAATTTGTTGTGATGTCACATATATAATATGAAATATGAAAATCCTGAAAACCACCAGGCAAACAAATTTGTAAAAAAGTATGTACATTTACTCAGGAAGTAAAAGATTTATTTTTCCATTGAATTGCAACAGCTTAAACTAAAAAGATTGTGATGGTTTTATGTTATTTATTTCAATAGCAGTAGATAATAGATAAGAAAAACAATAATTACATTATTGTTTTAATACAAATTAACTCTAAATAAATGTGCAAAAAATTTAATTATTTTACTAATTTTTGGCACACATTGGGCCAATAATGATATTTATATAGGCTGAGTCGGGACCAGGCCAGAAAATTTTGGCCCATGCAAAATGAAGTCCAGCCTGGCACAACCCAGAAAGAGTAACGACCAGGCACAGCCTGTTCTGAGCCTGCAGAAAAAACTAAGACCCAGTCCGGCCCAAGTCTCGTGAATGAAAATTGGCCTAAGCAAACCTCTAATGCAATGTCCAATCATTCAGGGCTCGCATTCCCCTAAAATTCCTAACTATTATTTTACCCCCTAAAACTCTACCAAAATTTCCTTTTTGTTCCAAAAATATATTTTTTTAGCTTGCAAACAACGTAATTCGCAAAGTATTTCGAGATCACCCAAGCACACCACTTTCCTTCACTTTGTTTGATTGAAAATAACTGTTATTTCTAACGTCAGTATTTTTCTTCCAAACACAGTCAAGCTTAATGTCCTCTTATTCTTAGGTTCACCGGGAATGTCTGAAAGAGAGAGGATGAGAGCATTCATTCTGACTAAGCTCAATCACGTGGAAAAAGCCGAAACTCTGTGGGCATTGTAGGTGGCCAACGAAAACTTTTCATTTAAATCGTGTACTGATACTGACATGTTTGAATTGATAAAAGAAATGTTTCCCGATTCCACTATTGCATCAACAATACAGCTTAAAGTGAAGAAAGTTGCCTATGTCTTAAAACACAGAATTTCAAAATATTTTGAAGAATGTTTAATTAAAGATATTGCTGACAACTCACCTGGAGTAACATTAGTATTTGATGAAAGCACCAATATATTCAGACAAACACCAATTAGATATATATGCAAGATATTGGTTGAAGGAGTTTAATTTAGTGACTTGTAACACCTAAAGAATGTATTTCTTGGACATGCTACAGCCAACATAATTTTGAAAGAATTTTTAGATGGTTGACTAACATAAAAATAGATTTTGCCAGATTTGAAAAATTCCAAGTAGTATTTTCAAACACTGTTTATTAACAATTGAAAAATATATTTACATGTGTGTATTAAAAAAGAAAGAAAACTTTAAAATAATTAAATTGTTATGTGCGAAAAGCATTTAATGGTGAGATTGTGTCATATTTAAAACTGTTTTCTTATAGTTTCTAAAAGAAAACTTTTCTTTTAGATGTTATAATAGTGCAGGAGGCAATGTCATTTTTTAATTAAATATTTTATGCAAGCTGATTTTCAAATATGTAATGCATCTTACTTCATCAATTGTGAAAACAGCTGTCACGACAATGGTGGATGTGGACTTAAGGACTGAAAAATCTTTCAATAAAAGGAAAATGAATGGCAATCTAATTACAGAAAATCTCCACTGGCCATGATAATAGCTTTTAATCTCAGGAGACAATTTCCTTACACCATCATAAAGTAAAATTTCTCGATATTATGAAAACCAACGATATAAATGAGTTGCAAAAGCACTTAGCCATGTTTTTGACAATGCTTATTCTATTTATGTAAGATTTAATGCAAGTCATAGTGAATATATTTTTAATGACTTTATTAATAATGTTCATAAATAAAAATATGTTTTTGGATCAAAAGAAAGCCCAAATGCTATGTTTGGCCTCATTCATTATATCTCATCATAAAATAAATGTTCTGTAGTTACTGATATATTCACTTAGAATCATAGATCTTGAGACAAAATATTTCTATTGGACGAGCACAAGAAACACAACAAATATATAATGTTACTTATATTCCATACAGGTAGATGAATTTTGCAGACTGACTGTGCTAGAAGAAACAGGCAGTGCACAGGTCCAAAACTGTATATGCATGTGCATAAAAAATGCTTCCTTGCTTCAAAAACCCACCAGATTTCAATCAGATAATTTTTTGGGAAGATATATATTAAAGCTTGTTATATGGATTTAACATTAATATCTTCAAACTTTGGACTACTCTATTTCTATGAAAATTTAAGATAAAATTAATAAATTAAATACTTTTCTTGGCTCATTTGATCCAAGAAACATGCATATAATGTCATAAATTCATATTACCATTTGAAAAAAAAAAAGGAAGTTGTCAGAATTTCGCAATATTTAGACGCTTCCCAAACCATAATGTGTGCACGACATTAAAGATGAAATTTATTGCTTTTGACTGAATTTTGAATTCAAAATTCTGAGTGAAATTAATAATTTTACATATAAATGAAAAAAATTATCATTAGAAAACATAGGAGAAAACATTGAAATTCAAGTTAAAAAATGCATGAATGAGGCTTTGCTGGATTGCAATTTTATGGGGTTTTTCCTTTGGTTTATACTGGGAGATTTCCCCCCCCCCCCCCCCCTTAAATTCTTTATTTGGCATGTCTTTAATTAAGCAGTAAGAAGTTAAAAACTTATTCTTGTATGTTATTTTTCATTGCCTTTGACTTAGAAAATCCCATAAATTAATGTTTAAGCGGAGAAAAAACCTTTTTTTTTTTTTTCATAAAAATAGAAATTCTATTGTTGTAAATATCTAACTACAATAGAACTTGATTGTACATGAATTAGAATTATTTTAGATCATTAAAACAAAATAATGTGAACATAACAGTATAAAATTGTTTCTGAGATTTGTATTGTGGTTCTCTATTTGTTATCTGTACTCCTTAAGCTATTCTCCAAAAGGGGAAAAAAAATCACCACTCAATAACTCAAATCTGACACATTCATAAAGTCATTTTATGTTTAAAAGAATAAAATTTGAAGGCTCGACTATTGAAGTGCTTTGGAATGGAATAAATAGCATTTCTCATTTTGTGATAATTGCATTACATCTTAAATTAAAATCATTTCCTGATGATGAACTTTTCCTGGACTGCCATATCTCTGAAATTAGTTCAAAAAGCCAACTTTGGCAGTCTATTCTAAAAGTTTCTTTCACTTTATAAGAAAAAAGAGAAATGCTATTCAACTTCTTAGCATCTGAATAAGGATATACAGGGCTTGAAATTCAATTTTTCGTAGGATGGGAGTCTCCCTACCAACATTTATAAATGGAGAGGAGTTAAACTGTTTGGGAGGGAGGAAAAAATTATCTTTAAACCCCACTATTGTTTTAAGTGTGATTTAAAGAATTAAGTTAATAAAGGTATTACAAAATACCATTGAAAAAAATTTAAATCAATAACTCAGAATAATTATGCAAAATATTTATTTGTGGTTAAAAAAAAGAAGAAAGTCAGCTTTATATCTATTTTTCAACTTTCCCAAATGTTATAGACCCGTTAAGAGTTGGATTGTCAAATGAATTTCTGAATGTAGTGTTCATTTGGTTTTGGGTATTACTGAAGTTTCTTTCACAAGGTAAGCTTGTGACAGGCAGCACAAGATCAACTTATATAACTTTGGTAAATATCGAAATTTTGTGGTTATACTCTGTTAAAAAAATTTGAGAAAAACTTTGCAAAATCTGATGGGCCTTTATTTTTAATTGCTTGCATGAACATTACATATTTGGAGTGGTGGTTGGTGTTATCAATATCTATTTCTGAACAGAATTGTTTTAGTCAAACTACGAACAAAATAAAGCCAAACCGGAATCCCTGTGGTATTTTCTTTGATTGAACTAGGTTCTAATGCACTGAAATTTTAAATTCATGTCCATAGTTTGAAAAGAAAAATGTCAATTTATTTCTTCTATTACACAAAAAATGTATGTTGACTTTAAAATGTGAGGTCCGAATTTCTGTGAATTACAAGGATAAATTAATTTACTCTTAATATATTTATCTTTATAATTTAATGAACATATTTGTCTTTATTAAACATCACCACATGTTTTACTTTTATATATTTTTTTAACTTCTTCAACAGGTTTTACAGGGTTTACAGCTATTTACATTTTTATTGTATTTATAATTAAATCTCTGCTTATCTAAATATAAATACATCTTAATTTAATCATAACAAAGTTCGCCAATTGGTCGTGGGAAAATATTGCGAAATTGATCCATTGGTCATGAGAAAATATAGCGAAATTCGTCAAAAGGTCATGGAAACTATCGCAAAATTTGACAAACGGCTGCGGGAAAACATTGTAAAATTCATCAGTTGGTCACGGATAACAAGGCACAAAATTATTCTGTCGGACGCAGGGAAGATTTGTGAATTTCGTCAATTTGTCACAAGAAGATCAGTCGCGTAAAATATCATAATATTTGTTAATTGGTCATGGGGAAAATGCGAATTTCGTCAAGCTGTCATGGAAACCCATTGCAAAATTCATCGATCAATCTTGAGAAAATATTACGATATTCGTCAGTCGGTCGCGGGACCTTGATCATCATTTCAAAAAGAAAATTTCTCCAGAAAATCATGAAATTTTTTTTAGATTCCCGCCCACAATATTCTTTTGTGCGTGAATCCCGTCATCCCGTCCTGATATATAAAAATTTTGTGTATAAAAGAATAAAAATGACTTTGTGATTGTATCAGAAAGTAGCAAGTTTTGTTTTGAGAATAGCTTTAATCAAAATTTATTGGTAGATGAAAATTTTGCAGTTTTTTTATCTATATATTTAAGTCATAGTTTAGGAAGAAGCATTTGCATGCTCTTTTTTTGTATTAAACTATTTTTACCTTAAAGTTACTAAATATTTTTTATATTTTTTTTTCTTATTTGAGCTGATTTCAAATAACATTATGACATCATTAAAGATTCTTTGTTTTTTATTTATTTATTTTAAAGTTTAAATACTGGTTTCATTTGTGAAAATTTTGAAAGATTGTTTGTTTGATTAATCTTCCATTCCTATTCTAGGGTACGAGAAAGGTTTATGTCCATTATCAAAACAAATGTCAAGTAAGTTTTTTTCTTTTCATATTTTACAGCTCATATTCAAAATATTAGAATAATTGAGAAAAAGTAATAAGAAAAATTTATTTTTCATTTATTTATTTTTGATACTAAGTAAATGCAATTCAATTTCTTATAAATTAAATCTGGAATGTTTAGATAAGATTTTAACATTTAGAAAATATAAAATAGAGTACAATAAATTAGGTATACAGCTTTCTGAAACACATCAAAATATTAGAATAAAATTTAGATTGGTTCAAATTATTAGAATATTTTATTTTATGCAACAATATTACCTTATGCATATATGAAGTAAATGGTAGTTAATATTTTGTAGCATCCCCTTTAGCTTTCATAACAGTGTACAATCAATCTTGCATACTATATACAAGGTGTTTACAAACATTTCTATCAATATTAACCCAAATAGACTTTATACGTGCCATTAACTCAGTTTTACTTGAAGGAGGATTTTCTTGGAGTTTTTTCTTCATTATACACCATAAGTTTTCGATGGGATTAAGGTCTGGTGAGTTTGGTGGCCAAGGAAGTACCTTAATGTTGCGTTGGCAGAACCACTTCTTAGTTGACACCGAGGTATGCGTTTATGCTAAATCTTGTTGAAAGATGAAATCATCTTCAAATAAATCTCCTGATGATGGAATCATGTAATATTCCAAGATTTCTTGATATATATGAGAGTTAACCTTTTCGTAGACTTTGCATAACTTTCCAGGTCCTTCTGTACTCATGCAACCCCAAACCATGACACTAGCAGCAAATTTTACGGAACGCTTAAGGTATTCTTTATCAAATGCTTCTTCCTTCATTCTCCAAACTCGAATACCTTGATTACCATATGAAACACAAAACATACTTTCATCACTGAATAAATTTTAGCAGACATGATTTGACACTATAAAGGGGTTTTTGTGATAGCCTTTTAATAGTATTCATATTTAATTTAAACTGTAATGTTACTAACATCATTCATGATTGATGCAAACCTATTAAGTTTTGAAAGGTTAACTAACCTTTTATTTCTCTCATACAGACTTTCTGCTTAATCTTTCATGATCAGAATTTTTTTGAATGATTTATTTTTATATAGTATATAAAATACAGTTGCTAGAAAACTGATAAAGGAAAAAGAAAAAAATATGTATCATGTGAAATATGGAAGTGATAAAAAGTGTTTTATATTTTTCGAACAGATGTATAAAATTACATCAAAAGTTATACATCTAATTTAAACTAGTAAATCTACAGATCAGAGGCGTCAACGTCAGCTCTACAAATCATTGTTCATTAATCTCACTAATTTTTAATATAATCTACATAATATTTGATGTCCTAAAATTCAATTTTTTAAAGTTATTTATACATTTATAAGAATATAAGATTTATCGAAACTTTCGGAAATTTTAGAAGTAACACATTAAACAAAATTTTATGCATTGATAGGATACTTATTACTGTATTTTTTCAGAATAAGAATACATTCCTTCAGGAGAGATACGCCCCCCTGACCCCCACCCCCCCCATTGTCGGTTTAATTTTATATTCTCATTTTCCAATAATTGTGCTATTTCATTATTCGAGTATATGTCTGAATGCATACTAATGTTAGATTATTCATTTCTTTGTACAAGAGATTTTATCCTATCCTTAAAAAAATAGTTATTTTTCAATCACTAAACATAATATGTTGCTGAAATTGAATAAAATTTCGTGTATTAAATATACGGTACTTCTATATTATCCTGTCGACCACTTTTCATAACAAAAAACTATCACCAAACTGTAACGCCAAATAAATGGGAGAACGTTGACACTGGAATATCAAAATAAATAAATAAATAAAATATAGGAATTTAAGGACACAATTGTTATTTTAATTAATGAAATAACTAATAAATCAGTAAAACATAATGAAAAATACATGTAAATGTCTAATTAAAAACCACTTGATGACATAACAAACACGTATAATGCTTCTGACATCAAGTAAATGGGACTGCATTTTTGACATTTAATCTTACAGTTTGGCGATAGTCTTTTGTTATGAAAAGTGGTCGACGGGATAATAGAGAAGTACCAAATATACTTATACAAATGCAAATTCCTCTTATGAGACTTAGTATATTCAATTTACACATTCAACGTTTTTATATTTTTCATTTGGAAAGCCGATTTGGTCATCTTTCTTTAGTAGTTAAAATAAATTCTTATCTATTTCATTAGAAAAAGCATATTAAAAACTTAAATCACCCGAAAATTAGTTATTTTGTTAATAAAATTTTGCGTCAAAATAATGTGATTCACTTGAATTTTCCTTTGTTGATATTCTTTGAAATACAGTTGCTTGGCAACAATTTAATGAAAGAGAGAAAAAAAAAGAAAAGCTTTTGTAAAAAATTAGAAATGAAAATGTTTCATATTTTTAAAATTAATGCATAAAATTTCACAATAATTTGTATAATTAATTTCGAAATTCTGATAAGTATATTGGCAAATTTTCAAAGCGATCGAATTAAATTAAGATCTCCATTTCGTAAATTTAGCATCCATAATTTATCTTTTACAATTATCCCAATGCAACATTTTCTTTTCGGCAAATGTTAAAATTAAAAAATCGTCTGACTTCCCATTGAAAAGCATTATGCCTTAAAACTAAATGTTCTATATTTTTCGAACAAATGAACCAAATGTAACTAAAAACTATACAGCTAATTCCGGGTACCTCACCAACATACCTACCAAAAATGAACCTAATCGGATCATTTTTGCGGCAGTTATCGCTGAATTCCAATAGAAAAACATTATGACATGAAAAGAAATGTTCTCTATTTTTTGAAAGAATCATCCAAATATAACCAAAAACTATACAGCTAATTCTGGGAGCCTTACCAACATACTTACTTAATTGCAAGCTAATCTGATGTCTTTTGTTGCAGTTATCATAGAACAGACAGGCATGCAGACTCAAGGTCAGTAGATATAAAGGTTGTCTCGTTTCTAAGGGCGCCACCCCGCCCACTCTCGTTGCTATGAGGGGTCATACGTCACAAGAATACCTATTCTCTGTTTGGCCCTATTGTCTGTGGGCCGTAAAAGTAAAACCTGTGTTTGCTTTCTTTGTTTTTTGAAATAATTTTTATGATATTAATTTGGTAGTTGATAATGAAAAATGCAATTTGTCCATAAAAAGTGATTATGAAAGTGACGGTTTAAAATATATAGCCGGATATCTGGCCAAAAAACACCCGGATGAATTATGAATTGAATAAGACTTCCAAATTAAATTTAAGTTTACAAGCTCCCTCGTGGATAAATTCTTTCTTTCGGAGGGCTCATACATACTTCTGAACGATGGGCCGAAGAAACAACCATTATGGAAAATTATTTTATTTCATATAATAAAGATACATTCAATAAAAAGAAAGATATTATAAAGAAAACTGTTGAATATATATCATCGAAAACATTCAATTTAAATATCGACAATAAGTTAATAACTTATTTTTCTAAATTAAGAATTTTTATCCGAGTAAAATATTTAAATGCTGAATCAGAAGAGATGAAATCAATAAAAAGAAAATTAAAATTTGGCAATAGAGATAGTGGAACAAAAAAATTGAGAAAAACTATTGTGTAGTTGTTGATCTTCTATTATTATTTTAATAGTTTCATATGTTGTATATATTTTTTATGTTTTTCATAGCTTAAAAATATTTTAAAACTTATTAGTTTTAATAAACGTAATTCTGAAAAGTTAGTGTTCTGTGTTTTTCTTTTTTTTTCTAATTTGTAGAAATTTTATATTGAAACATACATTTTAATTAAAGAGTTATATATGTTCTAAAAAAATCGATTTTTTTTTTGTTTTGTTTTTTTGTTAACGGAAATTAAATCTTTATAGTGTGTACAATTATTATTTTAATTTTTTTATATTTTTTAAGTTTAAAAATCAAAATTTTAGACGAAAAAAAAAAATCAAATAGCGCAATTTTTTTATTTTTCAAAAATTTGAGCCGATTGACCTTATCCACAATCTTATTTTTACACGAAGAAACTGCGATTTTTATAATTTTTTGTTTCTACAGGAAGTTAGGATGCTGCCCATCGAATATGGATATTTTGGTACACAGGTTAACGCGGCTGCAGGTTTCCGACGCCATACGTCACAAAATTTAACAAAGAAAATATTTTTAAATGCTTGAAGCCATAAAAAACAACGTGGAATTATTAGTTTTTCAATTAATTTTACTCCCTTCCTAAAAAAAAAATCCAAAATAAGTCAAATTTTCACCGCCGATAACGTATTTAACCCCTCAAATGAATTACAGCTGCAACCCACTATTTTACTAATTTACTAAATATTCTAAATCAAAATTTTGGAAATAGGCAATTAATAATTAAGATATATGTATAATAATAATAAAATAAGAGAGAGAGAATAGGAACTATACTGCAGCTATAATTTTATTTATTTATTTATTTTGAAAAATTGTTTTATTTTATTTTTCCCAGTGTCACTGTAAAGATTTTAATATGTAATAATTTTCTTCTATGTAGTTTTAAAAACTATGGTCTCTTCTTTCTTTACGCGTATTAAAAAAGTATTAAAAAATTCACAGTTACGCAATAAATCTCAAGCATTAGATTGGTGAACATACTACCACGTTTGATACGATTTTGTATACTTTTGATAAGTATTTTATAATATTATTAATTATTTTATTAGTTATACGTATATAAATTCCGTAATCCAAAAAATATTTTTTATTTCAAAAGTGTTCTATCAGTTTTCTCTTATTTTTTCATACTTTTATAGTTTATATCCGAGTAAGCACTGCTATATGATACTTTATTTTCAAAATAATACTGTGTAAATACTATATATATAATAAATATTGCAGTTTCTTACGAAATTGTGCTTAAGCAATTTACAAATTCAACTTATGTAAAATTCAAGTTATGTAAAAATTTACAGAACGCATTACGGGGGATGCTGTCGGGGGATGTCTGTATAACAAACTATATAGCGCTAAGGCATAGTTTCGGGTTTAGCACGAGATGGGATTCTGACCTTGGATTCTTGTGACGTAGCAGAGCGAAACCTCTCCGATTGGAGAAAAAGTTACGAGCCAACCTGTATATCTATAGACCTTGATGCAGACTAACTAACAAACAGAAACCAAAAGCTTTTCGGGTCTCTACAGTAAGCCTCAACTGGCATTTCAGCAACTAATAAAATAAAAATTTTAACAAATGAAGGATTTTAAATGTTTAAACTTTGTATGCTGTGAGGTTGGACCAATGGAGAAGAGGCAAAAAAAATTTGCAAGAGAGAAAGTAAATTACTGGTTATTTATTTATTGTTACTGCAAAATAACAAGTAGGACAGCAAACTTTTAAAAACTTAAATAATTTTGAAGAGTTTAAATTTTTTTTGTGGTGGTGGTGGGGTGGGGGACAGAATTGAGGTGGCAGAGGAGTGGGATATTCAGATGTATGATTATTCATTTATTGTTATTGCAAAATAATTAACAAGTTGAAAAAGAAAATAATAAAAAATAAGGAGTTTACATTATATACATCCATAAGGAGTAAAAATTAATTTGCACTGAGGGAAAGAAAAATTTTGCAGAGGGGGAAATTTAGTTGATTATTTATTTATTTATTACTACTAAATAACTATGGCAGAAAATTTCAAATAAAGCAAAAATTTTTAAAGATTTTAAATTTTGTATACCAAGGGGCTGGGAGAAGGGGAGGTTATTTGGAGAAAATTGTAAGAAATGTAGTAGCTGCTGAAGCATGAGATTCTCACTCCTGTTTTAAAATTTTCCTGTCTTATCTGTAAAGATGATTTGAAAATGCATTTATCAATTCTTTTTTCAAAAAAATTGTTGACTGTTCATAATCTGTTTCTTTTACTTATCAAAATTCCCCTGTACTTTTCCTCTGCCTTTTAAACCATTTTATGAAATGTTTCTTTAGTTTTCAATTGACTGTATATGGTTTTACCATTTATACTGTTCAAATTGTTCTCTAAAAATTATGTTCATAAGTTGGAAATTCCAAGAAAAAAAACAAAATTAGTTCCTCAACTCTACTTATCTAGATTGATGATAAATTATTGGTGTAAAATAAAATTTAAATAAGTAGGTTTAAATGCAGTTGTTTTTCCAATGGTTCTGAATACATGCCAAGAATAGGGGGTTAAAGCAATACTCCTTGTCCACTGTTTTTAAAGAAACAGCAGATCTTCTCCCTCATACATGTTCTGTAAATACAATTTGAGCTGTATTAAGTTGGCCAACTTTGACAATATCTGTCTTTTGCATATGTGCAACATGTTAATACAAAGGCTAAAAGGTTTAAAGCTGAATATGAGTATTAACTCATATTTATCTTGTAATTTTAATATCTTTGGTTTAACCTTAGATCACTAAACTTCCATCCCCTTATCTAAATTTCATGACATTTCTCATGGTATCAAATTATTTTATTGATCGAATAAGTCATCCAAAAGTGATAATCATGTAATTTATTAATGAACTAGCTGACCTGCCCAGCATTGCCCAAGCCCATGTAATAAACTTAAACCTCTTAAAAAATGAAACTCTGGTCACAGTCTCCGATGGCTTTGGCACCATATACCGGGCATACTCGTATGCTCAGGAAAATCTTTTATTTCCTCCTTCCACCGCCAGGGGAGCATTCTGTTCTAAACAAACCTCTTTCCGAACGAACCTCTGAGACAGGTCCCCGCTGCCTACAGTACTGTATAGTAGGCATGCTACAAAATTAAGCTGGTTTTGAGAAGATGGGAACATTATTAGCCAAGTTATTGAAATAAGGCACAGTTAGAGAAAAAAACACTTGAGGGAAGTGCTGGGGGAGAGGATGTTCAAGTGTCCTTCAGAAAATGACTAATTAGGAGAACCACTATGCATATTTAAAAATTCGTTTGTTTGGTTAAGCTAGGAACTTAATTACAAATTTGGCTTAAACTATTATTCAAAAATATTGGTAACCACTACTCATAAATTTAGTTTAATGTTATAAATGGGTGACTATTAAGTTAATTATAATGTTTGGAATTAATTGTGTTGAAATCAGAAAGGTAGTTGCTGAGATATGGAAACGGGGCATAGTTAGAGAAAAAACCTTGAAGGAGGTGTCGGGAGGGCAGCGGATGTTCAAGTGCTCTTCAGCAAATAACTAATTAGGAGGATCACTATACATCTTTAAAGATTGATTCATTTGTTTAAGCTAGGAACTTAATTTGAAATTTGTCTTAGACTATTATTCAGAAATACTGATAACTGCTTTCTAGAACTACATCTTGAAGCTATGAATGCTGATTTTTACGATAATTTAGTAAAAATGGAACTGGTTTGGAGAAGTTCGGAACATTATTAGCTGAGATTTAAAATAGCGGTATTCTCTATATAAAACAGCAATTAACGCTACGGGTTAAGCTAAAAATGTTAAAATTGTTAAATGTAATTAGACCCTTACCTCTCTCTATCCCTGCAAATATAACAAATAATCTGTTAAATAAAGTTTTCTGTATTAATAATCTCTATCATAATAATATGTCATGTAAAAAAAACCCTTAAACCCAACTAATTATCATGAAGAAAAATGTGCCTGGAAAAGGTTAAAAAAATGTGGCGTCTTTGTAATTTGTCGTGTGCAGGTGGCATAACATTAGCATGGCTGTACGCTAGTAACTGCAATCCATATTAACACTATTTCGTTAGACATCCTTATCTATGCATCGCTACACTGGTTTATTTAATTACTTCTGTGAAGACAATATACAACCAACCAACCTAAGAAAAAAAAGTGTATTTTTGATGAGAGTTCTTTGTGGATTTTAATAATTATCAAAAAATATAAATTCATCAAAAATATAAATTAAAGTTAAAAACAACACTTTTTTAACTTAAAAACAAAAATATAAATTAATTCATCAAAAACATAAAAAAAAAAAAAAAATCTATTTAAAATTTTCAAATTTTTTGTCCCAATTATTCATGGTCCCCCTAAAAGCAACCTGTGTGCCAAATTTCGTAGCCCTGTGCCTCTGTGATTTCCGAATTTTTGAGGTTACGTAGATAGATACACGCACAGATTTTAATAGGGTAGATATTTCTGAACTACTTTGTCTTTAATAAATAATTGGGTTGGATCCAAAGAGGCACAAGTCGTATGTATTTCCAGTTCTGGTTAAATTATTATGAAAGGTTTTGTTACATTTGTTTCCAGTTAATGTAGTTTTTTTTAAGTAGAGCGCTGCATTGTCTATGAATATCTCATATATCTCTCTGCTACCGACATTTTATGTATAATATAATTTCCAGTACTGTACTTATATCTCCATTATAACGTTTACCTCTTTTGATTCTAACCCTGTCAAATAATGAAGACAACATAATGTACTTACAATATCTGCAGTTTGCAATTGAAGGAATTTTTGTCTTGCATTTAAGTTAACTAATTTAGGGTTAGATTTAATTTTGTAACTTTTTTATTATATTAAAAAACATGATTAAAAATAGTTGTGGTATCATAGATTATTTTTCCCCTTTTCAATAGGAATACATCAACAGCTCATGCCAATGCAATATTTGCAATTTGTGGACTAGTATATGCCTTAGATAAATTTTATAACAGTCTTGATGAGAGTTCAAAAACTTTGGCCGAAGAAAGTGATAAATATGTAATCCATAGGCACTTCATTGCAGAATATGTGGAAAGTGTCATCTGTGCTATGTATCCTGAATATACACCTACAGGAAAAGTTCATAGTTGGCTTCTCACTGTAAGAATACAAAATTGTCATTTTCAAAATTAGAATTACATTATTAACATCATTATTATATTTTGTAAACTGTAGAGCAATTAGATTTAAACTAATTCAAAAAGTTAATTATTAATGTAGCAACTGATAGATACCACATTCTGCTGTCAAATAAAATGTTTTATTTAAATCATTTATTTTCAGTGCAATAAGAATCCTTATCTATATGAACAAAGCAAGCATTTACATACATGCAAACTAAGAAATATTATATTTTATTATATATTTGAGTATTATTTTAATAATTATAACAAATTCAGTAGTATACTTGCTTACACTTTTGTCTGCATATCTGTAAGAAATGTGTTTTAATAGTAATAATTGAAATAATAGTAGTAGGGGTTTCTTTTCCGTTTTGATTTTATACTGAAAAGTTTGGGTTTCAGATTAGTAGTGACATTTGAAGTAATGCTTTTCACAACTTTATTTAGTTAAATTTTTACTTTGTGAAAATTTTAAATCCTACAAATACCAGTGTTTAAACTGATATATATTTTTTCATTTTTAAGTAATCTTTATTTTTAGTTTTAAATAAGAATATTAAAATGTTATGTATAAAACAACATATAAAATTGTCAGTATAAAACAACATATAAAATTGTCAGTATAAATCATATTTATGATGATTCAGCATTCTCTTCAAATATTTATTCCATCTAGGTAGTAAAAGAAATATCTGCATGAGAATATATAAATATTATAAAATTTTCAAGCAGTAATATACTATTTCAAGAAATCAGAATTAAAATATAGTAACTAAAGTATATTAAATTATTAAAAAAATAATAATAGGCAAGATTAAAAAGACTAAAGATTATGTCAAAGATAGGAAAAATTATTAACACTATTTTGATTAAGTGTTTGTTTAATTTTATTATCAATATGCATTTTATTTTAACTGTAACTTTCAAGCACATAGTCAGGGTGGCCAGGCAGCCTGGAAAAGTCAGATAATTCAGCAACACTGAAAAAAGTCAAGGAGTTTTTATTGAAGCTTGGAAATTTCAATCCAAATTTGAAATTTCATAGAAGAAAAAGAGCTTACAAATTTTACAATACAGTAGAAGATCTTTATAACGCAAACCTAAAAGCATGAGGTTGTGCGTTATATAGAATTTTGCATTATATAGATCATGTTTCCCACATCATTAAATTTAGTTTCTAAAACATGGTCAAATATGTGTGAAACATACCAAAATACATTAGAGTATCTTTATATTGCATTCTTTATTACCAGGAGTTGTACAGATTATAATTTTTTGCATAATATAGATCATTCCACACATTGTTAAATTTACTTTATAAATATTGTCCAAACACACCTGTATCAAATCATAGCAATTTTATCAGTCATAAGCTCTGAATTAAGGAGATAAAGTTGAACTGAGGTATCAAATTTAGTTCTCTAGAGAATAGCAACTATTTATAATGTAGGAATGGGAATACAGGTGTTTCTTAACTGTAAAATTCATTGTTTACATCTGAGAAGTTGTGTGTTATATGGATAATTGCGTTACATAGAATTGCGTTATAAAGATCTTCTACTGTATTTGTAAAAGATAATGCTTTAAAAAATGCTTCATCTATGATGAATATTGATATTTTTAAATGTCATGAAATTTAGATGTATAAAGCTGTCTTGCTTGTATATTTAAAATAAAAAACAATTTAAAAAAAGTTGCATGGGAAAGTGGAGAAAAATAACTTAGGAGGAAAAAAAGAAAGGGAAGGTGAGTTGGGAAAGTCAAGGAAAATGAAAAAGTTCAAATGCTGGCCATCCTGATAACTGACTATGTTCTATACCAGGAGTTTCCAACTGATACATGTTTGCAGGCTCTAAATGAATTTGCAAATTATATAGTGAGCTGTAATATCCAGCGGTACCAAAAATTTCTATGAATATGGGGCTTATGTGGACATAAAAATAAATTACTAAATGTATTATTACTACTTGTCTATTATCTCATCGATCACTTTCTATTTAAAAAAAAATCCCTGACGGCTCGGCCTACAGGCACAGGTAGATTTCGAAGACGCAGACCGTGGGGCGCCTGTTTGTTGGGAATTGCGGAAGAAATGACCTTTTTGCGATGATGCTGCAGTTGGAACCGCCTACTTCGAAACCAAACTTGTTTGCAGGCGGAGCCAGCAAGGATTTTTTTTTTTTTTTTTTTTTTTTTTTTTTTTTTTTTTTTGGCTATAAGAGTTGGTCCTATAAAAAACATGTCAATATAAAAGTTTTAGATAATATTAAGAGGATTTATAATAAATTTAAGCGGATTTGAAATCTTGGGAATTGACGAAGTTATGAATTTTTTTCTTCTACAACCCCCCTCCCCCCCCCCCCTTAAGGCAATTTTTAATTATATCAAAAATCTGTCATACATAAATTTTCGTCCCTTCTCCTAGAAGTAATAATAACTTCAAACGGATTCGATACGTATCATAATTAAGAAATTATGGGGGGTTTTCTGTTTTCACAAAAAGTTCCCCCCCCCCCCCCCCCCTGGTTCGATTTTGCCCATTAACGAACTTGACCGAGATTTTATGGCCCTTGATTTTATGTATCAGTTTCGAAAAGAAGCGGGAGTTGGAACCGCTTACTTCGAAAAATAACTTGTTTGCAGGCGGAGCCGGCAGGGATTTTTTTGTTTTTAATTTTTTTTTTTGCTATAACGGTTGGTCCTATAAAAAACTTGTCAATATAAAAGTTTTAGATAATATTAAGAGGATTTATAATAAATTTAAGCGGATTTGAAATCTTGGGAATTGATGAAGTTCTGAATTTTTTTCTTCTAAAATCCCCCTTCCCTCCCCCTTAAGGCAATTTTTAATTATATCAAAAATCTGTCATACATAAGTTTTTGGCCCTGTTCCTAGAAGTAATAATAACTTTAAACGGATTCGATACGTATCATAATTAAGAAATTGTTTTCACAAAAAGACCCCCCCCCCCCCCCCTTGGTTCGATTTTGCCCATTAACAAACTTGACAGAGATTTTATGCCCCTTGATTTTATGTATCAGTTTCGAAAAGATGCGAGAGTTGGAACCGCCTACTTCGAAAAATAACTTGTTTGCGGGCGGAGCCGGCAGGAACTTTTTTTTTTTTAATTTTTTTTTTTGCTATAACGGTTGGTCCTATAAAAAACTTGTCAATATAAAAGTTTTAGATAATACTAAGAGGATTAATAATAAATCTACGCAGATTTGATATCTTGTGAATTGACGAAGCTATGATTTTTTTTCTTCTAAAACCCCCCTTTTTCCCCCCCCCTTGGGGCCATTTTTAATTATATCAAAAATCTGTCATACATAAATTTTCGGCCCTTTTCCTAGAAGTAATAATAACTTTAAACGGATTCGATACGTATAATAATAAAGAAATTTTGAGGGTTTTTCTGTTTTCACAAAAAGCCCCCCCATTTCCCCCCCCCCTTGGTTCGATTTTGCCCATTAATGAACTTGACCGAGATTTTATGACCCTTGATTTTATGTATCAGTTTGGAAGAGATTTATGCAGAATTTTTCCAGTTATCGTGGTCAGAAAAAAGTGACATAGATAGATAGATATATAAACTTTTGAACTGGGTGTGGTTTTGGGTTCTAAGAGTCATAATCGGCGTAGATCTGCAAAAATTTTTCAAAATTTCCAACTTAGGTGAGAATGTAATAGGTAGTATTTCTTACGAAATCTACCTAAAAGAACTTCGACCAAACAATAATATTAATGCCAAAAATGCATGATTGTGACATCACATTCATTACATGTTCATGAATTTTGGCCAAAAAACAGGGTCGAATACCTCGTCTGTGTATCCCGAATATGGAATATTGTCAGGAAGGTATTCCACCGCAAATTAAAAAAAAATACTAGATTAATTTTTTTGCATTATAAACAGTGGCGTAGCTACGTTGTTTGGCGCCCGGGGCAGGAACCCGGAGTGCGGGCTTCCTCCTCGCCCCCCCCCCCCCCCCCCCAAAAAAAAAAAAGTAACTACATTATTTTTCTTACAGACGGAAAAAAGTCCTTCCGGCTGCCAAGGTAGGAAAAGGCAGCTTCCTTCTTCCTTGTTTTTTTAAGAATTCAGCTAATTTTACTCAAACAGTCAAACACACGAAACTAAAATGTGTGGAACCCGGTTGTAGAAGATTCCTAGTTATCGTCAATACTGGATTTCAATGGGAATTTCGAAAACTTAGTCAGCTATCGCCAAGTTGGTTTCATTTATGGTGACCTACTTTTATCGTCATGCTATTCAGCCAAATATAACCAAGCTTGATACGAATTTAACGTTAGCAGATGTGACTATGTAGTTTAAGCGTATGAGAGTGGCAACAATGAAAGTAAATTTGTAAGAAACCACGTTTGTTAAAGCTCATAAACTAATCCCGAGTATGGAGAAAAATTCTGCTATTTTGTTTCATTTACAAGGTGTGAATACTCTTTGGAATTTCCAAAGAGTTTTCATATGTCCTAAGTGACAAAACTTCAGCAAATATTTTTCAAATGACTCGCTGTTTTCTTGACAGTCTTTAAAGTGCATTTCATAAAATTGAAAATATTTTTAGCAATATAAATAGTTTATTTTCTAAAAACAAAAATTTTAAGTAAAAAGTCATTTTTATTGTATTTTAAAATTTGTCATGACATTTTAACTAATTAACTTTTTGAAAATGTGGTCTTTACGGTTAAAGAGCAAATTTGAAAAGAAAGTATGAAAAAAAAAAATGCTGCGAAAAGTTAAAAATTGTAGGAAAGTTTTCTTTAAAAAAGTAGTTTAAGTTTAGTTAAAAAAAAAGTAGTTTTCTTTAAAAAATATATTTAATTAAATAATTTTTATCTCAAGAATTACGTTTTTGCTTGATTAAATCAATAAAACTTTCATAAAACCACTTAATAATATCAATAACTGCATCTTAAAAATTCACAACGGTGCACCTTGTTTGCAAATTATAATTACCGTAAAATTTTTACTATGATTAGCCCAAAGAGAAAGAGAGAGATATATCTTTGTCCATTCAGATGAAAGTTCAATTTTACTTTCATGATGGTTAATCCTGGTTTTAAAAAAAAAAAATCTAAAAAAACTCTTCATGAACTTGTTGTTTAAGAGTAGCGGCCTAACTTCGGTTGCGTCCTCGAAACTTATAATATTGTGGCTTACTCATAAAATGTATGTTGATGATCTCTGCAATAGCATGTCTGATTTATAATAAATCTCGGATATATACAACGGGAGAAGAATTTAATTTGATAATAAACCTCCAAAAGTTTGGTATATAGTCTGCTCTTTTTTTCTGATGGCTTTAATGAATTTTTATTTTTATTTATTTTTATAATATTTTGCTATTTTTTTTAAATATTTCTGAAGATCTAATAAAACATTTTAATTATAAATCTATCTATGATTAACGTTATATTTACCTTTGGAATTCATTTATTACACCTATGCCTTTACTCAATAAATGAAGATTTCATTCATAATACATGAATTCATTTTTATTTATTACACTCTTTTATTTAACCCTTTCAGGGGCAGTGGTATGTTTATGAAACCACTTAATTTTAATTCCCAAACGCCACAATGGCACCAGAAATTTGCTAAAATCTTTCCCATTTAATATTTATGTGATTTTTTGTCTTTTTCCTATTTCCAAATAAATTTCTACGTTAATTCGGGTGCCAGTCGTTTATTTCAACATTTTAGTACTGAAAGTACTTTGCCCCTGAAGGGGTTAACTTGGTTTTTGTATGTAAAGGTGGAGTTTTCAAATTGATTTCTCATTCACTTCCTGATAGGCTAGAATTATAAAAAATATGTACGCAGGTGTATTTTCGATGACAATGCAGCATTATAATATTTTAAGAACTTAATTATAAATTAATAAAGTAATTTTAAGGCATTTTTCCATTAGCCGGCCACAGGCAATACACCGCCAAAAAATATTTATGGTTACAATTGTTACGAGTTACAGAAACGATTGAGTTAATTATGCACCAAACCAAGCTTGCTAAAATGTCCATCTGGCTGAGAAAGTGCAAGAAAGGAATATTTTAAGCTTTAAAACTTAGACAATATAAATAAAAAGTAAAGAGTGTGATAATTTAAAAAAAGACTCTTTTATGATTAAATCAGTATTAAATAAATTATGACTATACGTTGAGAAAACATTTTAGAAATCCTAAATAGATAGTTTAAATAATACTTTTTCTCTTACATATCTTAAAAAAGAAACAGACTAAACGTTAAAAAATAAATAAATTCACCTCTTCGCACTTTCTGCCGAGCGTAAATCACAACTGGGAATTTTCAATTATCAGGATCCGTGCCAACATAACGTATTGTAACGAATTTTTTTTAAACTACATGAATTGCAGTCATGCAATAAAGTGTGATTTTTAAGATAAACATGGATTGCTTATATATGTGTGATTTAAAAAATAATAATTTTATTATTATTAGTTTGCAATAAAAGACCGATTACCTATGAAAACAACACTGTTTGTTACTCACATAATAGAAAAAAAAATTCGAATTTTCAAATATAAACTTCTTTGCAAAAAATGACAAAAATATAAATTTTACAATTTTAAGTTAGACATCCTAGTATATTCTGGTGAATGAACCAATGATTATAAATATCTAAAAATTCGATGATTATAAATATGGGAGCAAAGCTTTTTACTGAATCCATTTCCTTTTAAATGAATCAGAGTTGTAATCTTTAAATTAATTTTCTCAGTTCGAGATACAGTGGAACTTCCATTTAACGAAGTCTCATCGTTACACTTAAAAACTTCGTTATGAAGAAAATTCGTTAAATAGAAATCAACTTAAATTCATGAAATTTTCTCTTCAGATATAACAAACAGGTATTGGATTTAAAAGTATTTGATTCAGTTTCAATTATGAAGCCGTCTTTTACAAAACAGTTGTGTACGGTCAATGAAATCACACGTCACATTCCCAAGCTTTGGCTCAAACTTTCATCAGCTCTGATACACATGTTCTCAAACTAATGTTTTCATTATATTGTCTTTTTTCTGTCTTTTCCGATAATATACTTCAAAATTTTTTATTATTCCGTAGACTAACGGCTGAAGTTTAGAAGTCGTATTGGCAGGAACAAAAATAACTTTGACGTTCTTCGATGTGCATTTTGAAGCACATTCTTGTGGATGTACAAAGCAATTATCTATCAGCAATGGGAGGTCAGAATGGTAACTGTCTGACTCTAATTGATATTTTTTGCTTCAATGCATCTGACGCCATTGCGTCACTGTACCTTGTATATCATTGAAAATGTAAAAAGGGGATTTTGACTTTCCCCAACTGTCAGCGCTGGAATCTCGGTGTGGAAGAGTAATGATAACAACTGTTTTTTTTTTTTTTAGTGGGAAAAAAAAGGCTTCATTTAGCACCAAGCAGAATGGAAATTATTTCATTCATTCATCGTTCATTTTCATACAATCCGCTTAAATAAATTACCATATCCATCGCAACAGCAACCTCATAGTTGGAAATTTGTACATGTACAAAAGTGGAATAAACTTCGTTATATAGAATATATTTTTCGTAATATGGAGATCAATTTACATGCTAATGGGATTCAAAGTCAAAGTTTTGCAGAAAATTTCGTTAAGTAGAAAACTTCGTTAAATAGGGACTTCGTTGAAGGGAAGTTCCACTGTATTTTATTTATTTACATTTTGCTATCTTTTAAATGATTTAGAAACATTACCTGAAAAAATGCTCTGATTACAATATTTTAAAAATATAATAGATAAATAATGTTTCTTAATAAAAATACATAAATATTTCACTGTTCTTTTTTACTTCTTCATTCATTGTATTTAGTGTTCTGCAATTTTCAATGTTCATTTAATAGTTCAGATATTTTGAATGTTTTTCTCTGTTCAACGCTAAATGAGCATTTAAATGATCTTTGGAGGCTGCATGCCATAATAACGCTCGCGGAAGATTATACTTCTAAAGATCACACGCAATTACATGAAGCTAACAGTAAACAAGGCAGGCACAATAATTTTGATTTTACTCCATTTCCATTCAGCCATTTGTACTTATCGTTCTGGAAAGAGTGAAAAGTCCTGCATTGATTTTTATACGTTTCAAGAATTGGGGGTAGCTCACACACATTTTATTATTTGGCTTTTCTCAATGCCATTTCGATGGGAAATTATAATTTCCAATAAAGAAGGAACAATACCTTTACTTACAGTCCCTACAGTTAAATGAATTTTTTAATGATTCACAGAAGCCCGCCTATTACACGAAATTATTCATATGGAATGCTAAGAACACAAAAATCAGCGTGTAAACCAATAGAGAAATAAAGAAATGCTCTTTTGCTATTAGAAATGTGACGCCTGCAGAGCCCTTTGTTTCGTAAGTTAGAGGAGGCTAGGAGCCTCCATGTGCGATTGGCACTCATGAATCTTTCCATTCCCCTATTCTTCACCGAATTTCTTCAAAGCATTCACATACACAAAAAAAGGGGTCACCAATTCTTATTTATTGACAAAATAAGTGAGATAATTCTGGTGTCTAGCGTCTCTCAATTGGGCGCCCTCCCCTCCCAATTTAATCATTTTGCGCCTCTTTTAAGATGCGTAATCTATAAGGTACAAAGTGTTTTGAGTTATCCCTAGAAACATTTACAGAATCTCTTTCTTTGATTATTAGGATAGAATAAAATATTTTACCAAAGAAAATATTTACACAAAAAAAAAGGTCCAAATTGTTATTTATTGTCAAAATATGTGAAATAATTTTGGGTGAAAATCTCTCTCAAATTGGCGCCCCTTGGCAGCGGCGCCCGGGGCGGCCGCCCCCCTTGCCCCCCCTTAGCTACGCTACTGATTATAAAAGCACTGATTAATTTCTTCACTCTTTTTAGGCACTCTGATTTTGCCAGAATACCTTTTTAGACATTCAAACTTATTGGAGATAACTATTCCAAACAATCACTGTACTCTTGCTTAAATACAATTGGTTTTTTACCTGTTTGATTGATTTCAATTCATCTGATCAGCCATAGAAATCTTAATGCCGTTACAAAAGTTTTTGGAACTGTTGAACTGAATCCCTTTTCTAATAGATATTAGTTTATCATAGTTTTTAACATTACATCGCCATTGTTTATCCGTTTGCAGATAAAGTCTCATCATATTCCCATTAATACACTGGGTTTTTTTTCCATGGCAGAATTCCATAATCTTCAAAATAGTTTATCACTTCATGTTCTGTCGATGGAAGATCCCAGAAAGCCTACCCCCTTTAAAGCTTACATCCGTGAATCTATAGAAATTTCACTAAGAAAACAGGAAATTTGCAACGATATCCCATCATTTTCGGTTCCAGCCATATGGAAATGCATTTTAAAGTGAACTTTAATTCCGTTGAACATAAGTTCCAGTTACATTGCTGATTCATAGAGGGTGCCACCAGGCGTATTTTGAATATGTTGTTGTAATTTCCGTTATTTCAGCGTCTTGGCAGATTGAATATTGTGACTCAATCATGTAACACATTTTTAATTTTTGCTGTTCATATTTATGAAGGTTTTTTCTCCTGATGATGGTTATAAAGATTAACCGAAACGTCGAGGTTTGTTTTCTATATATGTAGTTTTAAAGTAACTCATATTTATTAAATGAAATTTACGTTGGAAGCAAGTGTTTGATGATTATTTATATATGCAACGTAAAGTCCTTATTAATTATAGATCCCAGATCTTTATCATTTTTTTTTTTTTCTAAATGAGAAAGAGCAGTTAACTTAAATCCTACATTAAGAAAATTAAACTGGCTTATCCACAATCAAAAAATAAAAATTGAATACTTACATCATGTGCTAGCCAGGGCTGCGGAGTCGGAGTCGTGGAGTCAGAGTCGGGCCTATTTTTGGACAAAAGAGTCGGAGTCAGAGTCTAAAAAACAGGCCGACTCCGACTCCAGCTTGTTTTTTAGACAGTTTGAAGTGAAATTAAACCAATTCTATGTAATTTTAAATTTATAAACTGAATTCTTATTTTTATATTTGGACTATATATACAAGGAAATCCAGGTTAAACAGGTCCAATATACTGTCCAGTTTACAGTGTATATGAAAACTGCTTTTAATTGAAATCTTTAGTTTATATTTTATATTTAATATATAGTATTTTCTCTCAGTTTTTGGGGTTTGCAGAACTCGAGGTAATGTGAAAATTGGAAGTTTCTGCTCTTTTTGGAGTCCACAGAATCCGAAATATCATTGTAATAGAAAATTTTTCCCTTTTGTTTTCTTGTTTCCCTCAGACTCTTCAGGTCTGTAGGACCAAGAGTAATGCTGAAGTTGTAGTAATTTTTTTACCTTTTTTTCGTGTGCATAGAAACCCCCCCCCCCCCCCACCCCCACCCCCGGCCGAAAAAAGGTGAAATTATAACTTTTTTCCCTCGAGTCTGCAGTACTCAAAATAATGATGAAATAGTGAAATTTCAGTCATCTTTCTCCTTTTGATATTCAGGTTTTACAGACCTGAATTTAGCCAAAATTATAAAGTTAATGCAGGAAATACAAAATTTTCCTCTTTATTTTTCTTCCCTTACATTGGAATTTTTCGGGTCTGGAAGACACAATAACCAATAACTCCAAAATTACAACATTTTGCATTTTCTTTTCCAAGTCAGCGGGATCTGAAATAGTGAAATTTCCATTTTATTTACTTTTTTAGACTTCAATATTTGGATTTTTCGGGACTGCAGGACCCAAAATTGTACAATTAATAATGCTGAAAATATAAAATTTCTGCCCCTTTCTTACGAAGCTGTGAGAACAGAATTAATGCTAAAATAGCAAAATTTTCATTTTTATTTTTCTTGCATTCCCCCGTAATTTTTCGGGTTCTGGAGACCCCAAATGATGCTTAAATTATAAAATTTTTGCCTCCTATTTTTGGGTCTGCAGGAACAGGTATAAAACCAAAATTAAACATCCTTTTATCCATATTTTGGTGAAAAAAGGTGAAACTTTTCATACTAAAATACTGTCAGAAGTTTGCCGCTGCAGTAAATGAGTCCTAGTCTTGACTACCTATCACAGCTTATACCCATAATTCATCCAAAAATATACACATCATATACTTCAAGGTCAAACAGGAATGTAACAGCAGGTTGCAGTGTTGCCAGTTGAGTTTTTTTTATTCTGATTGCTGCCATTTTTTTTTAAATAGTAATATTTTCTTTATTTAATGACAATTTTAATAAAGCGACTATTACTATTTCAAAACAAGTGACAGCAATAACGCAATCTGAATAATAGGAATCAACAGGCAATACTAGTACTTTAGACGTCCCGGAGTCGGAGTCGGTGCTTTAAAATTTCAGGAGTCGGAGTCGGTTATTTTTTCCACCGACTCTGCAGCCCTGGTGCTAGCACTACATTTGTAATCAAACATGGTGACATGCTTTTGTATTGTTGGTGACTGCTTAGCAACAGGTTTATTTTAATGAAACAGACAGGATTGACAGGATAATAGACAAGTACTGTATTATTAAATAAATAACATTGAATTTGCAAAAAAAGAAAAAAATTCTATATAACTAAACACTTTCTTTCGCCTCAAAAAAGTTTAGAATAAATGAATTGTTGCAAAGAATTTTGCAAGACATAAAAATAGCTGTTGCAAGATGCAGCCTGTTGGCCACTAGCTGGAAACTTCTGATCTATATATTAGAGAAATAACAATTTTGTTTTATTGTAAATATTTAGGTGGTGAATATTTTTTTTTTTCATTTCATAGCATTTATCCCGCCCAAATTCCAGTGCAGCATATTTAGTAACAGGATGTGCCATTTCTTCTCTGTGTCATTTGGCTCCAATTTTAATCAGTCATTATGTAAATGACTTACCAAATCTCCTTGAAATAATGCTTCAAAATGTCGGCCACAGTTCTCCAGTGTTAAGTTTTTATTCAGGAAAAGGAGTGGGACTTCTTATTAAATCTTTATGTGAAGTTGGATATAATGAAAGTAAAACTCAGGTATTAATCTTTAAAATATTTTTAAATTATATAATGTTATGCTTTTTTTTTTTAAATTGTGTTTATGTTGGAATCTGTTGTTTTATTGAGATTTAATCCTAAAAATTGACATTTATGTCATTAGGATTAACATTAGCGAGCGGGTGTTTTCGTCTGAGTGAAGTGGCCTCTTAATTGTAAGCATTTAAATATTGGATGCCTAATTTGTAGTTTTATGTAGTTGGGTTCATGTATCAGATTAAATTTTCTTTTTAATCATTTAAATTTAATGTGTTCTATCATTATTTATTGTAATCTATAAAATTGTTTTTATTAATATTGTAGGTTGATTTCCTTTTACATGTTGTTAAAGAACTGGTGAAAATGTTTGAAGATAGTGAGGGTAGCTTGTAAGTAATAGATTTCTTAGTTATACCAATTTGGATCATAAGTTTTAAGTTGTTTACAGACTTTTAATTTCATGCTATATATAGTGAATAAAAAATATTTTATTTTAAATGAAAATACACATAATCCTTGATTTATATGTTTTCTTAAAAATGCCATATGAAGTTAAAATACATATTTGAATTCATTCATCATATTGACGATAAATATATATAAAGATTTGAAGTCATGTGATTTCATCTTGGCTGGACCAAAGTGTGTCATGTTATTTATCCTATTTCACCTCAATGTACAAAGCTTTCAGAAATTAAAGAATTGAAACAAAAACAAATTTCCTTTTCTTCAAAATTTGGATTATTTTCTTTTTACTATGATATTTGTGATAGCTTTCTGTATTTATGTGAAAGGATTAAAAAAAATAATAAACCCTTTTTAAAATTCAAAATTAAAATTAAATGTCAAAATTTTAAATTTAAATTCCCAGCTTCTTTTTCTAACTTTTGAATCCAATACTTAAAGCTGATTTGCCCTTGTTAAATTTGTTTCCCAGCCCAACATTTATTACTTTCAGACCTAAAATTCGAACAAGCTTTAAGATTAAAATTGCACAAGCGTGTTTCTCTGTTCTTTGTGTTCAGTGTGGAACCCGGATACAGCCAAGTCCAGTGAGACGTCATGATCCTAGATAACTTCTGGCGAATTGTAAGCTAAGATCCTCCTTTATTGATAGTTCTGCTCTCTGTTGGGAATAATGCAAATTGCTCATTTAAATAGCGAGTAAATGAAAAATTCGTGGCCTTTTTCCCCTAGCTGATTGATAGCCTAAACTGCGACTTCCGTGGGCATTTTTTCAGAATCTGGAACATTGAAACTTACTCTTTCTGCAACTGGACCTGACTTAAGGAAAATAGCATCATGTAACATAAAAGGGATAAACAGTCAGGTTCCATATGAACTGCTTCCCCTTCTTGTACCAATACAACATGAAAATATTTCAGTAATTATGAAAGGAAAAAAGTATGGAAGCCAAATTCCTTTCATATATATATATACATTAAAAACTCTCTTAATGCCTGAGAAAGTGTTATAATCACCAAACAGATAGCAGATGAATAGTAAATTCAAATGGGGGAGCTTAAGACACTTTATTGACCTTGTGCATAGCTAATTTGTATCCATACTAATATAATAAAGAAATAGCTACTGACTGACTGACTGACACATCAATGCAGAGATGAAACGACTAAAGTCAGAATCATAAAATTTGGACAGTAGATTGCTGTTATGACCTAAGCAAGCAATAAGAAAGAATTTTTTTAAATGCACACCCTAAAGGTGTTAAATGGGGTGTTGAAAGTTTTAGAACATTTTCGCCATATCTCAGTAGCAGATTTAGGTAGGAGCGTAAAATGTAGCATAACAAATCTACTAGAAAAATAGTTAAACATATATTTCAACAATTTTAGAAATTCAACCACTAAAGAGGGTTAAATGGGGTCGGAAGTTTTAAGTCATTTCACCATATCTCAGCTGCAGTTTTAGGTAGGAGCATAAAATCCAGCTAAATCAATCTGCCAAAAAAATAGTTAAAGACGTATTTCAGCAATTTTAGAGCTATTTTAGCAATTTCATCGCCAACATCGGCTGTAACCCAATTATGGCAGATTAGACGAATAAGACAACTATTGGTGATTTTTTATTAGATATTTTACAACAAAAAAATTTCCATGGAAATGCTTTTTTAATTTCACTAGGGGGCTCTGCCCCCTACGACCTACGTTCACCAACCCTCATTCTGACACCGCATGATTTAAAAACACTCTGATTTGATCAACTCTAAAAAAATTACGGATGATTGTATTTTAACGACCAGTGGTGATCTGCTGTAACCAGGTTTTCATTAATTTTCCTTTAACTGAGGGATTTTAAGGTCGAATCAACTGCTGTCGAAACAGCTAACAACTGTTTTCCTGATTGATTAAATAAGATAAATTAAATATTTAAAAATCAACTTGCGTGAAATGGTTAAGTAAACAATGTCGCTGCATCGGAGAATTTTATAACGATGCTATAGAAAATTGGTTACTTCTCCATTATTCCGTCGACTACTTTCTATAAAAAGAAACGAACTGTCGCCAAACATGCATGACTGTGGCATCACGTCGCATTCAGTTGACATCAGATGTGTTAGACGTATTAGTTATTTCATCAAGGGATTTTTATTTCAACGTTTATTTGTCTTTTTGATACTTCATTACCCCGTCGATCAATTTTCATTTTTAAAAAAACTATCGCCAAGCTATAACGTCAAATAAACAAATATTTTGCCATTGGAATCTCAAAAGAATAAAAATAAAATAAATTAATAAACAAATAAATAAAATACAAGAAATTTGGAAAAACTCCACTCACCAAAGTGTCAACTATCAGTAAGTTTAAACAATAAAATTTACAATATATTAATGAAAAGAAAAAAAAAAAAATCTTGGATGTTTATTTACATTATTTTTTTTAATTATCTCTCTCGGCTGTGTAATGGAATTTTGTTTGACCATGTTTAAATAAGCAATTCGTAAGTATCCAAAAAGTTCTGTAGAAAAATAAGGACTCACAGAATGTTGAAGGGACGAAGATATCATATTCAGATATTCAGATTATTTATTTTAAAGCAGTTAAGACAAGGTTCAGTTACACACAAGTCGCCGGCCTGCAAATATGCAATATGAGGAGCAGGCTTAAGTCCTTCACGCAAAGTAACTAAAGGCAGGCGGCGAGAGAGTGAGTGGTATTACACAATTTCTTTTCGTGATTACAGTGAAGTCATGGCGATAATTTCATACGCCAATTAACCAGATAACGTACTGTTTTGGCGAGAACAATGTGACGAGAGACAGGTGGCGATTGTCCGTTAATGATAAGCCTATGGGGGAGAGATGAAGGAAAGTTATGAATTTAAGCGCCAGAGTGGAAATATGGAATTTTGGTAAACCAGCGAAACCGCATGGAGAATTTCTCATGGGATTAGCTTAAAGGATTGAGAACTGGCATTAAAAATAGAATTGGTACATTACAGATATTATCTATGAAAGGCATCTGGACAGTTGGGAAAATAATGAAATTCGTTAGAAGAAATGAAACCATGACGAACAAAAGTGTAGGCGTAAAACTGTAAGTATTGGACGCTGATCGAAAAGAGCGAGTTACAATGGGGATAAATTCTTTTTCTTTTCTTTTTTTTATAACTATATGATTTATGTGGTGAGGAAAGAATTCCGAATGAATTAAAGAAAGTTTAATAAAAGAGAAACTAGCTAGATTTTATAACACGAAAAATAAAATAATTTTAAAGAAAGAAAATTAGAAAAAGTAAGGGGATGGGGGAATGAATTTTATGAAAGTGGAATGTGTGAAGTTAAATCCACTTCACAGGCAGGTGAATAAATGTTTGTGACATCAGTTGAAACTGATCTATTGTATGTAACTGTTCATCGCAACATTTTTCAATGCCTTTTCTTTTTTAATATCATGGCACCTTTGTTTAAGGATGCAATTGTTTTTTTAATTAATGAAATAATTAATAAATCAGTGAAACATAATGAAAAATCTATGTATAAGTCTAATTAAAAATCACTTGATGTCATAACAAACACATGTAATGCCTCTGACGTCAAGTGAATGTGACACCACATTCATGCATTTTTGGTGTTAAATCCTATAGTTTGGCGATAGTTTTTTGTTATGAAAAGTGGTCGACAGGATAATGAAGAAGTACTATATTGTTAATGATATTTTAACAATTTATTACTTATTTCGGTATTTTAAAAATAATTATTAAATGTAAAAATATAGTTTTTAATTGAGAGGAAATATTATTTACACTGTTTTAAAATTTGTAATAATATGTCAAAAATTTGTCAAAATAAATTAATCTCTCGTGTAATAATTTAATTATTTCTCTTTTTAATATTCACACACAAGTATATTTTTTATTATGTAATTTTCTACATTTACTGTTTTTAACACGTGATAATTTAATTATTATTTTGAAGTTTTATTTCTCTTTTTAATAGTCACGTGTAAATACATTTCTTAATTGAAAGGGAATATTATTATGTGCGCTATTTTACAAATTAGCAACAATTCAAATAATGGATTTTATGAAACATGAAATAAATCTTCATCAAAATAATGAAAATTTTGAATAAAAAATTGAAATATAACCTCAAAAAATTACTCAAATTAAAAAAATAATTGCAGTCTGCACACCGCAAGCTTGTCAACTATATCCTTATAAATTATGGTTAAATTCCTGTGCATAGATTTCGTTCCTATAAAACTTTTTAAAGAAAACTATTTTGACCAACTTTAATATTAAATATCTCTTAAAATAATTCTTCAATTTAAAAACTATCTGCTTCAGCGTGTTTATCGAACATTTCTTTATAAAACTCCCAATTTTTAAATTTTTATATGTAAAGTTTTCTGGATATTAATCCAGAAAGACTTCAAGGCACAAAATCTTCATTGACTGCGGCGGTGGTGGTTACTTTTTTTTAATATAGAGAGATAATATACAAGGTGTGACCAATAAATAACGTGATTGATCGCAGAAATATTACAGTATTATATATTTGCAAAAAAAAACTCTATTGTCTTTAGATTCCTTTCTGGAAACGTTCATACAAGTGTTGGAAACTTATGGAACAGTCCGCCTTTGCTTTTGCTTTAAGTTTTCTGGTAAAAGCAGCTTGGATATCTGCAATATTTGCAAATCTGTGTCATTTCAGTGCCGATCTAATGCAAAAATATGGCCTCTTTATCTACCATATCGATGAAATCACCACATGACTGCATTCACTGTTGTTTTTGTTCATCGCTTAGGTGATGAGGGACCAGTTTGCATTTACTTAAATTCTAGGTCACAATAGTTCGAATGATTTCATGAATCACAAGGAAGATTCAATTTGTCTGTCATTATTCAGACAGATAAACAGCGGTTTCATAACAATAACTGCTGAACTTTGTCAAAATTTTTCATCATCCTGCTTGTCAGCGTCTTTCCACAATAATGTTTATCCTCCACACTTTTACCACCTTCACGAAAGCGTTTGAACCTCTGAAATACTGTCTTGCGAGAAACAGCTTCATATCCATACACAATTTGCAGCATTTATATGGTTTCCATTGCACTTTTACCCAATTTGAAATAGAATTTTATATTGACTCTCTGCTCCATGACACAATGCACTAATAACTGTTACGTTGCAGCTATCTCACGAATAAGCACCTACAAAGAAATTTTGAAAACAAAGTGCAAAATTTACATAAGACAGGGAAGAACATAATGCATATGTGTCAGCGTGTTGAGCTGTTCACATTTTTAAAAGGAGGAGAGATTCACCTTACCTATCAGTCTCACCTTGTATTTAGATGCCATACGGAAGAGAGTTTCGCTAAATGCCACACCATTTGGTTGATTTTTTTTCTTTTTTTCGCATTGTCAGGGTATTAATTGTATATTTTTCTGTTACATGCATTTAATAAAATACCCATTCTCATTTATAAAACCGAGGGTTTTTTTTCAATGTTTGTATCAAAGTAACTTCAAAGTCTTTTAATGATTTGTATGCGAGAAGGTACAGAGCTTCATTATTGTGATTGCCATATTATTGCATTTTTATTTATTTCGCTTATAAAACCCTCATAGTTAACATGGGCAAAGCCAGGTGGTTCTGCTAGTTTAATATCAATATATCTTTTGTGCTGTGAAGATTTCTCCTTTATATCATGCGTATAATTTCTTTCACTTCTTTGTTCTCTAATCTATTTTTAGCTTTCTTTTAATTAAAGTTTTTTTATGAAATGTCTGTTCTTCTATCACCCAACTGAATAGTAATGTGAGAAAATAAATAAATGTTAATTTTTGAATTAAAATGCATTGCTATGGATATTGTATTTTTGTTTTTTAACAGTATCAAACCAAAATTATACAGTTCATATGTTGCTAAATTGGGGATAAAGTATTTACAGCTAAGCTATATTTTATTATTATAATATATAGCTGACCCAATCGGCATTTCCCAAGTCCAGGATAATAACCTTAAATATACCGAAAATCAGTGTTTAATTCAGACATTTTCTCTGAAAGGGATTTCCGCTGCTCAGGGAGGGGAAATTGCACCTCTAGACCATTAATAAACATAAATTCACAAATCTTCTGGAGAGACATTTCGATGTTCCAAGTAGGAGTGTGAAGGTATCGGGCCACCCTCTGAATACACACTGCCTAAAAAAAATTAAACTACTTAAATTACACTGCCTAAAATAACCGTAACATTTATCAGGATTATTTTAAATGTATCTCATCTCACTACACTAGTCGTTTTTCCAAATGAACCTAGGCCTCTTTCCATGCACTAAATTAAAAAAATAATTTTAAAAAAATTGCTCCTGATTGCGAGATTAAAATGTGTCATCATAGTAACAGGTTTTGGCGATAAAAAGGGTTACACAGGAAACCAATGCTGAATTTTTTTTCCCCTCACTTCCTTAACTGCATTTCAAAGAAAAAATCAACCGCCTTACTTTCTTTAATAATTCATTTTAAAAAAAAACTATTCTTTATTTATTATTATTATTATTTGTAAATTCCTGAAAGCCAGTTGCATACAGGAATATAAAGTATGTGATTGAACGAATAAGGTATCAAATAGATATTGTATGAACTGAATTTTTCCAACTGAGTGAGAAAATGCATAGGCCATGAGTTGAATCCGAGACTGTTTGCCTTAAATTGCCAGTGCTCTACCTAATGAGCTACCTGGGCCAACAACCGCCAGACACATTTTACTCACAAGGAAGGTCTAATTAAAACGAATACTCAGAATACTTTGAAAAAAATACTAATGAAACTACCCACGTACGTTATAAAGTATTAATCAAATTTAGCTGCGGAATCCCAGTAGAAAATCTGTAAAAAAAAAAAAAAAAATACTTTCGAGTGTTTGGTGCAAAAAGACGCGATTTGGCAAGCAACACTTTTTCCTCGCTAAATGCAAGCAATTTTGATATATTTGTAAATTGATTGTTAAATGAGTGTTTACAAGCAGTACTTAATGGATTCAAACTTAAACGATGATATAGTTTATTATTATTTCTATAAGCTTATACTATAATATATATAAGTTTTGTGTTGCTGCAGTTATTTAATTTTACATGGTTTCACCGGCTGGATAAGTTTTAATTGTATTTTAAAAATAACAGCCTGATTAAGAATGCTGTCTTTCTAAATTTCGATATTGAATAAGTTGTTGTTTCCATAGCAATAATACCATCTTATTGTCTCCTACACTAACAAGCCGAATTGACAATTGCTCAGAGTCTGATCTTAATTTTGAGCTTGAAACAATTTTAATCAATCTGAATTTTATTCTCAAACCACATAAATACAATGGTTAAATTTCATTGTATATATACATATAAATGCATATGACAAAACTGTAGTTATAATAAATATATTTCTTTAAGTTAAAGTTACTTAAACAAGTTAGTAGAAAAAGGTTTTCCTTAAACAGTATTTATCATAAAGGTTAGAATAGTAATTACTAATATATTAAAAAGGATGCAGATTTATAAATGCTAATGGAGCGTATAAGCTGACATTCGATTGCCCAAGCTAAGCATGGAATAAAGCTGAAAACTTTGCCATTAAAGATGACCTCATTATGGTAAATTCACGCCAACACCTCAGAGTCAAAAATTACATTTAAACATTACCAAAAATGGACAAACTCTTTAAATTTAGACTTCATTTGGCCCATAACCGGTCTTAAAGAATTTGGGTGGTTAATCCACCGGGCTCAAATGGTAAAGTAAAAGTAAACTGACTCTGAATAAGAGGATGGCTTAAATTAATAAATAACATTTATTAAACATACTTTAACATTATAAGAATTAACAACAAACAGTCTGGCATACTTGCACAGACATTTAAAAATAATTAAAACAAAACATCGTACGATATGCAGCTGCCACATAAGCAAAAAAAGAAGAGAGCAGACAAGTCATGCAGTGGTATTTAAGCTAGTTGTTCAACACATGCCCAGTCATGGCATCCAATCAGGAAACGGCACCTGGCAATGAGGAGCAAGAAAAACATGTGTTTTTGTTTACACTAAGAGATCGCGTATCCGACGGACGTACGATCGCGATCGCAATAGAAGCCCTTAAACTAGAATATCTCAGTGGCGTGAGAGCTAAAAGGAAAAACAACAAATATGGGGAAGTTAAGCTTCCACATTAAGGTTTTCACAACAAAAGTAATAAAATAGATATTAGTTGATAAAAAAACAAACTTCTCTTTTTCGACAAAATAAGTACTTTTTTTTTTGTTAAATCACAAAAAATTCAAAAATCACTGTATGAATTCCGAATAAACTTTATTGAGAAGAAAACAAAATTTTCTTGGACAAAAAGAAAAGATTGAATTTAAATAGATTTTTATGAGTGGGTCAAAATTGCTGGATAACTTGGAAAATCCTGGAGATATGTGAATTTTTCTATTAATTAAAAAAAAAAAAAAAACCTATTCCAAAATCTGGCGTTCAGGTGTACTTGGACCCGTTTTCATCTGTCAAATTTGCCGATCCCTATGGGCGATAGATTTCCTTAGCCATCACACATAAACACACAAACATCTTTCTTTTTTTAATATAGATTGACCTTAAAAAATAATGATAATCAGCAGCAGATGCAGTCAGAAAGAACGTAATTTCGAAAGAAGAAACACAATAAATAATTCTGGTCAAGTGTGTCGATCATGATTTCACATTAAAAAGTCTTGTAGTCTTTTCTTATTTTATTTGACAACACAGTAAACACAAAAGTAAATTAAAAATAATTATTAGACTGAAAAATCCTTATAAATTTCAGGAGAGCTGCCAAGAAGCTCCATTTTTCACGATACAAATTATTCCAACTGACAAAAACAAAGCTGTTTTCTAATAAGTTCGATGTTACGTCACACTACGTAACGCACGCCGTGAGCATAACCTCGCCCACAGAACATGTGAACAAGGATTTCGTAACATCCTGCCCCACCATGAACACATGGCGGTTCATCAAAAATTTTCAAAAATATTACACCATACATATATAACATCATATATATATATAACATCAATACAAGTAACCTAGTTTTCAATTAACTAAATTGTACACAATTTTCAAATAAAAAATAATATTAAGGTATTCAAGTAAACAATTTAACATAATATTATTCAAGATCAATATCTATTCCAAGTACAAGATTTAAATTAAATTATAAAAGGTAAAATAATAATATATATCCAAGATAAGATTCAAGAATGAAACCAAGTAAGTAAAACAAAACATTTTTAAAGTTTTGCCCAAGAGTTTTCAAGAAGACAGTCAAATATAAAATAAATTATTTAAATTTAAAATAATTCAGGTCAGGATAAAACTGTCCAAGATACAACCATAGTCCTGGAAATCAAAGTTTGATATGCTATCTAGATTAAATCATGAACACAAGAAAATTTCAAATATTAAATTCAAGAAACAATGCAAATATATATTGATACTTACATACCTTCTTCAATAAGCACAAAAACAAATTACAATATCTTCTACTAAAAATATAAAAAGAAACAGTTAAAAATATTATTCTAGAAAAACTCAAAAAAAGATAAGTAAGAGAAGTTCAATATACATATCATCAAGAAAAATTTTAGTCTTTTGAAAATAAAAAAAGGTTTTTCAGTTTTTCAAGTTTCTGATTTCAAGATTATACAAGAGATTTATTGGTCTTTTAATAATGGAATTGTTTGTTTTCACTTCACAAGACCTAATTCTTCCATCTCTTCCAATAAATGTTTTTGTAATTTTTCCCAACTTCCAGAAAGCTCTAGGTAAATGTTCATCATGCACAAGCACAACATCATCTATCTTGAAATCAGAAGTTTTATTTTGATCCGTGCAGTGAGCAGATTTTAAGTTGAGGAGATATTCATTCTTCCAGCGCTTCCAAAATTGGTTTAAAATTGTCTCACGTAAACGAAAACATTTCACTAAAGTTTCTTTGGTTGCTGGTAAGGTTAAATCGTTTACTTTTATAGTTGGTAAACACAGAACTCGTTTTCCTATAATAAAATGAGCAGGTGTTAGAGGAAATGGTTCATCTAGTTCTGAATAAATGTAAGTCAATGGACGAGAGTTTATGATAGCTTCTACTTCAACTAGAAGAGTTTCCAGTTCACTTAGAGTCAACGAAGATTTGCCGATGACTTTACGTAAAGTACACTTCACTGAGCGCACCATTCGCTCATAAAAGCCACCCCACCAGGCAGCACGTTCGACAATGAATTTCCAAGAAATTCCCCGATCGGCGTAAAACTTTTTTACGTCCGGATGGCGGATAGCTTTCCACATTTCTTTTAATTCAAGCTTTACCCAAAAATTTTCGGCATTTTTTATTTCATCAGCTGATAACTCTGCAATATTTCGTTTTTCTGCTTTTAGTTTTATATTAAAAATAAATCTAAATACCCATGCAGTTACTCGATACAACTTCTTTAGTGAACTATACCTTGACAAATTTAAAACTTGAATTTTATCAGCATTATTTGTATTAACTACACAAGAAATAATTTCTGCTTTTCGAGACCGCTCTTCAGAAACATTAGACACTTGAGTTGCGGGCATTTTAACTCTGGGCCACTGATCTTCAGGCAAGGAAAGAAATTCGGGACCGTACCACCATTTTTGAGAATTGACCAATTGTTTTCCTGAACAACCTCTAGTGATTAGGTCGGCAGGATTAAGTTTGCCTTCGCAATGTCTCCATAAACTAGGATCAGACAAGTCATGAATTTCTGTAATTCTATGCGCGACAAATGGTTTCCATTTTTCTTTTGATCCTTTTATCCAATAAAGGACAATTTCAGAATCTGTCCAGAAAACAAACTGGAATACCTGGAGAATATTTTTAAGATAATTTGCAAGTCTTGCACCAATAACTGCTCCCATCAATTCAAGACGTGGGAGAGTTAATTTCTTCAAGGGGGCAACTCTAGATTTAGACATGACAAAACTAGTTTTAAATTTTTCTTTAGATGTTTGATATCGTAAGTATACTACTGCGCCATAGGCTTTAGGATTAGCATCTGTAAAAATATGTAACTGGAGACCCTCATTTTCCATGATCAGGGTGCTAAAGTAATATCTGGGAATTTTCAGTTGTGAGAGATCCTGTATTTCTGAAATCCAAGTTTTCCATTCATTTTCTAACTCACCAGAAAAATTTTCATCCCATGATATGCCCATTACCATTACCCATAATTGTTGCAATAAATATTTAATTCGAATAATAAAAGGAGTGATTAACCCAGCCGGGTCAAACAACATAGCTGCAATTTTCAAGACATTCCGTTTTGTACAAGAATCATTATTTAATTTTGATAACAATGGACGTAATTCTAGTCCCAAATTATCTTCATTATTGTTCCAAGTTAAGCCTAATACTTTTAGAGAGTTATTTGGTGGATCGGAATTAGAAATAGGTATGCTCTTATCAATCCATCTTTTTCTAAGCTCCTCGGAATTAGTTTCAAATTTTCTTAAATTCATTCCCCCTTCTTTCAAAATATTAACAGCTTCATTAGATAAATTAAAAGCCTGTACAACATCATTTTCTCCGGTAAACAAGTCATCTACGTAAAGGGACGAATTAAGGATTTCAAATGTTTTCTTGTAAGAGTCTTTATATTTATTGATATGGTTTTTGATAGTACAGGCAAGGATAAACGGACTGCAGGTGACACCAAAAGTAGCCCTAGTCATTCTATAGGGGACAATTTCTTTATTTTTGTCAAAATCTTCATAGTATAAAAATCTTAAATAATCGCGATCTTCTTCCGCTATAGATATCTGGAGAAAGGCTTTTTCAATGTCAGCTGAAAGGGCAATTTTGTGTAATCGGAATTTTAAAATAATATCCAGAACATTTGGGTTCAAGTTAGGACCCGGATTCAGGCATTCATTTAAAGATAAGGAATCCGCTTGTTTAGAGGAAGCATCAGAAACAATTCGAGTTTTTGTTGTAATTTTATCCTCTCGGATGACAGGTCTATGGGGCATGTAGTAACAGTTATTCTCGGAAAACGTTTTAGGGCACAATTCCACTATACCTTCATTAACTTGGTCAAGCAAAATAGAATTGTATTCTTTGAATAAAGACTTATCTTTCAGGAATTTATTTTCCAAACTAGAAAACCGCTTTTTTGCTACTTCAAGATTATTTTTAAGCAAATCACGAGAATTTTTCCATAAAAGACGTGTTTCATAGTGACCATTCACGAATTTTAAGTTTTCTTGAAACTTATTTATTACTTCATAATTAGAAATTTTCTTTTCATTACTTTCAATAATACCAATTGCTTCAAGTTCCCAAAATGCTTTTAATTGAGTATTTAAATTTTCACCCGAAACATTTAAAGATGTCAAATCTCTTTCTTTCGAATAGCAAATTACATTTAAACAAGAAATAGAATTCATCGAATAATTATCTGGCATTTGTCCAACTAATGTTGTTCCGAAAATTGACGTTTGAAAGTATAATTGCTTGTTTATTTTGGTAAGCGATCCACATAATGTTTCATAAATATAATTAGCTCCTAATAAAATTTGAACTGTTAAATTTACCTCGAATAAATCAGCTAATTGATATTCCTTTGAAATAAGGTTTTGAACCCGGGGATTAATATTTTGACATAATTGGGTACCACAGATTTCATCCGTAATTAATGCCTCAACATTAACAGAATTATACGGATGATATTTGCTTCTCAAGGTTATTAATACACATTCAAATTCTTTTTCTGTAGGATTTCTGTTAGAAAATGTGTAAATGAAAAGTTTTTCTTTTCTTAAGATTTTGGCATTTAATGCCTTTGCCAAATCACTCCGAATGAAGGTTTTTGTGGAAGCAGAATCATATAGTATTCTGGCAAATAATTTTTTAGATCCACTTTCCACCTGAACACAAGCTGTTTGCAGTAGAGTGATATAATTATTCCTCAAATTTTTTGACTTATGAATAGATTGCATTACTGTTTCGTTTTCAGGATTTTGGCTAACTTGTTTTAATTTTGAATCTTGATTTTCAACTAATTTTTTACATTTTGTTTGTGGGCAAAATAAGTGATTATGTTGTGTGCTTTGACATGTTTGACATGGCTGAATTTTTACTTTACAAGCTGACTGTAAGTGTTTGAAAAAGCATTTATAACAACGTCCGTCTTTCTTTAACTTAAATCTTTTTTGTTCATTGGATAAGATTTTGCATCCTAATCCAGTATGTGTATTAGAATTGCAAAAAATGCAAACATCTTTAGTAACAGTATTTAATGCAACTGATGTCGGGAAATTATTTTTTACTTTAAATTTCTCTTTAGAATATTCAGCTTTCGAACGAAACGTTTCCTGACCTTTCAATGAAATTCCTGACACCAGATCTGCAGCCTCCCTAGATTCGATTTCAAACTTGATGAATTTCATTAATTCCCCTACATCACCCATTTTCTTAGGATCCCTTTTTCTGTGAAATTCTACCACTAAATTATGTGGCAATTGTTTTAACAAAATAGGTATTAATATATATCCAAATTTATCTGAAGCAATACCCATAGATTGCAAATTCCTAATACTGACTTCACTTTCATCATAAATATGTCTGAGACCCTTAATATTTGATGAAGATTTAACAGGTTCGATTTCTAATAATTTATTAACAAAACAACTAATTAACTGGACTTGCTTACCATATCTTTCTTTTAATAAAGTTAAACAAGATTTATAATTTTCTTCTTTTAACGCAAAACCAGCTACTGATTTGTAAGCTTCACCGGTTAAGAAAGATTTCAAATATAAAAATTTATCAACAGTTGTTAATGATTCATTTGAATCTATGGCGCTTTCAAAGCTATTATAAAATTCCAAGAATTTACTTGGATCACCACTAAAGGTGGTTATGTTTAGTTTTGGCAAATTGACAGGATTCTGTGATGCATTATTTAAATTAGAAGTACTATTATTACTTTTCACGGATTCAGCTTGCTCGACCTCGAATTGCTTTAATTTACTTCTTATATTGGTTTTCGAATCAGATATAGCTTCCTCATACTCAAGTGACTTTTGAATTTCGTTTTCAAATTCCGTTGCATCATCTATTAATTCTTCAATTTTTTCATTTAAATTTTTAAGCTCATCTTGTTTTTCTTGCAAATTTATTAAATATTCACACAGTTTAAATTTATCATTGTCACTTTGAGTATCAATACTTTCCATAAATCTATCGATAGAAGTAATTAATTTAGTGCATGAAGTTCGAGCAAGCTTACGTTTTGATTTTAACTTATCGACTTTTTCCATTTTAGAATAACAATAATAATAATAAAAAAGTTTTTACAGTACCTTTTATCCGAGCATAGTCCACGAGAAGAGAAAAAAGAAACTTCCAATTAATTATTTTTTCCTATATATTCACGTCGATTACGAATTCGGAGAACAATTTCTTGATTTCACGGGTATTCGGCGCCATAAAAAATAATGATAATCAGCAGCAGATACAGTCAGAAAGAACGTAATTTCGAAAGAAGAAACACAATAAATAATTCTGGTCAAGTGTGTCGATCATGATTTCACATTAAAAAGTCTTGTAGTCTTTTCTTATTTTATTTGACAACACAGTAAACACAAAAGTAAATTAAAAATAATTATTAGACTGAAAAATCCTTATAAATTTCAGGAGAGCTGCCAAGAAGCTCCATTTTTCACGATACAAATTATTCCAACTGACAAAAACAAAGCTGTTTTCTAATAAGTTCGATGTTACGTCACACTACGTAACGTGCGCCGTGAGCATAACCCCGCCCACAGAACATGTGAACAAGGCTTTCGTAACAGACCTAATTTGATTGAAAAATATCTAACAGCTACTTGTAATTAATTTTTTTTTTAAATCTGAAATTTTTTTTTTTTTTGTTTAATTTTTAGGGTTTCATTCTTCTCACGAAACCCTATTACTCCCGCTTCATTGTCTGTCTGTCACAGAGTCAGTTCTCAGAAACTATATACTTACAGGCATAAAATTTTGTATATATATAGCTGAATATTTACTATGAAGATCAAAATCATAAAATTTAGAAAACTGTATTATTTTAATATAGTGAGATAAAAAAACAAAAATCAAACAGCCTTTTCCTATTAAATTTAAACATTTTTTGTTATAGCAGTTGCCAAAAATTAAAAATCCACAATAAAATTATTTCTACAATAATTAATTTTCTATTGAAAGATTTCTACATGAGAAAGGTAATAAAAAGTTTCACCAATTGAAAAAAAGATTAATGTGACGTCATATTGGTAATAAAACAGAAATTTTCAAATATTTCTCAATAATACAAGGAGTATGAGTGTGTGTAAATACAGAAAGCAGCTTAATATGACGTCATTAGAGAATTAAAAAGGAAATTAATCTGGCGTCGTATTGGAAGTTTAACGAATTGTTCGAATGTTTGAGAATAATACTAAGAGAGTATCAATATGAGTAATAGAGAATTGTAAATATACGGGTTTGAGGAACGTATTGAATCATTATAAAAAAAAACCCGATTTGGGAAATATTGGCATATTTTAACATTTTGAAGGTTTCTGTACAACATGTTTAATTTTGAAATTGATTCTTTTAATATCGCATTTAGTCCACATGACAGATATTATTAACAGAGTATAATAGCGGGCTTCGCCCACTATCTGACCAGTTCAGATTTTCGAAAAAAAGGAGAAAAATAGACCGGTAAATTTTTACTTTATAAAAAACATGACTTTTTTTTTTTTTTTTTTCATAGAAAATGAAATTTATTTGGATTTATTAAAGAAAGGATAAAGTGTTTTGAAAGGAATATTAAACGAAAAGCCTTTGTGCGATCTTCGATCACACTTACCCACTTGTTTTGTATTATTTTTTAATTTGATGCTTTGAATAATTGTTACATTTCTATATGCTTCGTATTAGTTTATATTTGTAAACAGATAATTAATTATATACAGTAAATTAAAAACTTGTTCAAATCTGAACGTGGATAAGGTGGAAACTTGTCCAATTTGAACTAATTTCATGGTCCCAGCCAGGGCTTTACAAATTTGATAAAATTTGGTAGCCAGCAAAAATTTCTAGTCGCCAGTAAAAAGAAAAAAAATATTTATCTTTAACCCCCCCCCCCCCCTTCGTCATTGTTTTTCAAAAGACACAAAAGTTTTCTACGAAATAAAAAAGATAAAAAAAAAGAATAACAAGCAGAGGTTAGAATTATTAGTTACATAGTTTAAAACAGTACATAAGTTATACTAACATATAAACTAAGAACACACTAACATTTAACACATATAAACTAAGAACACACTAACATTTAACACATATAAACCAAGTTTTCTAAAACTTAACAAAATTATATATCTCTGAAAAAAAAAAAAAACTATAAAGGCTGAATTAACCGGTTGATTCGGGAAATGCTGATTGCCGAATGCTTCAAATGTCTGGATAGTTGAGTACTCCAAAATCTATATCTATTTTTTTTTTTTCCGGTCGAAATCAGTTAAAATAATTCTGATTTTGTTATTTTAAAATGTACATTTGATGAGTTTATTTTTGCCAAATTCGAAAAATAAAAGTAAAAAAATTCAATAAAAGTTACAAATGATTTTTGCTTTAATGTAATTTCTAAGTTTATTTCTTAGTATTTTGGAAATTTACAACATCTATAATGAAACATTTTATGAGAATTTTAAGTTAAGATTGTAATTAAGATGAGTAACAGATGCTGCTCTTGATAGAAATTGTAAGCAATTATAATTGTAAAAAAAATAGGCTTTTTTATGTACCGTAATTTCCTGCGTATAATCCGCAGCTCAAAGAGTCGTTTTTCGACCCAGAAATATTATTTTATAAAATGTAACTTAAAAGATCGCTGTAAATATTTAACTACAATTATTGAATAAAATTTCTGGGTCGAAAAACGACTCTTTGAGCTGCGGATTATACGCCGGAAATTACGGTACATAAACCGGCTCGAATAATAAAAAAAAATTACGTGCTTGTAAAATAAATCCATATTTGAGAAATATCAAAACTAATTAAGTTTGGAAAATTCGAATTACGTAATCGAAATTAGCCGGCTGGGTGGAGGAGGACGGTTTATTTGAATCTGACAATCTATGATAAAAATTGGAAGATAAAGAATGTAATAATAATAATAATAAACAACTTACCCTTCTGAAGTGCAATGAATGATTTGTTCTGATTCATTTGGTTTTGATAGTTTTCCATCATTTTGTTCCTTATTATCCCTTTTATAAATCCCAAATGACTTTAAAAAAAAACAAGAAAGAATATTTTTTTCGTTTTTTTTTACTTTCCATAAGATTTAAATGGTAAAAAGATTTTAGGGCTAAATGGAGCGAGGCATCGCAAAAGATTTCATTAGCAAAAAAAAAAAAAGATGCTTAATATTTTTTTAATTATTATTTTTCTTTTTTGAAAGCAGCCAGTCTCTGCAAACACGCTGTAACTTTAATCCTTTACGTCGAATAGACTAGAAAACTGTCTACAAACCAAGGTGACGCCTACGTATTGTGCAATTTGTGGGGTGTGCAGATAATAAAAGAGCCATGCATTTTACGCGAGAGAGAAATATTTAAAAAATACATATTTAATTTTATTAAAATTATTCTTCAAATTTTAATTCAATTTTATAGATTTACTTCAAACGAATTACTTATTACTTTTCCCACATTGCAATCACGTGGCATGCTATAAAGGAAAAGAATGACGTTTTCTGTGCATGAGATGGGGAATAAATGCTTTTCAAATTCGTCTCTTCTATTAAATGGACGATAGAAGGGAAAAATTCCTTGTTTTCCGTAGACAAGTAAAGGTGTGTGTGTGTATGGAGGGGGAGGGCTTGTGTTCATTTCTTAGGTCAATTTTTGTAAAAAAGAAATATACATAAATAAAATAAATAAAAAGCCAGATTAAAAAACTTTTAACCCGGATTGAAACATCTGGTCGCCAGACAGGAAAATCTAGTCGCCAGTGGCCACCTGGCGACCGTATTTGTTAAGCCCTGGTCCCAGCTGAGTAAATATGATATATATTGTTATTTTTTTTGCATAAAAAGGGATTTGTCTAATGCTGAAATGAAAATAAATAATTAAAGAACTCATCAAAATCCATATGATAATCAGAAATAGTATGATTATTGTGTCTAATGCAGAAATAATGAATCCACTATCCAAATAGTCCATTCTCTAGTGTAGTAACTCAATTAAAAAATGAATAAAATCGGGATCTATTATAAAATATCAAATGCTAGTAATCAGAAAAGCGATATCTCAATTAATTTTGAAGCAAGTACGTAGCTGCACCATTATGCTTGGATGCATTTCTTTTGTGATTAAACCTGGAAATGTACTACTCTCCTCTAAAATCGATGAGAATTCTTAACTGTGTCCAAGTTATTAGCATACAATCTGTTTCTTCAGCTTGCTTTTGAATTGCTTAAAATGTCAAAAAATACTTATGTTGTAATAAGATCAAAGCAGTACTGACTACTGTCACACAAACAGCAAAAATCTAAACATTGAAGTTGAACAGGAGTAGCAAACATTTTCACAGTCATGTGTGTGCCATTCTTTTTTCAAAAAATATTTTACATGACCATGATGTGTCAATTAAGAAACACATTTAGTGGATCAAAAAATAATTAATCAAAATTTTTAGTAATAGGATTTTAAAATATGAATATGAGTAGCATACATGGGTATTACATTGTAAATATTATAGAGACAATTATATTTCAGAAGGTAATGAAAAAAGAATGCAATTATTATTATTATTTATTTATTTATTTATTTTTAATAGCTCTGGATACAAGTTACCTTCCTTTTATCATAGGAATTTTTACTTATAATGTCTTTCCTTTTCAATATTTTCCAAATCATGTCTTATTTTGATATATTTTTAAGTCAATATTGGAGGTCAATAAGCTGCAATAAACATTCTTCAAATCAATCAATTTTAGACAAGTTCAGCTGTTCAAATTCGCATATCTTATCACTACATCTTGATCTGAACCTCAATCAACACTGTGCTAAAATATTCTGATGTTTACCACTTATGGCACATATGCCATAGGTGCACTGTCCCTGATGTAGAATATATGTGACTTTTGCTTATTACGACTTTTCATTTTCATGATTTACCATAATGATAGAAAAATTAATATGTAATTCGTGGGATGCATTCTTCATCTTGAGTTAAAGTTTAAGCATTTCCCAAAAATGTTTTATAGATGGTTATTAATAAATCATTTTATTTATGACTAGCAAGCTACGCCCGCTGCGCTGGTCGGTTTCTACAAATGAACCTTGAATCAAACGAAATATATCGTTTAATTTGACTTGTATTTGAAAGCAATCTGTATATTTACCTGGAATATCCTTCCACATTACTGAAAAATGAAGCCATTGCGTTATTATATTTTCTAATGTGCAGTCAAAATTTTAGCTGTTAAGGACCAACTCTTTTATTTGGTCATTTACAGTTATGATTTGGTAAAGGACGATAAAACTATATGCAATATACTAAAACCATCGCTAAAAATGATCGAACTAACAATGCAAACAAATTAACTAACAAAATCCATCCAGTAGAAGTTTTCATAAAAGCTAATCTTTGATAATCGGTTTCATCTGATTATAGAACTTTTCCACATAATTCTAAAACTAACATAGAACGATATGAAACATACTAAAACCATTCTTAAAAATCATACACTTAACAATGCAAGTCGCAAAAAATATGCCCATTAAAAACTTTTAAAAAGGCTAATCTTTCGGAATTGGGTTCACCTGACTATATATATAATCTTCACACATAACTGTTTGACTAAGCGACGTAGAACAATATGTAGTACACTAAAACCATTCCTGAAATAGCATCTAACAATACAATTCTCATCAAAATCCGCCCAATATAACTTTTCCAAATAGCTAATCTTTCATAATCGGGTTCACCTGATTATAGACCTTTCCCCCATGACTCATTAACTAAGCAATGTAGAACGATATGTTATATACTAAAACGTTCCCTGGACAATTATCTAACTAACAGTGCAAGTCCCAGCAAAATCCATCCAGCAAAATTCGAGTTATAAGCAGCCGGAACGAAATTTCATATATAAGGTAGAAGTAAATAGAAGTATATTTCTATTAATATCATTTACATGTGAATAAAAAAGAGTGCTTTTTGGTTAGCCGTATGCCAGTGATATATGTACATATATAAATATATATATATATATATATATATATATAAAACCATAAATGAAACATTACCATAACACCAACTTAAACAATGAAATAATGATTAAGTATGTAATGATTAGTTGTCAATAAAAGTATTCCCCAACACACTGAATATATATATATATATATATTGTTGTGAGCTCGGGGTTCGAAAGGACTGATGCCAATATATAAGAACAATCAAAAGGCTTTAGTCACTATAAACAGTGCAATACGAACACCAATATCTTCTGAAAATTACAAGATATTCAGTAATATTCAAATCCAATAAAAGCACAGCAAAATTTCACACAGAAACAATGCGTTCAATACGACGTATCAACGACAAAATCAATCCGAGAAACACAGTTCTCAATGCAAATGTATGAATTCAATCGCAGTTGACAGACAACTAACTGAACTGAACTGGTGGAGGTCCCTTATATAGGCTTTAAAGATCTTTCCAGATTATTCCAGAGCTTTCGGATGCTAGAAATTACCAGAAGGTGCTTTAACTCTCGATAGAGTACCCCAAACGAGAAAGGATCCCAATGTAAAGGTATAAGGGGGGGGTTGCACAAAAATAAGTCGCCAAAACCATCACCAACTTGGCGATAAACCCATTCCTTGGCGATTTTCCAATAGAACTCATTATAAAAACCGATGCTGTAAGGTTGTTTTCCTTGCAAACCACCTGAGGCTTTTAGCATTGAGTTACATGATCCTCAATAGGAAATACATTAATAATACTGCAATTTTCACAATAATAAAATAAAATAAATTTAAACAAATGGAATATTTACAGATATATACAAAATTCATAACATTGCCCCCCTCTCAAGGACTGCACGTCCCGGGCAGTTCAACCTTTGATCGGAAAGCAAACCCGTTACCAACAAATGCTATACTATTCAAAACACATTCATAATGCTGAATTATACAAAATATACTCTTATTTAAAAATAAAATAAAATTAAAGCATAGACATTATTACATACAAGTATTTAAATAATAATAACAGTAATAATGATAATGCTGAGCAAAATAAATAATTACATTAATTTATATACAAGACCATGGTCATACTAATTTACATTATTTACATTACACTATTTACAATCAATGAACTAAGTACTATGGCCATAGTATGGAGCCAGCCTGTCGTAATGAACGACTCTAGGCTTCGAACTTGGTGACTTTCGGATCCGAATTACGACATCGTTCAGTCTGTTTAGGACTGTATAAGGACCGTCCCAGTGCGATTGCAGTTTGGGAGAAAGTCCTTTACATCGAGTCGGATTATAAAACCAAACCTTGTCACCTTCTTTGAATTGATGTCCCGTGGCTTTCGTGTTGTACCTGGTCTTCATCTTATCCGTCTGTATATTGATCCGCTCTCGAGCCAAGTTGTGGACGTCTTCAAATCGTGCCTGGAGATTCTGCACGTATCCCTCTGGCGATGAAGGCGCATCTGGAGGGCGACCAAAAATCAGATCACAAGGTAGACGAAGATCACGACCGAAAAGCATCTGAGACGGGGAATAGCCGGTTGTTTCATGGACGGCGCTGCGATAGGCGAGAAGAAACAAGGGAAGTTTTTGGTCCCAGTCTTGTTGGTTTCTTGAGACTAGCAGTGAGAGATTGTTGAGGATGGTACGATTAAATCTCTCAACCATGCCATCCGATTGTGGATGTAAAGGCGTCGTCCTAGTTTTGTCCATTCCGAGAAGTTGACAGAGACCCTCAATCACAGCAGAGATGAAATTTCTCCCCTGGTCAGAATGTATTTGAAGGGGGACTCCATACCTTGATATCCACTGGTGTACCAAGGCATCCGCAACCGTAGAAGCTTCTTGATCAGGGATGGCATAAACTTCAGGCCATTTCGTGAAGTAGTCCATGACAACAAGGAGGTATTTGTTGCCATCAGCACTTCTTGGCAGTGGGCCTAGGATGTCAAGGGCGATGCGTTCGAAAGGTGCTCCTACATTGTAGAGATGTAGTCTTCCTCAGCTACGTTTCTTTGGTCCTTTTCGAGCTGCACATGCATCGCAAGATTTGCACCATCGTTCGACGTCAGCTCTCGCTTTTCCCCAGAAGAAGCGCTCTCGGACTCTATGTAACGTTTTCATGACTCCAAAATGGCCACCAGTGGGACTGCCATGTAATTCCTTGAGGACCTCTGGTATTCGGGATTGAGGAAGTACCAACTGCCACCGAGATGTCTTCCCATCTTCCGATTCGAATTTTCGGAACAGGACACCATTCCTGACGTGGAGGGAGTTCCAAAGAGCCCAATATTGCTTCGTCGTAGGACTGTAAGTCGAGATGTCTTTCCAACTGGGCTTCGTGCTAGAAGATTCTAATAACTCCAAGATTGGTTTGATCTCAGAGTCTGCCATTTGATCTTCTCGAATCTTCTCATCACTCCAGGGATCTGGTGGCGTCAATAGTGAAGTCTTCGTTTGGTGTATGACATATTCGGGATTATACTTGCTCTCCGCTCTGGAACAATAGCGACAGCTCTCGGGACACTGTCTTCTTGATAGGGCATCGGCGTTTCCATGCGATGAGCCTTTGCGATGCCTGATGTCAAAGTCGTATTCCTGGAGCCGTTGTATCCATCTGGCTACTTGGCCCTCTGGGTTCTTAAAATTCATCAGCCATGTTAGGGATGCGTGATCAGTATGAAGGAGAAATTTCCTGCCATAGAGATAGTGATGGAAGTGTTCTATGGCTTTCACTATAGCTAATAACTCCTTACGAGTGACGCAATAATTCCGCTCTGGTTTCGATAAACATTTGCTCCAGTATGCTACGACTCGTTCTTGGCCATCTATTTCTTGGGAAAGTACAGCGCCGACACTTTCATGACTGGCATCCGTGTCCACAATGAACTGTTTCTCGGGGTGCAGATAGGTAAGGACTGGAGAGGATGTGAGAGCTTCTTTCAGCCGCTGGAAGGAATTCTCGCATTCTTGTGTCCATAGAAACTTCTGCTTGCTTTCAGTGAGCCTATGCAATGGTCTTGCGATGTTGGAGAACCCCTGGACAAACTTTCTGTAATAAGTGCATAGTCCCAGAAAGCTTCGCAACTGATGTACATTTTCCGGACGCTTCCAGTTCTTTACTGCGGACACTTTTTCTGGATCTGTTCGAACACCTTTAGCTGAGATGATGTGTCCTAAATAATTTACTTCGCGTTGGAAGAACTTGCATTTCAGAGGGTTCAGCTTTAAATTGGCCGCTCTTAGCTTTGTTAACACTTTTCGAATATTTTCTAGATGTTCTTCAAACGTGCGGCCACCAATGATGACATCATCTAGGTAGATGAGACAAGCTTCAAAAGTCAGGCCTTTTAACACTGTCTCCATGAGGCGCTCGAACGTTGCTGGAGCATTGCAGAGCCCGAACGGCATAACTTTAAATTGCCAAAGTCCATGTCCAGTAGTAAATGCAGTCTTCTCTTTGTCATCAGGATGGATCTCTACCTGCCAATATCCACTCTTCAAATCCAGTATGGAAAACCATTTATGTCCTGAAAGAGTATCTAGTGTGTCGTCTATTCTTGGTAGCGGATAGCTGTCCTTCTTCGTGATATCGTTAAGTTTTCGATAATCCACACAAAATCTTTGATAGCCATCTTTCTTTCGGACCAACACAATGGGAGAGGCCCACGGACTTGATGACGGTTCGATGATGTCACTATCCTGCATCTCTCGTAAGAGCTTAGAAACCTCTTCTTGTTTTGCGAACGGCAAGCGTCTTGGATGCTGTTTAATCGGTGGATGGTCGGCAGTATCAATTCTATGACGTGTCAGAGAAGTGCGACCTATATCATTCTCGTTTTGTGAAAACACATCCTTAAATTCCTGGAACAGTGTTTCTGCGGCATGTCTCTGTTCAGGAGATAAATTCCCATTTCGTCCAATTTCAGGTGTTAAACTTGTAGACGGCTCCGACAACGTCAAGCTCGGGTCTTTGCAAACACAGGTGACTGGAGCACAGGTTGCAAGTACTTCACCCTTCTGGATAATTCTAGATTTTTCACTTACATTCGCCATCCTCACGGGTATCACATCTCTCGACAGATCTACCAGCACTGATGCTATTAGCACTCCTTTTGGGCTCTTCTCAGGATATCCAACCAAGCCACATTGAAAACTACTTTCGTTCTCAGTTAATCCAGGTATCATCATTTCGGTCCGAGGAGGGATGATAACATCTGCCTTGGCTGTGATCCGTTGAATAGACCCGGACTCATTTCCAAGTTTGAAAATAGTGACATCTTCTTGAGCAGAGCGTAACTCATTCTTCTTAAAATCCAGTGTAAATCCATGCTCTTTTAAAAAGTCCAGTCAGAGTATGAAAGGGTCTGAAATATCGGCCACGTAGACTGTATGGTGATAAGCGGCGTTCCCAAACTTTATTTTCAGTGTCATTCTTCCATGTATATCGATCTTATCTCCGGTCACAGTTTGAAGAATAACACGCGGCGGTGTCCAGAAGGGTTTTTCTTTCAGCCGCTGAGCTAGATCTTTCCGAATGATGGTCACATTGGCTCCTGTATCGATGATCATATTACAGGGCAAATCATTCACACTTCCGACTAGAAAAACTCCATTCTCGCCGCAACTTCTTGCAGAAATTTCACATACTTGAAAATGAGGCTTCTTAAGATCTGGAAACCTCCGCCCCGCAAGATGGCCATTAATCAGTTTTCCTGCTCCTCCGTTAGCGGGTGAGCTATTACCTTCGGTGCTGGGTCGTCTTGGGCAGTCGATTTGGATATGGCGTTCTCCACCGCATTTCCAGCACTTGATATTTCTGTAAGGTTTGTTGGCCATTTTCTCATCTATCGCTGAAATTTCCTTCTTCATTTCTTCCGACATTTCCTTCATCATTTCCTTCATTTCAGTCTGGTTTGCAGTCATTTTCTCATCCATCGCTGACATTTCCTTCTTCATTTCTTCTTTCAACTCGCCAAGGTTGGCAGTCATTTTCTCATCCATCTCCCCTAATTTCTCCAATAATTTAGTCAGCTGTGCCTCCATTGCTCTGGTAATCTGCATTCAACCCCACTTCTGACACCAAATGTTGTGAGCTCGGGGTTCGAAAGGACTGATGCCAATATATAAGAACAATCAAAAGGCTTTAGTCACTATAAACAGTGCAATACGAACACCAATATCTTCTGAAAATTACAAGATATTCAGTAATATTCAAATCCAATAAAAGCACAGCAAAATTTCACACAGAAACAATGCGTTCAATACGACGTATCAACGACAAAATCAATCCGAGAAACACAGTTCTCAATGCAAATGTATGAATTCAATCGCAGTTGACAGACAACTAACTGAACTGAACTGGTGGAGGTCCCTTATATAGGCTTTAAAGATCTTTCCAGATTATTCCAGAGCTTTCGGATGCTAGAAATTACCAGAAGGTGCTTTAACTCTCGATAGAGTACCCCAAACGAGAAAGGATCCCAATGTAAAGGTATAAGGGGGGGTTGCACAAAAATAAGTCGCCAAAACCATCGCCAACTTGGCGATAAACCCATTCCTTGGCGATTTTCCAATAGAACTCATTATAAAAACCGATGCTGTAAGGTTGTTTTCCTTGCAAACCACCTGAGGCTTTTAGCATTGAGTTACATGATCCTCAATAGGAAATACATTAATAATACTGCAATTTTCACAATAATAAAATAAAATAAATTTAAACAAATGGAATATTTACAGATATATACAAAATTCATAACATTGCCCCCCTCTCAAGGACTGCACGTCCCGGGCAGTTCAACCTTTGATCGGAAAGCAAACCCGTTACCAACAAATGCTATACTATTCAAAACACATTCATAATGCTGAATTATACAAAATATACTCTTATTTAAAAATAAAATTAAATTAAAGCATAGACATTATTACATACAAGTATTTAAATAATAATAACAGTAATAATGATAATGCTAAGCAAAATAAATAATTACATTAATTTATATACAAGACCATGGTCATACTAATTTACATTATTTACATTACACTATTTACAATCAATGAACTAAGTACTATGGCCATAGTATGGAGCCAGCCTGTCGTAATGAACGACTCTAGGCTTCGAACTTGGTGACTTTCGGATCCGAATTACGACATCGTTCAGTCTGTTTAGGACTGTATAAGGACCGTCCCAGTGCGATTGCAGTTTGGGAGAAAGTCCTTTACGTCGAGTCGGATTATAAAACCAATCCTTGTCACCTTCTTTGAATTGATGTCCCGTGGCTTTCGTGTCGTACCTGGTCTTCATCTTATCTGTCTGTATATTGATCCGCTCTCGAGCCAAGTTGTGGACGTCTTCAAATCGTGCCTGGAGATTCTGCACGTATCCCTCTGGCGATGAAGGCGCATCTGGAGGGCGACCAAAAATCAGATCACAAGGTAGACGAAGATCACGACCGAAAAGCATCTGAGACGGGGAATAGCCGGTTGTTTCATGGACGGCGCTGCGATAGGCGAGAAGAAACAAGGGAAGTTTTTGGTCCCAGTCTTGTTGGTTTCTTGAGACTAGCAGTGAGAGATTGTTGAGGATGGTACGATTAAATCTCTCAACCATGCCATCCGATTGTGGATGTAAAGGCGTCGTCCTAGTTTTGTCCATTCCGAGAAGTTGACAGAGACCCTCAATCACAGCAGAGATGAAATTTCTCCCCTGGTCAGAATGCATTTGAAGGGGGACTCCATACCTTGATATCCACTGGTGTACCAAGGCATCCGCAACCGTAGAAGCTTCTTGATCAGGGATGGCATAAACTTCAGGCCATTTCGTGAAGTAGTCCATGACAACAAGGAGGTATTTGTTGCCATCAGCACTTCTTGGCAGAGGGCCTAGGATGTCAAGGGCGATGCGTTCGAAAGGTGCTCCTACATTGTAGAGATGTAGTCTTCCTTGGCTACGTTTCTTTGGTCCTTTTCTAGCTGCACATGCATCGCAAGATTTGCACCATCGTTCGACGTCAGCTCTCGCTTTTCCCCAGAAGAAGCGCTCTCGGACTCTATGTAACGTTTTCATGACTCCAAAATGGCCACCAGTGGGACTGCCATGTAATTCCTTGAGGACCTCTGGTATTCGGGATCGAGGAAGTACCAACTGCCACCGAGATGTCTTCCCATCTTCCGATTCGAATTTTCGGAACAGGACACCATTCCTGACGTGGAGGGAGTTCCAAAGAGCCCAATATTGCTTCGTCGTAGGACTGTAAGTCGAGATGTCTTTCCAACTGGGCTTCGTGCTAGAAGATTCTAATAACTCCAAGATTGGTTTGATCTCATAGTCTGCCATTTGATCTTCTCGAATTTTCTCATCACTCCAGGGATCTGGTGGCGTCAATAGTGAAGTCTTCGTTTGGTGTATGACATATTCGGGATTATACTTGCTCTCCGCTCTGGAACAATAGCGACAGCTCTCGGGACACGGTCTTCTTGATAGGGCATCGGCGTTTCCATGCGATGAGCCTTTGCGATGCCTGATGTCAAAGTCGTATTCCTGGAGCCGTTGTATCCATCTGGCTACTTGGCCCTCTGGGTTCTTAAAATTCATCAGCCATGTTAGGGATGCGTGATCAGTACGAAGGAGAAATTTCCTGCCATAGAGATAGTGATGGAAGTGTTCTATGGCTTTCACTATAGCTAATAACTCCTTACGAGTGACGCAATTATTCCGCTCTGGTTTCGATAAACATTTGCTCCAGTATGCTACGACTCATTCTTGGCCATCTATTTCTTGGGAAAGTACAGCGCCGACACTTTCATGACTGGCATCCGTGTCCACAATGAACTGTTTCTCGGGGTGCAGATAGGTAAGGACTGGAGAGGATGTGAGAGCTTCTTTCAGCCGCTGGAAGGAATTCTCGCATTCTTGTGTCCATAGAAACTTCTGCTTGCTTTCAGTGAGCCTATGCAATGTCTTGCGATGTTGGAGAACCCCTCATCCATCTCCCCTAATTTCTCCAATAATTTAGTCAGCTGTGCCTCCATTGCTCTGGTAATCTGCATTCAACCCCACTTCTGACACCAAATGTTGTGAGCTCGGGGTTCGAAAGGACTGATGCCAATATATAAGAACAATCAAAAGGCTTTAGTCACTATAAACAGTGCAATACGAACACCAATATCTTCTGAAAATTACAAGATATTCAGTAATATTCAAATCCAATAAAAGCACAGCAAAATTTCACACAGAAACAATGCGTTCAATATGACGTATCAACGACAAAATCAATCCGAGAAACACAGTTCTCAATGCAAATGTATGAATTCAATCGCAGTTGACAGACAACTAACTGAACTGAACTGGTGGAGGTCCCTTATATAGGCTTTAAAGATCTTTCCAGATTATTCCAGAGCTTTCGGATGCTAGAAATTACCAGAAGGTGCTTTAACTCTCGATAGAGTACCCCAAACGAGAAAGGATCCCAATGTAAAGGTATAAGGGGGGGGTTGCACAAAAATAAGTCGCCAAAACCATCGCCAACTTGGCGATAAACCAATTCCTTGGCGATTTTCCAATAGAACTCATTATAAAAACCGATGCTGTAAGGTTGTTTTTCTTGCAAACCACCTGAGGCCTTTAGCATTGAGTTACATGATGCTCAATAGGAAATACATTAATAATACTGCAATTTTCACAATAATAAAATAAAATAAATTTAAACAAATGGAATATTTACAGATATATACAAAATTCATAACATTATATATTCTTACATATAAGTATATATATATATATGTATGTATACACATATGTATGTATGTATCTATATGTATATATGTGTGTGTGTAGATATACATGTATATATATATCTGGCGCCCGGCTAATCGAAAAGTACCAAAAACAATACTCCAAAAATGTTGTCGTACACTTTAAAAAAAACACCCTTTGGCTTAAAATCAAATTGTTTGGTGACAAAAGTAAAATTAAAATCGCCAAAAACAAAAGATGAATCAGCAAATAATGTTTCAATAGCAATCTAGCACATTGAATAATTTTTTAAGCATTACAAACTTTCTCAATCATGTTTAAATTAAATATTTTTGTTTTATAATATTATCTCTCATGAAAACTGTTTTTCTTTTTTTCTTTTCTTTCTCTTTTTTTTTTTTTTTTTTAATAAAATTAGTAACAGTTTTTTCTTTTATTTTTCTAGATGTATAGCCATTTCAGTTCTTTCTAGGGAAAAAAAAAAAAAAAAACTGTTTTTCTTTTATTTTCTTTCTTTTTTTTAAATAAAATTAGCAACAGTTTTTTCTTTTATTTTTTTAGTTTTATAGTCTTTTAAATTCTTTCTGTAACAATAATGGTCGGCAAAAAATTAGCAGTGGTAACCTTTTCGTCCGAAATAACAGAACTTTCTATCATAATTCTATAATTAATGTACGTAGAACAATATTGTATATACTAAAACCTTCCCTAAAAAATTATCTATCGAACAGCGTAAGTTCCATCAAAATCCATTCAGCGGAACTCGAGTTATAAAGGAATGGAACGAAGTTTCCGTTTGTGTTTTATATATATAGTAGATTTTCTTAGAGTGAATTAGTGGACTATATTTAAATGATAAATTGAAAGTAATTGAAGTGAAAAAAAAAAAGATAAACTCTATGTATGAGAAATAATGACATGATTTAAGTATAGAAAACACAGATCTATGACACTTTAAGAAATAAAAGTGTGTAATGGTGTAGTTTAATAATAATAAAATGATGATTAAAAAGACTTGCAAGATTTTACAATGGCATCACTGCAAGAATTTGATCAGTGAGAATCTCCGTTCATAGATAAGATATGTGCTAAAATTTTTATAATATACTACTATTTTAATTACTATAATGTAATGTAATATTATATTATAAGGTAAGAAAACTAATTTCTTCAGACTTTTAGTAAGCTTTATGTATGATTTTGTATAATGGGGAAATGTGTCCAATTCAGAAAAATATTTCTGTCCTTTGCGATTCTGCTTTGAATAAGTTTTACTGCATAAAGAGTGCCAATGATTTTTTAAAAAAATTATTTATATTGATGTTTATGTGCAAAATTCATTTTCCAAATTATCTTTTTTTAAAATAAATGAATTTGTTTTTTGACCAATTAGGAGTAGTGCTCTCATTGGACTTACTTTTTCCTTAACATCTTTGAGTCAAGTTATGGACGATACAATTAAGGATTGGGTATCAACAACATGTGACATATTTTATGAAAAACTTATGGATGAAGACAAATCATCAATGCAGTTTGAAGTATTATAATTTTTAAGAATTATTTTTCATTTTATTTATAGATGTTTTGAAAACTGAGTTTATCTTAAAAGTATTGTTAGCATTTTATTTTATATAAGACTTCTTTAAAATCCAAACATAAAGAACACACAAAAAAAAAGTTAATAGTCTTCATCGTATATGAAATATTTATTGACACACTGTTGTTATGATAGTTGTGGTAGATGTTTTTTAGTTTGTCCCAAAACTTGGTGAAGAAATTTGTTAGAATTTTTTTATTGTGAATATTAAAGAGTTAATTGCAGTAATCTAATTTTGTTGAATATATCCTAATTAAAAATATATTGAACAAGTATTAAAAAGTTAAACTATTTGCTTAATGATATGTTTCAATTTGAATTCTTATATTATTCTTTCAATATACATATACAGTAAACTCTGACTGTGATTTAATGTTGAAAAGTGGTTATGAAAGATAATTAAATATATCATCCAACTTAAGAAAGAAAAAAAAAAAAAAACCTATTATCCTGTAAAATTTGTCTTAAATTCACTCACATTTATAGCATATGAATATACTCATGTTCCAGTTTCCCAAAAAAAGGAATATAAAGCTGTAAAGTATTTAAAATTTAGTACATTTGCATTGTAATAAATAAAAATAATAATTGATTAAAATATTTAAATTATATCCCCAATTTAACCATTCTCTATAAAAGAGTCAAAGATTAAAATTAGTAATCAATATTCTAAACTGTTAAAAAGGAAAAGAGATTTATAAAAGAAATAGTTGCTTTTGCAATTTTTTTATGTTGCTTGTAAACATAATTAAAATGTATTTATCCCAGGAGGATAATATAGTGTGTGAAAGTGGGATAATAAGGAAATCTTTTTACATTTAAAATTTGTTTAAATGAATATATGCTCACTGATGGATCCACCTACATATCTAACCACAAAACAAAGAAAAACAGTGCATCAAGAATAGATTATTTAACACTTTCCAACACTTCCAGAATACTTTAACAAAACTTTGCATTTATTAAGGTAAATAAGATACCTAAGTAAACATTTTACACATAACATATTTGAAAATCAGATTTCAGTAATTACCATCCATTGCCAAAAGAGTACTCCAATTCTTTTGAGTAGCCCTGTATTTGATCTATAAGTTTGTATATGTTCTACATAGTATGCTAAAATTTAGTTTAGTGAAAAAATGCATAATAGGTTGAAAATTCACCTTCAGCAATTTCTACCAGTAGACAGAAACATACATGAATTCTTTTGTACAGTCCTGTATATTACCTACTAATTTTTATACATGCCACATGTTAAATTAAAATTTTATTCAAGCTAAAATATGCTTTAAACTGCTAAAATCGCACTTCCAGAAATTACCATCCATAGGTGGTCATGTATCCAATTCTACGTGTGGCCTTGTATATGATTTTATTTATATTCTACAAACATCTTTTAGTATACTAAATATAATTAATCTTGAAAATGCATAACTCAATTAAAAACCACCTTTTAAGCAATTCGTTCTCCTACTGAGTAATGCTTATGCAATTTCTTTTTGTGTAACCCTATATATGATCAGCATTTATATATACTATGTACTGTGCAAAAATTTAGTTAAACTTAAAAATGTATACTATAACTGGAAACAGACTTCCAGCAATTATCGCTAATAGACAGTACCTTGAATCCAGTACTGTATCCAAAATCTTTTGTGTCCCCCTGTAAATGAACAATAAATGCTATGCACATCAAATTCTAAAGCAAGTATCTTGTAGTAAACCTCAATGTATATCAATTTCATTATATTTGAAATAATGTTGCATAATTAAAGTATGCTGTAAACAGTTTTTCCTCATATAGACCATTATGTAATGGAATTCTTTTGTGTGGCCCTGTAAATGTAAAATAAATAAATAATATATAAAATAAATACTTTTCACTCCATATTCTACAGAATGCATGTTTTAGTGCACTCCTAAATGCATATCAATGTAATTATGTTTGAAATAGTGTAACATCGTTAAAATATACTTGAAGCAATTTTTTCCCATTGACCGTAATGTAACAGATACTTTTGACTGTTTTTGTAAATGAACTATAAATGCTACACACTTCATTTTCAAATAGCGATTGTGCTATAGTAAACGTTAATACTATCTAAAAGTAACAGGGCAATCTGAGTATATTTATGAGAGTTAGAGCATAGACAGATGGACAGACAAAGTGAAATCATAAACACTTTTCAACTATGTGGGAAAGTGTTAATAAAAAGAACTTATAAAATGTTGCCAGATATGCATTTCATTATTAAGATAGCTATAACAAAGACTCAAATGTACTGTTATTAAAATGAGTATGGAGAATGTTTCTAAATAACCACCAAGATGTAGCAATCATAATGTTGTAGAACTGACCAAATCCTCAAAGTTCTCACAGTACATATAGTTCTTGATTATATGTATTTACACTACTAAAAAAATTATAAATATACTAGTAGAACCACCCAGCTTTGCCCGGATGAACATAAATTAAAATGAAAACTTTGTGTATTCTCGACCATAAATCGATAAAAAAGACAATTAGAACAAAAATAGCATTACTATGACTCAGCCATAGTAAAATTTCTTAGCTTTATAAATAAGTATGCACGATTTCTTTGCACATACAATAGAAAAATGTATGGCTTTCCTGACAATGATACAAAATCAACCAAATATCATAAAATTTGCCAAATTCGCCATATGGCATCTATATTATAAAACAAAAACATATCCATGAGTAATGTCGACATCATATTGACGGTAGCCCCAGTGACAGAACTATCTTCAAGTGTCTGCAACGCTAATAATGTTTTCAAAAATAGTTTGCAATTTGCAATATATCATATAAATCTATTCTTGCTGCTGTTGTAGTTGTAATGCTAATTAATTAAGGCATCAGCATTTATCAGCCTTTCTGAGTAAAAAAAATTCTGAAATTCACAGCAAATATTCTGAAAGGTTACAGCAGAGGGGAGAGGCGAGAAAATCCCCTCTCGGCAATAATTATTCTTGTTGCAGGTCGGATTAACTCTGCTTTTGATTCGAGTCGATTTCAGGCTGAGTGTAGATTCTTGCAAATTGGGTTCAGGTTAACCCGATTTTTCAAAATTTAGTTCCGCATATTGTTTCAGATTAAAAACTATGCCTATATTAATAAGCATAGAACTTTGTGTGTCTGCTGTTTTCTGAAGAAATGCTGCATCTTTTCCGGGACTATTTCACAAAATTCACGTTTTTTTCGTGAACCTTTGACAAACCTAGCGTTTTTTTTTTCCCCCAATCCTTTGGCAAAATTCAGGTTTTTTTTTCGTGGCCCTTCGACGAAATTCGCACTTTTTCCAATCTTTTGACGAAATTAGCATTTTTCTGCAGCCATTTGATGAAATTTGCGTTTTCTCTGTAGCCCTTTGATGAAATTCGCATTTTTTTCACGATCCTTCAACGAAACTCATGGGTGGTTTTTTTTTACAGTCTTTTGACGAAATTTGTGTTTTTATCGCAATCTGTCAGCAAAATTAGCCATTTTCCCAGATCCTTTGATGAATTTCACGATTTTTCTTTGGCCTTTGGACAAAATTCGCGTTTCTTCCGTGATCTTTCGACGCAATTTGCCGTTTTTTCGAGATCATTCGACGAAATTTTCCGTTTTTTCGAGATCCTTCGACGAAATTTACCATTTTTTCGAGTTCCTTCGACGAAATTTTCCATTTTTTCGAGATCCTTCAACAAAATTTACTGTTTTTTGCCAATCCTCCGACAAAATTTGCCATTTTTTCGCAATCTGTCGGCAGAATTCTCCGTTTTTTCGCAATCTGTCGGCAGAATTCTCCATTTTTTCGCGATCCAACGACGAAATTTGCCGTTTCTTCGACGAAATTGACCGTTTTTTCGTGATCCTTCGACGAAATTAACAATTTTCCGCGATCTTTCAAAGAAACTCATGTTTTTTTGACGGCCTTTTGATGAAATTCATGTTTTTTCACAGCCTTTTGACTAAATTTGCTTTTTTTTCATGATTTGTCAACGAAATTAGCCATTTTTCGGGATCTTTAAATGAATTTCACGTTTTTTCCACGAATATTCGACGAAATTTGGCGTTTTATTCACGATCCTTCAATGAAGTTTGCTGCTTTTTCACGTAATTTACGTGCTATAGCGCGTCCGCGGCATCCCTGTATGTTTTTAGTCTGTAGGTGCCCTAAAAAGTCGCTTACATTCTGCCACGGGGACGGTAGCAATGACCTAACCATTAAATTTTGCTTGTACTATATTTTTCTAACTACTAAATATCGCATAATTTCATTTTTTAAACTATCAATTAGAAAAAAGAAAATTGCACTTTCAAATGTAGTTTGAGAAGTTTATCTCAATTTACTGATTTTTTATGGATTTTAAAGTAATTTTAAAGCATGTATATTTTTTAATCTGTGTCCAATCCAATTATGAAAGATTAACTTATTTGATCTTTATAAAGTATAGACATTTACTTCTAAACATAGCACATTCAATGTTTATGCGGTCGAATAAAATAAAAAAAAGGAATTTCAATGTTATTTGTTTGAAAAGCGTATCTCAATTTACTGTTATTTTATGGATTTTAAAGTAATTTTCAAGAATGGATATTTTTAAATCTGCATGCGACTCAATTACAAAAGATTAACTGATTTGCTCTTAAAACAATGTAAATAATTCAGCATTTGTTGGTTTACCTGTAATATTCCATAACTAAATTACCAAATTTAAATTAAAACTTAAAAAAATAAAGAAAGAAAATATGGAAGCTTTGCATAATTTTAGAAAGATTATAAATTATTCAAAATATATTAATTTCATAGTTTTAATATCACTTATTAATTACACCAAAATCAATATCACCACAGAAAACATTTTATCTTTTTTATTATTCTAAAAAAAAAAAAACTATGAAACTGGAAAGTTGCCAGACTTCATTAAATAGCATGCAGATAATTTTAACAGCAAAAATAAAATAAAATAATGGAAACATGGAGTTGGTAAAAATGGCATTAAGGAATATCTTAATATTTACTTTGAAGTTGGGTCTAAATTGCATAACCCAGCCACTACAGTAACATTTAAAAAATTTATTTTGTGTGGTTTAAACATAATTGTGGGTAATCCTTTACTTTATCGATAATAATAAACGTTAATTTCGGAAAATCAAGACTTTTCACTGATAATAAAACATCATTTTAAAATTGAAACTTAAATTTTCATTAATAACTAGTCAGATGTGTCAATCCCAAAACTTTCTTCTATCTCACACAGGTTTCGCATACACTAAAAAGAATCAGCACCAATTTATATCAAGGTCTAGCTGAAACTCAAGTTTTATTAAATTCCGTGCATTATTTCTTGAGATATGACTATCGCTAAAATCGTGTAAATCCTGCAAAATGCTGCATAGCAGCGCCACTTGCTGGGCAATTTTTACCAAAAACTAATCAGCACCAATTTATATCAGAGACTAACTGAATATAAAGTTTTATTAAATTCCGAGCATTAGTTCTTGAGATAGAGCTATTGCGGAAATCGCGAAAAATGCTGCATAGCAGCGCCACCTGCTGGGCAATTTTTACCAAAAACTAATCAGCACCAATTTATATCATGGACTAACAGAATATAAAGTTTTATTAAAATCCGAGCATTAGTTCTTGAGATAGAGCTATTGCAGAAATCGCGAAAAATGCTGCATAGCAGCGTCACCTGCTGGGCGATTTTTACCAAAAACTAATCAGCACCAATTTATATCAGGGACTAACTGAATATGCAGTTTTATTAAATTCCGAGCTTCTTATTCATTATTTCTTGAGATAGCGCGCCCACAAAATTTTTGTCACATACAGACAGACATTTTCTAAAAATAGTCAAATCGTGTTCAGGACCTTCTAAAACGTATAAATCCGTCGAAAACCAGAAGTAAAAAATTTTCATGAATACAATACTTTCTTCTTGTAAAGATAGAAGAAAGTAAAAATTAAGTCTATAATGATTAAATGAAAGTCATGTCAATTTTATATGCACTTTTAGTTGTGAAGCTTTTGTTGAAAAATGAAAGAAATGACCCACTCTCTTTAATATAAATTAAAAAAAATATTACCACTGATTCTAAATCTGAACTTTTATTGGCTTATAAAAAGAAAATAAATATGTTATCATTTGTTTTTAAATTTTTGTGCCGTTTTTTAGAGTGTGGCAACAGGAAAGAATTATTGCATTAGAAATTGAGAAGAAAAAAAAAGGATTTCTGTAATGATAAACTATGGGAGATGTTTGAAAAAATTATAAAGAATGGTCTGAGAATTTTTTTAAGTTGACAGTGATTTTACTCGTGTTCTAAAATGAATGTACATCAAGTTTCGTTCAAATCTGATAAAAACTGTAGATTTGTGTAAGGAACATTCATACATACATACATAGCAAGAACTTTTTTATAAAATCAGATTTCAGTAATTACCATCCATTAATACCACTAAGAACGGCTTTTATATATATAAATTAAGGCTAATTTTGCAGAATCTAGGTCATGTGCAAAAAGTTTCCTTGCTGAGCAGATAGTAATATCAAAGATTTAAAGATAACTGATGCTGATATTAATAATCATCATTTGATGCAAGTAGCCATGTCATTAATCATGGTAATCATCAATAATTAAAAAAATCAATGAAGTAGGAAATATACATTAATATCAAAGATTTGAAGGATTCTAGCAATATCAAATACTTGAAGATCACAGATGCTAATAGCAGTCACCATTTGCAGCGAGTAGCTGTGTCTTTAATTATAGAATGACAGTGCAGTAGGAAACAGACAATAATATCAAAGATTTTGAAGGTCACGTATGCTGCTAGTAATCCCCATTTCTTGAATGAACAGCAATATCAAATACTTAAAGATCACAGATGCTGATTGAAATCATAGTTTGTGGTGAATAGCTGTGTAATAAGAAAAACAATGTAGCTATTGCAGCAGCTAAATTATTATTATTATTATTTGGAACACAACTTAAATCCTTCAAAAACTGGCTGGTTATTATATTGCAATGCCCTCAAGATATATCAGAGATACAAAAATTCTCCAATAATAAGATTTTTTTTTTTTTTTTCTCAGATAGCAAATTGGGGGCCGGTCTTTTATACCGACACCATAGCTGCCTCCTTGTTCTAGCCCCACACTTCATAGCTGTAGTTATAAACTTTATGACTTTTCCTAGCTGGATTCAACAAATTTGAGCTTCACCAATCAGAGTAGTGCATGGATGTTGTCAGATCTCTGATCGGAAAATTGCTAGATGAAATTAGCTGCAGATCGGTAATAAAACTGATATTTTTGCAGCATTTATACTTGGATTGGCAACGATATGGCTGAGCATTCAAGAATGCAAAGAATCATGTTTAAGAATTTGCAGCAGGACAGTATAATTGAAAATAGTATTGATTGAAACTAGTAAATAGATCATTATTAGTTATATTGGGAATTATAAGTCATATTTTGAATAAAAAAAGATGTAAAATTAATAAAAAAAAATAAAGATATTTCCAGTAAGATTTTTTTTAATTAAAACAAAAGCAGTTTTTTAATAATTATTATTAACAATTTTGATTTTAATTTATTCAAGAAAGAAAATTACTTTTTTATTTAAAATAAGAATAATGTTTAAAAGATTGATGAAAATAATAAATTTTCATTCAATTATTTTTTTGAGACTGCTAGAATTAAGATGATCATTATAATTAAGATTTTGATTAAAAAGTTTGTCATAAAATTCAAACTGTAAAAATTTTTTAAATGTTATATTGTTTTATATTACTGTCTAAGGCTGAATCAATCAGGACTGAGGAAATTTTCTGTCATAGACAGTATTTTGCCTTAGACAAACTTTTCTTTTGTTTATGGATTCACCAAGATTTGGAAATCTTTCCAAGCTAGACAGATTTCCATCATACTCAGAGACTGCCTTTAACAGAGTTTACTGTGTAGATATATAGTCACAAAAATTTATAAAAATTAAGAGATTACTGTATGTAATTCTAAGCACTTTACTACTGTATTTACGTCATTTAGTTTGTCAAACACATTTTAGAAAAACTTAATTTATTTTTCTTTAAAATTAAATTGCTCAAAGTAATTGCATATTCTCAAAATTTTTATCTCAGGATTACACAGGACCAACTTAAAAAGCCTTACTAATCAAAGCTTTTATCAAGTCTATCTTTTCTTTCATTAAAATACCATTTAATAGTGAAATTACAATCCTGAGTAAATGTAATCAGCCACTATACAGTTTCTATAAAATGCCTACCACACGTTTACTTAATTTATAATTTTTAATCATGTGGTTCTTTTTAGTGTGATAGGAATATAAAAGATTTATCATTTCATTGTCTTAATGTAGTTTGTTTCATTTTATGTATGATAAATATAATATTTAGATTTTTAAAGTAATCTTTTTTTTTTTTATTTTTAAGTAATATTTCTTGAGAAGTTTGATGCCAGTTAAATTTCTTTTTCATTTTTATTCCGAGATTTCTTTCTGCAATTTCATACACAAATTATATTCTGTGGTGTCATATATTAATATTTTTTGTTTCAACTATATATATATATATATATATATATATATATATATATATGTATATACAATAATGATTGAAAAATCATCAATAAGGTTTTTCTGTAGTATTTAAATTAGCTACTAGATAAATTGTTTTTGTTAATTTATTTTAATGGTTTAAAGAATTGAAATTTCCTATGATTATTTTTTTATTGGCATTTTGTTACACTCATATTTTTTACAGTTGCAATATTACTGATTCAGTTAATTGCTTTTAATTTTATGAGTTTTTATTCATTAATCATTCAGTATGTTTATCATCTATACATTAATATCAAATATAATATTGTCATCTATGAATTCCATAAAAATGTATTTGTCGTGCATTAGAAAAGTCTTCAGATGATTAAAAATTACTATCTACAACATGTATTTTATTTCTCACATCAAATTAAGGATAATTATTCTGATTAAGTTTTCCTTAAAAATAATTTGCTGTTTTAGAAATGTTTTTTTTTATGTTTATGTTCAAGATACTATATAATATACTGATCCATAATTTTAAATTAAACTTTAGGAACATAGCATTAATTAAATCAAAGTACTATAAATAAAAACTTGTAACAAATTATGATAACTTGCAGTTAAGATTACTTTAATATAAATCATTAAAAAGCATTTGTTGATTATTTAGATGCTGTGCATTTGTGTGACTGCTATGTTAATTAGTGGGTGTGAAGGAAGTTGTGTCCCTATTCAAAAAGTAGAAGATCTAGCTTCCTGGATTGAGATGAACAGATTAGAATTACCTCAAGTAATTTAAATGTCAAAAACATATGTATTGTATTCATCTAAATTATCTTAATTTGTTATGATTTTTATTGTCTCTGTTTTCTGTTTTTTATTTCTCCTTGATTTTTGAGTGATATTGAAGCAATAAGGAGTTATTTATTTTTACAAACCATAACAGACACATCACTTTCATATTTTGGTTTGATATTGTGAAATTTTCCTCTTGAAAAAGTTTTCCCACAATGTACCCCAAATAATATTGTTGATCTTATTCTTTTTATATAAACCTAATGAAAATATCTTTATGTCTAACATTTCTTTAAGAGTTATTGTCATTTGTTTTCAACTGAAGATAATGATTTTATCATTTTTTAATTATAATTGAATATGTGTCTGAAAGAAGGGTCTATGTTACAAGTTTAAAATTTTACAGAAATGAGGAAAAAAACTATTAATATCATAAATTAGCGATGCCCTAAACACCTAGTGCAACATAGGCCCTTCTTCATATCTTAATTACCCTTCACATTTGTCTTCATGCTGAGCATTGACAAGTAATAAAAAACTAGTTAGGTGGGTAAGGAAAGTAATAATATTATTTGTAGTTTATTATTTTATTTAAAGTAAACAAACAATTGTATACGAATAATACAATAATATTGTATTACGAAATTTAATTTTTAATGCTGGGTAATCATTAATCATTCCACATAGGCCCTTTTCCAACAAAACAAAACAACTTTCCAAAATTTGTAACATAGGCCCTTCTTCCAGATGCCCATTCTATTAATATTATAACATAATCTTTTCTATATTTCTGCTTCCCTAAAAGTAAAAGTTTAAATGTGAGGATTCAATATGGGCTTGACTTTTTAGTCAGGATGAAGAAAATTACAAACAAATTTGTTAGCTCAGTATTCTGTTTATACATATCATTTAAACCTTAATAGCTGTTGTGCTGATCATGATTTAAATGCATTTCAAATTTTATATTTTATTGTACATATGCATACATTTAAAATACTCTAATGAAATTCTTCAAATGTGAGTCATTATAATAAGGGTGCCAGCAAGAAAGCAGAAAAAGAACTGATATCAAAGAAAAAAAAAAGAATAAATTTCTTACCAATGTTATATCATAATGTTATACCATATGACTTAAAATAGTTAAATACTCAGAGAAAACAGAACTAAGGATTTTTCATCAAGAAGGCTCTGTCCTTCTCCATGCAAAAAAAGTTTAATTTTCTTTATTTTCATGTATTTAAAATTAAACTGCCAATTCAGCTTATCTGATTAAATATATATATATATATATATATATATTACATTAATGTTTCACAATTGTTACCTTTGTGTATTAATATTTTTAAAAAAATTTCTTGCAAGAGTTTCTGATAAAAAAAATTCTTAATTAGTCTATTCCATATTCATATTCTCCATATTAAGAAACACAAGTTTAAGAAAGTTTTGAAAATAATTGCCATTTCGATCCCCAGGTTTTCCGCTTGGCATTTCAGCAACAATGTTTTGTTGCAGTTATAAAAAATAAATAAAAATAAAAATACAAAAAAAATAAAAAGCCTAGGTTGTGAATTTCAGACACATTTGTTTCAAAACCTTTCCCTTCCTGGAATTTTGTTCTTCCGGTACCAATACTTCATAAATATCATATCTGTCATATTTTCTTTTTCAGAATGCTGACACCAATATGTCTGATTTTTGACATTAAACTAATAGTTTTTAGTTCAGTTTATAGCGGTCTTCATTCACAGTTATTGTTGAAAAATTAAAATTTTACTTGCAATATTTGTACACAATTTCATCTTAGACTTTTCTTTGCTAAAGTTTCTTTGTATCATTATTTATGCTAGAAAAATGTTCAAAATTATATCAAATCTTTCACAACCTAATTGTTTATGCATTGCATTTTATTAACAACTTTTTTAGAGTTGAGTTTGTTTACATCTAGAAGTTTATATTCATTGTAAAAGTCTGTGACACTTGTGATTTCTTTTTTCTTTTGTTAGGTATTTTTATGGAAGAATACTTATATTAAATAGAATACATAAAAATTATATTCAATATTTATAAAATTATGCAATGTAATATTATAATACCTATATTATAAAGGACAAACGTGTCCGTGCGTAACGCTGACGTCATTTTGCGAATTGCAACACTTTCAGGTGAAATTTCGATTTTGTGATTTTTGCTAATGCTTTTTTTTTTTATTTCTAAACATCGCACATTTCCAATTTTTACACCATTATATAGGAGAAAAAAATCTACTTTCAAATGCAATGTGTTTGAAAACCGTATCTTAATTGATTGATTTATTACAGCATTTAAATTAAATTTCAAGCATGATTTTTTTTAAAAATCTATCTCTATCGCTTGCAGACGATTACAAAATATTAATCTGTTTGCCCTTTAAACAATATAAAAAGTTCGGCATTTGTCTCCAGCTTATATTCAATAACGATATTAAAACTTCATTAAGGAATAAATACAATAGTATAACTAAAACACACATTTAACAGACATGTAATTGAAATAAACGCTTAAAACTGCTGAAATTATCAGAATTACGAAAAACTGCTGTAGATAACGAAATTTTTAGCGATTTCTTTGGTGTTGTTAGTGTGCAATCTAATAAAAATTATTAAATGTAAAAAATCTATTAGTTTTCAATAATAAAAAATAAAAAAATGGATTTCACATATATTCTCTGTCCCAGGAAGCCCGGGTTGGATGCTCTAGTTAATATAATATTATAAAATTGTTATGTATTTTTATTAAATATTAAATAGTAGACTATTTTTAAAAGATTAATCTATGAGTACATGAAAACTATTAAGAATTTATGCTTTATTAACAATTTTTTAAATATAAGTCTGAAACTACATTATAAAAGAATCTAAACAAATGGTTTGTTAAAAGCCAAAGTATATATATTTGATTGGATAAGAATATTTTAATAAATATTCACAAAAATGTGCTTAGAATTAATCTTCTTTGATTATTCATTTCTGTTTCTATTCATGCGAGAATATTGTAGCATGTGTTACATCATTGCAAAACACATGCTACAATAGACAATAGATGGTGCCATCTTTTACATTTTAAAAAAACCCCGGGAAAGTTAGAATAAAATCAAGAAGCAATGACGAAGGTCAGTAAAACTGAAAGATGCCCAAGAGGATGGGTGAAAATATTTTGTAGCACATATAAATGTTTTTAAAAGGACTGACTTCTCATATGTGGAAGAAATTAATATATATCTTTGTAAATGATATCTGTGTTATCTTTATATGTGAAATTTGTTTTTAATGTCTGTAAATGGTAGTGTAAAGTAAAAATATATGCAAAGGATTAAAATTGTAAGAATTGCCAAAAACTTTTTTTTCTTTCAGCAACACTCTCAATCATTTTATTCAGTGATTGAACACTTTAGAGTTTGTTTAGTTTTTTTTTTTTTTATGTAACTTATTTGCATTTTGATTTTTTTTTTCTAGAACTATTATTTTATTTTTTATTTAACTGACTAACATTCTTTCAAGAATTCCAAGTTAACTCAGGATAATGCTCTATTCATAACATTATTTTAGAGGTAAATCGGGATAGAATTTTTTCCCCTTGTCTTTGCAAAGCATCTAGAATATAATTATTTCATTAGTTTCTATACACGATAGTTGAATTTAGATCCATAACTGATCTAAAAACAGTTTACAAAAATTGAACACATTGAGAAAGGGAAATAGATGTAAATTAGGGAGTTAAAGAACAGTTTCAAATTACTGTTTAATAACTAATCAACACTAGCTAACATTATTTTAAGTTGATTATAGTTTTTCTTTGCTGATTACCCAAATGAATAAAGTTAGTTGTAAGCCAATGAGAAGTCTTCATATGTATATATTTATATCATTTTTAGTGTTCTGGGATATCGGTATCTCTTGGAATGTTGATAGAAGCTTTCGAAAGATTTGGTCACTCAGAAGGTGCTGAAATGAAACAAAAAGTTCTAAAAGGATGGTTCAATACTGTGACATCAGAGGTAAAACTTAATTTTAATCATAACAAGCAATTGTTATTAATGTTTGTTACAATTCTTTTTCAAACTATAAGAAATAGAATGTCAGATTTTGATTATTGAGCGAATGTGCTGTTGAATTGTAGTAAGATATGTATTTTTGTGCTTTAAGATAATTTCTGATTGGAACAATTTTTCAATTGCCTACATCACCACAATCTGCTGCATCAATCACTAATTGTCTTGATTTCATTTTGGCAATAATAAGTAGTTGTTAAATTATTAGGCGGTCTTTTTCTACTTATTGGTATAAAAGTTGCATTATTTACTATTTAGTTTTAAAAATTGAATTGAATTCAATTAAAATTCTTGGCCACAAAAATTTGCTAAGTTTGAGAGAGACCCCCTCCATAATATTTCTGTAATCTTGAATTTTAAAAACTGCAGAAGATAGACTTTGGACCAATTTTTCCCCAATACTGTTATTTTTAAATTATGTATTTTATGTTTTTTCATGCAATAATCTGATTCTTGTATTTATTTATATATATGTAGCAGGGAATCAAACCCGGGCTTCCCAGGTTACAGAACATCGCTGAAAACTATTTTTTTTTAAATTTAAAATTCTAACAGAGATATTTTACATTTAATATATATATACTAAAAAGAAATGGCGCATCTAGTATTTGTCGAGAATTAAATAAAAATTATGCACTCTTAACATCATAATTCAGTTTTATATTTTAACAGAATAATAAGGCTATTATAATTTGTGACTCGTGCTATAGCCAGTATACACGTCAGGACACAATGCCGTTATCATTATCTTTTTATGCGTGAATGTTTTGATGTGGTACCCCTTTGTGAAATTTGGTAATTTTTTAAATTCAATATTTGAAAAACAGCATAATCAATAGATTTGAAATTTATATCAAGAAAAATACAATTTTTTACCTTTCTAACACAGTTTGTCTAAGAATTTTCTGACAAATACTTTTTGAGCTATTAATTTTTTCAGTAACTTGAAATATTTCATTTTCCGAGATTAATCTATGGCAACAATTAGTGGAAAAGCCAGTCGTCAGCAACGCATAGCTTTTTATTAAAGAGGATATATATATATATATATAAGTAGAAATTCAGGTCAAAATTAAAATTTTCTTAGTTATTTTTTTTCTTTATGAAATTCTTTTCATATTTTAATTTTTATTGGAATTTATTTAATATTTTTAAAATTTACTTCATTTAAAATATCTCTATATTAAAAAAAAGTAACCACCGCCACAGCCGCTGTCAATGAAGATTTTGTGCCTTAAAGTCTTTCTGGACTAATATCCAGAAAACTATTGCATATAAAAGTATGAAAATTGGTAGTTTTATAAAGAAATGTTTCATAAACACGCTGAAGCAGACAGTTCTTAAATCGAAGAATTATTTTAAGAAATATTTAATATTAAAGTTGGTCAAAATAGTTGTCTTAAAAAAGTTTTATAAAAATGAAAACTATGCACAAGCATTTAACCATAATTTATAAGGATATAGTTGACAAGCTTGTGGTCTGCAGACTGCAATTATTTTTTTAATTTGAATAATTTTTTGAGGTTATATTTCAATTTTTTATTCAAAATTTTCATTATTATGATGAAGATTTATTTCATATTTCATAAAATCCATTATTTGAATTGTTGCCAATTTGTAAAATAGCACACATAATAATATTACCTTTCAATTAAAAAATGTATTTACACGTGACTATTAAAAACAGAAATAAAACTTTAAAATAATAATTAAATGATCACATGTTAAAAGCAGTAAATGTAGAAAATTACATAATAAAAAATATACTTGCGCATGAATATTAAAAAGAAAAATAATTAAATTATTACGCGTTTTCAAAGCAATAAGCAGGATAAGATTAATTTATTTCGACAAAATATTTTACCTATTATTGCAAATTTTAAAACAGTGTAATAATAATATTTCTCTTCAATTAAAAGCTATATTTTTACGTTTAATAATTATGTTTAAACCAATGAAATAACTAATAAATTGGTAAAATATAATTAAAAATACAGATAAATGTTGAATTAATGATCATTCGATGACATAACTAACATGCATAACACATCTGATGTCAATTGAATGCGACACCACAGATATGCACTTTTGGCTTTAAATCCTATATTTTGGGGACAGTTCTTTTCTTTTATAGAAAGTAGTAGACAGGATAATGGAGAAGATACCCAATTTTCTATAGCATTGTTATAAAATTTCCCGATGCAGCAACATTGCTTACTTAACCATTTTGCACAAGTTGATTTTCAAATGTTTAATTAATCTTATTTTATCAATTACGAAAACAATTGTTAGCTGTTTCAACAGCAGTTGATTCGGCCTTAAAATCCATCAGTCAAAGGAAAATGAATGGAAACCTGATTACAGCAGATAGTCACTGGCTGTTTAATTATAATTCAATCTTCCTAATCGTTTTAGAATTGATCAAATCAGAGTGTTTTTAAAGTTTGTGGTGTCAGAACGGGGGTTGGTGAGCATAGCTTGTAGGGGGCAGAGCTGAAAAAATAATTTAGTTATTGTTTTAAATCATAAAATTGTCATATTTTATATTTTTACTTGAATTATTGCATATTTCATATTTTTATCATATAAATTTTAATATACCATTCAATTAATTATTTTCATATAATTTTTAATATATGTTATGGTTTATCAATATTATTTTTGCATAATTTATATATATATTATAATTTTTCAAGTAATTTTCTTTAATTATTTTTGTAAATCAGTGTGAAGTTGTTGGGCCTATTAAAGACTGACTCAAGTTGCACATTCACATTTTTAATACAGGACGGCACAAACATTACACTGAAATTCTCTAAAAAGTGTGCGTAAACTAAAACTAGTCGTTGGGGGCCACCGTAATACTTACCCATCATGGATATGCATAATGTAAAATATTAAAATAAAAATGTGTAAACTACTTATAAAATGCATTGCAATTCAAATAAAATCGTGGCCGAGGCTAACGAAAAAGAAAGGTTACCGCGGTGCTTTACGCATATCTTTTTTTACAGACCGCCGGAGTCACATGTTGCTCGAATGCACCAATGAAGGCGTACGAATAGAGCATCACGTCACTCTAGCGGTCTGTAAAAAAATATAAGTGGAATGTACCGCGGTAGCCTGTCTTTTTCGTTAGCCTCGATCGTGGCTTGATGACGTCATAAACTTTAAAGGCTCGGTTACTGATTTGCTTGAAAGAGGTTTTTCCTTATAACTCCAAAAATAATAATCCTATTAACTAGCGGTTTATTGCATCTGATTAAGCGTCAAATTTCCAATTAAAATATATCTTTAAAGTGAAATTTGGATGAAATACAGGGTCATGAAAAATCGAAGAGTGTGGAAAATAGGATTCCAAATATCTCGGCAACTAATTATCCGATCGACTTCATGCTTTATGTAAAATTTATGTTTTTTTATTGTTTTTTATATTCATTTCTTAAACTAAACAATTTCGAAAATTTTTATATACCTTTTATCAGAACGAATATTTCGAGAGTCCATAAAAAATAGTTCCGGTTAATCGAGGTTATTGAAATGAAATAGGCTTCTTCCCATTATTACATACTAAGTACATACCAAATTGCAAGTCTCTATCTCAATTTGTTCGGGAGATAGAGCGTTTACAGACACACACACAGACGGACGGCAAAAATTTTTTTCTAAAAATATGTTTTTCGGAATCTCCAGTGTCTGAAACGTGCAAATCCGTCAAAAAAAAAATTTTCGATTTTCAAAACGATTACAAGACTTACCCTATACTACGTATGATGGGTAAGTAAAAAGAATATGGAAAAGAACATAGCTTATGAGAAGGTCTCTAGATGAGATCCATCCCAGTACAATCCGAAAAACTACTGTCCTGCGCGATACATCTATACTCAATTCCCTTCAGTTTATCTTTGGCAAAATAGCTATGAATATTTTGCCGAAAGTGGCAACAGCGTCATCTATATGCTATCTATATTATAAAAGACAAACGTGTCCGTGCGTAACGCTGACGTCATTTTGCGAATGGCAACAGTAGGGGATGAAATTTCGTTTTGCGATTTTTGCTACTGCAGTTTTATAATTTTTAAACATTGCACATTTTAAATTTTTACACCGTTATATAGGGGAAAAAAATCTACTTTCAAATGAAATTTGTTTTGAAACTGTATCGCAATTTACTCATTTTCTGTAACATTTAAATTAAATTTCAAGCATGATTTTTTTTAGATCTATCTTTACCGCGTGCAGACGATTACAAAATATTAAACCGTTTGCACTTTAAACAATATAAAATGTTCAGCATTTGTTTCCATCTAATATTCAATAACGAAATTAAAACTTCATTAAGGAATAAATAAAATAGTATAAATAAAACACAAATTTAACAAACATGTAATTGATATAACCGCTTAAAACCGCTGAACTTATCAGAGTAAAAAAAGGGCTTATAGAAAACGAAATTTTTAGCGATATATTCGGCTATTAACTTCTGGCACGTGGCCAATGCGGAATTACCACTTTTAATAAATTTCAACATTATATTTGAATACATAATTGACGTATTTCATATAAAAATGCACTTTGGCATTGTTAGAGAACAATCTAAGAAAAATTATTAAATGTAAAAATCTATTAGTTTTCATTAAAAAAAAATAAATGTTTTTCACATTTATTCTTTATCCCGGGAATCCCGATTTGGATGCACTAGTTTAATTTAGGGAAGGCAGTCATTCTGTTACATTTTAGAGTATTTTGGATTGTGATAATGTCGTGGAATAGACCATCAGAAGGTTGATTTAATTATAAAAATAAACTTTATTTCATAATACAACGAAAGGCAATTTATTCGTGAACGCCACTGGGGGGAGAGAGAAAAATACCGAGCGAGCACATAGCAAGCGCTTCCCAAGTTCGAATGACGGATCACGTGATCTGATGCTCTCCCGTTGCGGGGGGGAAAGAAGGCGCATCACGCCAAAGGTTGAAAGCGCCGGCTTCTGTCCGAGATCACAGATCGCTACAGAGTATGCCCCCAGTGACATAGTCTCGATTACAGAAAAATTTGATTATACACTGATATACAGAGAGTTCTTGAGTACAAATGGGGTGCTTATTATGCAAAAATGAGAAAATTGGCATAATGCTGAATAATACTTGACAAATATAATAATAACTTAAACAGGATATGCAAAAGAATGACTGAGAATATAATATGCATTATATGAAAATAAGTAAATAGTATGTACATTATATATATATATCAAAAAAATGTTTTACACAATATAGTCTGTAACAAGATGTTGTGGAAAACGAACTTTACGACCAGATCTTGTAGTAGGTTGTTCTAGAGGAGTTTGAGCATTCATTGGCTCATGTTGTGTTTGAGTTTGGGAAGATGAGAGAGAATCTGATAACTGATATACAGGTTTAATGCGGTCAATGGAAACTGTGCACCGTTTTCCCTTTATTTCCAAGTCAAAAGTTTTGTGGGTCCTATCAATCACTCTATGGGGTCCTGTATAAGGGGGTGTTAAGGGAGGAGTGACTTTATCTGATCTTAAAAAGACATGCGAACAAGTTTTTAATGAGGGATTGACATAAGTTTTGGGATTGCCGTGCATAAAAGTGGCAATAGGGTTTAATGACCTCATTGTTTCAATTAACTTAGACACATAGGTAAGGGTAAGTGGTTGAGTTATAGTCTCACTGGAAATAAGATCGGAGGGTAGTCTGAGATTGGTGCCATAAACAAGCTGAGCACAGGTTGCTTTGATGTCATTTTTCAGAGCAGTGCGCTCGCCCAGCAAGACTATGGGAAGAATCTCAGTCCATTTAGTTTGGTTGTGCGCTTTAAGAGAGCCCTTGAGATGACGATGAAATCGTTCGATAAAACCGTTCGACTGGGGGTGATAAGCTGTGGTTCTAGTGCGTTTACATCCTATTATATTAGTTAGCTCTGTGAAAAGAGTGGATTCAAAATTTTTGCCCTGGTCGGTAGTTAGGGTAACAGGGGATCCGAATCTCGAGATCCAGCCGTGCACTAATGCGCGAGCAGCTGTCTCTGCAGTCATGTCAGCTGTTGGTATAACTTCAGGCCATCTTGTGAACATATCAATGATGGTCATGCAATACTGATTGCCATCGGAGGATGTGACATGGAAAAAATTATGTAAGTGCCGTTATAATATTATTATCTTAATGGATGGAAGAAAAGATCGTATAGTGAACATTTAAATATTGCAGTTGTGATTAAAATAAGCAATTAACCCTGCACAATTTGTGCATCTGTTCTTTAGGTCAATATTCTTTGAGAAGAGAAACAGTCATAATAATAAAATGAATTAAATGGTCTTACTTGTTCTTTGTTGAAAAATAAGAGACTCATACTACTTGAAATAAGAACTCGTTTAGGTTAGGATCCAATAATGTTTATTACATTTTCTTGAAGAAGTAGGAAGGATGAGATGAAAGCTGCACATCAAGTCTTTAAAAAGTACTGGCTCAAATTTCGTAAAATTCGAAGAATCTTTGAAATATACCTTCTGGCAGAATCCAATAAGGGATGTAGAATTAATGCAGAATTAAATTACCAGTTGATTTTAAACTTTTAAAATATTAAACTTAAAATTTACAACAGCATTTTTATAGAATAATTAAAAACTGAAAACGCGAAATTGTTCTCCAAAGAATCAGCACTACGGCGATTCTAGGATACGAGCACCGGCACAGGCCAGCCTCAGATCAGACGACGTTTAGCATAAAATTACAGCATCATTTTTATTAAAATTCTGTTGGAAAAATGTGCAACATTAGTATAAATACCCATAACAGGGGTGCACAAATGTGAGAGCAAGATTAATTTAAACTAATTTGTTGATTAGGAATTACGTGAAAATTAAAAGAGCAAATCAGAAACAAATTAACATTTAATAATTAAAAGAACGATTCTAATTTGTATTTGAAAGACACGCCCCTTTCGGCCGCAGCGCCAAAACAAAACAGCTCCCGAAAACATACCGAACAAGAGCGGCGGTGACGCATGCGCACAACACACGCGTGCGGAGTGAGAGCCGCTGAATGACGATGACGTCACAGCTTGGCGCCGATTGAACTAACTCAAAGCGCGAAGATGCCTCGCAGAGAAAACAACATCGCCGATTCAACGAACGCAAAGCACAATGAGGGGTGAGACGGCCTTGCCAAAAAAGCAATGTACAAGGTGCGCGACTGCCGATAAATAGCTTTTAAGGAATGGCAAATTAAACTGGAAAGGCTATAAAAATACAGAAATACGTTGAGCTGAAAAATAAAATTCTTAAAAAAGATAAAACTGTGATATATCTTTATCACAGAGGATGGTAGTGGTCCGATAAAATCGACATGAATATGGGCAAAATGAGCATCAGGTTCAGAGAAAGTGCCAATTGGTGATTTGGTATGTTGGAAGACTTTGGCTTTTTGACATTTAGTACAGCTTTGAACCATGGATTTTATATCTTTACGCATGCCAGGCCATACGAATCGTTCAGATATTAATTTGAATGAAGCTGAGATGCCTGGATGGGAAAAATAATGTAAAGTTTGGAAAACGGGTTGTCGCATAGCTTTAGGAACAAATAGGCGAGGTTGTTTTTGTGACATATCGCAATATAAATGTATGTCTTCGAGTGAAAAATAGTGTTTTTCCAATTTTAAAGAGGTGGTGCCCGATTCAAGAAGTTGTCTCAGCTCTTCATCAGTGGTCTGAGCAGAGGCAAACTCTTTAAAATCTAACAAATTTGGGGAAATTGAATCTATCTCTATTCGCGATAAGGCATCAGCCACGGTGTTGTCGGAACCTTTTGTGTACTGAATATCGGTAGAAAACTGGGAAATATAATCCAAATGTCTCAACTGCCGAGGGCTACATTTATCCGGGTTTTGTTTAAATGCGAATGTAAGGGGTTTTTGATCCGTATAAATAATGAAATTTCGACCTTCTAGCATGTGTCTGAATTTTCTTATGGAAGAATAAATAGCAAACAATTCACGGTCGTAAGTCGACCAATTCCTCTGTGCTTTATTTAATTTACAGGAATAAAATGCTATTGGTTCCCATTGGTTTCCAGAGAGCTGCATTAAGGATCCACCGATCGCGACATTACTCGCATCCCCCCATAAACTTAACTGTGCGCCAGGAACGGGGTGTCGTAATAACGTTGCTCTAGCTATAGCTTCTTTTGAAGCAGTGAACGAAAGAATGGCTTCCTCGTTCCATTGCAATTGCTCATTTTGGTTAGCATTGGAACGGGGATGTTTTTTCTTATTCTTGTGTCCTTCAAGGAATTTAACAAGCAGAGCTAATATATCGGCGGCTTTGGGAATGAATCTTCGATAAAAATTTAAAAGACCCAAATAGCGTCTCAATTGAGTTAAGGTATCGGGCTGAGGAAATTCTAGGATGCATTTAACGCGATCAGGTAGGGGTTCAATTCCTGCAGCTGAAAGCTTGAATCCCAAAAATTCAATAGTGGATTGACCAAATTGGTACTTATCAACATTAATACACAGACCATACTCTTTAAGTCTAGAAAACAACAATTGAAGTTGGTTCATATGTTCCATTTCATTTTCTGACGCAATTAGCAAATCATCAACAAATGCGTAAACAAATCCTAAGTCACGAATTATGCCATCAATAAAGCGTTGAAAAGTAGACGATGCATTGCAAAGGCCAAACTGCATGCGCGTGCTTTCAAAAAGGCCAAATGGAGTGCAAATTACAGTTTTATGTATATCAGCAGGATTGATGGGAATTTGGTGGTAGGCTTTTACAAGATCAATGTGACTGAAAATTTGTTTACCATGTAACTCAGCAGTGAAATCTGCAATACAAGGTATTGGATATTTTTCTTTAACAGTTTGTGCATTTAGAGCACGATAATCACCAACAGGTCTCCAATCGACAGACCCTTTCTTCGGCACTAGGTGCAGAGGCGAAGAGTAATTACTTTTTGAAGATCTCATATGACCGAGCTGTAGCATATGCTGAAATTCAGCTTTGGCAATTTTTAGTCGATCTGGAGCTAGCCGTCTGGGCTTAGCAGCAACTGGAGGCCCCTTAGTGTTTATGTAATGCACAGTATTGTGCTTGACCGGTTGGTTGGGATCCGGTAATTTTGTGATTTCAGGAAATTTGAGTAATAGTTCACCATAAATATTATTTACAAAACTAGGTTTCACAGAAAAAATATTGCAAATACTTAATTTGGCTGGAGCTTTTAAATTAGTGACGGAATCTATAAGACGACGATTCCTTAAATCAAGTTTTAAATTAAAACAATGCAAAAAATCAGCTCCTAAAATAACACATGAAACATCACACACATAAAAAGAATAAGGATCAACAGTTATATAGGGCGGTACCACTACCGCTGATGTTTCTGTAGTTGACATGCTACGAAAACGAAAATAAAAATTCGGCGTTCGAAGAACAGTTATGAATGTTCAAAAGTCCACAGTCACCAATTTAGAGTATTTTGGATTGTGATAATGTCGTGGAATAGACCATCAGAAGGTTGATTTAATTATAAAAATAAACTTTATTTATAATACAACGAAAGGCAATTTATTCGTGAACGCCACTGGGGGGAGAGAGAAAAGTACCGAGCGAGCACATAGCAAGCGCTTCCCAAGTTCGAATGACGGATCACGTGATCTGATGCTCTCCCGTTGCGGGGGGAAAGAAGGCGCATCACGCCAAAGGTTGAAAGCGCCGGCTTCTGTCCGAGATCACAGATCGCTACAACATTTTCATTTTTTAGATATTTTAAACTTGAATTTATATATATTTAAATTTACTTCGTTTAAAGTATCTGGAAGTTATTATTTTTTTTTTGTTGTTGTTCAAATAATTTCCATATTTGTTAATGTTAATTTACTTGATTTATATAATATTTTTAAAATTTAGTTCATTTAAAGTATGTGTAAAATTAGCGTAACCTATATTTGCTTTTTATAAGTTTTTTAAATTGGAGTATTTTTTTCTTTGATTCTAAGAATTACTTGTTAGAATTTCTATGAACTAAATTTACCCTCTTTATTATTATTATTTAAGAATGTGCTAAAAATAAATATTGAAATTTTGAGAGTTCTGATTTATTCTTTAAATTATTAGGTACTTTTCGGTTAGCCGGGCGCCAGTGATATATATACATGTATATATATACACACACACACATATACACATATCTACGTATACATATATATACATACACATATATATACATATATGTATGTATAATATATACATATATATGTATATACATATGTATTTATATATGTACATATATCACTGGCGCCCAGCTAACCGAAAAGTACCAATTATTATTATTAATTTAATTTCACAAAAATTGTGTAAAATTTATTATTATTTTCATTCTTAGTGCCCAAGAAGTTAACTCATAAAAATGTTTTTTTTCTTTATTTTAATCACTAAAATAATTTGAAATTAAGTTCAAATATTTTCTGAAAGTTTTATTTATTTCCTTTTATACAACAGTTGAAGTATACAGAAGATAATATAAATTAAGATATATAAGAATTTTTAGTAATGAATAATTTATTGGTGAATTTCATAAAATTGATCTTTATTCATGTTTTACTTTTAAGTATTTTTTTTTATCTCCCTTTTTTATACCTTTACTTAAATTTTCTTTGTATTTTATTATTTTTATAATCTACTTAGCATGCATTCAAAATTTTGCGACTTTTCTTTCTATTTAATATTTTTCTTTCTACTATATCATTATGATGCCTATCATTCTCCCCCCCCCTCCCTCTAAACTAGTTAAAACTTATAAGAATCTGACTAAAATAAAATTTTGTGTTAGTAAATTATCATTATTACTTAACTATTCAATATAACACCTGCATACATTATTATCTGTGCAATATGTATGAGAGAAAGTCTGAATTGCTTGTTATATTTAAGGATTCCGTATTGATCCTTTTTTTTCCCCTCGTTATTCTATTGATTATTGTTGTTGTTCTTTTAATCTTATGGTAGGCAGCAATGTTTTGATGATAAAAAGTTGTTTCAAATTAGAAATACAAACAGTCGTACTTTGAAGTAACCAAAGAACTTAAAATTGTTTACTGGTTCTGTTTAGAAATGTCATAAGAAAATGATATTTCTATATATATTTATTACTTTATAGCATGAGACTATGTTTCAGTATATGTATTTATTTCCGATAGAGGAAACCTACACTTCAAAAAATTGCTGCTTTAAATGGATTATGCTCTTTATTCTCTTGTGGAAGGGGTCTTTTACAAGTAAGTATTTTTTTTTTCCATCTTATAATTAATTGATTTTATCAGTTACCATATTTTCTAGTGTATAAATTGACCCTATTTCTTTTAAAACCTTGAAATGATGCATATTCAGTGTATAAGTTGACCTCTTCAGGCGAAAATGTTAAATTGTTTTTAAGACTGGGAAATTTGCAGTGATTCTGTAAATATAGAAGCTATCCCAGAACTTTCTGAATCTAACAGTAATGAAGAAAATTTAAATTTTCTAGATGAATAATTTGCAAGATCAATTGTATGTTAAAACCAAATCCCTCCTTGTATTAACATTTTTTGTTTAAAGTATTTGAAAATAGGATAATTTATAGATTTCTTTGTCTCATTCATTTCATAGTTATAAATTTTCCTCTAAGTCAACAATTATTTTTTTTTTCTAAAAAGAAATAATTATACATAATTAATAACTTTTAATTGTACAAAATGTTTGAAATGATAAATTTCGATGATAATACTAAGGAACATAATAAGGTTGACACATATATCATGACTATCGTTACAACTACAAACCACTATCCTTGACTGTCTGATTTTATATCTGGTATATAAGTCATCTCCTTAATTTTATTTGCATTTTGGCAATTTAAAAAATTGACTTATACACCAGAAAATATAAAATTCCATATTTAATGCTTCTCATCATTGAAAATTATTTATGATTGCATACATTTTCTTTCATTTAAATTTTGCTATAACTTTTTTGTCTAATAACCATTATGATTTTGAAAACAGTATGCCAAACTTTATAGAAATGTATTTAATAATGCATATTAGCAATATTTTCATCCATATGATAAAGATTTTGTATGAATATTTTTGTTATTTATGAATTCTTATTATGAGTTATGATTTAAGTTACTTAAGAATAAGCTGAAAATGATTCTTTTTTTTCTTTGTGTGTGGTTTTCTAAGTATTTAATTTGTGATACTCATTTTAAGATAATTTAACTAAAGTGACCTTAGAGGTTCTTCTTGATCAAATATTTATTCTTATCTTCATAAAATTTCAACTTTCTAAATTATATGGGTAACATTGCTAATTTTATGTTTTTTGTATATTGAAATTAATTGGAATTTCAAATATTTATTTCTTTAAGTATCTTCTGTAACATTTCTGATATTATTTACTTAATTATTATAATGGTTTCCCTGAAACTGAATTTATCTTATCTCTGAAATATACAGGGTAATCAATATAATAGTTTATTATATAACATCAAACAGAACTCATAGTTTATGCAATTGCTTTTGTATATGTGTCTAAATAAAAATTAATATAAAGCAAATGTTAAATTTTATGTTATGATTTGATTGATTTAAACCTTTATGTATACTGTGCAGTTTTTGTAATTCTGATTCTCACAAGTTGTTTAACTAGTCCTTTTTCTATGACAATTGTAATGAAGAATTTTATTTTTCATTTGTCAAGATGTGTTAAAAACCAGATCCTATGTGACTGAAAAAAAAGTATCTAAAAGTTTCTCAGTCACTAACCTTTAATTGTTTGTTATGTAATATATTTATTGTTATGTTAGATAATATAAAGTTTGTCTCCATCAGAAAATGAATATTCAATGCCTTCACTATATCACAACAATTGTATTTGCTGTTGATTCTGAAAAATTTTTTTAAGTTCTAATCATTTTTGTTTTGCTATTATTTTTTTTTTATTAATTATTATTTTTTTTATTTTTAGTTATTTTATTTTTTTACCCAATGCATATTGAAAACTTCTGTATTTTCCTTCCAAGTAATTTATTATCTAAATTTGGCATGAACCTTAATCATTTAGAATGCACTATTTTTCATTTGTCAAAATTGACAAGTGGTTCATTTAATTTATTAATTAAGGATGATAATGTTTACACAGCTACATCCATGAAAATAAAATTGAAATGCATATGAAATCACAAAACAGCACATTATGTAAATATGAATCCACTGTTAGAACATAGAATAAATCAACAACATGAATCGTAATTTCTACAAAACAGCAGTGAAGCTACTCTTTGGAAATGGCCAAACAAATAGCAATGTGCATATGCTATCTTCCTTTTGTGTGAAACTGTTTAGGTGATGAGACTTTTCAGAGAAAGCTTCTCTAGTTAGTGTCCAATAAAACAAGTTGTAAATGAAATGAATGAATCTATTGCACAAAAATAACATTAGAAAGTGGTTCTTAATTATAATATATTTCAAAAGCTTGAATAATACTAAAAATAATATAGCACTCAATTATTAGCAATTATTTATGCGGGAACCACTTTTGGTGAAGCTCACACCTAGCATTGAGACCTGGTGCATGTGGTGTTAAATAATAAAAATGCCGGTGGTACATTGTGAAGCAATAATCAAAATTAAAAGTTCTTTAGGTCAAAAGTTACTTTGTAGCATGAAGAGAAAATATAATATTAATATATATAATGCATCTAAATTTAAGGTGAGGAAAACAAATAAATAGGCCATAAAATGAAGACAAGGGTTTTGTAGTTTAATCCATTCTTTATTCAGACATAGGAATAGAACAGAATGGCAATATGAATAACTTTTTCTTGGTCACTGGACTCCATTAAAAATACATGGAACTTATTGAAGATTCCTGAGAACATCTTTGCATTTGACGGGTGGCATACAATAAAATAAAGTCTTGTAAAATATTGAACAATTTAAGTTGGTAAGGCAAACTGTTTAGATATAAATTTAATAGATTTTAATAACGTTAAAATGATTTAAAATTCGGCATGTTGAAATGAAATTTTCGATAGCAGAAGCTTGCGCCAATAGCAATCACACTCAGCATTGTCAAAAAAATTTCATCATCTTCTGAATATAAAATACGTTACATTTTTATATATACTAAAGATCTGAGGTTCCTAAAAGTTAAAGAAAGGAAATTTTTGAAAGGATTCTATAATTAAATTGATGAAAAAATTACTATAAACTAATGAGATTAATTTAGAATAATAAAGACGAATTTAATACGTCTGACTGGGGAAAGCCACTCCTCCCAGCATGCCAAAAGCGAAAACAAAACAAACCCATTCAGAGTTGATAATGCTTGGCACAGGCGCATGCACATATCAAAATACTCCATAACACTACGGAGAGAAGATGTATGCAATGACCGCTAATGAATAGACAGCAATGAAGACGCCGGTAACCATGAAGGAAAGAATTGCTGATAGTGTGGTCATGTTAAATATCAGCAGAGAAACTACGAATAAATACGCAAAAATTAAAATAATGTTATAGTAATATCACAATGCATTTTATAGCCCTATAGGCCAAACTTAGAGGACTTATAAAATTTGTCTGCAAAAATTGTATTTATTGATTTCACAAAAGCATAACTTTCTGAAAATGCAATTTTTGAAACTTATTGGACTATTAACAGACAGACGAACACTGATCTTTTTTTATAATATACCATTGTTATAATGAAAAGCTAATAGATTTTTTTTTTCTTTTTTTGCATGAAAGTCTTTTGCGAAATGTTTAAGAAAAGATACCATGAAAGATGTCATTCTTTTTACCAATTGTCAGTATCATAGTAGGGTATTTTCAGCACACAATTGATTTCTGGTAGACTAATCAATCAACCTTAATCCTTCTAAACAACTGCCTCCGCCCCAATGAATTAAATCCTTTTCTTTCCTTGGAAAAATCATCTCCGCGAACATAAAAGGGAGTGTAAAATGGGTTACACACAAGAAGCCACATTAGTTTTTAAAAAATTGTCTTTACATTTTCATTTATTAATAGTATGTGCATAATCTTACCTTGCCCTCTTCCAATAAGCTTTTATTTGGGACAGGTTTTCTGAGACAAAATCCAAATATCATAAAAGCCACGAAAACATAAGCTGTCTGTAATAGAATTTTGCCTTAAACAGAAATGTATCATGATCCCAACAAATGGAATACCATACACTTATACCTGCTAAAGTAGATAGGCTTTTTTCAATCCCTAACGATTCTGTTTTCACAGGTTTTAATATGATAGGTAATAATCAACATAAAAATAAACACACCGTCAGAGAGATTAACTTTGCAGCTAAATGGTGAGAATGACAATGTTTCACAGTTTTATAAAGAAGCTCTCCTGTGTCTAAGTAATATACATTTCACTGGCATCTCCACCCCTGGACCTGGAAATTTTGCATACACCAATCATTTGTACTATGTTAGTACCAGTAATTACTGAAATATTTTTGTTTGCTCCATGTGGTGAAACGTATAGTGTCGATGTCATAGATGTCAATAATTTACATATTTACTAGGAATTCTTGCCGTGGATTAAGAAAACAGTTGCAAAAAAAGGTATCTTCAAAATAGAAATTTTAGTAGGTCATTTATTGTTATTGCTATATGACAGTTAAAAATGTGATCGTTGTCCCATGATCTTGCATGCTGTTAAATACCATAAGAAAAGTCCTACCTGTAAATCGATGCTTGAACCCAGAGTGAGAGACACAGAATTATCAGGAAAAATATCACAGACGATATCGTGATCTTGAACAGAAACTTTTGCTTTATTATAACCTAGAAGGACAGGCTGGATGCTGATCTTTGGAACTACGTAGAGTATAAAAACTTAAAGTGAAGTTTAAGAAATGGTAAAAAATTATATCTATGTATATCTTTACAATAAGTTACTTCCATTTATATAAAAAAAAAAACAACAAAAAAAACTATTAAAACTGAGACACACGACGCATTCATGGTGCATGAACAAGATGTACCTGTAGTTTGATGCAGTGATTTTTTAAATACATATGTGGGTACTTCACTGTACATGAGTGTTCTTTAGCAAAGTTCACCAACATTTCATATCATACGGAATTTTTTTTTTTTTTATCACGTACCTCATTTCAACTTCATTACACTTATCAAACTCTGAAAATATCCATTTCAACCTCCCAAAAGAACAGGAAAATTGAGAGACAAAATGACAAGAAGCAACTACAAATATACACAGGTTTATTCTTCAAACGAAAATAAATACTGTTTCAAAAAGTCACAGATACAAAAATACAGTGCAGTCAATCTGAGGTTTAAAATAAAGATGAAAATATGCAAATTTTCAAACTCATTTAAAGAAATACACCTATACACTCTATAATTCATAAAATATATTTTTAAAGTCAAAGTTTATACTAAAAAAATTTTTACTTAATCTCTACAAATTAAAATTACGAGTTTTGCAGTGTCACATTCACGACATAACTTCAAAACCTTTCTGCATACTAGCGCTATCTCTTGGCATATAACTGAATTACCTGTGCCAACATTAGTCCCTCACCAGTAACTAAGTTACGATTGTAAAAAAAATATGGCAAGTTGCAGAGAGGAAACTGCATTTAGAAACAAAACATGACCAGCAATGCTAAAACTCAAAATTTCCGTGCTAGATGAGCAAAAAAAAAAAAAAAAAAAAAATCAAATCATGCTTAAAAAATTTTTTTACATGCAAATATAACAATTAAAAATAATATTTTTTACTTTTAAGTTTTTTTTTTCTTTTTTTACTTTAAGAAATAATTAAACCAAGAAATATGCACATCAAAACCTTTAAACTATTTTATACAAAGTAATGTGCCATAGCTTCCCGCTCAACACTGAGCATTAGCGACGATAGACTACTTTGAGATCCAACTGTCACAATAGTACCCAGCTCATGAATACGAAAGAGGCCGGATCAGGTTTGGTCAACTTATTCTAAAATACAATAAAATATTCTGAGTAAAATTATCCCGCACATTTTCAAACCAAACTTGTAATATGCACAAAATAAAAAATTTTATGATTGAAGAATTAAAAAAAATATTTTAAAATCTAATATTACAACTCAGTTCTGAAATCTGACAGGCATTTTAATTCTTCTCCCACTTTGAGTATTTATAATATGCTTCTCATCATCTGTCACAATCTGAAGAGTTTACACAGCCAAATCCAAATTCCTTTCAGGAGTAACATTAGGCAATACTTCAGGAAAATTGCAGTTATCATCAATTGTTCCCAAAAGGTATGCTGGCTTAAGTCTATCAATTGAAATATTAACTTTTCTTTTTCTCACTAACACTGAAAAATATTTCCCACACTTCTCTACTACAAGGAAAGGTCCCTCATATGCAGGTTCTAGAGGTTTCTTTGCTCTGTCAATTCTTACAAACACATCAGAACATGACTTCAGATCCTTATGAACGAATACAACTTGATCTGCAGTTTTAGACTTCATTGGTCTAAACCTATCCATGTAACTTTGTAGATCACTCACAAAGGTTTCAGGTTCCACTTTTAAACTAGGTTCATCAAAAAATTCTCCAGGAATTCTAATATTTGTTCCATAAACCATTTGTGTTATGGAATAATTTGCATCGCACCTTATTGCAGACTGGAGTCCCAAAAGTACAGTCGGTATAACCTCGGTTCATATTATTATGTGCTTTTATAGCAGTTTTTAAAGTGTGATGAAATCTTTCCACATAATTGTATACTGCGGGCGAGTCGTGCGACGAACTTTAGTACCACATGAGGAGGCTAGAATGACAGTGGAGTAAATCAATATTTTGTAATTTGAGAAATGAAGCATTTTGCGAAATGTGTTGTATTGCCATTGCATTAAGTAGTCCAACTTGTTTTGCCCTCTAGAGACTCTGTAAGTGAACTATGACTTATTTGAATGTCATACTGAACAGAAATTAATATATGTTTAGAGAAAATATGTTTATCTAGATTTTTTAATTTTTGACTTACTCCACTGTCATTCTAACCCCCTCATATATTGCCACTAATCTTTTTAAACAACTGAGATTCAAATTGTCTTCCTTGATCAACAATAACCTTTATTGGCAAACCAAATCTACAAACCCAGTTTTCAAAAAAAGCCTTACTCACTGTTTCTGTGGTAATCTCTGGCAAAGGAATGGCCTCCATCCAACACATAAATCTATCAATGCATCAATTCAAGCAATACACATTACCATTAAATGGCGGCAAAGGTATATTTTTGACAGAGTTAGGCATCTTCTCCAACCACAAGGTTCGAAGTACTTTATCAGAAAATTCAGTTCCACCGAGAGTTTGCATTCTTCGAAGCAATTGACTTGGCATTGAATCACCTAATTTCAAGCCAGTAATTAGACGCTTGATTTTCTTATTCTCACTTTCTTGAAAAACAGTAAGCAGTCTTTCCTTCGCAGCTGAATATTTATTAGTCGTAGAGTCTTTAATAATGTCCCAGACATTTTCGATGTAACGAGGTTCCGATTGCGCTGCCAAATAATTAAATTTTGTTTCTTCAACGGTAATATTACTTATACGAAACTTTGCTTCCACCTGATAAAACCACATTTTGGGTCTGTCAACCCACAACAGAGGAATTTTAATGCTTACTGCATTAGTTTCAGCATGCTTTGACTGTTTTTCAGGTATGCTTTCCTTCATTTTTAACAATACAAAAGTCCTTGGGTCACCAATGTGAGTACTTCACTGTACATGAGTGTTCTTTATTAAGTTCACCAACATTTCATATCATGCGGAATTTTTTTTTATCATATACCTCATTTCAACTTCATTACGCTTATCAAACTCTGAAAATATCCATTTCAACTTCCTAAAAGAACATGAAAATTGAGAGACAAAATGACAAGAAGCAACTACAAATACATACAGGTTTATTCTTCAAACCAAAATAAATGCCATTTCAAAAAGCCACAGTTATGATTAAAATACAGTGCAGTCAATCTGAGCTTTGAAATAAAGATGAAATTATGCAAATTTTCAAACTCATTTAAAGAAATACATCTGTACACTCTGTAATTCATAAAATATATTTTTAAAGTCAGTTTATACTAAAAAAAAAGTTTACATAGTTTAATCTATACAAATTAAAATTACGAATTTCGCATTCACAACATAACTTCAAAGCCTCCCTGCATACTATTGCCATCTCTCGGCGGCGTCAGGGTTGGCAAAAAAACAAAAAAACTGTTGTTTTTTTTTTTTTTGGTTTAAACCAGAATTTTTTTTTTTTTTGGTTTAAACCGGGTTTTTTTTTTTTTTTTTGTAATTACATGCATGCATATTGATAAATGAAATGATAATGAGGATTGTCTGAATGATGATGAGGATTAGTGCAATTTTCCACATCTTTCTTCATCCAGGCTACTTGACCCTCCATTTCTTTATTATATTTTTTGCATTTGGCTCAATTTTTTTGCATTTGCAATTTATCATTTTTTACCTCATTAAAATACAACCAAACTAAATCTTTTTTTCTGTCAGAACTAGACATTTTTAAAAGTAAAAATAAAACACAACATTAAAACACCAGTGTAATTGAATCTACAGCATACCGGTTTCGGTAGCATATAGCATACCCTCCTCAGTGCTGAAGAAAATGGAAATTTGCTCATATATATAGAAATGATAGAGGATTCAAGTGACAAGTTTATTAACCAATAGGAAAACGGAGGGTTCCAGGCAAACAGCCAATAGGAAAATAGAGGATTCAAGTGACAGATTTATTAGCCAATAGGAAAACAGAGGGTTCTAGGCAACATCCAATAGGAAAATCGATAGGAAATGGAAACGCTATGGTGAGAAATAGTTTTAAAAGTTAAGAAAAATTGGTTTTAATGTAATATTTCCAGCAGTCTGATAATGGTGGAATAGCAAATTCACAATTAACAAGATTTCAAAGATTTTTATGAATATGGAATGCTTCAAGAAAATTAAGTTCGTGTACAGAAGTAGGTTTAGATATTATTTTAACCGAAATGAAGTCGAATATGTGATTCATCTCCCAGCAATGTTTTGCAATAGAGGATTTTTTGATTTCTTGTTTTTCAATATATTGTTTATGTTCTTTAATACGAAATTTAAGACTACGTTTGGTTTGTCCAATGTAAGAAAGACCGCACTGACAATTAATATTGTAGATACCCCATGAATTCGATAATTCAATAGGATCTTTGAGTTTGGAAAGGGTGAGTTTGTTGGTAGGGAAAAAAATTATTTTAAAGTCAAATTGTCTAAGAATTTTAGCAATGGAAAAGCTTGATTTAGGAAAGAAGGGTAACACAATATTGATATTTGAACAAGTAGAAGACTGAAATGAGTTTGAGGAACGAGGATTCTGCAGTTTAAAAAGCGCAGTATCAACCACAGAAGGGTTGTAACCTTTATCAACTGCAATTGCTTTAATATATTGAATTTCACTATTAAATGACTGGGAATCCGAGCAAACATGAAGGGCACGATTTATAAATGTATAAAATGCGGCTAATTTTTGGCTTGGAGGATGACAAAAACGAGCATGGGGTGGTAGTGAAACAGCGAAGTTTTTACGATAGACAGATGTAGAGAAACCGGTCGCAGTACGAATGACAAGGGTGTCCAGGAATGGGAGCGAGCCATTATTTTCAGTTTCATAAGTAAATTGAATATTACTATCAATAGAATTCATGATGCCAAGAATATCATCAATAGTGTAAAGAGAAGTGTCAAGTAAAGTGAATGTGTCATCAACATAACGAATCCAGAAGGGGAAAGAAAATTTATTGAAAAGGGAGCATTCAAAATAATGCATGTAGATGTCTGCGAGGATGGGAGACAGGGGCGAGCCCATAGCTAAACCTTCAGATTGTCTATAGAAATTACCTTGAAATAAAAAGGTGGTCTGAGATAAACATATTCTAGTAAGGGATATAAGTTCTTGGATTTCGAAACATGAATAGTGAAATTCACGAAGTCTCTGTTCAAGACAAGAGAGGGCGCCACAAATCGGAACATTCGTGAAGAGAGATTTAACGTTAAAGGAGACCATAATAAAATTAGCCGGATATCGCACCAAGCTCCAAATTAATATTTATTAGACATTTTTTGTTCTCAAATACTAACTTTTGTCTCATTCATACACAACACAGGTGCAAATATGATGCAACTGTGACTTTTGCAAGTTAACTGCTGAAATGAGTTGAGCTGCTCAGTTTAAAGTAAAAGTTATTTACATCAAATAATTTAAAAAACTAATTATGTAAAAAAAAAAAAAAAAAAAAAAAAAAAAACGTAACTTTTTGAGAAAAAAACTAAGTAATTTTTTTTTTTAGGGAAAAAACCCAAATGGTCTTTTTTTTTCATAAATAAAAACTGAACAGAATCTCTCTCCGTTCAGTTTAAAGTAGAAGTTATTTATATCAAACAATTAGAAAACCTAATTATGTAAAAAAAAATTCTTAAAAAAAACTTTTTTTAGAAAAAACCATTTGATTTAAACCATGGTTTTAAACCGTGCCAACCCTGCTCGGTGTATAACTGAATTACCTGTGCCAACATATATATAAAGAATATAAATATGAAATGAGCTAAACTAATATTTTTTTACCAGAACCCATGTGCAAGATAAATTTTAATCATCTTAACATAAAAAAAAAAAAACAGAAATGTAACAAATTAGACCTTTTGAAAATCTAAAAATAAGCATCTACATGCTTTTTTCAAAATGAAGAATTAAAATAGTGTATTATTTTTTCATCAGAGGCGCCCTCCCCCTCCCTCCTGTTTAAGATAATGTTTAAACACATGGATATAGAAAAGAAGAAAGAATCTAAAATTGTCTTCCATAGGGGGATCAGGTGGACAGAGTCCTTATTTTTTAAAAAAAACACGTATTCCCCTTTTTCTCTTAGTGTTTACTTATTTTAAATTGTTTAAAAAAAATAAATGTTGTTGTTGTTTTTCAAAATCACGAGGAAAAAATAAAATATAATTAACTAAATTTGAAAATCCAACAATTTCAATTGTCCTCCCTTATTTCCATTGTGGGCATGCATGGTGTTAATGCTATTTTATTTCAGGTAAAATCTCAGCCTGCTACTGAATCTGTATCAGCACTGAATGACTTGTTACCTGTTATGTTTCAAATATTAAGTGCCACTAGAGATACTGGATTACAAAGTATATGTTCCTGGGAAGTGGGGAGATTATTTGCTGTTCACTCAAATCAGCAACAAGTTGAGTCAGCAGGTATACTTCTGAAACTTTTATTTTCCTTCTTAGATTCATTGTTAAGATAAAAATAAAATTGATTAATGAAGTTAGAAAATAATATTTTGTTTATATTACCTTTTGTAACAAAATATTAAGTTGCTTCAATTACTAATTTTTAAAGTACTTGTTATTCACCATCTTTAGACTTTCTTAAACTTAATTATTGAATCTGCTTAATTTAAATGTTTATAACTCCTTAAATAATGTAAATAAAATAGAAATTAAAACAAGAAAACTTTTTATTATTATTATAATTTGCATAACAAAGATGTACTTGGCTTTAGTTTTGGGAGAAATTAACAGCTCCCTTTATCACATGGAAAGAATGTGCATATACTACCTATAGTAAAGGCTGCCTACTAGTTTGCTTCATGTTTTTAAATGCATCTAACCTTAGTATAAAGATCAAAAGACAGTTATTTTATTTTTATTTATTCTTTGTTTGTTTGTTTGTGTTACATTATAGGCATAATATCTGAATTTTTTTTTCATTTTCATCTTTTCTTTGGCTAGCAGTTCTACTTGTTGCTATTTTTTCCTGATTAGTCCTCTCTTCTTCTCTTTACTTTTAGCAAAAACCATATTATTGTCATATTTTAAAAGGTAGAAAAGTTGACAAATATTACTAATATTCTTTAGAAAAATTGTTGTTCAAAAAGTATTAGACAAACTGCTTTAAGATGCAATCTATGAACATTGAGCTCATATTTTTAAATTGTAAAATATGTTTGGTACTTCTCCATTATCTGTTAAAATTAATTTTCTTACAATTGTATTTATGCCAAAGCTGCACTAAAATTTATTTCAACTCAACAATATCTTGAGTTTGTAATCACTGAATGGCAACCAGCCCTTTTTTATTTACTTTCTCAATAAATATGTAATCAGTTTGACGTGCCTTGCAAGCTGTGAGTTTTTTCCCTAACTTTTTCGCATTATTTACTGTTAAAAATGTATTTCTAATACATTATCAGTATGAGTTGCTCTGAAGAAAAAGTTTTTATACGTGAGTCATAGTGGATAACAGATAACTGCAAAAAATAGACAAAGCGAAAAACTTGCCGTGTGCTGCTAAGCCTAATGACAGCATGGACGAATTGAAGATCCCTAAGCTAGATGGAAATAATTATACAGCATGGAGTATCTGTACACATGCTGCGCTTGTTCAAAGGAACTGTTGGGAAGCAATTGATCCTGGTTACGGCTCAGAATTGGAAGAAAATGAGAGAAAAATGAACGAAAAGGCTCTCATATTTCTGTATCTTGTTGTAGACGATAATATTTTGGATGATATTGCCAATTGTACAAAGGCGAAAGATGCATGGACAATTCTGAAAGATATTCATACGAAGTTTGGATTGCTGCACACGCTTCAACTACTTGGAGAATTTTTTAATGTGTTCTCTTTTTCACAATAAATTAACTATATTAAGCAGAATACGCAGTGGAATCTTTAAGCTTGGAAATGCATGGATGTGGAAGACTTAATAAGTACAGCAGAAGTAACAACAAGATGACTTTTATTGATGATTAATTACAAATGACAAACCAACGTCAGCTTTACTTTCGCCGAACAAACTTAAAAATAAAATCAAAATAAACTTTCATCAAAAAATAATAATAGCCGCCAGCAGCCTTCAAAACGTAGCCAAGCTACGACGTCGTAAGTATAGTTACATGGCAAGAAAACTAAGTGCTGCTTTCAAGCGAGCTACGTAAAAAAAGCAAGGCAAAGCAACAACAGACAAGGAAGAAAAGTGGGCAAAATACAAGCATCTTGATCTGCTACATATACTAGTCTGTTTTGGAAAAATTTGCATACAGCTGCTGCCATTCTGTGAAAAGAAAAACGTACGCGAAACTCCATTGGCTTCACGGACTATGACGTCAAACTACGACCAATCAGAGCAGCGATCGTCAGACGAGAGCTCTGGGTCGAAAGTAACAGCAAGTAACAGCGATCAACAGTGATCCGAAAGCACAGCGATAGATCGTGGATGAATCGCGTGTTTACCCGAAAACATCGTGAAGCAATGGAGTTCGTTTGTAATTTAATGTAGGCTTGGGGATGGTAAAAACAAATGTATGTCATGTGAAAAGGGAAATATTTAAATGAAACATATTTTACTCTTAAATTTAAATACATGACATAACAATCAGCCCCCTTTTTAACATCCCCAAGTCTTTACAACAACTTCAAGAAAAGACATTCAAAAATTTAAACATGAAAAACACACATACTTTATTCATAAAAAAGTCAGTCCAATCATAACCAGGTCGGGGCAACACAACTCACCGGCCAGGCACTGATCAAAACGACCAAAATTTGTAGATTTTTTTTTTTTTTTTTAACAACATGCATCTCAAAATTCTAACTCAAAAATATTTAAACTTTTCTGAAAAAGAAACAGTCTGATCAATGTCATGTCAAAAAGGGCATGGCAATGAAAAGAGTGGCCAAAATTGTAATTTAAAAATTTCAAACTTCAAAAACTTGCATACAAAATTTCATTAATTGTTCTTTAACCTGAGGTTTTGTGAAAGGATCAGCTAAATTTAATTTACTTGAAATATACTTTAATTTAAACAATTTATCATAAACTAAATTTCTTAGAAATAAATATTTAATATGAATATGTTTAGTCCTTTGATTCTCAACAGGTGAATTAGAAAAAGCAATAGCTGCCTGATTATCACAGAACAATGAACATTCTTTAAGATTTAAATTTAAACTTTCATTTTCTAGAACATTTTTAATCCACATTAACTCTTTTGCAGCTTCAGTGAGAGTTACATACTCGGCTTCCATAGTTGAAAGGCTAATGCATTTCTGCTTAAAGGTTTTCCAAGAAATTGGTGACTCATCTAAAAATAGAATAAAACCTCCTATGGAAACACGATCATCTCTATTTGCAGCAAAATCAGAGTCTGAATAGCAAGAAGTTTTTAACTCTTTAATTCTAGATAGTTCCAATTTAAAATGTTTAGTGTATTGCAAATAACCGAGTAATCTAAGTAAACTGTGCCAGTGTTTCATACCTGGGTTAGACTGGAATTGTGATAAAAGATTTACAGCATACATTATGTCTGGCCTTGTTCTACCAGCAATAAAACTTAAACAACCAATTAAATTTCTATAAGGAAATTCAGACATCTCATTAACTTCATTCTGATTTACTGGAGAGTCCATTTTTGACAAAACTAGCCCTTTAGGTATTGGGACATTACTCAAAGGAATGTTATATTTTGAATACAAGCTACAAACTTTATCAATATAGGAATTTTGATGAATGTACAGCTTGTCATTTACTTCTTGAAATTCAATACCTAATAGCTTTCTTGTTTTCCCTAAAACTTTCAGATTGAAAAACTTTCTTAACAAACTTACACCAAGTTCCAAATCACTTTCTGTTTTACCGAAGATGACCATGTCATCTACATACAATAAAAGAACAAGTTTATTTTCATAAGTATAAACACAGTTGCACCAGTTAAGTTTAATAAAATTTAGTTTTAAAAGTACATCATCTATTTCAAAAAACCATTGGCGACCACTTTGATGGAGGCCATATAAAGCTTTATTTAGTTTACAAACTTTACCTGTTTCACTAATGAAACCCTCCGGCTGCTGCATATATATGATCTTATCCAGATCTGCATATAGATAAGCATTATTTACATCTACTTGAACATTTAACCATTTAAAAAGACATACAAAAATAGTGAAAAACAATCTTATAATTGAAAAACTTACTACTGGACTGAAAACCTCATCATAACTTAAACCTTTTATTTGACTAAACCCCTGAGCTACAAGACGTGCTTTAAATCTCACAATTTCATTATTTTCATTTTTCTTAACCGTGTAAACCCATCTGTTACCTAAAATTTATGCATCTTTAGGTGGTTCAACAAGATCCCAAACTTTGCGGTCATACATGACCTGCATTTCCTGGTTCATTGCTTTTTCCCACTCTGATGCTTCGGGTGTTTTAACAGCTTCCTTGTAACTTCTAGGGATTTTTAATTCAATTAAATTAGCTTCATTTGAAAAATTTAAGACTTTACCAGATTGATTATTTTTCCCCCTGAAATCAAAAAAATCATAATCGTATTTTATGTTATTTTCTGCACAGTACTTTATTGTATCATTTAAAGATCTCAATTTAACTTTAGTTCCCTCAATGCCATAATAAATATCTGTCCTGGGCTCATTTTTCCTAGGGACAGCACTACGTACCCAATTAATGGATGCACAAGGAATTAAATCTGGGCTGTCTTTTGAATTTTGATTAATTGAACTTCTAGTTTTTACAGGGCTAAGTGTAGTTTCCTTTACTTTGGCTGGGATATCACTTCTACTTTCTGACTCGATTAAATCATCTATCATAGGAAAGATATCACCATCCTCTGGGAAGTTCAAATAGGAAAAAGAACGAAAATTATGTTTTGGACTCTTTATGACATCCACCCCCCTTTTACTCTCATCAAACCTAACATTTATAGTTTCAAAAATTCTTTGCTCATCTATTATCCAAATGCGATACCCTTTAGTCGTTTGTGCATAACCACACATAATGCCAAGTTTGGCTCTCATATCGAGCTTCTTTCTTTTTTGTTTGGGTATACCAACATAAGCTAAGCAACCGAATTTTTTGAGATGAGAAACAGAAGGCTTTCTCCCCGAATACAATTCAAAGGGGGTTTTATTGAAATTTTTATGACAAACTCTGTTCCACACATACGTGAAACATAAAAGAGCTTCAGCCCAAAATTTCTGAGACAAGCCACTAGAATTTAAGAGGGTTTTTACACCGTCAAGGGCAGTTAAATTGAAGCGTTCCGCGCAACCATTCATCTCGGGCGAATACGGGTTCGTTTTCTCATGGGCAATGCCCTGACTTTCCAGAAAGTTATCAAATTCATCATTACAGAATTCAAGTCCCCCATCTGTTCTAACAGAGACTACTTTCTTATCTAAAAACCTTTCGGCTCTCTTTTGATACTTAAGAAATGTCTCGAAAACATCAGATTTATTCTTAAGGGCATATACAGTAACTTTTCTAGAAAAATCATCTATTATAGATAAAAAATACCTGCTACCCCCATGAGATGAAACTGGCAGCGGCCCACACAAATCCATATGCAGCAGCTGGAGAGGAACTTTAGAACGAATTTGACCAACAGACTTAAAAGAGACCCTTTTAGATTTAGCCAATTTACAAGAAATACAATCTTCAGTCAATTTTGATAGCATAGGAAGACCATTAACACTTTCTTGTTTACTGGTGTTAATTAAATATTCACTGTTAATATGGCAAAAACGTTCATGCCACAACTCATTAACATTTACTTTATCCACTTGATTTGCTGACAAATTGACTGGATTGTCATTTCCTTTACATTTGGTAATATACTTTGATGGCTTCAGAAAATACAGGTCATTTTTCCTTAAAGCATAAAAAAGTTCATTTCCATGTTTGTCATAAACAAAAACTTTACCATTTTTACCCACAAAATTTATCCCCAGTTTTTCAAGCTTTACCCCAGAGAGCAAATTTCTTCTTAAGTTAGGATTATATAAAACATCTTTTAAGATAATACGATTGAATTTTCCATTTTTACAACGTACCAAAAACTGAATTGTACCCTTACCCTCAACTGGGCATTCTTTCTCCCCAACTGCAAGAGACATGTGCAAGTCAGATACTGGCTCAAAAGTGAAAAATAAATTTCTATTGCTACAAAAATGCGCTGTAGCGGCAGTGTCAAAAACCCAATGGGAATTTCCATAACCCAGATCTGATGAATTAGCCTCGCACAATTCAGGAGAAAGCTCAATTAAGCTACATTCAAGTTCAGAGAAGGTACAATTCAAAAGAGATTTACATTCTACATTACTAGTTTCCAAAGGTCTTGAAAAATTTTTACTTTGAAAATTACTTTTATTTTGGAAATTACTTTTAGTTTTGACATTAGATTTAAAATTTCCAGAACCATATTTATGAAAATTACTTTTACGATTAACATCTGAATTACTTTTATCATTACAAGCTTCATTACTAGATTTACTTAATTTAAGTTTACAATTAGAAATTAAATGACCATACATTTTACAATAAAAACAAGGACCAATTTTACTTTTGTTTTTATAAAAATTTCTAGATTTACCTGGTTTAACAGACGATTCACTGGCAAAAGCCACATTATAAAAGTCCTTTTGAGACAACTTTAAGCGATTCTCCTCCAGCAACAGCTCAGCTCCTATTCTTTCAGGCAGGAACTCAGCATCAGTCCACCTATAAATGGCTTGAACAATAGCTTGAAACTCATCTGGAAGGCTCCGAATCATCTGATAACCCAAGTAAAGTGGCTGCAGTTGATGACCAATGTCACGAAGACGTTCAGCAGCTTGCTTCACTCGACACAGAAAAAGACCTAAGTTTTCACCAGGAACATACTTTGTATTAAAGAAAACATCAAGAAGCTGAATTATTCTTGCTCGTGTGGTCGGCTCGAAATGGTCATGAAGAATTTTCCAGGCCTCTGCTCCATCAGTGGTGCTTGAAATCAAAGGCTTAAATTCAGAACTCAGGGACTGATAAACAATGGTATAGGCTCTATTTTTCCTCAATTTCACCTCTTGTTTTTCTCTCCATGTCAGATCAGATTTTTTAGCATCTCCACTAGCTGTTTCCGTTTTAGCAGGTGATAAACTCTTGGATGTCTCCTCTCCATCTTTTTTCTCAATGAACTCCCACGCTCCATAATGCAGCAACAGAACTTTAACTTCATGCTTCCAAGTTTCCCAATTGGTGCCGGTCAGCAGGGTGACGTTTTGATTATTTTCCATCAGCCCCCGTCTCTTTATCACGGCAACTTGAAGCTTTCAAAAGGTCAACAGCATGCAAGAAAATTCACAAAACAAAAGTTCATCTTTCAAAAACAAACCAGAGAGAGAGTCCACAGTCAGAAAAATTATCACCGTTTCTTCACTTCCACATTTCCTTAAAAAACCACTAAAATTCCGGTTATGAGTCTGGGCCCATAACCCTGTTCTCTTTTTCACAATAAATTAACTATATTAAGCAGAATACGCAGTGGAATCTTTAAGCTTGGAAATGCATGGATGTGGAAGACTTAATAAGTACAGCAGAAGTAACAACAAGATGACTTTTATTGATGATTAATTACAAATGACAAACCAACGTCAGCTTTACTTTCGCCGAACAAACTTAAAAATAAAATCAAAATAAACTTTCATCAAAAAATAATAATAGCCGCCAGCAGCCTTCAAAACGTAGCCAAGCTACGACGTCGTAAGTATAGTTACATGGCAAGAAAACTAAGTGCTGCTTTCAAGCGAGCTACGTAAAAAAAGCAAGGCAAAGCAACAACAGACAAGGAAGAAAAGTGGGCAAAATACAAGCATCTTGATCTGCTACATATACTAGTCTGTTTTGGAAAAATTTGCATACAGCTGCTGCCATTCTGTGAAAAGAAAAACGTACGCGAAACTCCATTGGCTTCACGGACTATGACGTCAAACTACGACCAATCAGAGCAGCGATCGTCAGACGAGAGCTCTGGGTCGAAAGTAACAGCAAGTAACAGCGATCAACAGTGATCCGAAAGCACAGCGATAGATCGTGGATGAATCGCGTGTTTACCCGAAAACATCGTGAAGCAATGGAGTTCGTTTGTAATTTAATGTAGGCTTGGGGATGGTAAAAACAAATGTATGTCATGTGAAAAGGGAAATATTTAAATGAAACATATTTTACTCTTAAATTTAAATACATGACATAACATAATGTAAGGATGAATTCTGGTGAAAATGTGAGTGCCTATTTAAGAAGACTTATGGAATTGCATCGCAAGGTTTCATCTTGAGGATACGGCTTCACGGACAGAAAAGTAGCCCTTGTCATGTTAATGGGTTTGCCAAAAGAGTATGAAGCTTTTATATTAAACCTAGAACAAGGTAAAGATGCCTTGTCCACAAAAACTGTTAAGTCATGCCTAATGGTAGAAGAGAAGAAATTACTCTGTCACAGTGCAGAAAGTGAACAAGAAGCTGTTGGTGAAAGAGCACTAAAAATCAAAGACAGTGGAAAACCACGAGGACACGAGACATCCAAGAAGTATGTCAGAGATAACAAAAGAAAAATTCGGTGTTTTATCTGTGGTCAATGGGGACATATTGCCAAATAATGTACTGCCCTTAAGACAGCTTTGCATGGCTAAAGATTTTCCAGTGATGTACATCAAGCATTACTTACTGATACTTGTGGTGATAAACCTGTTTGTGATTGGTATCTTGATAGCGGTGCTACTGAACATGTGTGCTCCCAAAGAGAAAAATTTGCCAATTTGATATCAATAAAATCGCAAGTTGAAATAGCAAACTCTGAAAAAATTGAACCTATAGAAACTAGTAATATCATTTTGAGGCCCACAGAAGAGTGTGGGACAGAAATCTTTTTCCTAGCAAATGTGTTGTATGTGCCTAATCTTGACAGTAACCCCTCTCGTTGGAAGAAGACATGGGAATGACCATTTCCTTTCAGAATGGTAGAGCTGCTATCAGAAATCCCAACCAACAGAACAAAATCATCCTTACTGCCCGTAAATGTGGAAGATTGTATAAAGTTGAATAACAGCAGATCCATAAAGCATGCATCTCCAAACATGAAGAACTGATGCATAGAGGTTTAGGACACTTTCACAGAAATGCAGTGAAGAAACTTATCAAGAAAGATGGTTTGAATGATGATTGTGAAGAAACCCCAAAAGAAAGTGACATTTACTCAACATGCATTCTAGGAAAGATGAAGAAAAAACCATTTCCAATTAGAGAAAATAAAACTTCCACAAGGTTACTAGAAGTAATACACAGCGATGTCTCAGGACCTATAACACCTATGTCAAAAGAAGGTTCCAAATATATTATTGCCTTTGTTGATGACTATTCAAGGTATGTTGTGGTGAAACCAATTAAGTCAAAAGATTTAATTTATCGAATTTAAAAATAATGTTGAAAACCTACATGGACTTAAGATTACCAGTTTACGAAGTAATAATAGTGGGGAATATTCAAGTACTGAATTTAATGATTTCTTAATTATAAATGGAATCTCAAGACAGCTCACTGTTCCTAGAACTCCACAGCAAAATGATGTTGCCGAAAAGATGAATCATACATTATTCGATATGACTAGATGTCTCTTGTTCGACTCAAACCTTCCAAATGAACTGTGGGCAGATGCTGTGGTTACTGCTTGTTATTTATGCAACAAATGTCCATCACAAGCTATCCAGGGAAGAATACCAGAAGAACTTTGGTAACAAAAGCCTGCTGAAATCGATAACTTAAGAATGTTTGGCTGTAAGGCTTATGCACAAATTGACAAAACACAGCCAACAGGAAAATTGGGAAAATGTGCTCAAGAATGTGTCTTTATTGGTTATCCCGAAGGTATAAAAGGTTACAAGTTATGGAATGTAGAAGAAGACAAGTTTTTTATTAGTAGAAATGTAAAATTTGATGATAATTTCCCATTCAGGAGGAGTCAGTCAAAAAGGAAAGAGGAACTCATCATTAGCTCCAATGTTCCTGAAGTCAGCATAATTCCCCCTGAAATTCCAGCAGATGTTATAAGAACTGAAGCCGAGTATACTGAGTAGAACTTGGAAGATCCTAGTCCTGGAAAATCAGCAGCAAATATAACAACTGAAGCTGAGTATACTGAACAAAACTTCAAAGGTAATAGACCTGGAAAATCAGCAGTAAGTGTAGAAGAATCTCTTGAAGTCAGAAGAAGCAATAGAGTAAAGAAACCTAAAACTTACTTTGGTGATCCAATATTATACAAAGTGGTCAGTGAAGAGCAAGCTCCCACCCAAAATATTGAAGATCCAATCACCTTGGAAGAAGCTCTGAAGTCGCATCACTCTGAATTGTGAAGAGAAGCTATGAGGGAAGAATTAAACAACCTTTACAGCAACCAAATATGGGAATTGGTCCCAAAACCTGCAAATACCAAACCTATTGGGTGCAAATAGGTATTCAAAAGAAAATTAAATGTAGAAGGAGAAGTGATTAAATTTAAAGCTTGTTTGGTTGTGAAGGGCTATTCACAAGTGCCAGGTAGAGATTTCTCTGAGACTTTCTCCCCTGTTATAAAAATTAAGTCTATACGAATCCTTTTAGCCAATGCAATGAAGCTAGTCATCAAAATTCATCAGATGGATATCACAGCGGCTTACCTGAATGGAATATTGAAAGAAGATATTTACATGTTGTGACTTGAGGGGATGAAACAACAAGGCAAAGAACATCTTGTTTGCCACCTTAAAAGAAGTTTGTATGGCCTAAAGCAGGCTGGAAGAGAATGGAATGAATGTTTTGACACCTTCCTGAAAGAACTCGGATTGTTACGTTCAAAAAGTGATCCATGTTTTTATTATCATCCAAAGAAAACACTGTATCTTGGCCTCTTTGGCAATGATATGCTCATTGTAGGAACAACCTCAGAAACCATAAGCACCTTTAAGCATAAAGTTCTACAGAAATTTCAAGCAAAGGACCTGGGAGAAGCAATTAAAATTTTATCCATGAGAATCCAGAGCATAATTTCCGTCTCCACCGCCGATCGACGATTGGGAATTTAACGCTTTCTGATTATTTGTAAAATCAAACGCTTTTTAAGTCATTTCCGGTATTTTGGAGGATTATGAAGATTTAAGAAGATATGATATAAGAAATTAATATATATTATTAGATTATATAGAAGTATTAGATTATATAGAGATTAGATTATTTAGAAATTAATTAGATTATATTACTATAATATTTATTATATTACAGTTATAAATTAATTAGATTACATAGAAATTATTAGATATTATATAAGAAACCAAGTTCAACCAGAAATGACTTAAGAAACGTTCGGTTTAACAACTAATCAGAAAGCGTTAAAGTCCCAATCGTCGATCGGCGGTGGACAGGGAAATTATGCGAATCCAGAGGCAAGCTGATGGTTCACTAACACTAGATCAAACAACCTATATTGAAGATATCCTGGAAACATTTGAGGCAAGTTCAGCTAAAGGAGCATCAACTTCTTTAGACCCAAGTGTAAAACACTACAAAGTAAATGATGCAGAATGGACCAATATAAAAGAGAAGAGTGACAAAATTCCTTATAGGCAAGCCATTGGGAGTGTGCTGTATGTTGCATGTGGAACACGTCCTGACATAGCATTCAGTTCTACCTACATGAGCTAATTCATGAGCCCACCAAATTGCATTGGAGAAGCATTAAACACATCTTTCGGTACCTCAAGAAGACCAGACACCTATCCCCCACCTTCATAAAAACTGGAAAAGCAGCTGAAATTTTCTCTGATGCAGATTGGTGTGCAGATCATGTGGACAGAAAGTCCTTCAGTGGATATGTGGTCATTTTTGGTGGTGCTGCAGTTTCCTGGCCTAGTAAAAAGCAGTGTTGTACTGCATTGTCTTCTGCTGAATCTGAATATTTGGCCTTAGCCCATACTACAAAGGAAGTGCTATGGGTGAGAAATATAATGCAGGAACTTGGTGTGGAAAAATTTATCCCTAAACCTGTATCAGTAAATATTGACAGCTAAGCAGCTATGTTTATTGCTAAAAATCAAACAACATCTGAGCGCAGTAAACATATTGACATAAGTCACCATTTTCTCAGGGACTATATTGAACAGAGTGTTATTTGTTTAGAATATGTAGCCTCAGCGAATAATGTTGCTGACCTTTTCACTAAAAACATCTCAAAGAAAACTTTAGTTAACTTAAAGAAAAACCTAGGTTTTAACTATTGATATTTATAACTGATGTGTTTGTAATATATATAATTTTTTATTTGGATAGCCGGAGTTTTACAACATGTTTTTTGTGCTTGTGAAGTAGCTAACCTGTGTATATTATATTTCCAAGTTTGTGTATATGTTTCTTTTAAGCCATGCTTTGGCAAGGAGGAGTGTTAAAATTAATTTTCTTATAATTGTATTTATGCCAAAGCTGTGCTAAAATTTATTTCAACTCAACAATATCTGAAGTTTGCAATCGCTGAATGGCAACCAGCCCTTTTCTACTTTCTCAATAAATATGTAATCAGTTTGACGTGCCTCGCAAGCTGTGAGTTTTTTCCGTAACTTTTTCGCATTATTTACTGTTAAAAATGTATTTCTAACATTATCCTGTCAACCAGATCCATAAAAAAAACTATCGCCAAACTACAGGATTTAAAGCCAAAAATGTATGATCATACACGTCACATTCACTTGACGTCAAATTCATTACATGTGTGTGTTACATTACGTCATAAAGACATTTTTTATTTGATATTTTATCTGTATTTTTAATGATGTTCTACTGATTTATTAGTTCTGTTGTTAATTAAAATAACAATTGCATCATTAAATGATGATGTCAGGACAGGGTTAATAAAAATCACGATTTTTTTTTTTTAAATCAAAAAAATCGGATTTTTTTTATTTAAATCAGATTTTTTTGATTAATATTATTTGTGTACTGTGCATGTGTTTATTTTATTTTCTCTGCATAGATTTACACTTTTCTATTAATTTTATTACAGTTCCTACACAAAAATTCAAAATAATTTAAATAAAAAAAAATGTTGCAAACAAATTCATATTTATTTAAAACTTAAAATCATATTATTCTACTATTAAATTGTTATAGATGAGATATACCTATGTGTGTGTGTATAAATTTCTAGTTAATTTTAGTTAAATTTTTCATTAAGGTATTACTCTAATAATATATATAATATCTAATCACATAATAAATGCAGCAAAAAATGCTAAATATATATGTGTATTTCAACCAGGGTTGGTCAATTATTGCCTAAGTAGAAAAAACCGTTCTGGCAAAAATACTTTTTGCCACAATTTTTGCTACTGGCAAAAGTACTAGTATTTTAAAACAGGGTTTTAAGGATTTTATTTTAATTACATGATTTCAATGTTTAAATCATAATTTTAACAGATTAAAACCAGTGGTTTAGATTATAATCTTGATCAATTTCCGTTTTCGGCGATTTTTGTCTGTTTTTTTCCATTGTCCTGACAAATATACATTTTGCCGGTAAAGAGCCAACCCTGATTTCAACTGATTCAGATTCACTAATGTCATCTTTATCACGTAGACTGTAAGTTTCTTTGTGTTTATTTTATTTTTGCCACAATCTCCACCATTTCTACACTACATGGTTTGCATATTGCTTTCACACATTTTCCAGAAATAGATTTTTTTGTTTGTTTGTTTTTTCTCCTGTGAAATAAAGCCACATTGGATCTTTCTTTTTGCCAGCCATTTTTCTTATGTATTAATGTATCCAAAAGCTCTGTGTACTGTACCTAGTATTAGTAAATGATATTCTTGTCCCAACTTGTGTTTCACACTATACTATACTAAAGATTACAAAACAGTTACAAGACGCAAGGTAATCACATAACAAAAAGTATGAATCTATCAATTGTCAGTGTAATCCAGCCCTCAGCCATTGGTAAATTCAGTAATCCATCATGCTTACTTAACAGTAGAAATAACTTTAGCTTAAGAATAAGGTCTATATTAATAAAAGAAACATCTATAACAACATCTATATTAACATCTACAACATCTATATTAATAAAAGAAAGTTTCGCTCTGTGTGTGTGTCCGTGTGTCTGTTGGCGATGGCTAGCAAAATCTAGCCCACCTAGAAGTCTGGAAATTTAGGTGTGGATAGTCCAAGGTCTGGCCATGTGCACCTGAGCCTCAGAATTTTAATATTTTGATAATTAGCCTAGATATTAATTAGATTCTCATTAACCATCGCTTCTAAAATGTCATCTTTTAAATCAAAATAGCGAAAGAAATAAACTGGCGCGTTGGTTTTGGAAGCGGAAATGAACAAATTCGAAATTATTTTACTAATTAGCGAATTTTAAGAAAACTAATTGAGATATCAATTTGAAAATTTCTGAGCATATGTAAAAAAATATTCTGTATCTGACTTTGTGATTTTTGAAAAATTCGGTTGGTAATTTTTTTAAATTTATGCAAAAAACTGCCGGCGCCAGTGAAAACGATCCCAGAAAGTTTCAGACAGGGATCTGCTTTCATTAAAAACTGAACTACAAAGAGATCTGTTTCTCGGGCCGATCTCTCCATTTAGTTTGCGAAAATGAAAGGAAATAATTGCCAATTTTTACTAATGAACAAAAATTTAGGTAACTAATTAAGATATAGATTTGAAATTGAGGTCGGGATGGGGTGTCATCTGCCGTCTATTTTAGCGTAGCGTCTTCGTTATGTTCTAATTATCAGAAAAATGTAATTATTTTTTTAATGATCGCGTAATTGACGGTGGTTCTCTTGAACAAATTATTCATTATATTTGCAGGTATGGGGTGGGAAGGGGTTAACGCCTTTCTCTGAGATTGTAATTATCTCGGGCCCGGGCGGGTTAGCTAGTATCTTATATTTTCCATTTCAGTAAGCAATGAATTCTGGGACAGGAAAGGACAAAGATTGTCACAGCCATTGAATTATTTTCAGTTATAGAAGAAACATGAAACTGGAATTCTATAATTCTATTTTAGACAAACAGTCTAAATATTTATTATGTTATAATTTAGTCCTTGTATCAATCGTATTATATGATCAAAAATCACACATCAACATAAGGGATATTGAAATTTGCAGGTCTAAGCAACTAAACATAAAACAAACTTGTGAATCATATATAATCTACTTTAGAGGAAATAACTCCTCATTGAAAATACTATTATATTAAATACTCTTATATTGAATATATATAACCTTAGCTTCAGCATATAACTTGCAAAAATGAAGTGATCATCAAGGAAAGACAAAAGTTTAAAAATGAAAGAGCATTTATATATATATATATATATATATATATATATATATATTATCAGTATTTATTTTGGGATGCACTATGGATAAATAATATTTTCAATGTATTTTCAACTTATAAAAGTTTTATTTAACATTATTAAAAGGTAATTTGTAATCTGACATTTATTTGAACTTGAAAATATCAATGTTAAAAATACTGATTTAAATCAAAGATTTTTTTAAAAAAATCATTTGATTTAAATCATGATTTAAATCACGATTTAAAGCAAGCTGATTTAAATCAAACAACCCTGTGTCAGGATATTAAAAAAGAAAAATAATTGAAAAAATGTCGCAATGCATAGTTACATAAAATCAATCTGTTTCAACTGACATCACAAACATTTATCCATCAGCTGACGACGATAATTAAGAACTGTAGGATTTAAACACAAAAATACAAATACATGATGTCATGTTTGATTTTAAATACAATGGTAGCATGTGATGTGTATATACCATTTTTATTTATTTTGTAGATAAGTCAGTTAAGTTTTTTAATGAAAAATATTAACTAACTTCTATTTCTCTTCTTTTTCTCGTATTTTAAGAAAAAATTATAAATATCTGGCATTTTCCATAGAATTTAAGGCAATAAACTATTTTCAAGTTTATGGAATTCTGCTATTTAAAAAAAACGTCCATGGACATGAGATATGAGACTTTATCTACAAATGGATAAAAAATGGCAATGTAATGTTGAATCTGTAATAAGCAGATATCTATTATTAAAGGAATCAGGTTTGATGGCTTTAAACAAACATTTGTAACTGCATTAAAGTTTATTTTTAGCTGGTCAGATGAATTAATATCAATGAAATGGGAGAAAAAACAGTTGTATTTAAGCCAGAATACACAGTGATTAATTAAAATAATGATCTCCGAGAAGTTTGTATGTCTAATCTTCTAGAAAAAAATTGCAGAGCCTAGAAAAATTGTAGAAATTGACGAAAGTATTTTTACAAAGTGAAAAAAATCAAGCCTGTCAAATTCTTCCTCAGCAATGGTTGTTTGGTGGATTAAGCAGAGAAACTGATGAGTGTTTTATAGTAAGAGTTTCCGAAAGGAGTGGGAGAAATAAAAGAGATATAGAAGATGGCTCTATCCTGTTTCTAGATTCATGAAACACTTATAAAACTGACAAATTACAAGCTGCAGGATTCGAACATTTCAAAGTGAATCACCACTATAATTTTATAAATCCAGATACTGGTGCACATCGCAAAACATCGAATCCCTTTAGGGTTCAGCTAAATGGCAAAATAAAAAACATCATAGAACAGCACATCTGTGATAAAGATATCACATTCTTTATTTTTAGTTCCTTTTTATTTCAGCTCAATGCAATTCTGTATTTATTATGCGCTATTTTATTAATCCTTTTCTAAAGTTTGACGTTCTTTTAAACCTTTTTAATGGCAGCCGGTATACGCTGGTGCTTTTTTTTTTCACTGGAAAACTTTTCCCACATCGTATCTTTACTTTCACTTTCGGTGCAGGTGCTAGCTTTGACATCACCTTTGTTACTCCTCACTTGTGGGTAATACGCATGTGCCGCTCAGCGCTGTTCATTTCTGTTTCAGAGCCTATGATTTCAATTTCTCCTTCATGCTTCATCTTTTGGCTGCCAAAGCACTGTAATCAAAAAGGGTGTTGTGTCCAAATTAAAAGGCTTCTTTTAATTGTCAAATATTAATGAATTTTTCATTTGTCCTGTTTCATTTTAGCGTCATCCGTAATCAACAAATTAATTTAAAATAACCTTACACTCACATTTGTGTTCCCCAGTCACTGGTATAAATACCAATGTCACCATTTTTTCAGACAGAATTTTAATGAAAATGATGCTGTAAATATCTTGGAACGCACTTTCTTGATCTGAGCCTCCAGCTCAGTGTCCAAGAATGCGGCAATATGTCGTTTCTCTAAGGGATCAATCGCTGTTCGTGGATATTTTTTAATGTTCTTTAAAATGCTGGAGGCTGTTGTAAAAATTTAAATTTAATATTTTAAAAGTTTTGATTAAGTAATATTCTATAGATTCTTAAATTAATTTAACTATCTTCATAGAATCGGCCAGAATGGGTTAAGTAATCATCGTCTAATTCTAATAGATTCCTGTGTGTGAGCCAGATTTTAAAGCATGATGTGCAGTCACCATTATTCTCACCATTTCACCTTCCTTTCCTAAAGAAAATAATAAAAAATGGATTTATATTCAAAGGAGCATCTTCATTTTGCCTACGTGTCTTTATTCCACGATAAAGTAAGAATATTTATTTCATTTAAATTTTGATTTGTGTTTCTCTTCAAACTTAGATCAAAGAACGCAAACACACTTTATTGTGCTGCGTCTATTGCGATCTTATAATCCACAACTGCAATAATTTAAAATACCTTATACCAGGGGTTCTCAAACTATGGTACGCGTACCAGTACTGGTACGCGAAGCTCTGGCTACTGGTACGCAGAAGTCCCATATTGGTACGTTAAATATTGGAATAAAATACAGAATGCAGCATATTATTATGGAATCAAAAACGGTTTGTCTTTATTAAATAGGAGATTTTTCAAAAAAATGTTTATGCGATTGTAAACGCTTTTGCTTCCCTCCCCCTTTTTTAATTACGGGAACTGTTTGTTATAGTAGACTTGTTGAAATTTGTATACACCGCTTATGATACAATTAGTTTTCCAGAATTAAAAACCTAATTATTGGATTTATATGGATACAAATTGAATTTTTAAATAAAGACCTAATTTTAAAATAAATGAATTAAGTATTTTTAATTAGCGGAAGAACTGTCTTTAAATATGCTTTATAAATTGAATTATCTGAAGGTAAAGTTTGGGTTCTTGGAAGTTGGAGGGGCTTGTTTGAGTAGGAGGAGTTAAAACAAAATAAATTCAAAGTGTAATTTATAACCCATTGTTCTCTTTGTACTAGATGAGCTTCTAAGAGTTGTTGAAATAAAAGTTTTATTTCAAACATAATTAATAAATTAATTCATTCTGTCAATAAAAATATTTTTCTTCTCTTGTACAAAATGTGTATAATTTCTTTCTGTTTCATAGAAATCAGCTTTTAACAGAGTAAGTTTATTTATAATGGTGATCTGAAATCTAACTAAAACTGTTGTCATATCAGGTGTGGATTTTAGATAAAGCATTGTATATTGTACATATGTATTGAGGTGGTATATATGTAAATGTATGAAGAAACTTGTAAGTGTTTGCTTACTGTGCAACATTAGTGTCGCATTTAAAGGTACGAAGATCATTAATACAGTTGTATTGAGCCTATTTTCAATGGGCTAGCTAAGCTTTGGATAAGAAATACATTTCTCATTTGAGACACCTTGCTACTGTATCTCATGAAACAGAAAAGAAGTGAACTTATACAGCTTTCCTGTGATGGATTACTGGAGTCCACATTCAAAAGGTTCAATGTTACTGAATTTTCATTGGCGAGGATATCAGAGTACCGTCTGATATCGTCAAAGACTGCTTGTGTTTAGCACAACGTATCTCTGTGAGTGTGCTTTCTCCCTATCTTTATATGAAAAACATACAAGTATAAACTAAACATCGAATTGTACTTATGACTAAAACTGCCTAATATTGAGTAAGACATGAGTAAGCTGTGCTTGATTTTAAGTTTGAAAGTATTAAGCTTGGAAAAAGTTAGAATTATAACTTTTCATATCAAAGCCAACCTTTTTCGTTAATTATAGAAACATATTAGTGCAATCAGCCTACTATAACAGTGTATGAATCAGTGTGCGCCAATATGTCATTAAGTATTGTAGCTTTTTTCCCACATCAAAAACACTGTATTTTGATAATGTATGCATTATTAAAAAGTAATGATGATACTACTTTTTATTTGAATGTTATTATAAAGCAATCAGTCTACGTACCAATTTAATAATATAATAATTCATTTTTAAATGAAATAAAACCTGCTAAAATGAAATCACAAAAGACCAGAGATATATTTCGATTTAGATAGGTTCCTTTTTACAGGTTTTTCTGTATTAGCTTTACGTTTGTTACCTAGTGGTACGCGGAAGCATGAACTTCGATTTAATGGTACGTCGGTTTAAAAGTTTGAGAACCCTTGCCTTATACGATCTACTCCTCCATCCATTAATTAAAATAAAATATTTTAACAGCACATTATTATTATTCATGCCACAACATCAGCTCTTTGATTCATATTTAACTGAATTTATGTGGTACCGAATTCCTAGAAAGAATGATTATTTTATCATGATTTTGAATGACATGAGCTTTTTGGCCTCCAGAATAATTACTGCATTTTTTTTTTTTTTGCCTCATATTCTTAAGGTTTTATCTAATATGTTTATGTACATTTTATATTTTATATATGTTTACTTTTTCTGATTAAATAAACACCATCCTGTTCCTTCCAAACTTCCTTTATTATTGACGTTTATTATATCTTTCAAAAAATTTAACTATAACAGCAGTATACAAACAAAACCATAAACAAAGAATTTTGATGCAGTTAGCTTTGTCCTACAACTTTTATATGTGGTATAGTGATCACGGCATTAATAAATTTCATCTATTTTTGGGGAATTCCAGTACAACGATGTTGCTGCATCCAGTGATTTTTTTTTTTTTTTCATGTATGTGAAGTGCTTATGCATACAATCAACATAAACAAATTTTGTTATTTCAACTTTGCAGTGATTAACATTTTTTGTAATATTGATGAAATGTGCATTAAAACATTGTTTCTTACTGATCATATTAACTTCTTTATATGTATCTTATTAAATTTGTGAAATAAAATATTTATATTTTATTCATAAATGCAATGTCTAAAAAAATCATCTGTTTGTTTATGGTTTAATTTAATAATTTTGCATTTAAATTCTTGAATCATTCTTAACATTCTTTTGACTAAAGTCACATGGAGAAATCAAATTTTATATCCTGTATGTCAATTCTTTCATATAAAGTAATATTCTTTACTGAAGTTTTTATTTCCAAATTCCTTAATTTTACTATATGTAACTTTTTAAAAATTTAGAATGGTAACATTCTTCCATTTGTTTATTGAACATTATAGTTTGGCGATAGTTTTTTTTTATGGAAAGTGGTCGACGGGATAATGGAGAAGTACCATATGTTTTTCTTCAATATAATTTTAGATTTTATAACGGCACATTTTTTAACATCGTATCTCAATATATCGTTAATGAAAACTGATAAAATATGAAACATATAAATAATATATCTGATGGTAATTTTTTGTCATATTTTAGCATGTTTAAATGATTTGTTATATTTATTCAGTTTCTGCAAGTTATTCCTATCTTGGAGAAAAAAGCATTCTGAAACCTGTGATGAATATTGTTCTTAGCTACCAAAAAGGAGGTAAATCACATTGTTTCATTTCCTTTATTTATATTCATGATAAATTTTAAATCATGTGAGCTTTAGAAGCACGTTTCATATTGAGTTAGCAAATTTCCTCATTGTTTTTGCATGAATTGACATTGTTGTGCAAATTATTGTGGATTTCTAAAATAACTGTGGGTGAAGTCTATGTAGGTGTATAAATAAATTTTATTAAATACTAATTAACAAATGAATTAGATTTACTGTAAAATCCCGATTGTAAGCCCCCTGCCCCCCATCTGGTACAAACATGCATAGTTTAACCTTTATAATTTTTTTTCTGACCAATTTAATACTCTATACTAACAATAAATAAATAATCTATCACCTAAATTATCCCTTCCTCCGAAAATCTCTGCTTTTCTCCCCTAATCCCCCCTCGTCATTTGATGAAGATCACAACACACACCCTGCATTTCATGCAGATTAAAATCTTTAAAATTCTTTAGTTTTGTTCTGTATTTGTGATTTTGTTGTAGCAGTATTTAACCATCTAAATTATTTCTCAACCCTCCCCCCCTCCCAAAAGAATGTGTTTTTCTTTTCTTTCCTCACACAATTTTAAATCTTTTTTTTTTTTTTTTTTTTGTTGCTCTATTTATAACATTCCTGTAACAATAATTAAATAATCATCTAAATTACATCCCCCCCCCCTCACACCTAAAGTCGCTTCTCCTTCTCCCCCTCAAAAAAAAAAACAAAAAAACAATACTATTAAAAATTTTAAACTATTTGCTGGGTGAAGGACAGAGGAGGTAGTGGAACTTTTGGAGAAAGGATATGGTAATTTAAATCACTGATTATTCATTTATTGTGTGTAGAGAGCAACAAATGCAACAGATTTTTAAAAATAGTTTTAGAGATTTGTAATTTTTGTATTTAGGTAAGGGGGTGGGGGTCAGATATTTTTATGATAAAGAGATAATTTAGATGGCATTTTATCTATTTACATTTACTAGAGAGCAACAAATAGGGCAGAAGATTTCTTCAAATAAGTTTTTAAAATTTTAAACTAAAATTAAAAAGTATTCTGGGGGTATGAAGAATTTCGAAGGAAGGAGTTTGTAATTTAGATGATTTGTTATTTGCTTACCGTTAATAGAGAGCAACAAATAGGACAGAAGTTTTTTTTTTTTTTTTTTTAATAAATAAAAGTTTAAAGATTATTTTTTTTATTTATTTATTTTTTGTTTTGTTTTGTTAGAGGTGGCAGAAGCAGGCATTTTGGGGTAGAGAGATAATTGAAATTGTTGATTATTTAATTATTGTTACTAGAGAGCAACAAATTAAGCATATATTTTTAAAATAAAATTTATTTATTTTTAATTTTGTATGCTGAGAGGAGAGGGAGGAAGGAGAAGTATAAATTTCAGAAAGAGGGGTTGGTAATTTAGATGATTAATTATTTACTTATTGTTACTAGAGCGCAACAAATAGGACAGAAGAAATTTTTAAAATAGAGTTTTATAGATTTTTGTTGCTTTTGGTGGCAAAGGGGGAAAGAGATATAACTTAAATGACTGATTATTTTTTACTAGCAAACTACGCCCGCTACGCTGGTCAATTTCTCTTAACGCACCTTTAATCAAACAAAATATTGACCTTGAATTTTAAAACCATATAGACCTTTACTTGAAATATCCTTCTGCATTTCTGAAAGCGATACGAACGCCATTGCATTATTACATTTTTAATGTGTCAGACAAAATTTGGGCTGTTAAGGACAAACTATTTTCGTTGATCATTTACAGTAGAATTTGGTAAAGAATGATAAAACGATATGCTATATACTATAACCATCCTTGAAAACTCATGTAACTAACAGTAAAGGTTCCGTCAAAATACATTCGGTAGAATATTTTTAAAAGGCTAAGCTTTCATAGTCGGGTTCATCTGATTATAAAACTTTCTCCCATAAATCTATAACTAAATAAAGTAGAGCAATGTGCGAGATACTAAAACCATCTCTGATAAATTGTATAACTAACAGTGCAAGAAGTCCTGCCAAAATCCATTCCGCAAGGTTAGTAAACATTTCCTTTTTGAATCAGCGAAAAATGTAAGTTATAACTTAATAAAAAGTATTTACGATTCAAAAAATAGTAAATTAAAATGTTTTGCATGCTTACAATTAAATAAATTTCTAAAAAAGCGATATGTGTTGAATGAATAGCGAGTCACAGTGCTTGGCACGGTTTGAAATAAAAATTATTTGCACTTTCAGGGTTGAAATAAATGGCGCATTAGCATACATTTTGGCACGATGTTGGTATAACGGAAAAGTACCAAAAGGTATCCAAAAAACTTCATTCCAAATTAGGCCAATTCTCTGTAGACTCTATTATGAAATAGGTCAACTTTAAAAAAAATGAATAATTGTGTTACATTATGGTGATTATGGGGTTTACATTATGGTGTCTATGGGGAAAAATAATTTCTGTTAGACTTTAATGAAGTTACAATACTTCAAATATAATGAAATTGATATGCCTCACTGGGGTGGACTAAAATATGCTATTTGTCGAGAGTTAAATAAAAATCATGCACTCGTGACATCATAATTCACTTTTATATTTTAGCAGAATAATAAGGCGACTATAATTTCTGACTCGTGTCAGTATACATACGTCATGACACATTGCCGTTATCATTATCTTTTTATTATGTGTGAAGGTTTTGCTAATGGTACTCCATCGTAAAATTTGGTAATTTTTGAAATTCAATATTTGAAAAACAGCATAATCATTAGATTTGAAATTTATATCAAGAAAATATAATTTTTTACCTTTCTAACGCAGTTTGTCTAAAAATTTTCTGACAAATACATTTCCAGCTATTAATTTTTTCAGTAATTTCAAATGTTTCATTTTCCGAGTTTAATCTGTGGCAACGATTAGCGAAAAACCCAGTCGTCAGCAACGCATAGCTTTTTATTAAAGAGGATTGTTAGTAGATAGCAACAAATAGAACATATATTATTTTAATAAAGAGTTTTAAGGATTTTAAGCTTTGTATGCTGAGGAGAGAAGGGGGGAAATACAAGTGGAAATAGATGATTGATTATTTACTTATTGTTACTATAGCACAACAAATAGGACAGAAAAATATTTTAAAATAGTGTTTTAAAGTTTTGCTGTGGTGTGTGACAAAGGGAGGAGGCCGATATTTTGGATTGATAGGGATAATTTAAATGGCTGATGATTTAGTTATTGTTACTAGAGAGCAACAAAAATAGCACATTTTTTTAATAAAGAGTTTTAAAGATTTTAAATTTTATATAAAGACGGGGAAAGTTTAAATTTTGGAGGTTGTATTTTAGATTATTTATTTATTTATTTATTTTTACTAGCGAGCTGAATATTTTAAAATAGCATTTTAAAGATTTAATGTTTTGTTTTTTTTTGCTTCAAGGGTAGAGGGGGGGGGGACAGACAATTTGGGGTATAGGGATAATTTAAATGCCTGATTATTTATTTATCGTTACTAAAGAGCAACAAATGGAACATATATTTTTTTTATAAAGTGTCTTTAAGACTTCATTTTTTCTGATGGGGGAGCAGACATTTTGGGGGATGGGGATAATTTAAATGGCTGATTATTTATTTATTTATTTATTATTAATAGAGAGCAACAAATTATTCATTTACAGGGCCACACAAAAGAATTCTGTTGAACATTGTTCTATGGAGAATAATCATTTCCAGTGTAATTTAATGATATTTCACTATTTCAAACATAATGAAATTTATATGCATTACTGAGGTGCACTATAAATTACTCACTCAAAAGTATGTTGTGCATTGCATTTATCATTCATTTTCAGGGACACACAAAAGCTATCGGTTACAGTATGCATGCGGTAATTACAATCTATGTGTGATAAATGAGTTTTCAACTTTGCTTTGCGTTTTTAAACTTAACTAAATTTTTGCATAGTACGTGATGTGTGTAAATTTGGTTGATCGTATACTGCGCTACACAAGGGAATTCATATTACAGAATATGGGAGTGAATTGCTTAAGGGTAGTTTTTATTTGTGTTATGCATTTTCTTGCTGAACTATATTCAGTAGTGTAATAGAAGCATGTGAAATATAAATAAATTCATATACAGGGCTATGCAAAGAACAAGGTACATTGGCATTTACGGTTGGTAATTGTTGGAAGTGAGTTTTAAGTTGCCTTATGCATTTTCTACCTGAATGAAATTAGGTGTGTACAAAAGTCTAGATAATATACAGGGCTGTACAGAAGATTTCGAGTGCATTTCCATCGATTGGCGAAAATTGCTAAATGTGACTTTTCTAATTTAACTAAATTTTATCAAGCTGCGTAGTATATATATATATATATATTGAAATCTATAGATCACATACAGGGCTGCACAAAATAATTCGACTACTATTTTGACAATGGAAGCAGGGTGGTCACAGACCTGGAAAACATGGAAATATCAGGGAATTTTGTTCAGCTGGAAATATCATGGAAAAATCGTGGAAATTATTCTCAATCCTGGAAATTTGCCCAAACAAATTTTAATTTCCGTTTGCTGCGAAATGTGTTATGTGTCATCATTTCAGGAAACAGAAAGGGCTATTCAGTATATATAACATTGGGAAATTCTGAAATGTTTTTGCATATTGCTTATTTAAAGTGAGCAATTTCATCTGTTTCCTGTAATGATAAGTGTAAGTTCAACTGTAATCTTAAAGGGGAAAAAAGAAAAACTTTTTCTCTATCGCACCAGCACTTCACAGCTCTTCAAAGGTGGGGTTAGACAGATCATATTTCATTGACAGTAGGTTTGTGTAACTTGAGTAGAGGAGAAACATAATTAGTAGGTTAGATTCGTCTAAATCATTGAGTGTTGGGGTTTCATCCAATTCTTTCCATCATCTATTGCAGATTCATTGTGTTCAAATTCATCTAAAACATCTTTATCTATCATTTCTTATTCATCAACTGAGGACATTAGTAATACTCTCATTTCAGAAAAAGTTTCAGTTGTGTGGCTTAAAGTCTCTACTTTTTAATGAAAGTGTGTTAAAAGCTGAAATATTATGGTGCATTCATTCAGTAGTGACACATGAATTAATGGGAATGTCAGAAAACGATGTTTCACTTTTTCAAACACTTTTTCTAGATAGCGAAATAGCATAGAAAATGAAATTGAGAAAGAGTCAAATTGCATATTTGTGTACTATAATATGGAACCTCGCCATATTTTCAAAATGAACTGTTGGATGAATTATCAAAATGTAAATACGTAACAATAGGATTTGATGAATCTTAAATAAAATATAACAAAAAACTCAAATGGATGTAAATGTAAGATTTTGGTGTTTTGATGAAAATCAAGTATGTGCACGTTACTTAACTTCAACTTTTTTAGTTAGTTCAACGTCTGATAAAATTCGAGAAAGCTTTAAAACTGCATTATTTTCTTTAAACTTGAAAACTATAGTTCAGATTTCAATGGATGGACCTAATGTTAATTTAAAGTTTTACAAAAATTTAAAAGCTGAACTAGAGTGCGTCAAAGATTGGTAACCAATTTTACTGAACATTGATACCTGTGATTTACATATTTTGTATGGGGCCTTTATGAAAGTTATTCAAGTGACCAATTTGTCATTAATCTGTCTTTTCCATAGCCTCTACAAATTTGTTTAAAGATATACCAGCTCCTGCAGTTCTATATTCTGAATATACAGATTTAGATCTATATCCTAAAAAATTTTGTTCAATTAGGTGGCTGCAGAATAGTTAATCATGTGTGTCAATGTGCTATTGATAATTTGTCACATATTAGAAAATCCGTTCAGTGTGCAAGAAAAGACGAAAAAGAACCAGATTGTGCTAGCTTAAAAACTGTGACAAATTTTGTGGAAGATGAACTTTTAGAAGCCAAATTGGCTTTATTCAAATCTCTCTAAAAGGAAGTCGAACTTTTTTGAAAGAGTATCAAACAGATGTTCCAATGGCACTTTTTCTTTGTAATTCTCTAACATCAATAGTTAGAAATATAATGTCAAAATTTGTTAAAGAGAGCATACTTATTGATGGTTGTATTCATAAAAAAGGCTTGTCCAATATTAAAAACTTGAAATCAGCATCTACAATTGACTTAGGTTATGGCACATGGAGAGCATTTAAAAAAATAAACAAACAGAAAATTTCTTATAAGATTTTACAATTCCCGCAAAGATTCTGTATCTTGTCTAAAGCATTATGTTTAAAGTAATTGCAAATATCCCCCTTTATTTATCCTCTAGCATAAGCATTAACTTGTTTTGACCCAGATGTAGCCAGAAATGAAACTCAACAAAAAACGCATAAAAAAAATCTTTTGACAATGTAAGTAGACAGCAGAATTATCAGTGATAATGAAGTCAACAATGCTGAAAGAGAATATTTAAAGGTATGCTTTGACATTGACACAAAAAAAAAAAAAACTGAAAGCTTATAAACACCAAGATTCCAGAATTGACATATTTTGGAGAGATATATTTAATAAGTTTGGTGATTGTTAGTGTTTAAATATGGTCATGAAAATAGTCATGGCATTATCTCATGGAAATGCCGATGTAGAAAGAGCTTTTCAATTAATTCAGAATGTCTCATTGACAATCTTAAAGAGGATACCCTGATTGCACAAAGAGTTGTCTACGACAAAATAAAGTCATCCATAAGCAGTGTTAATAATTATGAGATTCTTTAGAACTCACTCAAAGTTATAAAAATGCATGTTCAGAGCTCTAGCTGATACTGTAAAAGAAAAGAAAAAGATTTCTTAGAAAAGGATGCTGCCGAAGCTAAAAAGAAAAGAATAAAGTTGGCGATTACAAAAATTAATAACAAAATTGAAAGTATAAAGCTGAATGTAAAAGAAAATAAGGAAATTGAAATATTAATGAAGGAGATAAAAGCAATAAAAGAGTAAATATTTTTAAAAAATGAAAAAAACTTTGAGTTTTGATACTTTTTTAATAGTTACTTTTTTGTTTTTTATAAAATTTTAATATTAAAATTAAACTTGTAATATGGACTCCTTCAATTACATGTGTATGCTTATTCTTTATGTGTTATGTTATCTGGAGGCACGGCAGTGCCTCCGCCAAATCGAGAAAGCACGGCCGTAAGCATACTTTTCTCGAAGCAACTCAGGGCACTTTTGACCCCCCCATATCTCCGCGATGGAGTATCCCAAAAATTCAAAACTTCGTTTTTCTAGAGTATTTGGCACACAGGACCAAAATTTAAAATTACAAGTTTCTGTCTTTTCTAGTTCAGACGATATATGAACTCAAACATTCGATTTTTTGTCGTTCACTCACTCACTCGTTCCGCGTCATCAAAAAGATTAGGTACATCCCGTAGCCCTAGAAACTTGACATTTGGAAAAAAGGTAGTGTTTAGGATAAAAAGAGAGGAAAAATTATAAAATCCGGAAAATTCGAAAAAGAACATTCGAAAATTCAACAAATTCCATCAAAATTGAGAATTGAAAATAAGACGATCTTCTAGTCTTAGAAATCTAAGATTGGGTGTGAAGGTAGTGTTTAGCATCCAAAAAAAGAAAACATCAAAAACACCAAAAAAATCGAAAGCAAAATTGAAGAAATCGAAAAAATTGAAATAATCCGATTTTGTTGCGTTAGAAACTTGGAATTCGGAATAAAGGTAGTATTTAGGATGCAAAATAAGGAAAAATTAAAAAATCCGGAAAATTCCAAAAAAAAATTCAAAAATTCGAAAAATTCGAAAAAAAATGAAAAAATTAAAATAATTTGATCTTTTAGCCTTAGAAACTTAAAATTCGCGGTAAAGATAGTGTTTAAGATTCAGAAAATGTTAAAATAAAAAACGCAATAAAATTCGAAAATAAAATCGAAAAATCGAAAAAAAATCGGAAAAATCGAAAACTAAGGAAAATTTGAAAATAATTCGATTTTATAGTACTTGAAACTTGGAATAAAGGTAATATTTAAGATACTAAATAAGGAAAAATTCAAATATATGGATAATTCAAAAAATACCCATAAATTAGTGCAGACGGTATATGAACTCAAAGTTTCGATTTTTTGTCACTCACACACTCACTCACTCTCGCGTCATCAAAAAGATTGGGTACATCCCGCAGCCACAGAAACTTAAAATTTGGAATAAAGCTAATGTTTCGGATACAAAGAAAGAAAAAATTATAAAATCCGGAAAATTAAAAAAAAAAAAAAAAAATTCGAAAATTCAACAAATTCGAACAAAATTGAAAATTGAAAATAACACGATCGTGTATTCTTAAAAACTTAAAATTTGGTGTGAAGGTAGTGTTTAGAATTCAGAAAAAGAAAACATCAAAAACACACAAAAAAAAATCGAAAAATCGGAAATTTTTTTTTTCAAATAATCCGATTTTGTTGAGCTAGAAACTTGAAACTCGGAATAACGGTAGTATTTAGGATGCAAAATAAGGAAAAGTTAAAAAATCCGGAAAATTCGAAAAAAAATTTCAAAAATTCGAAAAAAAAATGAAAAAATTAAAATAATTTGATCTTTTAGCCTTAGAAACCTAAAATTTGCGGTAAAGATAGTGTTTAGGATTCAGAATAAGTTAAAATAAAAACGCAATAAAATTCGAAAATAAAATATAAAAATCGAAAAATAAAGAAAACTTGAAAATAATTCGATTTCATAGCGCTAGAAACTTGTAATTTGGAATAAAGGTAAACTTTAAGATACTAAATAAGAAAACATTAAAAAATATGGATAATTCGAAAAAAAAAATCGAAATTTTCAAAAATTAAAAATTAAAAAAAAAAAAGAAAGAAGGAAAAAGAAAAAAAAAGTGAGAAATTAAAAATAATATAATCTCGTAGTCTTAAAATTTGGTGTAAAGGTAGTGTTTAGGATTCAGAAAAATAAAAAAATAAAAACACAGCAAACATCGAAAATAAAATGAAAAAAAAACGAAAATTTGAAAATAATTCGATTTTGTAGAGCTAGAAATTTAAAATTTGGAATAAAGGCAGTATTTAGGATACAAAAAAAGAAAAAATCTGTAAAATTCGAAAATTTTATTGTTTGGGATACAGAAAAAGGAAAAATTAAAACACAATAAATTCGAAAATAGAATGAAAAAACTCGAAAAAGATCGGAAATTTCAAAATAATTCGATTTTGTAGTGCTAGAAACTTGAAATTTGTAATAAAAGATACAAAATAAGAAAAAATTAAAAAATCCAGAAAATTATTTTTAAAAAAATCGAAAAAATCAAAAATTGAAAATAATTTTATCTTGTATTCTTAGAAACTTAAAACTTGGTGTAAAGGTAGTATTTACTATTCAATAAAAGGAACAATTAAAAAATTCGTTAAATTCAAAAATAAAATCGAAATATCTTTAAAAAATCGAAAATTCGAAAACAATTTGATTTTGTACTGCTGCAAACATTAGTTTTAAGATAATTGTCCTATTAGCTAGTACAACGCCCCTAATTGTTTTATGTTATTTCCCCCGGATTATGGTTTTCTTTTCTTTCGTTTACGAATTTCGTTATAGGAAAGTTCCATAATAGACTGGCTACGTTATAGGTGATTTCTTTATAGACAGGTTTGTTTTCTTTCACAGGTTATACTCTATTTACTTCGCATATGAAATATGGATTGTTAAATGATGTTAGCCACACAAAAATTTTCACAGCTCCCCCTACCCTCCCGACATTACTGGCTGGTTATGGTTTGATAGTTCTTTCTAAATAAAATCATGGTGACTCTAACATTCACTTGATTTACCTCTAAATTGAACCTAAATGATCCTAAGAAGAAGGATGAAAAAATTACTATATTGGCATGACAATCAGGTAACTTAGAAGTAAAATCGAAAAATCAATAAATTTATAAAAAGTCAGAAATTTGAAAATAATTCGATTTTGTAGTCCTAGAAGCTTGACATTTGGCAGAAAGGTAGGGTTTAGTATACAAAGTAAGAAAAAATTTAAAAATCCGTAAATGTAAAAATAAAAGCCAAAAAAAAAAAAAGAAAAAAAAAACATTGAGAAAATGAATATAGTTTGATTTATTAAAAATTTTCGGAAATTTTAAATTTGGCTTTCCTTTTATACTAAAAAGTTCTTTTATGCTAAATATCCAGTATCTAGGACTGCGAGTAATATCTCAGATGGATAGCACCTATCCTGGAAGCAATTGAGAGTACTTTTGACACTCCCCCTCCCATAACTTAGTGTTGGCCTAGGAACCTGAAATCTCTTTTTATCTACAGTACTTTGCAAACGAAACTAAAGCTTCAAATTTTTGATACCTGTAAATAATAGGAACAGAGTGTGGGCTTAGCGAAAATCAGTGGTTGATCTCCAAAAAGAACCCAAAATCAAGAAAAGGAGGATTACTTACAAAAAGAAGTGAAATCTCATCAAAAACATCACCTGTAAAAAATGCAGCCAAGTCTCGTGACTCTTTTTCCGTAAAAAGTTCTGAGATCGTGTAAAGCCAAGTTTAGCTATCTTATTAACTCTGAAATTTTCATTCACAAATCACTCCTAGTCTCTACATCTTTAGTTAAATATTATTTTGTGACTTGGCAATTACGTAGCACGAGAATGTGATGTATATAATTAGTCTTAATCAAATAATACCATGCCATCCCATAAAATATTAAGGTGTAATAACTTCTCTGTGCGTATATAATTAGCCTTAATCATATTATCTCATCCCTTCCCACATAATATAGTAAGGTGTAATAACTTCCCTGTGCTGCGTAATTGCCAAGTCACAAAATAATATTTAACTAAAGATGTAGAGACTAGGAGTGATTTGTGAATGAAAATTTCAGAGTTAATAAGATAGCTAAACTTGGCTTTACACGATCTCAGAACTTTTTACGGAAAAAGAGTCACGAGACTTGGCTGTATTTTTTACAGGTGATGTTTTTGATGAGATTTATATTAATAGAAAGTAAGTACTACATATGCACAATAGTAAGGTATTTTTATTGGTTATAATAAAATCACTTTAACATTAAAGAAATTCAGAATTTCTTGAAGAAAAAAAAAATTATTTAAATAATCACTGTTTACGTATCTTAGGTGATTTCTTAAAAATAAATAATGACAGTATGTATCAAAGTAGTGTTGTTGAAGGAAATAACCTATGGAAATTTCATTATTTTAATGCTAACCTGGAAATATCATGGAATTTTAACATAAGATATTTGTGACCACCCTGGGAAGGTTAAATACTTCTTTTAATTGAAAAAATTGTAACACATAAAAACACAATATGTAACTATGCAGTATCATTTAACTTACCAAAATTGTGACTTGAGTTACTCCAAGGTTACAAATATGGAAATAAACATCGAAGTAAAAATTAAAAATAATGTGCAGAATTTGAAAAAGTGCATGAAAAATGTAAATGATGCCATTTCAAATTATAACTTCATAGACCATTCAATTGTAGAATATTCCTATTTGTTTTGAGAATGGCTCTCATAGAGCCAAAACATGTCAACAGTCTAATAAAACTTAATTTACTTCCTCTGAAGTTTTTATTTTACGCCTTTCAGCAATTAAAAAAAGTATATTACTATAATGTGTTATAATTTGTTATATTTTTAATGAAAGGTAATTTCAAAAACTGCATTTTTCAATGGGTTCTATTTTTCCTAAACTGTTTACTTACATATCTTCTTTCACCTTTTTTAACGGTGAAGTTTCGTTACAGTTTTTTGAATGTGTTGGAAAGTGTTTCATAATCTATGCTTGGCGCATGATTTTTCATTCTTGTTTTAAATGAAATTGCAGCATTCCCTATATTTGTCCCAACACATTAAAAACTAATGTGCAAAATTTCAGCTCTTTGGTACATCAAACATATGTCACATTGACATTGAATGTTAAAAGTTCTAATTTTTAAAGTTTGTCATAGAGGAGACATGTGCTCCTGATGTCCAAATGAATTCAAATTTCACACCTGTTATTTTTTAATGCTTTGAAACAAATCTAAGAGGTACTGCAATTTGATTTAAAAAAATCCTATGCAAATAAGGACCACTGTAGTATATATTAGCATATTGTATCAGACATTCATTGAAATATCTTTTATATTTCAGATGAAAATGAATTCAAATATTGCCATGTGTTAGCTTGTCTAAAATCTTTGGCATTTCCTTTTCCCAGACCTCTTCCTCCTATCAACTGGGTATCAATATTAACACCTTTTCTGCAACAGAGTGAAGGTTTGTATTTATTAAATTTTCAGTGTTTCACCATTTGTTAGATCGTTATAAGTTTTACAGTATTCCGTAATCTTTCTGTTTTGATATTTTGAACATTAATTACAAAATCTTGTCAGTGTATTAAATTTGTAGATTACTGTGTTTTGTTCCTCCCTTAAAATTCATAATAGTAAAATTTCCTGGAGCTGTTTGAAATCTTACTTGCAGTAATATTAACCCTCTGATCGCCGAGCAAATGGGCAAATTTGTAATGTTTTTTCTGTTATTTTTTTTAAAATGTCAAAAAAAGATGAATTTTCAAACTTGGTATAAAAAACTTAATTATGTATATGAGTATATTCCTTGACAGTATTAATCATTACTCGATATTTTAAAACTGCATCATATTTGTAGAATTATATTAATATAAACAATGCTTCTATTGCAGTGAAACCTGCAGCATAGTGAACGGATATATCAGTTCACGGCGGTGAGAAGGTTGACATGAAAGAAATGAAATTGTGTCTTTAAAGTTTAAAGTATCAAACAAAATGCATTAAAAATGAAAATGCAACTTGCAGGTCTGAGACTGATCTTTAGATTTATTAGTTAGAAGAGTAACTGATATTTATAGCGCTTTCTTATGTACAAAGTTCTTTTTCATGGCTGAATTTTCAAACATTAAACTAAAAAATAATAACATCTGCAGTAGTTCACATGACTTTTAAAAAATCATTTGAATGTGGAGGGCTCGAGTCCCACAAGCATCTCCCTTGCCTTAACTATGCCTCTGCATGTCTATTGAGATAAAATTAATGACAGAAACTATACATATAATTTAAATAGTATACATTTTTTTCACATCTAAGCCAGCTATGTGTATCACATTTTTACATTTTTATTTATTTCTTTGTTTGTGGTGGTAATAAAATAAATTGTGTTATAAGAATATTTATATTTAAATTTATCTTTTCACTTCTGTATTATTATTATTGATTATTTAATAAAAATTCATTGTAAATAGGATATATAATTCTGTTATTAGTAAAATATTTGTCAGATTTGGACTATTGCAATAACAACATTGCTGCACTATTGGCATACCTAAAGCTATCTTGTTGCTGAGTGCATAAAATTAAATTTTGTGAATAGCCAATAGGTTCTAAATTTAATATTTCAATATTTTCTTTTATTTTTGGAAAGAAAAAATTATTATATTTTGCATGCTCTTGGATATCTTCAGCAACATTTTTGTAAACACTTTAAAGAATCTCATTATCAAAATTGAAATTTGGCTAATCTACAGACAATTTGTAATCCAATCAAAAATAAATAAATAAAAACTTTAATGTTTGTTTTTAAGTTGAAAAGATGAAATAAGATATTTAGCTGTAAAACACTAATATTTATCAATTGGCCCACAATATTCTATAACAGATCTTAATCATCTATATACATACACTATATGGCCAAAAATCACCAGACACTTTTGATTTTAGACATTTTGTCCAATATCTAGAGAAATACTTTATGAATTCTTCTGAAACATCAGAAATATAAATGTCACAAGAGAAACTTATTACTTTATAATATTAAACATTAGTGAATTATTGCTTTACGTTGTGAAATTATCCTTTAGTTAAATATAAATTTAGGCCATGTGCTCCCTGTAGATTCAAGAACACCACATGATTGTATTAGATCTATGAGAAATAAAATCTATTGTAATCTTACTTAAAAGAATTTTACCACAGGATCGTTAAGGATCTTGCTAGTTGTTCTCTACATAGATATACGAATCCTTGATAAAAAATATAGTGGAACATTCTTACCGTTTTGACTTGAAGAATTGCTGATACACATGCGTTGATGGATGATAACATTACCAAACTTGTTTGATAAAGAAAAAGCGTTCCAGTATTTGAAAAACAGAAAACATCAGACTTGGATTTAATTACTTTAAATTACTTTTAGGAAATATAGGTCGTCTGGTGACAGACATCGTGACCGGACACGATCACCACCTATCCCCCACGCTGCATAGATGTAACTAACTGACATTGGTTGTACGAACGCGGGTATCTCCGCACTTGGCGACGATCGGTAAAACGGCAAGACGCACCCAACACAACAAGCGATAAAACTTATTTTGCCGGCAAACGCACTGCATGCACATCGACCATATGCCGAGAATGAGGAAAGTAGAAAGAGCGAGGATGGAGCAAATATGGCTAAACACGCGGTCGGACGAAAGCGCCGACACAGAGGGGGGAAAATTTTAAAAAAACGATTGTTGTGACATGAATTTAAAAATACGAACAAAGTGTTGGAAAATGATAAGTTTGGTGTTAAATTAAAGCTAGAAATAAATGCCGAACGTAGGAAATAAAAGATTAATTAAATTTTGAGGGGAATATTAAAATTAATAATAAAAATATGGAGTTATACCATTTGAAAACGATGACACTACACCTGAAAAACCAGAAAATTAAAAAAAATTTTAGAATGCAAAAATTTTCGAAATTTTTTTTTTAAATGGAACAAAATTTTACAAAATTTAGAAAAAAAAATAGTCACTAATGAACCAGGTAATACAAGGGGTTACAAAATGACTTACAATAAGTCGTGCAAACCAGACAGTTAACTCCATACCAAACACAAATCATATATATAAAAACAACATGTTAAACAGCACATTGGTAGGCAACCATGTAATAACTTCTGTATAAAAAAATTGATATGAATAAGTATATAACATAGCGTATAAAATGTATACTCCACCATTAAAAAATAATATAATATTATTAAGACTATTGTGTAAATATGTGATAATGACTCACCAAAAAAATTCATACTGACAAATTGAAATACAGTAATATCAATGGTAAATATTGTTATGTAAACACATAGCATGAAACACAAATGATCGACTGTAACCGAAAACATTACTGATACACAATATTGCATAAGTATAAATACTGTTTAAAAAAAAACAGTTTATAACAGACTACCAAAATTAATCATTACATATGTCAATTAACATAAATGAAATTTTTATTCTTGTAAATACAAGAATGAACTTGACTGAAAAAATTGATTAAAGAAAAAAAAAATTGAATGGAATTTGAAATTTGGTGTGCATGATGTCAATAAATAGACGTGAAACACATGACGTGTATAATAGCAATGAATGAACTGATTGTACAAACTACCACAGTCCAATTGACAATTGCATGAACGCCACATAAGTGGCTAATAGTAGCAATTTGGAAAAGAATTTATAAATGGTATAGAATGTATTAATTATAACATGTTCAAGTGTACATTGCTACAAATTTAAATACAAAATGAAATGCAACAAGCATTGCATCACAAGCTTAAGTAAAAAAACTGACCTATCAAATACCTAGCATGTAAGACAAGAAACATATTTAAAAAGGAAAATAAAATTCCAATAGTTAGATTATCTAAAATATGAACCCATGAAAAAAAAATTAGAGTTGTAAATTGAAAAGATGCATGTTAAAATGAATTAGGTGGAATATGGAAGAGAATATTAATGAAGTTGACCATATGCTGTAACAAGAATAAAGGTAAGTAAAATTTTATATATTTTTACTATGGTAAAATTATTATTGCAATAATATAAGTGCACAAAAGACATTTTCAAAGGAAATGTATGGTAAATTTTAAATTATTTTGTAATTGCATAATTAGTGTACACATTTTTCAAAATTAGCTAGCATAAATATCATGAAAATAGGTATCTTAATTATCAAACACCTGTGTAAATAGAACAATCAATAAAGTACTTGACAGAAACATATATTTAAAAAAAGACACAAGGGCAAACACAAAAAAAATTAGGACAAACATAAAAGGAAAGGGACGGGAAATTATAGGAGTTGCTACTCATGAGTATTTAAGGGGAAAAGAGGGACGGGTAAAACACAAAGATATAAATATAAAATAATTTTAAAAAATCTGTCGAAAAGACAAGTACCAGTCAATAAGTTGAAAAAAAAATGTACAATATATACATTGAAAAAAATAGGACAAAATTCTAAGTCACACCCTGTTATGTATACCAAGTTGTAGATATACAAGTTAAACTTTTCGTAAGCATATAAAGAAAAATTACCATTCATTTGAAAGGAAATATATATTACAGATGTATTGTTTTCAGGAACTACATCAACAGGGAAAAAGTTTTTTTTTTTTTTTAAATGAAATAGGCACGGAATTTAAGTAAAAACTAAATTAAAAAGTACAGTTCTTCTAAAAAAATGAAGTCAGTTCGTGACTTTATTCATAACAAGAACAAAAAATCATGCGTCAAGCATAGATTATGTAACACTTTCCAACGCTTCAAAAATAATTTTACAAATCATTACCATTTAAAAAGCTAAAAGATAACATCTAAGTAAACAATTTGGAAAACACATAACATATTTAAAAACGTAATTTCAGGAATTCCCAACATATATTTCCAACATACACAATATTCAGAAAAATATCCGAATACTTTTATTCAGCCCTGTATATGATCTATAGATTTGTATATATACTACATAGGATGCTCAATTTTAGTTTAGTTAGGATACACGTAGGACAGTTTAAAATTCTCCTTCTGGAGTTTCTGTCAATAAACGGAAATGTGTTTGCGAACTTTTGTGCTGCCCTGTATATGATCTGCAGAATTTATACACACCAAGTAATAGGCAAAAAGTGAGTTAAATTTAAAATCGCGTTCAACAACTTAAAACGCACTTCCAGGAATTATTGTTAACAGATAGTAGATAATTCTTTTGTGTGTCCCTGTAAATGAACGGTGACTTCTATACACACAATATTCTGTAGTAAGCCTTTTGTAATGCCCCTTAGTGATATATATAAATTTCAATGCGTTTAAAATAGTGAAACATTATTTAATTAAACCGCAGACGATTTTTCTCCATAGACGTAATGGAATGGAATTCTTTTGACTGTCCCTGTAAAGTAACTATAAGTGCTATGCACACCCTATTCCATGTTAGGCTTCTTGTAATTCACCTTAGTGATATATATCAATTACAATGTGTTTGGAATTGTGTAACATCATTAAAATAAACCGCAAATGATTTTTTCCCATAGACCGTAATGTAACGGAATTCTTTTGAGTGTCCCTGTAAAAAACTATAAGTGCTACACACTTCAGTTGAAATAGGGAACATGCTATAGATAATGACAATAACATATAAAAATTGCAGGGCAATCCGAGCATATTTACGGAGTTAGAGCACAGACAGACGGCCATACGGCAGACAAACCGAAGTCATAAACCCTTTTCAACTAGGTTGGAAAGTGTTAAAAATGAAGTCCACTTTATAAAAATGAAGTCCATTCAGTAAATGGTAAACAGTCTGTTTCTATAACTGATGAATCACAAGGAAAAGATGCTGACTGCAACCAATGTGCACTGGATAAAAGGTAGGAATTTAATATTTGTTTAAATTTTCTATTGCTTTCTTGTATTACTGTGAATGATGATTTATGGCTGACAAGAGCTAACAGTTGTCAAGAAATAGATCTTGACAGAGCCACTTCATTGGACTCTACAGAAGGCTTTGCCAGACGCAACAATTATGATTTAAGATGAGTAGCATTTAGATGTGTAGCACCGAAAACTTGAATTATAAGAAGATATTGCATTTTAAGGTGAACATTTGGTACTTAATTTTAGTCGAACTTGCATGATGTAATATTTGAGTGCTTTGCAATTTTCGGCGAAGGCTGGATGATCTGTTTTGAAATTATGGTGATGAAATTTATTGCATTTAATGCAATTATTGCATTTTGGAGGTTTTGTGCACTTTTCGGTGTTGTGTGCTTAACTGCACCAAGCACAGATTTTATCTTTGGTACATGTACTTGCTCGATAATTAAAACCCTGACACTTGAAACATCGAATTACCCGGATGAATCTTCAAACTGAGTATGATTGTTCATTAACTTTTAAAAATCTGCTTGTTATAAATTTGGCGAGGTTATATGGGACCTCAATTACATAATTATATTTATCTGTGTCTTTGCGTTGAAATTTTCTTACAAAGTTAATAGACGGAATTTCACCTTCAATGGAATTGCATATAGCTTGTATGATGTCAGATATGTTTACATCACTGTTTAAATTGTAAATTATTATCTTGCTCCAACTTAGATGAACTCTCGTTAAGTGAACAGTCCATAGACATTGTGGAATTGAGCGAACAGTTCATGGATGAATTTAGATTAGTATGTGTACTCCTACATGTGTCAGAATTATCAGACGTAGTGTCCATGTTTTCTGTTTGTGTTAACTGGGAAATTAAATTAAGGTGACTGGACATATCATCTTGTTCTACTTGTACAGTAGAGTCTCGATAATTCGAGTCTCAATTGTTCGAGTTTCCCATAAATCCGAGTTAGTGAAAAAAATCAGTTTAGCTTCCAAATAATGACCAACATATACGCAACACGTGAAAGAATTATTTCGCACCACAAAATTCAAGTATCTGGTTTTTATTGTTGTTCGTTTTATTGTTGTTCTGGTTTTTATTGTTGGTCCGGGTGTCTATTGCACACCTGGAAGCTACCTACAGAAGTCCACCCTCTTAAAGAAAACGGGTGTATTCTTCCTATACGTGTGGGGGATCATGCCGGGTGAAATTGAAGAGAATCAGAGAATAGTTGTTCAACAAGCTCCCGTCCCACTCATTCCTTTTGTCTACTACGAACGTATCGGAACAGAAGTAAACTAGAAGCATTTTCTATTAATAACTGCTCTGATTTATCCTTGGGCAGAAAATCCTTAAAAAAGTCTGAGCATGAAAAAACTGGTGAGCCACTTTATGTGTGGTTTACACAGCAAAGTAAAAAATGATGCCCTCTTTCAGGTCTGATTTTTCAAGAAAAAGCTTTGCTGTTTCGAAAAGAATTTGAAGAAAGTGATGAAAACTTCACTGTTAGTGTAGGCTGGTTCGACACGGTGAAAAAAATATATCGTATCCGGCAACTAGAGATCTATCGAGAGAAGTTATCTGAAGATTCTGAGGCCGTCGCCATGCAATTTTGCAAGAAATTGCAGGAAGTTGTGACAAATGAAAACCTTACGAACGACCAGATTTATAATTGCAATGAATCAGGCCTTAATTTCAAAATGCTACCATCTAAAACAATCGCGTCAAGCTAAGAGAAAAGTACTCTAGGTCACATAAAAGCAAAGAGAAGTTAACACTTCTTGCTGCATCAAATGCTTCAGGAAATCCCAAGATTAAACTTGTTGTTATCAGAAGAGCTGCAAATCCAAGAGCATTTAAGCATGTCTGGATATCTTCACTGCCGATTACATATAGGAACCAAAAAGTGCTTGGATGACTGAAGGAATATTTAAAAACCTGTTTTTTTTTATGATATTGTGCCAGAAGTTATAGAGGAATGGATAAATAGTCACGAACAACTAGAATTTACGGATTCTGCCAGGATCAGACATTCCACCCCGCTAAAGAGTCACAGCGAAGGGGTTGTTTGCTGCGCTAGAGTCCACCATGCGATACGTGGAGCAATAGCCTGAGTCGACTCCAGCCGACAATATGCTGCTTCGACGATGGCGTGATATTGCTGCACGGATACGGGGCAATGCGTCAAAAAATAAAAATTGACAATTATTTTAAGATATAATTAACCTGTTGCCAGTGCCGTAACTAGACAGGTGCAGCCGCACAGGACCCATCTGAAAGGGGGGGGCCCAAAATGATATGCATAAGAAATTATATTTTTTAATTGAAAAAGAAATTTCTGCCTTTCTACTGCGCGATTTGACGGTTAAGATTTGTGTTATTTGGATCCTAGATGTCTCTGCTTATCAACATGAGCATTCGAATTAATATAGAACTTATATTTTCAACTTACCTACGTACCTGCCAAACTTATGCTAGGTTATAGTTTGAATACAGTAACGTATACTTGTGTTTTCGCTTATGTTTTTACCAAATGCCGTTTTTTTTCCGTTTTATTTTAACTTCCTTTAACCAAACCATTTGAAATATGGAAGATACAGTCTTAAAATTAGTACATTTTCGTCTCAAATTCTGCAATTAGTTCGAAAAAATATCGTTGTTAGCCCTTTGAAAAATGTTTGCAAAAAAGAGTCGTTTTCGCAGTAAACATTTCCCATAATATGCCAACGTTCCACCCCCCCCCCCCTCCCAGGTCGCAATTTTAGGGGCACCGATAAGCAAAAAATATGTCTTAATGCCGATACTTTCTTCTAATCGTCAGTGCAAGTTTTCAAAAATAGGAAAATTTTAACTCTTTTAAAAAATTTACGACCGCAGGTCACTTTACCTCTCGGAAGCGATATTTTTTCTACATTAAAAGTAAATAAACGTCCCTATTTCGACACAATCTTTTTACAGTATCTCGGCAGACTGGATTTACAGCTACTACAAAAATTTTAAAACAGTCGGGGAAGCACAAATATTTTTTAAAAAATTAATAAAATCTAAGAAAAAATCGACGAAAAAAGTGGGATAATTCGCTGGATTTGGCTTACGTTTTCACTATTAAATATGCATATTGTTTCATAAAATGGTTAAGGGACCATCATATTTTTAATTCCTAAAAATTTCGAAAAAATTGAACGATAACCACTGAAGGAAAAAAAATCTAAATTACAGGACACCCCCCCCCCTTCCCCTTCTTTTATCGGCAGACTTCAGAATTAAGCATTGATTCCGAAAATCAAAATACGCAAAAAAAAAAAAAAAAAAAAATCCTAAGCAACATGTACGCTGAATTCGTTTTCCAACACTGCAAACCATTTCAATAAATATCATCATTAACCTTATGAAAGAAAATTCATTTCCGAAAGCCAGTTTTGTCAAATTTTGAGGACAAGTAATTCGTGGGGAAATAAATGTTCGGGAACAATAAAATTATTCGAAAAAAACTTGGGTATTTTCTTTTCCTTATTTCACGTAAAGTTTACTTTTAGTCATTTGGCAACATTGAACCTGTCTCGAATTCTATTCTGTTTTTGCTTCCACCGAGCTCTGTGTTTTTATGCGGAAAGCGAAAATAAGTACGGAAATCGATTTTATTAAGTGGTCGTGCTTTATAACGGCACAGTTTACTCTTTTATCTAATTCTAATGTCTCTTGATATTTTTAATTTGTATTTCTTATTTATTTCTTATTCAAAGAAATTTAAGGCCAGAATTTAAAGGTAAGTGAAATCATTGAAAATATTTATGTATATAATCGTGGAAAAACTTTGTAGAAGAATTATTATTTTAATTATTATTATTATTATAATTATTATTATTATTTTAAATTAAGACTCGCGCGGCAGCGCAAGTCTTATTTATTTCCAGCGCGACTTCCCCATGCTATTCTAACACAGCAAATCCCGTTGAACGAGTTAATTTACTAGAGTTTTTCCCACTTTTTGTACGCGCTTCCACAAATTTTCTTCAAAACACCTAATTCTGTAAAAAAATAAATCCTCCAATCAAAAAACTGGTGTTGTTACTTTCTTTACAGACCTGTCAGGCTTCGACCAGGAAGATAGATTATTATTTTATCCCTTATTCCACCCTTATTCCATCTCCCTGGCTTCGAAACTGCATTATGGGTAAATTAAAGCTTTCTATTGCAGTGCGAGATATGATTTTAAGAATTACGCCGCGTCAAAAACTATGTGGAGGGGGGTGGGGTAGGGGGGTGGGATGGGGTAAGGGGGCGGGGGTGGACGTTTTGCCCTTTCGGCAGGGGAGGTGGAAGAGCGCGAACACAATTAGGAAATACAATAAAGCGATCTGTTTTAAACTTTACGATATTTTATAACACATAACTTAATTTTTTTTAAATGGAGCCCCATCATAAATTATGGGGAGGGGGGGGGGCGTTTTGCCCACAAGGGGGAACACTTTTCTAAATTTTGCCGAAACCCCTCATGTGATATATCGTTGGAAAGGTCTGTGGCCGCTTAGTCGCATTATGCATCGCCGGTGTCCATCCCCCCACTTTGCCCCCTCCCCCAAGGGGGGGCATTTTTCAAAATTTTGCCGAAACCCCTCATGTGATATATCGTTGGAAAGGTCTGTGACCACTTAATCATATTATGCATCTCCGGTGTCCATCTCCCCACTTTGCCCCTCCCAAGGGGGGCACTTTTCTAAAGTTTTCCGATACCCCTCATGTGACAGATCATTGGAAAGGTCTGAGACTGCTTAATCATATTATGCATCTCCGGTGTGCATCTCCCCACTTTGCCCCCCCTAAGGGGGGTATTTTACTAAAGTTTTGCACACACCCCTCATGTGATATATCGTTGGAAAGGTCTGTGACCGATTAATCATATTATGCAGTGTGTGCGCAGCACGACTGCTATACGGTGCCGCAGGCACCGTATAGCACTCGTATAAATAAATAATACTATAAATTAATATAAATAAATAATATATAATTAATAAATAATAATAGTATAAATAAATAATACTATATATTTTACAGGGACCCAAGACGGAAGTTCATTCAGTTAGAAGTTTATGCTATTCGATGTGCAAATTAAGGGATCATCCGGGGCCGAAGGCAGCGGGGACCCGGGTCGGAGGTTCGTTCGGTTAGAGGATTATACTATTCAATGTGCAAATTAAGGGATTATCCGGTGCCGAAGGCAGCGGGGACCGGTTCGGAGGTTCGTTTGGTTCAAGGTTTTACAAGATTCGAGGCACCGATGTAAATTAGGGGCCCGCTAGCAATAACATTCTACACATATATACTCGTTATTATTATTTTCTTATTATGTGATAAAACAACATAAGATTTTATCGATAGCTTTCGCACACTGCTTACTAGTGTCTCTTTCCAAAGTGGTTGCAAACGTATTTTGCACAATTGAATAAAATTATTTGCATAAATTAACATGATTCGTTTATTATTATTATTATGAAGATGAGAAACACAATCCGTTGAAGTCCGTTATATATATATTTTTTTTTTTTGTTAAAAATTACTTGTATTATTTTAATTGTTTACAGAATAATCAATGTTTGAACTGTATATTTATATTGCCAATGCTGATTTTGATCTGTGCAGTCTTTTACATACTTGCCTCGTGCGAATCTTATCTGCTTCATATTAATTTGTTATTAAAAAACTTGAGATATTAAAAAAAAAAAGTAACTTGCAAAGCAAATTAAAAAAATAAATTTATTTCCATATTGTTAAGCCCGAGAAGGGACAGATATTAAAATTATTTTATTTAGTCAATGTTACAATAATGTTGCATTTTTATATTAAATCTTGTTCAGTCTATTTAATCTTTAAAAATTAAATTTAAATTTGAAACATGATATTAAAGCAACTTTAAAACATTTCATTTAGTTGAAATGAAATCTAAATAAATCTTCAACTTTTTTTTTTCAGTTTTACATGCATTATGCAAAATTTGTATTGTAGCAAATTCTAACACACAAGAAACGTGAGAAATTCAAATAATTAAAAAGGTTGAAGATTTATTTAGATTTCATTTACACTAAATGAAATGTTTTAAAGTTGCTTTAATATCATGTTTCAAATTTAAATTTAATTTTTAAAGATTAAATAGACTGAACAAGATTTAATATAAAAATGCAACATTATTGTAACATTGACTAAATAAAATAATTTTAATATCTGTCCCTTCTCGGGCTTAACAATATGGAAATAAATTTATTTTTTTAATTTGCTTTGCAAGTTACTTTTTTTAAAAAATCTTATTAAAGGTAAACATATATCGAATTTGAAGGGTCCATGCAGGTTTTTTTTTCTTTCTTGTCTCTCAATTTATAAAACAAGAAAATGTTATTTTTATGTAATTTATTATATTATTAAATTTTGTGAAGGGGATTGTTTTATTAAAAGGAATTGTTAAATATTTTATTTTATTGAATATATTATATTTTATATATTATATATATTATTTTATTAAGTGTTAAAGGACTAATTAAAAGGGCCCATTTTTGTTAGAGTTTCGTGGAAGGATTCTAAAAAGGTCCTGTTTCTGTCTGGATCAACCAACTGATTTGATTTAAAAGTTCTAAAATTACTCGCTTATTTTTAAATCTGTGAATGAAATTGTTGTCTGGAGACTTTTATCTGCTATTTCAACATCGTTAATTAAACGTTCCTATATTTTGCTTGATAGAATTCATCCCATCTTCTAATCAATCTGGATAGCAGACAAATGGTCGCGACTTTAGAATTGTCTACTGGCGGTAGAAAAAAATATTTGCTTCTATTTTTTTTTCATCGCTTTAAACGAGAGGATTTATTGTTTAAATGTTTGAAACCTTTTATGATTCCTTTTACATTTGAGTTTTATGGCGACGTTTTAATAATTAATTTCATGTGTAACAAATTTTTAGATTTTTAATATTTTCTGAGAAATGTTTGATTGAAAAAAAAACCAGCGAAATATGGCAAATAAAAGGCATCCAAGCAAGTGATATTTCGTCACACGCTTGCATTCGTTCTACAAAAAGTAGTTTATGTACGTTATAACAGTTTTATACTTGTACAGGCAACATGCTAACAATAATATTTTGTTTTCTAGCTTAAAAATGTCTAAGCATTTGTCAGGTGCACAAAAGAAAAATATAAGGAAACGAAAATTGGAAGAATGCAAGTCAATGTCGCAACAGTTTGGTAAATGGCTAAAAACCGAAAACTCAGAGAATAGAGGAAGTGTGGAAGAGGTCAAATCTAGCACTACTTCACAAGGTGATAAAAAAACACTACATTTGGCATCTACCCCTTCAATTAACGACAATTCTCCGAGTAACAAAAACGATCCATTGCAAGAAAAGCAATCTGCTGCTTCTCAAGATATTCTACTACAATACCATCATTATAATTCAAAAGAGGATGAGCCTGCACAAAGTACTGTCTCACAAACTGATAATACCGAACATTCTGCTGCTTCACTGGGTATTTTACTACAATTGCCCCATAATAGTTCAAAAGAGGATCAGCCTGTACAAAGTACTGTCTCACAAACTGATATTGCCGAATATTCTGCTGTTTCACAAGGTATTTCATTACATTTGCCCCATAATAATTCAAAAGAGGATGAGCCTGCACAAAGTACTGTTTCACAAACTGATAATACCGAACAAAATATGTTCTGTACTGTTCCAGAAGAAATACTACTTAATTAAACGATCCCCATTCCTGGCCTGCCGTTACTGGTAAATTAATACGTTCTCTTGTCTCACATGGTGCAGATCAAGGCGACAACATTAACTTTAATACGTTAAAAGTAGACGATTCAGGTCGAAAATTTACAAAGGACTGGTTTTATGTTAAACAAATTAACGGAGAAACTGTTAAAAGAAAATGGATTTTATATTCCGTTAATCAAAATGCAGTATTTTGCTTTCCTTGCATGCTTTTTGGGCAAAAATCGCATAATCTTTCAGACCCACAAAAAGGTTTTTATGATTAGAGGCATCTTCATCCGGTTATTCCCCGACACGAAAATTCTCCGGAACATCGAATTTCGTATGTGAAATGGAAAGTAATGGAAAATAATATAAAATCAGGAAATGCAATTGATGATTATGTAATTAATTCCATTAACAGGGAAAAAATGATATGGCGTGAAATATTGAAAATAATATTGGATGCTATTCTATTCTGTGCCAAATATAATCTTGCTCTTAGAGGTTCAAATGAAATTATTGGAGATCCAAATTGTGACATTTTTTTAAATTTGATTGAATTTGCTAGCCATTATAATACTACTTTAAAGGAAAATATTGAAAAACATGAAAAAGGATTCAGTGTCTTATTTCTCACCCTCTATTCAAAATGAAATAATAAAATTAGTTGGGAACAAAACTAGAAATGAAATCATCTGCAGAATTAAGAAGGCAAAGTACTACACAATTTTATTCGACTGCACTCCTGATGTTTCAAGAAAAGAGCAAATGAGTCAGATTATAAGATATGTCCATGTTGACTCTAGAGGGAAGGTAATGATTGAAGAAAGATCATAAACTTTATTCAATCTCATGAAAAAACGGGAGAAGGTTTATCATCTGAAATTTTGAATAAACTAAATGTTGATAAATTAGACATTCAGGATTGCAGAGGGCAAGGATTTGACAACGGTACCAATATGGCTGGCAAGTATTAAGTATTGCGCGGCAGCGCAATACTTATTTATTTCCAGTGTGACATCTTAATGTAACATTAACACAGCAAATCCCATTGAACAAGTTAATTTACTAGAGTTTTTCCCACTTTTTGTACGCGTTGCCACAAAATTTTAACTGTGTGAAATTCTAATAAAATTTGAAATATGAAATAGTGAAATTCTTTGGCTGACGTCAGGATCAAAATGTATTAAATGCCGTTGCATATAGATGAATTATAATCCATGAAGTAACATAAGCTATGTTTTATTTACGTCATTCAAATATTTTTCTTAATAATTCAAAATTTCATAATTTTCACTAGGAATCAATGGACGTTTTTCCTATAAAATTTAACTATGTTTCTTTATTGTTGCCAACAATTCAAAAACCTAATATAATAATTTGACCACAGCAATAATTTTTCAATTGAAAGATTTCCACGATCAAAATAAAACCGAATTATATTTTTTTACGTTTTAAAAAATGGAACAACACGACATCATACTCTAAATAAATGGACATTTTCAAACATTTGGTTATAATTCAAGCAGAAAGCAGGTGAATATGTCACCATATTTGTAACAAAAAGAGCATATTCTTAGTTCAGTATACATTTGTTAATAATACAAGGAGCATCAATATGAATAAATACAGGAAGCAATTGTATATGACGCCATATTTATAACAAAAAATTGAAATAATTTTTACCGATAGTGATTAATAACTATGAATATCATAGCAAACGCGGTAACGTTTGCTATAATATGTTTAATAAGTATCGCCTAACAGGCTCCTGCTATTAACGTTCAAACTCACTAAGCATTTTATATGCTTGTTTAAAAGAATTGTGTTTCATAATTTCATCTAATTCACGTAAAATATGCGGCAAACAATTTTCGGTACTTCTCTTTTATCCTGTCGACCACTTTTCATAACAAAAAAGTATCGCCAAACTGTAACGCCAAAGAAACGGGAGAACGTTGCCATTGGAATATCAAAATAGTTAAATAAATAAAATATAAGAATTTACGGACGCAATTGTTATTTTAATTAATGAAATAACTAATAAATCAGTAAAACATAATGAATAACACACGCAAATGTGGAATTAAAAACCACTCGATGACATAACAAACACGTATAATGCTTCTGACATCAAGTAAATGGGACTGCATTTTTGGCGTTTAATCTTTGAGTTGGCGATAGTTTTGTGGTGCTGTATCTTTTATTTTGGTACTTTTCCGTTATACCAACACCATGCCAAAATGTTTGCTAATGCGCCAATTATTTCAACCCTGACCGAGCAGATGTTGTCTACAAACCGTGCCAAATATTGTGATTTGTTATTTATTGAATGTAAATCATTTTTCGGTACTTTTCAGTTATACAAAAACCATTGTCGCCAAGCGTAATAGTTGGCGCAAAATGAAATTCCCGTGAATCAAAACACTTGAAAAAAAAAACAACAACAACAAAACAACAATGTTGAAACGGAAGTGAGCATTTAAAAAATATAACATTTGAAAATTACAGACTTTTAAGCACTATTTTATTAAAATTAAAACACAAATATATACTTCAAATAAGAAAACAAATAATTGTTATACAATAAAGGGAAAAATCCTGTGCGGGTAGATTTAGTGGGCTCTTATTGGCGATAAATGTTTGATGTGGTTGTTGCGATCTTGTGAAAAACCTTCAATCATATCCACATTTGCACTGCATCCATATTGTTGCTATAATATTTTTTGGTACTTTTCGGTTAACCAGGTGCCAGTGAAGTATATATACACACACACACACACACACACACACACAGACATATATATATATATATTTATTTCACTGGCTCCCGGCTAGCCAAAAAGTACCCTTTTTTTTTTGTTTGTTTCTTGATAACATTGAAACATTGGCTGTAGACTCTATTACGGAATATTAGAAAATCTATCATTATTATCATCTAAAAGGTCCTAAATAATGTGCCATAATCAGGCTGCATATTATTACACATAATTTTCAAGTATGGTTTGGTGAAACATTGAACTTTAAATTCTGTTAAAAACTGCATTTTATCTCGAAAAGGTGGACACCATGTTACAAAGTTATCAGATAAACAAACTTGGATCAATGATTATAATCCCGCGATTTTCTTTATGTGAGCCGCCAACATTGACATCCAGTTTGTTGGAGAACCCAGTTTGGTGTTAAATCATTACAATACGCGTTATATAACCAACCGGAAAAAAAATCGTAAGGAAGAGATTTGGAAGACCATTGACGAAAACAAAAGTCTCGGTGCCAGATTACGCGCTTTTGCGAGATAAAACTTGATTAGTCGAGAAACTGGAAGTTACGAAGCCGTAGACAAAATTCTTGGCCATAAATGCTTCTATTCATGGGATGCTGTGCAATACTTAAATACCAGCATGAAAAAAGACCGACGAATAAAACTGAAAGTCACCATGATTTGATTTTATTGGCAAAAGAGGATGAACGATCTACTGAAATTTACTGTCAGAATTTGATTGATGATTATTACCCGAATAGACATGACAAATTAGAAAACATGTGTTTATACGAATTGGCCACTAGGTACTAATACAAACGACTGTAGACCAAAAGTCTGTAGAATATTACGAATTAAAAGAAAACCTCAGTTGGTTCAGAAAACGTTTGAAACCAGTTGTTTCGAAAACGCCCAATCATAATCCGAAAACGGACGCTGGAATTGAGTTGTACTATAATTCATTTCTGATATTGTTCAAGCCTTGGCGAAACGAATAAGACCTATTGGGAGAATTTAAACTCTACCGTGAATCCTTTGAGCACAATGTGAAAAATTTTCCAGAGATGGAAGAATGTCGCGAAACAAAACAACGACTACAAGCTGCAATCAACTTGGTTGAAAAGTTGCAACAAGAAAGTGATTTGCACGACCAGCTTGAAAATATTGAAGAACCAAATGAAGGCGTTGATATGATAGCCGCAGGTTTTGATAACTTTGAAACTCACCAAGAAATTGTTATTAATGAAGATAAATTGAACAAGAAAAATGAATGCTGACCAAAGGAAAATATTTGAATCAGTTATAAAGCACGTAGAAGAACAAAAGAAAGACCCGTCTATTCCACCCATAAATCTGATTGTAAGCGGAGTTGCTGGTACAAGAAAAAGCTTTCTAATTTAATTACTCAGTCAGAAAGTTCGTTTAATGAGTAATCACAATAATGATGCTGCTGCAGTACTAGCACCAACGGGAATTCCTGCCTTCAGCCTTGGAAGAAGTACAATTCACACGTTTTTAAAATTGTCCGTCCAAACCAGCGGGGACCCGAGCCGGAGGTTCGTTCAGTTAGAGGTTTATACTATTCGATGTGCAAATTAAGGAATCGTCCGGTGCGTGTGTAGCACGACCGGTATACGGTGCCGAAGGCAGCGGGACCCAGGTCGGAGGTTCGTTGTGTTAGAGGTTTATAGTATTCAATGTGCAAACTAAGGGATTATCCGGTGCAAAAGGCAGAGGGGACTTGGGTCGGAGGTTTGTTCGGTTCAAGGTTTTACAAGATTCGAGGCACCGATGTAAATTAGAGGTCCGCTAGCGGGCGAAGCCAGCTAGTTTTATTATCTGCATTATATAACAAAAACTCTTGACACATTCACTGTTTACAATTATATTCAAGAACATTCTGCTCATATATACTCGTTATTATATTTATACTTCTTATTATGTGATAAAACAACACAAGATTTTATCGATAGCTTTCACACACCACTTACTAGTGTCTCTTTCCAAAGTGATTGCAAACGTATTTTGCACAGTGGAATAAAATTATTTGCAAAAATGAACATGATTCGTTTATTATTATCATTATGAAGATGAGAAACAATCCATTGAAGTCCGTTATATATATATTTTTTGTTAAAAATTACTTTTATTATTTGAATTGTTTACAGAATAATCAATGTTTGAACTGCATATTTCATATTAACAATACTGATTTTGATCTGTGCAGTCTTTTACATACTTGTCTTGTGTGAATCTTATCTGCTTCATATTAATTTGTTATTAAAAAAACTTGAGATATTAAAAAAAAGTAACTTGCAAAGCAAATTAAAAAAAATAAATTTATTTCCAAAATTTTAAGCCCGAGAAGGGACAGATATTAAAATTATTTTATTTAGTCAATGCTACAATAATGTTGCATTTTCATATTAAATCTTGTTCAGTCTATTTAATCTTAAAATATTAAATTTAAATTTGAAACATGATATTAAAGCAACTTTAAAACATTTCATTTAGTTGAAATGAAATCTAAATAAATCGTCAACTATTTTTTTCAGTTTTACATGCATTATGCAAAATTTGTATTGTAGCAAATTCTAACAGACAAGAAACATGAGAAGTTCAAATAATTAAAAAAGTTGAAGATTGATTTAGATTTCATTTCAACTAAATGAAATGTTTTAAAGTTGCTTTAATATCATGTTTCAAATTTAAATTTAATATTTTAAGATTAAATAGACTGAACAAGATTTAATATGAAAATGCAACATTATTGTAGCATTGACTAAATAAAATAATTTTAATATCTGTCCCTTCTCGGGCTTAAAATTTTGGAAATAAATTTATTTTTTTTAATTTGCTTTGCAAGTTACTTTTTTTTAATAAGGGAGTAAGTGCACGTATTTTGGAAACTAATTATTTAGCAATATTTGTACCTTGTGCAGCTCATAATCTAAATTTAGTAGGTGCCCACGGTGCATCTACAACTCCAGAAATGATTGCTTTTTTTGGTACTGTGCAGAGGTTGTTTAATTTTTTCTCGTCCTCAACAATTTGTTGGGAAACTATGAAGTGCTTAAAAATATCACTTAAAAGTTTTTCTGATACAAGATGGTCATCAAAGGCCAGATCAATAAAAGCGCTGTATTTACAATTACCTGAAGTAATGGAAGGACTTCAAATGATTACAAACGATTTTTCGAATCCGGAAGCTGTATCGAATGCACAAAGTTTGATTCTGCAAATTAATTATAGGTTTATCTGTACACTTTCTATGTGGAATAAAATTCTACAATGCATCGATCGAACAAACAAAGCATTACAACAGAAAGATTTGTCAATAGATATTGGAACAAAACTAATTGCTGGTTTACGTAGTACTTTACAAGGGCTTCGAGATACAGGTTTTGAACAAAATATCCAGGAAGCACAAAGTTTGGCTGAAAAAATGGATATAGAGAAGGAATTTCTTAATAAAAGGAAAAGAAGAGTGAAGAAAATGGAAATAGATGAAACATCAGATGAAGGAAGTAAATTAACAGCTGAAGAGTTATTTAAAATACAAATGTACAGTGTTCTTGACACTCACTTGTCTCAGATAGATTTGCGTTTTGAAAAAATGAGAACCATCTGTGATTATTTTTGCTTTCTGTATGGCTCGTCTTTACAACATATGAGTGTCGCTGACTTAAAAAAATCGGCTGCAGATCTCGCTATTAAGTACAGCAAAGATTTAAAAAAGTACGACTTCACATGTGAAATTGAAAGTTTTAAGTTTGAAGTAACGGCTCTTATACAAAACATACAAACTGCATCTCCGCTTGATATTCTACAGACTCTTCATGATTTTGGTTTAATTGAATCTTACCCAAATATTAGTGTCGCCCTTCGAATATTTTTAACTCTTCCCATTTCTATTGCTTCGTGCGAGCGAAGTTTTAGCAAGCTGAAATTAATAAAAAATTATTTACGATCAACTATCGGACAAGAACGTTTATCCAATCTGTCTATTATTTCAATAGAATACAATATAGTTAAAAATATTAATTATGATGATGTTATTAACGAATTTGCTGAAATGAAAGCCAGAAAAGTGCAATTAAAATAAAACTTAATAAAAAATTTAATTGTGACGTATTTTTTTTTCATTTTTCCAAACCTAATTAATTAAGGGTCCCAAATGCGAATTCTTGCACAGGGCCCAGGAATGGCTAGTTACGGCTCTGCCTGTTGCTATCAGCAGTAATGTAATAATTTGTAAGTACATTTTTCATTTAAATATACACTGAAATTTAAACATTGCTTTATCTTAATTTATTTATTAATTAAATTTTATGATTTCGATAATTCGAGTTTTCGATAGTTCGAGGTAAGCCCGGTCCCGTACACCTCGAATTATCGAGACTCTACTGTATATCTATATCATGCATATTAGGAGTGTTTATTTCTTTTCAGCCGTGAAGCCTTTCAATGAGTTTTTGGTTTACCTCTTTTAAGTTATCTTTCTCACTGATTACTTGTTTGACTTCACTCTCCATCTTACTGAACAAGCTAGTAAAAGATTCAATAGAAACTTTTATCGATTTTAGGATGTTTTTGTGCAATTCTGGTATTTTGGGATTTTTATGTGTCGAACAATCGTTGACATAGTATGTTATGTCCTTTTCAAGAGTGCTATAAAGTTCTGTTGCCATGTCGGTGAGGAGCATAAATGTAGGCATTGTTTTCCAAAATGGGTTCAATGCAGTAATTGCCATGATTATGCTTTTAAGGGTTGGAAATGTAAATAAAATAAACTATTGTGAATATAAAACAAATTTTGACTGGTACAAATGAGTTACATCAGACAGCCTGGTGAATAGCAAAAAAAAAAAAACAAGTGGGTAAGTGAGTGTGATTGAAAATCGCACAAAGGGTTTCGTTTAATATTCCTTTCAAAACACTTTATCCTTTCTATAATAAATCCAAATAAATTTCATTTAGCAACAAAAAAAAAAGTTATGTTTTTTATAAAGTAAAAATTTGCCAGTCTATTTTTTCGTTTTTTCGAATATCTAAACCAGCAGGCTTCGCCCGCTATCAGACTGGTTTAGATATGAAAGATATGATCGGTCTCCTATCGGGTTGGTTTAGATATAAAAGATATCATACGGTAACATGTTTTTTATAGAGTATAGAGTAAGTAGCAAATGCAGTTCATTTACAGGGAAACACAAAAGAATTCCATTACATTATAATCTATGGTGAGAAATCGTTTGCAGTGTCTTTTAATGATATACTATTTCAAAGAAATTAATGTACATTACTGAGGTGCACAACAGCATGTTTTCTATAGATTATTGAGTATGTAGAATTTATTATTTATTTACAGACACTCAAAAGAATTCGGTTACAGGACTGGCTATAGCCCATAACTGCTGCATGTGCATTTTCAGCTGTGATGGGCATTTTAAAACTTAATTTTTGGTATTTTACAAGGTGTGTAGATCATGTGCAGGGCTACACAAAAGAATTCACACATATGACCGGATATGGACAGCAATTGTTGAAAATAAATTTTTGCTGTGTTGTATTTTTTAATGTTTATTTAGATATCTCATTTAATTGTATGAGCAAAAATGAAATTTCTTAATATTTTGATAGTATTGGAAAGTGTTTCATAATCTATGCCATGATGCATGATTTTCCGTCCTTTTTTAAAATCTGTGTTTGATATTTTTATGTATACACATGATAAGAAATGAAATGAACATTTTTAGGTTGAAATATTGGGCTTAATAATAGTTATAAATATTAAAAAATATAACATTATAAAAAAATTAAATTTTTGATTAACAAAATTATTAATGCTATACTTTTTTTAAAGCTGTTCTAGCTATTCCTAGGCCCCACCAGTGGCTGAGAGGTTCTGCTCTCGAAGCTGGTAGACGGAGGTGCTGGGTTCGATCCCAACCGCACCCGTCGGCTTAATCGTTCGGAGTTTTCGTGGTTTTCTTCGAGCCGTGGATTTATCCATGCGTAAATATGGGTTAGGTTCCCTTAGAAAGACCCCCACAAAGGGCACTCCCCCCGGGCCTATATCCCAAGTGTAGATAATTGGCCGTCAATAATCAACCCAATCTATTCCTAAAAGACATACTTTTTCATTTTCATTTTTGTTGCCAAAATCCCTGCTAAAAATGAACTGCAGTTTTTCTATAGAAGTGAAGTATTTTTTCAACCAACTGTAGATTTTCTGTAGTGCAATCTCGACTGTAAAAATACTTCAGTTATTTTGCAGCTAATGTAAAGTAATTTTGCAGACATTTATTTCAAAAATACTGTGAGCTATTATCTACAAAAATACTGTAGTTCATGTAAAGTGATTTTACAATCATAAATTTTAAAAATAATTAGGCTTTACATCTGTAGTAATACTGCAGTAAATTTAAAGTAATTTTACAGTCATTAATTCAGAAGTATATTTTCTGATGTATCTGCAGTATAGCTGTTGTTGTAATTTTACTAAACTTAGATTATAGAAAGCTTGTGTGATAGTTTCTGTAGTTTATTTGCAGTTTTAAGAGATGTTAAAGCTTTTCAGTTTTTTTATATTGTTGCATGACTCCTTATTTACTTTATTATTAATAACTAGAGGGGCTCGCCCCCCCACGTAATCGCGCCCTAGTCAATCCCAGACGTAATAGTATATGTGTGTATATATTACACTGGCGCCCGGCTAACCGAAAAGTACCAATGTTTCTGAAAATACTCAAGTTCACAAAATTAACAATTGCTAAAATCAATTAATTTTAGTTTTTTTCTAGCCAGTTAAAAGAAATTTTACCATATTTTTGACTTACATATAGGCCGTTATTTAGTTCTCGATTTAGTATAGAAGATAAGCCGTAAGTGCCGTATTCTAGAGAGTTTTTATTGTGTTTATGATAAATGACCGTTAGCTGGCATTAGACCATTTAGGCAAGAATTTCAATTACAAAAGATAGAAAAAAAAATTTAAGCCGAGGAAATTTAATTTTTTCTGATATCAAGACTTGGTTAGATATTTTTCTCATAACCAAATAAATCATATTTCATAAAAATAGTCGGAATTTTTTTCGATTGATACCATCTTTTCGAGTAATGACCACGTCGAGTTTTAAACACAGAAAATGAGTTTTCTCGAATTAGTGACCTAGCTAGATCGATTTCTTGTGCTCGAATTAGTATAGTCATCAATTTTTGTGAAAATCGTTAGAGCCGTTTTCGATATATAGCAGCATTCTTAGTACTGAGTTTGTTTGAATAGATCAAAATGACCTTTCCCGAATTCGAAACCTAGCTACATGGATTTCTCGTGATTGAATTAGTATAGGCAACACGTTTCGTGTAAATCGTTTGAGTATTTTCTTTTTCGTTTGAGTATTTAACTTTTTCAGTGCTGAGTTTGTTTTACCCTGTAAAAACGAATTTTCTTGTATTCGGAGCCTAACTAGATCTTTTTCTCGTGCTCGATTTAGTATAGGGGGCAAGTCTTGTGAAAATCTTCCCAGTCGTTTACGATATCATTCATAATCGGGAAAATCCCTTGATCGTTTAATATATATGAATTTGGCGACAGTAATTTGGTCGACAGGATAACTAACAAGTACCAATTGTAAATATAGTGTTATGAATATTGTAAATAGTTAGTGTTTGTGCTTAAAAATAATGTAAATAGTTCAATAAAGCTCTATTCATAAGCTAATATTAATTTTTGTTGCATTGCAATATCTCAATTTGTTGATTTTTTGCAAGCGAGTAAACGCTATTGGATTTCAATGGGAGTCTATGGAAATTTGGCGAAATACTGGAAATGCGCCAAGTTGGCATCACTTTTGGCAGCTAATTTTGGCCACCAAATTTGGTGATATATTGCCAAGTGGCGCCAAACTTGGCGACCGACCCGGGTCCCTTCCCTTTGGTAACCTCCTAATAGCTCCCATCCTATCTAAATTCTCTACTTTCATGTTAATTCCCCCTAAGAAAAGTCAGAAAGCTCTGACCAATCAGATACGTTTCGCGGTATCTACGCAGATTTTCATTGGTCCATTTCCAAACCATTACTTTTTTTTATATATAGAAGGATTAATACTGTTTTCGAAACTTTCATTTTAAGGGCCTAAGCACCTGGGAAAGTCCTTCCCGCCCCGCCACCCCCTCCCCCTTGAAACAAAACAAATATTCAAAGAAATTCAACTTTAAAATTCAAAACAAATATATATATAAAAATCAGTCAATGTTGTTTATCGTTAAAATCTTAGACCTAACCAGGGACTGACTTAAAGATTTGTAGGCCCTGAGGATAAACATAATAGTCCCCCCCCCCCCCAAATAACATTTTTAAGTGCAAAATTAATGCATTCAAGCATAATAATTTTTCAAATTTTGAATATTACTTTTTTGGAATAATGTGGTAATTTGACTACCCGTGCCCCAAGTGCCCTCCCATAAATCAGACTCTGGGCATAATTTTATTATAGGCTGAACACATAAATACATACAAAGAAATCTAAATGTGTTATAGTGATTTAGAAAGTGATGTTAAAGCTTTTCAGTTTTTGATATTGTTGCATATCACCCATTCTCTTTATTAAATAATAATAATAATTAATACTGTTTTAAAGACATTGTAACTAGTTAACTTAAAAATTTAAATTCCATAAAAGGGCATCCATAGGAATTTACCTTTGATTTAAAGAGAGAGAGAGAGAGAGAGATTTAAAAAAAAAAAAAACAGTCTTAGATATAAAAATTAAGAAGTAACTTATATCTTAATGGGTTAATTTAATGGATTTTGTCATGCCATGAATGTAGTTTCATCTTATTGTAATCCACCTCTTATTCATTCCAGATTCCAAAAAAATTTATCTTTGATTTAAAAATAGAAAAGTAACTTAGTTGATTATAACTCCTATAGATTGAAATGTATTTATTTTTTAGTATAATCTTTTAACCATGACACAGAGCTGTATAAAATGGAAAGTTCTATAACTTTTATTAAATAATCCACATTTTTTTTTCTTTTTTTTACATTACTGAGAAAAGTAGCACAAGTGAAAGCCGAAACATTGGTTCTCCTTTTACATTCCAAAAAAATCTACATGTAATTGAGGGAAGAGAGCAAAGAGGTGAAAGAGATGGGATTATTATGTGGATTATTTTTAAACCTTATTTGCTTAGACTAATTTTTTAGATTAGAAAATTAATTTCTTGAGTTTGGAGAAAACATAATTTGATTCCTTTCATCTATTCCTCATAGATTCTGAAATAGTAGAAACAATCTTGAAAATAGCTATTTATCAAAGCAGTGGATCTTCTCAGGCCATGAATGTAGTTTCATCATATTGTAATCCGCCAATTATTCATACATTGCCTGTAAGTAGTTTAATTCCTATTCAGTTTGCTTGCAATGTTATGTAAATTCTTTGTTCTCTCAATGATTTTTTTCTTCCTGAAGTAACTGTCACTAGCTGAATTCTATTTTTAAAAATGTTGTTTGTGAATTGTAATTGCACAATTGCACCTATTCAATTTTCTTTTTTCACTGTTATGTACATTCTTTTTTTTTCTCCTTTTCTTAGTATAGATGCTAGTAGTCTGAGAATCTTACTGTAACCTTAGGATCATTAAATTACTACTTACCCAAAAAATTATATAAAAAATGTTTTTTTTTAAAAAAAAAAGGGGGGGAGGGGGAAAATTTAAAAAAAAATTAATTTTAAAAAATCTCAAAAACCTTATTCAACTTCAATTGGATACTAAATATGAGTAACCATAATTTTTAAACTGAAAATTCACTGTAATTTTATTTGATTTTTATTATACTGTTGTATTAAAAAAAATAATAATAAATGTACAATTTCTCATGTTAGAATTTGCATGGAGCCATTAATATAAGAGAACTAACAGAATACTCATTTGCTGATGCAGTATGTCAATTAATTCATGAAACACAGTTATCTATATATTTTAACAATTTTCTATTTAAAAAAAATTATGCTAAAGTCAAAGGTTTATTTTTACAACTTTTAAAAAATTTCATTATGCAACTGTGATTGGCATTTTACTGATTATATCTATCCACGTATTATTTCACAATAGGTAAATAAGTTATAAAATGCATGAAAAACTATTGCTCAGTTGTTACCAAAGTGTAATCTATTGACTGTCTTGTAAATATAACCACATAGACATAAGTATATTAAATATATGTCAATTGTTCAACCTCATAAAATGACTATGCTTCTCTTGTAGTGCTCCAGTTTCAAAATTCTCTTGGACAATATACCAACCCTTACATTAGCCTTACCTCCTGCCAAGATGCAAGTTTTTATGCAGACTGTTATAGCACAAACAGTTAAGAAGGATGACATGTTGAAAACAGTCGGAGATTTAACTTTGCAGGTAATTTCTTTCTTGGCATAGAAGTGTTATATATGTGTTATAAACGAAATGTATTGTTGATGCAAGTTCTATGCCTGTTTGCATGTTGAATAGATTTTCAATATTATTTTACTTTAGTTCAGTAAAGACTTTCACTATTATCTATTCTTTATAGGCAATCTTGCTATTAAAGAGAGGTGGAAAGCTATAAACAAAACAATATTTCTCCCCAATGTTTTCCTCTGGATAATAGAAGAAGTAAAAAAGATAAAATTGTGTTTTTTTTCCTCTTTTTTTTCTTTTTTCAGCACTAAAAATTTTCAGATTTACTCTTTCATACATTGAACTGTCTTCACAGTTATATCAATTTAAAAACTTCAAATCACCTAAAATAGTGGATTAAAAATTCAAATTAGATAGCAATTTTTTTAATATTGTTTTCAATTGTACTTTCAAGAAAAATGAACTACTATTTGAACTATTCAATAATTTTAATTAAACAGAGTCTACTGTATTATGATTACAATGACTGATGACATTTTAACTATATATTTTTTACTATTCAGCTTTATTAAATATTTCAATTAACTCAAAATTGAATATTAAATGCATTTTCTCTTCATTTTCAGGGATTACTCAAATCCTTAAAACAAACTGGGTATAAAGAACAGTCTAAGACACTATTGCAAGATGCATATGTTTCTATTTTTAAATATTTTAAAGCAAATGAAACTTACATGAGTCAGTACCTCCCATGGGTTACAGACTGTCTTCTGTTGTTGCCACAAGAAGTTCAAAGTTCTCTGCTATCAATATCTGAAAATATGGATGATGTGGCCTGTTTATCAATGATTTGGTGCTACTTAGTTAAAATTGGAAAGAAACCTCTTTCTAGTCTTCGGTCTTGTATTGAAGAAGGAAAGTGTTGCTCTTCAGAGTGAGTTTTTTTTCACTTTTACACTATTTCAAAACCTTTTAAAAATTTGTGTGTCTAAATAAACATTAACTTTTAGGAAAATGCAAAAACAATTAGAAGAAGTTATGTGTGAGTGAACTTTTAATAATTTGATCACTGTGAATAAAGAGAGGAGAAAACATTTTATGTCTTTCACCAGAAAACATTTTTAAGCAATAGATTGCTTTATGTTTGGAATACTTTAACCTCATTAAAATACATTACAAAAATAAACTGTAGGCGATACAAATACTTTTATGTGTCTTAAAGTACTTAAATGCTATTTACACCATTTCTCAATAGAGAACATGACATACTAACAAAACCTCAATAATATTTAGAAATTTTGAAGAATGTAAAACAGTGTAACATCATTATATTGCACTTCAAACAGTTGCCACCTATAGACTATAATGTATTTGAATTATTTTGCATATCCCTATAACATAACTATGAACTGCTATTAACTAAACTAACTTTGTCAAACTCGAATTTTAAAAATATCTTTTGAAATTTCCATGTAAATTTAAATTATGCAGTTTGGTTCTGTATTAATTGTCCTGTATTTAAATTTTTGTTTATAATGGAACTAACTCTTTTAACCCTTTCCGGCGTGGAGTAAATCTATTTGTAAAATGAGGAAATAATCGACTGACACCAGAATTTATAAACGAATTCATTAGACAATAAAAACTTGCTTATTTTCCAGTACTTTATAAAAGGAAAATTTTAATTAAATATTCTTGGTGTCGTTTGTCAGTTTTGGAATTAAAATTAGGTGTCCTTTTTTGTGACCACCGCCCGCTAAAGGGTTAAGCTTTATTTAGTAAAAACCATTATAATGGTTGAAATGTAATGTAGAGTTTAATATCAGAAAAATTGATCAATTTTACTATTTGTTAAAGATGAAGTCTCACAATTTATAATAAATTGTATGAAAATTAAACTTTACTTATATATTAAATAGCAGGCTTCGTCCACTACACTGAACGGCTTCTCGAAACGAATCTTGAATCAAATTAAATATATCAGTGAATTTGATCTTGTATTTTAAAACAATATAAACATTTACCCAGAATATCCTTCTGCATTTCTGTAAATGATGCGAATACCTTTGCACTTTTATATTTTCTAATTTGTCAGATATCTGGTCAATAATATCCAATTAAGTCCTCCATTAACAGTAGAGTTTTAGAAAATCCTTACTTAGCACTCATCTACATCGTAAGAAGTTTTTTTCTCCAATTTGTATATTTCTAGGTTCAGTAGTCGGCTGTGCGTGGATGATCTCTCAGTCAGGACTTTTTTTTATATATATAGATAACTGTTTGCGAAAATAGCTTTTGTCACACTGGATTACAACAAGGAAAAGAAGTCTCTCGCATTATTTCTACAATTTTAATTTCTTCCGTTGCTATAATAACGCATGTATTTTTTTAAATTATCATTTGTAATGTTAGAATTTTGAGGTTTTGGCAAAAACGCATTGCAAAATTATAGAAATTATGCAATATTTCATGAACTGTTAGTCTTTAAAGAATGTACTTGGTACCATTCGATTCAGCATACAAAAATACATTACAATCTGTTTTCATTTGGCACATAATATCCGCATTTTAATGAAATTTTTAAAAGTTTATTCTCCTTTTTACTACCACCCTTAGGGTTAGAGTTTTAAAAAATCCTTTTTCAACGCTCGTCTATTCCCTAAGAAGTTTTTTTCTCCCAATTTGCATATTTCTAGGTTCAGTAGTTTGGGCTGTGCATTGATAATCTCTCAGTCAACACTTTCTTTTATATATATATAGATAACTGTTTGCGGCAATAGATTTCATCACATTATATTATAACGATGAAAAGAAGTCCATCGCGTTTAATCAAGAGTTTGAATTTATTCTGTTGCTATAGTAATTGATGTATTTTAAGAAATTATCAATTTAATATTAGAAATTTTGAGGTTTTGGCACCCAAAACATTGCCAAATTATAGAAAATATAAATTATGTCACGAACTATTAGACTTAGAAGAATGTACTTGGTACCATGCAATTCAGCATACAAAAATACATTAAAATGTTACTTTTTGACACATAACTATACTATTCGATTTTTAAGGAATTTTTTTATAGTTTGTTCCCCTTTTTACCCCCCCCCCCCCCCTTAAGGGTAGAGTTTCAGTCAGGATTTTCTTTTATATATATACAGTAGCGCTCAAAAGTATTTTGACAACAAGAAATTCTTTATTATTACGCATTACATAATGCTAAATAAAAAACGTTTTAGTTTATCGTTAAGTATGATGTGATTGCAGGTAATAAGTAAATAACAAGTCTAAACTTGTTTGTCACAGTAGGCGCTGAATCACAAACATGTCATATCTTGTGCTCAAAAGTATTTTGACAAGTCATTTTGTTTCGAGTTTTCCAAAGTGTCGGTTGTAGTATTATTTGATTTGTGTTTATATCAGTTTATTGTGATTCTCTTAACATGCCGAAGGTCAAAGAATATTCCAATGACTTTAAAAAAGCTGTTATAACCGCTCTAAAACAAGGAAAAACACAAGCATAAATTGCACGTAATTTTAACGTGTCTCAGCAGCTTGTTAGTATATGGAATAAAGTGTTCAATAAACGAGGGACTATCAAAAACAAGTCCCGAAGTGGTCGTCCGAAAAAAACAACTCCTACTGTTGATCGCATAATAAAAAGACTATCAGCTAGTGATGTTCATAAGTCGGCAGTAGCAATAAAAAATGAGCTGAAAGAAAATTACGACACGGATATTCATGTTTCAACCGTCAAACGTCGTCTAATATCTTATGGATTACACGGCCGTCGACCCACAAAGAAGCCTCTTATATCTACAAAAAACAAGAAGGTACGAATTGCGTTTGCAAAATGGCACAAATTGTGGACGAGTTCTGAATGGTCTCGTATTTTGTGGAGCGACGAAAGCAAATTTAATTTAGTGTCATCTGATGGGATTAAGTACATTCGACGTCCTGTTAACAAAAAATATAATATCCGATACCAAGTGCCCACCATCAAACATGGAGGTGGCAGTGTTATGGTTTGGGGCTGTTTTTCACGCCATGGAGTAGTACCGCTAGTTCGCATTGAAGGGAATATGGATCGATTTATGTATGAGAACATATTAAAGACGCAAATGCTGCCCTATGGTAGAGAGAACATGCCACCTGAGTGGTACTTTCAACACGATAATGATCCAAAACACAAGTCCAAGCACATAACTGAATTTTTGAAAAGTAAAAAATTTAAAGTTCTCGAATGGCCATGTCAAAGTGCTGATCTAAATCCCATAGAGCATCTGTGGGAGGAGTTAGATCGCAGAATAAGATGTAAAAATTATTCGAATAAAGAGGCTTTATTTCAAGCTCTTAAGAAGGAGTGGGAAAAAATTCCTTTGGATCGAATACAGAAGTTAGTTGACTCGATGCCGGCTCGTTGTGAGGCTGTTATAAAGGCTAATGGATATGCTACTAAATATTGATTCATTTAAAAATAAAAATGATGTTTAAGTGTTAAAAATTTTCATTTAATTACAGTGTCAAAATACTTTTGATCAATCATGTTCTTTATTTTTAGTTTGATTTTGTAATTTTGCTATCAAACCACAATTTCTTTTACAAAAATATGTAGACAAATCAAGTTTCTTCCAATAAAAAATAGTTGTATATTTGTGTCTTTTATTTGTATTAAATTAGCCCAATTATTGTCCTTGTCAAAATACTTTTGAGCGCTACTGTATATATATATAATATATATATAGATAGATAGATAGATAGATAGATAAACTCTTTGTGGGAATAGATTTCATCGCACTATATTACAATGATGAAAAGAAGTCCTTTGCATTTTATCGACAATTTGAATTTATTCTGTTGCTATAGTAGTGGATGTATTTTTAGAAATTATTACTTGTAATGTTAGAAATTTCAAGGTTTTGGCACCAAATTATAGAAAATGTGAAATATCTCACGAACTATTGGACTAAAGAATGTACTTGGTACCATTCGATTCAGCATACAGAAACAGGGTCGTACTGGCATAACAGAGAGGGCAGTGGCAAAATGGATAAAAAAAGGGCGCCAACTATTTAATAAGTGGGCGCCAATTGCTTATATATTACATTAGTACATTATATATATATACACGCACATCAGACAAATTATGTATGAAAAATTACCATTAAAATTAATTGCTATAGCAAAAACTTTATTATTCCTAAAATATTTATGATATCCAAATTAGTATTATCTACCCTATATATATAAAATCCTAATGAAACGAATTTGTGAAACGATTTTATGAAACGAATTTATGAAACGATTTTGTGAAACGACTGATTAAACGACTGATTATGTTTCAGGGCTATTTTTAATAAAATATTAAACGCTTGATGGTGAAATTAATACCAATTGTCCATAAAAATCCGCGGATGTCAAAACTGGTAATAGAATTTTGAAATTGGAATTAGTTTTCGAGATATTAATTTTTTTCTAATTTTAATGACATTTCTGTAATCATGGCAACTAATTACTCAGTTTTTTTGTGACAAAAAAGGGAAAAAAATTGAAAAGGATCCTGATAGGGATTATTGATTTCTTTTTATTCGTCATTTTCAAATTGAAATTGAATTTATCTTTTATTTCAATTGATAATGAAGACAAGATTGTGATTAAATTATGTTTTCAGGAAAATTTGAAAAAAAAATCACATTTCTATCGTCAGGATTCAGTCGTCTGTCAGCATTTAATTTAATTTATAAACTGAAAATATTTTAAATAAGTTCGTCCAAATGACGTCATTTATGTAAACGCAAAAGAAAGGGGGGAAAGGAAATTATTATTAAAAGGTATATGTATATACTAATTTTCTAATAATTATTTATCAAACAAAATAAATTAAATATTTTGTGCATGCATGCCTGCATTTATTCGGCATCAATTGATGAGATATTTAAACAAATTTGCTATCCGCGTTAATTTTACACCATGTTATGTCACTTGAATATTATCCATAAGAAAATCGGGTACTGTTCCAGTATAGGATCATTGGCGGAAAAGGAAATTTGGCAACATACTTTCTGTCAACCTATTCACTTTGTCATTTCGTATACAGAAGCATTTTTTCAATATTTATACAATTTGTTTAGCGTAAAATGTCATTTATCCTATTCTATATATAATCAGAAGTAATTTGTATAGAAATAATAATAATAATATACGTATAATTAAAATACGCATATAAACAAAAAAATCGTCAAATTTGTTTCCATGGCTGTTTATGTCATTTGGCACCAAATCTCACTTTCTGATGCCCGAATTGCGCCAAGCTTTTTAAAAAAGCGTCAAGACCCCTATAATAGAAAAGCACCAAAAGTTCATTGGGTTTGTTTTCATAACTTTTGGCAATAAATCTATGTATCTTAACGAATCTATCCCTTTTTGAAGCTCGAATTACGCCAAACCTAAAAGCAAAGGATCCTATACTGGAAAAGTACCCGATTTTCTTATGCACAATATTCAAGTGACATAACATGGTGTAAAATTATCGCGGATAGCAAATTTGTTTAAATATCTCATCAATTGATGCCGAATAAATGCAGGCATGCATGCACAAAATATTTAATTATTTTTGTATGATAAATAATTATTAGAAAATTTGTATATACATATTAATTAAAATAAATAATTTACATATTTAAAATAACATGAAAATATGCATGATGGTGCACTAAAATAGAGATAAAATTAAAACCTGTTACTGAAAATGTCTATAACATAGTACTTTTCAATACCGTGGTTCTTAATGTTATTCACAAGCAGATGGAATTTTTCTCATCTTTAAACGCAAAGGAAGAATAGAATACAGATCATTGTTATAAAAGTCCGAGAGGTAGCCACAATTTAAACCTAACCATTTTATACAAGCTGGTTTTCAAGGTGTAATTGATTTTACTTATCAATCCCGAAAATAGTCGTCAGTTGTCGCAACAGTTGTGTATGAGGCCATGATAATAAAAAAAATGCCCCATTAAAACGTTAAAAGCATGGCAACCCAATTACAGATTTACCAATATTTTTAAAACAAAGCACGCTGTCATGTTTTTAGAGGCCTTGAACTCTGAGCGGGGGTTGGCGAGCGTAGCTCGCAGGTGGTAGGCCCCCTAGTATTCTATAAAAATGTGATATGAACAAAAATAAAGCAAACACATTTATAATTGACAGCAGTAAGAAAATGATACCGTTTTAGTGAAAAATTTGTGAAAATGATATTTTGAACACACACATAACATTTAATAAATAACAGGGTAGATAAATAAATGACTTTTTGAGCACAAAATATAAATTGTAATTTATAAATTAAAATTATATTTATAATTTATAAATCACGGATATATACAACAAGCAACAAAGAAATTTCGATTCTAAAGCATTCCATGAAAAACATTTCACTTAAAAAATTCTGATGTGATCCAGTGTGAACCAGTGAAACCAGTGTTGATCATTAAGAGAATTTTTTTTAGCGCTGTTTTCTGTTGTGACTGTTTCTATTTTGAATTCACCTTATCTAGTGACTGCCAAATATTATTATTCGGAAATAGTAGTAATTTCTAAGTGAAAAAATTAGCTCACTATTTTTCAAAAAAAGTAGGAAGCACAAGCAAAATTATTCTAAAATTATTAAATAGCTTAGAACACTGAGTAAAATCAGACAAATGACACAGATTTCGGATTTCGCATCAAGGAGCTCTTTATTTATACCAGCTACCAACGGCTACCGGCTGTAAATTGGAAACAAATGCATTTCCATTTTCTGTGGACAATAGATGACTGATATCGGTACTCTCTATTCTCATTGATATACTGTATTCCGGCTTTCTTTCAAATGAACAAACTTGTGATCTTGTGAATATTGTGCCCGCCCAAGAGTGAAGTTGTTCTGTTTCTCAAAGATCTTTTCTTTTGTACTGTGATTGTGTGTACGCAGAAGGGGACAGGAGAGAACCACGTACCCTCCTTTAAATCTTTGTTTTTTTTTTTTGTTTTTTTTTTTAGAATTAAGAAATATATAATTTTTTTCCCCTAAATATTATTGAACTCATTACTGCATTGCATGATTCAATTTTATTGTATGGTAGTTTTTTTTAAAGGTTTTTATTAAATTTTATTGCAACTGATGACTGTTTTACGCTGCCGAGATTATCAATTATTTTTATTGTCCCTCAGAAACTTTGTAATCGAACTGTTTTTGCAGTTTTTAGTAAAAGCGGAACAATTTTCAAAAATGCTGCCAAAAGGTGGCGTTTTGAGCCGGATTTCCGGGCGCGACGATGGGGGAAAGAAACAAGTTGGAAACTGTACGTCCAACATGAGAAATGAGGTGCGTTCGTACTATAACCAGTTTTATAAATATTCATATTTTAATGATCTTTATTTCATTGGAATGAATTCTATCGTCTGTTATTACGGTTTGCTATATTTCCGTAATAAAATAAGCATCTCGGTTGCTTGACAATTCATCCTCGTAAGCTCCTATAACAAGAAAGGACCGATTTAAAAGAAAAATCAAATTATTAATAAAAAAATTTATTAATATCTTTTTAAGTTTTGATTCGATTTTCATAAAATTTGAAATGACTCGCCAAAATTCTACAAAGATAATATATATTAAATTTCAAACCGTTCGGTTGGGTAGATTTTGCGTTTCTATATGCGGACAGACGGACGGACGAACTAAATGACAGCAATAGGTCCTACGTATCTTATATTATAATACGGGAAAATCTTGTATGTGGTTAGGCAAATTTTATTTTTAAAACGGCTCTAACGATTTTGACGAAATTTTGTTTATACTCTGTCATAATAATATCTGTCATGTGGACTAAATGCGATATTATAAAAAAAAAAAAAAAAAAAAAATTAAACATGTTGTACAGCTTGAAAATGTTAAAATATGCGAATATTTCCATACTCGGGTTTTTATCATGATTCAATACGTTCCTCAAACTCAGATATTTACTATTTTCTATTACTCATATTAATACTGGCTTTGTATTATTCTCAAACATTTGAGAAAACCGTTAAACTTCAGATATGACGTCGGATTAATTTTCTTTTTAATTCTCTAATGACGTGATATTAATCTGCTGTCTGTACATACACATACTCATACTTCTTGTATTATTGAGAAATCTTTGAAAATTTCCATTTTATTACCCATATGACGTCATAATCTTTTTTTTTTCCCTATTGGTGAAACTTTTTATTTCATTTTCATTTTTCACATGGAAATTTTTCTATAGAAAATTAATTATTGTAGAAAGAATTTTATTGTGGATTTTTAATTGTCAGCAACTGCTGTAACGGAAAATGTTTAAATTTAATAGGAAAAGGCTGTTAGAATTTTGGTTTTTTATCTCTGTTTATTAAAATAATACGATTTTTTCAAATTTTAATATTTTGAGCTTCATAGCAGATATTCAGTTATGTATACACAAAGTTTCAACTCTGTAAATTATATAGGTTCTGAGAACGGCTCTGTGATGGACAGACAACGTAGCAGGAGTAATAGGGTTTCGTGAGATGAACGAAACCCTAATAAAAATGAAAGTCAAAGAAAACAAAAATAGTTAACTGCCAGATGAACAGGAAAAAAATACGTATAGTAGTTTTTTAGTATACACCTTTTTTTTTCTTTTTTTTTTTTCTTTTTTTTTTTACCGCATGCGCCTTGTGCATATAGGCATTCTTTCTTACACGAAATCTTAAAAAAAAAAAAAGATCAAATTTATTTGCAAAGTTATTTTTTCTTTTTACTTGATCTGAAAATTTGAAGATATGTAATATGTTGCTATGTATTAATGACAATTATCTTATAATTTCATTAAACATAAGTAAAACAATTAAGAATAACCGAGTTAGGAAGAATTTTGTGTAATGAATGACTCGTGTAATTACACAAAGCATTACTATTCCAAAATTTTCTTTAACTGATATTTTCACTGACGAAATTTAAATTGAAACTAGTTATATTTTGCATCTTGGAATAAAATAAAAGTATTTTTTTCTCATCTTGCAATATGCAAAGAACACAGTTAAACGAAAAGTTGTTTTTAACAATTTTTGCTTGATAGACGCCCATACGCCAAAACCGAGTGTATATTAATTAGTATATCATGAAAAATTCTTTCACATCCGATTTCTATTTTGTCCTGAAGAAAGCATAGATCACTTCAGAATACGGTACAATTACAATCAATAAAAAGTTTCGCATATGGTATCACTAAAGAAACCACTCATAGGAAACTAACGAACCTATATAAAAGTAACTTGAAACCGCTCCGAAATAGTAATTTGTCTTCTTAGAAACGCCTAAGTACTGAAAAATTGAACACAAACACATCTGGTCTTCTCATTACTTCTTATTTCCACCAGTTCTTTTTGTGAAACGACCTGTAGAATTTTCCGTGATTTATCAGTTATCTATTTATTTTAATTACATGACACATGAGTATTTTCAACTTGTAAACCACAAGCTGTTTAAAATGCTGAAACAGATTCCGTTTACAAAGAGTTTTTAGATATTCGCAATTTCGGATGCTAAGAAATTATCTACTTTTCAAATTTTCTTTCAAAGGTAAAATTTACACCAAATTTAGATAGCAAAATCTTGTAAAAAATTAGAGTCTTGGTATTATAACTTGCATTATCATTAAGGAATTTTGGAATACCCAGCTCATTTGAATTAAGACGTCAATTTATGTGTGCAATTTGTGTAATTTGTGTGAAGGGGTGGGGGAGGGAGTTGCTAATTTTGACGCCAAAACATACCTATAGCCGTTGGTGTGAGGTTATCTCAAAATAGGTTGGGTCGTCTGCGCCTCTATGCCTTAATGAGATTATTATTAAATATAAATTACCACGCTAAAAACATGTAAAAAGAATGAAAAGAAAAGAAAGAACAAAGAAAAAAAAACATGTATGTATGTTGTTTCTTTTACGCCGAAGAAGGAATATTAAGTTTAGATGTCTTTTATTTTATAATCTCTAAAGAGAGAAAAAAAAAAAGTGGGGTGCGGGCAATGTGTGGAGTTGGGCGGCTGACCATGGCTATAAGGATTAAGGGCAGAAAAGAAACAACAGAAAGGGGTAAAAAAAAGTAACAACAACAGATTATTACTAATACTTTCTTTAGGAACCACCACATAATTTAGAGAATTAAAACTCGGGCTTAGGGTGCCGTGTATCAAAGTTACCACTGCATTTAAGAATAATAAAAATGAAAATAAGTTTTTCCTAAAATGGTACGCCATCCTTTTTCGTCATTGAGACATGCAAAAAAGGTAGAGTATCAAAAATCCGCACATCCGCGGGATGCCAAATTTCAAAAGACACAAAATACAAGAAATACTTAAGATTAGTTTCTTTACAAGTTATTGTTTATAATAGGAGCTTTAAAAACATGGCTCGGGGCTGAGCCATGACTATCAAAGCCACTGCTAACAATGGGACCAATTAAAATGAAAATCTGTTTTTCTTAAACTGTCATTCCATATTCTACCCTCTTTCGGCATTTGCACATTTACTTTGGTATTTGATACATCAATATCTACTGTGCAAAGTACCACTTAAACGCTGAAAACAGCTTCCGTTTACAAAAAAGTTTTTAGGGCGCTAAATGTTTTGCAGAAAAAATACTAAAAATATGATTAATACTTAATATTAATTTCTTTGGATTTCGAAAAATCTTATTCGTAGAAGTGCTGAAAAAAATCTGGACCAGGGCGCCATTATTATCATTTATCAAAGCAGAAATATAAAAATACAAGGCAACCTCCTAGGGCGCTAATATTTGGTAGAAAATATGCTAAATATGTGATTAATACTTAATTATTAGTTTCTTTGGAAAATAATATTCATTGAGGTGTTGAACTAAAATCTAGACCAGGGCGCCATTATTATCAAAACAGAAATACAAAAATACCAGGCAGCATCCCAAGGCGCTAATATCTGGTAGAATATATACTAAATATGTGATTAATACTTAATATTAGTTTATTTGGAAATTATTATTCATACAGGTGTTGAAAAAAATCTAGACCTGGGTGCCATTATTATCAAAGCAAAAATACAAAAATATCGGGTAGCCAACCAGGGCGCTAAATATCTGGCAGAAAATATGCTAAATACGTGATTAATCCTTAATATTAGTTTCTTTGAAAATTATTATTCGTAGAGGTGTTAAACAAAAATGTAGACCAGGGCGCCATTATTATCAAAGCAGAAATACAAAAATACCGGGCAGCATCCCAAGGCGCTAATATCTGTTAGAAAATATGCTAAATATGTAATTAATACTTAATATTAGTTTCTTTTTTGGAAGATATTATTTGTAGAGGCGTTGGAAAAAAAACCTGATTCATGGCGTCATTACTATCAAAACGGAAATACAAAAATATCGGGCAGCCATCCAGGGCGCTAAATATTTGGCAGAAAATATGCTAAAAACGTGATTAATACTTAATATTAGTTTATTTGGAAATTATTATTTTTAGAGGTGTTGAAAACAATGTACACCAGGGTGCCATTATTATCAAAGCAAAAATACAAAAATACCGGGCTGCTACCGTGGGTGTTAAATATTTGGCAGAAAATATGCTAAATATGTGATTAATACTTAGTATTAGTTTCTTTTTTGGAAGATATTATTTGTAGAGGTGATGTAAAAAGAAACTGAGCCAGGGCGTCATTACTATCAAAACAGAAATACAAAAATATAGGGCAGCCATCGAGGGCGCTAAATATTTGGCAGAAAATAGGCTAAAAACATGATTAATGCTTAATATTTATTTCTTTGGAAATTATTATTTGTAGAGTTGTGGAAAATTACTATCAAAGCAGAAATACCAAAGTACCGGGCAGCTACCCAGGGCGCTAAATATTTGGGCAGAAAATATGCTAACTAAGTGATTAATATTTGATATTGGTGTCTTTGGAAATTATTATTCTTAGAAGTGCTGAAAAAAAATCTGAACCAGGGCATCATTACTATTAAAGTAGATTTACTAAAGTACTGGGCATCTACCCAGGGTGCTAAATATTTGGCAGAAAATATGCTAAATATGTGATTGATACTTAATATTAGTTTCTTTGGAAAATATTCGTAGAAGTGAGTGCTTTAAAAACATCTGGACCAAAGTATCACTATTATCAAAGTCTCTGTCAATGAGTTTAATTAAAACGAAAATCTGTTTTTCTTAAACTGTCTTAACACCATTTTTCATTGTTTATATTGCCACAAGAGGCAGAAATATGAAAATACCTATACTGGGCAATACCACGGGCGCCAATTACTAAAAAGCAGAAAACATGCTAAATAACTGAATACATAATATTAGTTTCCTTAGAATTTATTATTCTTACAGACGCTAAAACAGATATCTGGTATAGTTGTATCATGTATGCCAGTAGCATATTTGATTGTTGATAACTTACATTATCTCGAAATTGAGTTATCTGATTGTCAATAAAAAAAAAACATAAAAATATACTGTTTTAATTGTCAAATGAAAATATCTGAAATTATTTTATGCCGTTCAAAATGCATAACTGTAAAGTGCTACTAAAAAAGAAGAAAAAATCGACGGAGGGTGCAACGGGCATCTGCCGCATTGCCCGGTGGGCCAGTACGACCCTGTACAGAAATACATAAAAATATGTAATCATTTGACACATAATTATAATATCCAATGTTCAATGAAAATTTAAAAAGTTTGTTTCCTTTTTTACCCCCTCTAGGGTTTGAGTTTTAGAAAATCCTTTCTTAGTACTCGTCTACATTCTAAGAAGTTTTTTTTTCTCAATTTGAATATTTCTAGGCTCAGTAGTTTGGGTTGTGCATTGATGATCTCTCAGTCAAGACTTTCTTTTATATGTATAAATTATGTAATAAAAAATTAGCCCTCTGAAGAAAATAGTTGTGAATCCCAAATTATCTTACAGTATTGCACATATGACACATGTGATCTTCTTGCTCAAATAAAGAGGGATGTTTTTAAAAAGTGTAAAAATATTTCTGTTTAATGTATGAAAATGTAACAAAATAGCAAAAATTTATTAATATGTGAAGATGTATTCCAATTTAGTAAAACAAATAACGATTTTCACATTTGACCATAGACAACTGCATATTAAAAGCATTTTGAAATTATTTATTTAATTTTAGTTTAAAATATCAGTTATTTACCTATATGCAAATTGATATAATGTACAACATTCAGTATATAATTATAATATTATATACTTTAGTCTCCTTATTGTATAATGTTTTATAAGGCAATTCTGTGCAGTACTAGCACAACTGATGAAGATTTTCTACTTTGTACTTTTTTTCTAAACTTTAAAAACTTTTTATTTTCCATAAGGTTCTCTTAGATGCAGCGCTAAATTTTCAAAGGGAAATAAGATATTCTTTTTTGATAATAATCTAAGCTGATAGGCATTTCAGTATCAATATTATGTATATATGTCTACAATTTATCAGTTATATAAAAATAATTGAATTGTTTCATAATTATCTTAATATTTCAGGCAGAAAGAAAAGATTTGTACATATGTCTATAACAGTTTTTTGTATGGTTCTCATAATGAAGAAAGTGAAATTAGTCAACCTAGTCAGTGCATATCATGGTTACTAGAAACAATAGGATGGATTCGAGTCCTTGATGATACCAAGTCCAAATATCAGTTACTTTCTACCAACGAAGTAAGTTACATATCCCAGTTTTCACATAACATAATTAAAGTATTTTGTATAATGAATTAAGTTATAAATGTTACAGAGGCATAAGATATTTTCTGTGTTTATTTTTCTATTCTTAACTCTCTTATGCATGGCAACCACATATGAGATTGTAATAAAAAACAACTACCTTCAAACCATGCTTATGTATTTTATTTCTCTGTCAAATATATCTACCCTATATATATAAAATCCTAATGAAACGAATTTGTGAAACGATTTTATGAAACGAATTTATGAAACGATTTTATGAAACGACTGATTATGTTTCAGGGCTATTTTTAATAAAATATTAAACGCTTGATGGTGAAATTAATACCAATTGTCCATAAAAATCCGCGGATGTCAAAACTGGTAATACAATTTTTAAATTGGAATTAGTTTTCGAGATATTAATTTTTTTCTAATTTTAATGACATTTCTGTAATGATGGCAACTAATTACTCAGTTTTTTTGTGACAAAAAAAGGGAAAAAAATTGAAAAGGATCCCGATAGGGATTATTGATTTATTTTTATTCGTCATTTTCAAATTGAAATTGAATTTATCTTTTATTTCAATCGATAATAAGACAAGATTGTGATTAAATTATGTTTTTCAGGAAAATTTGAAAAAAAAAATCACATTTCTATCGTCAGGATTCAATCGTCTGTCAGCATTTAATTTAATTTATAAACTGGAAATATTTTGAATAAATTCGTCCAAATGACGTCATTTATGTAAACGCAAAAGAAAGGGGGGGGGGAAGGAATTAATAGTAATTATTATTTATTGATATCATTTTGTTATTTTTTTGTAAAATTTAATTAAACGAATTTATAAAATCACTAATAAATATATTTGAAACGAATATATAAAATAATTGCCCAACTGAACGGAAGGAGAATAAAATATCCTGCTTGGTTTTCTATCCTGCTTGGTTTTTTCCGCCAAGCTTTTAAAAAAGCGTCAAGACTCCTATAATAGAAAAGCACCAAAAGTTTATTGGGTTTGTTTCATAACTTTTGGCAACAAATCTATGTATATTAACGAATCTACCCCTTTTTGAAGCTCGAATTACGCAGAAAAGCAAAGGATCCTATACTGGAAAAGTGCCCGAATTTCTTATGGACAAGATTCAAGTGGCATAACATGGTGTAAAATTATCGCGGATAGCAAATTTGTTTAAATATCTCATCAATTGATGCCGAATGATGCCAATAAATGCAGGCATGCATGTACAAAATATTTAATTAATTTTGTATGATAAATAATTATTAGAAAATTCGTATATACATATTAATTAAAATAAATAATTTACATATTTAAAAATACATGAAAATATGCATGATAAAATATCTAAAATAACAAATCTATGTATATTAATGAATCTACCCCTTTTTGAAGCTCGAATTATGCAGAAAAGCAAAGAATCCTATACTGGAAAAGTACCCGAATTTCTTATGGACAAGATTCAAGTGACATAACATGGTGTAAAATTATCGCGGATAGCAAATTTGTTTAAATATCTCATCAATTGATGCCGAATAAATGCAGGCATGCATGTACAAAATATTTAATTAATTTTGTATGATAAATAATTATTAGAAAATTCGTATATACATAGTAATTAAAATAAATAATTTACATATTTAAAATAACATGAAAATATGCATGATGGTGCACTAAAATAGAGAGAAAATTAAAACCTGTTACTGAAAATGTCTATAACATAGTACTTTTCAATATCGTGGTTCTTAATGTTATTCACAAGCAGATGGAATTTTTCTCATCCTTAAACGCACAGGAAGAATAGAATACAGATTGTTGTTATAAAAGTCCGAGAGGTAGCCACAATTTAAACCTACCCATTTTATACAAGCTGGTTTTCAAGCTGTAATTGATTTTACTTATCAATCCCGAAAACAATCGTCAGTTGTCGCAAAAGCTGTGCATGAGGCCATGATAATCAAAAAATGCCCCATTAAAACGTTAAAACATGGCAACCCAATTACAGATTTACCAATATTTTTAAAATAAAGCACGCTGTCATGTTTTTAGAGGCCTCGAAGTCTGGGCGGGGGTTGGCGAGCGTAGCTCGCAGGGGGTAGGCCCCCTAGTACTTTATATAAAGTTCAATAATACTTGTGAAATACAGCAATAGATAGCAAAGTCATTTCCTTTCCAAATACTAGGAAGTTCTGCCTCCTATAAGCTACGCTTGCCAACACCTGTTCAAACACCACAGGCTCTAAAAACAGACTAATTTGCTATGTTTAAAAAATATATTGGAAGATTGAATTATAACTAGTATTAAAAAATGCTCTGAAGAGCACCAAAAGAAGGTTATTATGTTTAAGTATGAAAAAGGGTTGGACAAGTGCTTCTAATTGAGCATGAGAAAGGAAAGGGGTTCCTTCTTGGCTGAAGCTCACTGTCAATGCCAACTTTTGAAAAAATCATAATCGCGCTTTTTCATATAAAAGAAATTTGCGGGACTGTAGTAAAACTTTCCAACTTGCTTTATATGTCAACTGCACTGTTCTACTGTTGTACTGGGCGTGCGTCTGCAATGCAACTTTGTACATTGCACTGTGTACCATTATCGCTCTACAGACTATACTACACTGTACACTCCCATTATACTTTTGAGCCTCAGTGCACGTCCGCACTGTTCTTTTGTACTGCTGTATTAAAGGTATATGCGCCTAATGTTCGTTTATAACTTACATATGCATTGCTGTACTGCATATTGCATTGTGGAGCCATAGCCACTTGCATATAATTTCAATCAATGAATGCATTATACTGTAATGCGTGCATATGTGAAAGTGTTCCTGTTCAGAATGCTGCAACACTCTGCACTGCAATACAAATCAATTTTCTGCGCAGTTCTACGCTGCAGGCATGCTTGGTAGCACTGCATGAGTGTGATACGCTGCAGGAACTAAGGTTTTTGGTACACTATGTCGCCTTACATTAATGTCTAATCAAGCTGCGTCTTTACTGGCTACGTCTTTAAACTATACAATTTTATCGTAACTGTGAGTGATTTCATTTATATGGAAAAAGCGCGAATATGATTTTTTCAAAAGTTGGTATTGACAGTGAGCTGCAGCCAAGAAGGAACCCCTTTCCTTTCTCATGCTCAATTAGAAGCACTTGTCCAACCCTTTTTCATACTTAAACATATTAACCTTCTTTTGGTGCTCTTCAGAGCATTTTTTAATACTAGTCATTTAAATTTTTTGATAAAAACTAAAGTTTTTTTAATATCTTGAAAAGCAAAAAATTTTGCTATTGTCAAAATTTTATTGTTACATTGTTTTCACAACACTCGCCAAATCGTTGACTGTTCATCGCCAAAGTAGCATTTTTTCATGTCTACCTGATCTCTCAAATGTCAGGGGACCGTCACATCAATAATTAAATGGTGGTTTTCATCAATAATTAAATGGTGGTATAAAGAAACGGGATTCTATAATTGTCTCGGTCGTATCCATGGACTGTTTCTGCTGCACTGAAGTCGCCTGCTATAGGCTGAGTTGTTCTTTCAGTGGTATCTTTCCTTACTACTCTTCTTAGCCTTTCTTTAAATCGTTGAATGGGGCCGAATATTAGGTTCTGATAATTATAGTAACGATCACTTCAGTGATGATGCTATAAAAATTGAATTTGATTTTGCATCGTTATTTGGTGCATGAGACTGTTATTTTAGAAAGTTATGCCACGATATATATTTTTTTATGTATATATAACACAATGTATATAATTCATTGTTAGCTCACTGTATTCAAATTCGTACCAAAAGTTTAATGTACCAACACCACCAAACAATTTTTTCACTTTGTTTAAAGGGAGTTCCTGAAATCAAAATTGGGCCTTTACGGGTGCTAGCTGCAATAAATCGCTAAACAAAATAATGTTTTTGCCACCAAAACAGTAATCTCGCTTGTGTTTACAACATTCGCCATATCGTTAGCTGATCATCGCTAAAGTACATTCGAAACCATACTGCACTCATCGATAATTACTAAATCCAATGATTTCCATTGTTGTTAAATAATTTCAAATCGTCAGAATTAAGCTTAAATTATTCTGCTTCATTCGTATGTTGGACGGGTAATTTGAAAAACGTGTGAATTGTAATTCTTCCAATGCTGAAGGCAGCAATTCTCGTTGGTGCTAGTACTACAGCAGCATCATTAATGTGATTAGTCGTTAAACGAACTTTTTGACTGAGTAGTTAAATTAGAACGATTTTTGCTCTACCAGCAACTACGCGTACAATCAGATTTATGGGTGGAATAGACGGGTCTTTCTTTTGTTCTTCTATGTGCTTTATAATTAATTAGAATATTTTCCTTTGGTCAGAATTCATTTTTTTTGTTCAATTTATCTTCATTAATAACAATTTCCTGGTGAGTTTCAGTGTTATCAGAATCTGCGGCTATCATATCAACGTCTTCATTTGGTTCTTCGATATTTTAAAGCTGGTTGTGCAAATCACTTTCTTGTTGCAACTTTTCAGCCAAGTCTATTGCAGCTTGTAATCGTTGTTTTGTTTCGCGACATTCTTCCATCTCTGAAATTTTTTTCACGTTGTGCTCAAAGGATTAACGGTAGAGTTTAAATTCTCCTAATAGGTCTTCTTCGTTTTGTCAAGGCTTGAACAACAACAGCAAAGAATGATGATAGTACAACTCAATTCCAGCGTCTGTTTTCGTGTTATGATAAGGCGTTTTCAAAACAACTGGTTTCAAAAGTTTTCCGAACCAACTGAGGTTCTTTTTTAATTCGTAATATTCTACAGACTTTGGTTTATTTCGTTCGTATTAGTACCTAGTGGCCAATTCGTATAAACACATGTTTTCCAATTTGTTCGGGTAATAATCATCAATAAAATTACGACAGTAAATTTCAGTATATCGTTCATCCTCTTTTGCCAATAAAACCAAATCATAGTGACTTTCAGTTTTCTTCGTCGGTCTTTTTTCATGCTGGTATTTAAGTACAGTACACTCCCTCTAATCCGCACAGCTTGGGACCAAGGGTTGTGCGGATTATAGGATTTTGCGGATTATAGGTCATTTCTTTGTTTATGTTCTAATATTTGGAATTTATCTACAAATATAGTAATCACACTATAAATAATTAACAGGAATGATTATTTATACATAAAAAATTTATATTTAATATTAGAAATAGATTTAAATGTTATTAGAATTTATACTTTATATACAAATATAATACTCACACAGTATACCAAGTATATAAATAAGTGTAGTAATACAGAAATGAAAGAAAATATTTTATACAACATTATAAACACATTTAAATGATATATGTAATATGCAAAATTAATATAATTTACTAAACTTCTACTTATTTTTAAATTTGTCAAACATTGCAGTTATTGTGGTTTGCTTCAAAGATTTTTTTTTTAATGCTGCAATTTTATCTTGAAGCCTTCTTAGAGTCATGATTTCTTGATCAGAAACAACATCTTTAAATGTTCCTTTTTCTAAAAAACTGAGATATTTATCGCCATGAAAGAGTACTTCATCAAATGCTATTTTTTCTTCTTCAACCTTAATTTTTCACCGCAAGATTTTAAGTATCGAATTCCATGGCGCTGCTTAAATCGCGTGAGCCATCCAGAAGAAAAATTGCATGGCTCTTGTATCTTTAATTCTTCGTGGAGCATTTTTGCTTTTTCACACAGTAATGGTCCTGTTATAGGCACACCTTCATCTCTCCTTTGCTTAAACCATTCATAAATGATGGCATCAAAATTCACATCCTTAGCAGGACGCATAGTTTTCCTTTTGGCAATCCCTGTATTGCTGTCACTATTGGAGTAGAACTGCAGAATTTTTTGCTTGTTCTTACTAATATCATATACAGTTCTTGAACTAATACCAAACATGGAAGCTAAATATCTGACTGATGATCCACTCTCTAGCTGTTTTATAATATCTACCTTTTGTAGAAGAGTTAGCGTTACATGTTTACGCTTTGCGATCTTTTCACGATCTTTAATTCCCGACATTCTTTTTTTCTTAATTTAGAAGATCAAATAAAATCTAGATAATATTAAAAATATTACAAAATAACATTAAATGTAAATGTAATAACGTTACTCAAATTTAATTTGCTCTAACAACGATTAGCACGTGAGTACGCAGCCGAGATTTGTTGATATAACAACGATGTTACACCCGTTTCCATACAGATAACACTAATAATATGACTGACCATAAATTATATTATATTTGTCTATTCACTGCAGTGGCAGTTGCAATCGCTCGCAATTTATTGATAGGTTGCCCCTCAGCTACATGTCTTAACCCCATGCTTTGGGCATGAAGCGATTTGATTGGATGGGACGCTGCTCTGGTGTTCGTTATTTACGAACATGAAAGCCAACGAATGCATTCTGAATTCATGTCAGATTCGGCGACACCGAACAGAGCAGACGTGTTTTATCAGTGCTTGACCTTGATTTTTCTCTCCTTGGATCTTCGTTTCGACGTCTGTTCACAGCGGTCCAGCGGTCGCTCGTTAATCAATAACGTTTTTATCTGTTTTTTGTTTTTAAGAATGGCAACGTTTGATACATAGGCTCCCGTGTATCGAAAATAATGTTAGTATATTTGAATGGCACACAAAAAATTTCCTTCTATGCATGCAGAATTGCCTTTAAAAACAATCTTAGTAAATTTATCCATTCAGTAAACTTTTATTATGGTTGAAAAAAAAAAAAAAAAAAAAAAAAAAAAAGTTTGGAAAAAAGAAAACGTTATGAAAAAGTTTGTTTACATCTGAAATACATCGCGGATTATAGGCGTTCGCGGATTATAGGGTCGCGGATTAGCGGGAGTGGACTATATTGCACAGCATCCCATAAATAGAAACATTTATGGCCAAGAATTTTGTCTACGGTTTCGTAACTTCCAGTTTTTCGACTAATCAAGTTTTATCTGGCAAAAGCGTGTAATCTGGCACCGAGACTTTTGTTTTCGTTAATGGTCTTCCAAATCTTTTCCTTACGATTTTTTTCCGGTTGGGTTATATAACGCGTAATGTAACGATTTAACACCAAACTGGATGTCAATATTGGCGGCTCACATGAACAAAATCGCGGGATTATAATCATTGATTCAAATTTGTTTTTCTGATCGTTTCAAACCACATAACTTTGTAACATGGTATCCACCTTTTCGAGATAAAATGCAGTCTTTAACAGAATTTAAAATTCAATGTTTCACCAAACCATACATGAAAATTATGTGTAATAATATGCAGCCTGATTATGGCACATTATTCATGACTGTTTAGATGATAATAATGATAGATTTTCTAATATTCCGTAATCGAGTCTACAGACAATGTTAGCGAGAAACAAAAAAATGAGGTACTTTTCGGCTAGCTGGGAGTCAGTGAAATATATATGTATGTATGTATATATATGTGTGTGTGTGTATATGTAAGGAATTTTCCGGGGACGACTTGGGAGAAATAAGTTGGTGACACATAAATAAGTTTGACTCGGGACCTCTCTTGCGAATCTAACTCGTTTATTGAAGCATTCCTTCTTACAGTCATATTCGCGCGTCCAATCGGAGGTCCCGCGAGCCATTTACGTTGTTTTGAGATCTACATGGCCGAGGGTTTGGCTGACCGCTCAAATGTGCCAAAATTCCGTCTTCTTCGCCCTTGCATGTGGTTTTAATCAGAATTTAGGATATTTTCCAGCAGAGGGAGAAAGAGTCAAATTGGGAGGATCATTTATTTTAATTGGTCAATTAGCTTTTGACTGATATCTGGGGTCTTATGCCGACACCAAGGCTTGGCCGTGCCTGGGAGCCGCACCCCACAGATTGCTGCAAGAAATGCAAACTCATCACTTTTAAAACTTAAAGAGATGTCGAAATTGATAGATGAAAGTAATATTTGTGAGGCTGAGAAACAAAGATCACAGGGGCAGATTAGATTTAAGCATTAGATTTATAAGTTAGAATAAATGTTTTGGGATTTTAAATTTTAATTTTGCATTTTAAAAAGGGTTTATTTATATCCTTTCACATCCCCCCCCCCCCCCTTCCAAGATGAGATCCACCAGATTTGCCTGCAAAACTGGGGGAGCTCACCCGGAAGACCGAGAATGCCAAAGTGAGTTAAAAAGAAGTGTTTAATTGAGTATAAGGCTTCAAAATAAGTTAACGTTAAAGTTAAATTCACAACTAAGATTGGTAAAAAGTGAGGGCGGAATTTTGCTGCTGGAAAAATATTAAAAGTTCACATTTTGACGCGTAAAAATTAAGGAAAAATGAAAGATTTTATGTTTTTATGCTAAAAATTTCTAAGTTTGGTGTATGGCTCTCGGGACAATCTGACCGAACTTTACATTAAAAACTTGAAAAATATAATATTTATACCACAAAACATATGGAATATATGAAAACAATAATATACTAGTGTAATACTAACACAAGGAATATATGAAAAAAAATATATACAATAACAAAATAATATTGTTTTAAAGTTTTGTGGTCATAATTGTGTGGCTTTAAAGTCTCGGGACATTTTTGTGCTATTTTTGTTCAAGTCCTTACAGCACAAATTTTCCAAATTTTATATAAAATTATATTTCTGTACAAAATTATAATTCTGTAAACATATACTATTAATACGAAAAATAAGAAATTATTCTAATATCTGAAATAATTGAAAAATATGTTTTTGATATGCAACATGTTCACATTAGACAAATACTTGAAAATATTAAATTATGAAAAAGAAACTTGGAATTATTTGTTCACATTTTTTCAAAACGTGAAAATATTGCAAAATAAAATTGCAGCAATATAAAATTGTTAAAATTAAAAGATTATGTAAATATTTAAAAATAATGAAATATACTGTAAAATGGACAAAACAGGTGTGGACATAACAAGTGTAAGATATAGAGTTTATTTACAGGGACTACTGGTTAGGTAAGTAGTTTTATTTGTATCCTAAACCTTTGGAGGTTTTAGCAGATCCTAAACCTCGGGGAGGTTTTAGCAAAAATTAAAAAAAAAAAAGAAAATTGAGCATGATATTTTTATTTTGGGTGAAGATGTAGATGCATTTTAATTGTAAGCAATGGAATTTACTGTTTTGCAGACTGAGGTGTATTTGTTTTCCCCAGTGGCGTCAATAAATCCGAGCAGCACTATAATGAATTACAACTACATCTCACTGCTAGCTCCAAGAAAAAAATAAATAAATAAATTCCTGCTCTAGACAAGTATAAATCACAGAACATTTTTCCTTTAAAATTGAGGCCAGAACGCTCCGAATTTTCCTTGCTAGATTTTACGCAAATAGCAAAAACTTTTTTATTTTTAAGGGTTTTACTACTGGCAAAGGAAAAATTAATTAATAAAACAAAAAATAATAAACCTGGTATGAAAAGAAAAGGACAGCGTTTTAGAAGTGCATGGCAACCTGGTGACAATTCTGTTTACTAATGGATCTATTCTTACAAAAATATCAGCAGTCGCCACATTTGCACATGTACATAACTGAATCCTCTTTGATTGCACAGGGATGTTTTTGGTTGGAGTTTAACCAACTCAAAAACTTAAAAAAAATTGTGGGCTTAAAGATTTAATGGAATGGAACCATGGTCATCTTTAAAAATTGAATGGGTGGATTTAGACACTATTGGACTTACCACGGTAAAAGTGGATTCACCAAGGTCATGCCTAAACCGATTGGTTAATAAATTAAATTTATTTTGAATATTTAAAATGGTAAGGACGGGGCCTTCCAAATTTTTCTTTAAAAACTGGTTGGGGTTTAACGAACACATGGGGGTCGTTTAGAGAATGATGGGGTGTGACATTTTAATTAAAAAAGTGATAGAGATAATAAAGTTGCACAAGAGGAAATGGCAAAAATAATAATATAACATCTAAAAATATGGAATAAATGTACAGAAAAACACAACATTAATACTTACTTACATGATATATAAATTTGCAATTTGATTTGTATGGTTACCAGTTGTGTAAAAATATATTTTCATATGAAAAGAAACTAACTATAATAATGAATAAGTAAAATAGGCAATAATTAAACACACACAAAATCTAGAAATAATACTAAAAATATATTTACAACTTAAAAAAAAATTCACCTGGAAAAATTGGGTAAAAACTTGATAAAAAATACTTAGTGAATAAAATGATAAAACACTGATCGATCACTGCGTAAGTGTATCATTTCATAGCTTTATAGCTATTTTCTGTTCTGTTTCACTTTTATATGGAAAAAGTTGTAAAAATAAACAAAAATGTTGTATGTTTAAGTCTTCTTACTGGAAAGCATTCATAAAAGTAACTAGTTCAACCCATTTATTTATAATACCATAAACATTAAATTCAACTGCATTTACTTTTTTGGTGATCGCACGTATGCTTCACCTCATGAAAAAGAAAAGAAAACTACTGTTATCAAAACTTATCACAATTAATGTGCATAGCTGGTCATTCCCCAATTTCTTATAACTTTAATAACTTCAACTTTACACGAAAAAATAAAGCTAATAAAATTTTAAAATAATAAATTTAAATTTTCTTAAAACTTCTAAAATCCCTTTAACCCAACTGTGATATTTTAGAAAAATCTACTTTTGAACTTTTAAAAACTACACATTGATAACAGCATTTTTTTTTTCTTTTTTAACTTTTGATATTTCCAGGAATAACTTTAATATTAATTCGTTAAGCAAATAAACAAATAAAATATTGTTTAATTTAACAAAATTGATTTTTAAAAACACCTTTTCATAAAAAAAAATAACGTAAAAGAAATCTGTATTGTGGCTTAATTACTTTTAATACAAAACTTAATAAAATATTTAAAAAAATTAAGCTTCAATTAAAAAATATCAGTTACTTTCAAACACTTAAATGAAGAAATTAAAAAGAATGTAATTAAACTTTATACTTTTTTTCTACAAAACCATTAAGACGGAAATTTATATAGCAATAAAACTTACCTGTGGATTAAAATATCCAATTTGCTTTAACACACCCACACACACAAACAAAATAAAATAAAATAAAATAAAACACAGGGCTTTTTCTGTATTTGTTCACTAAAGGTAAATAAATAACATTTTCCGGCGGTCGGTTCAGTGCATCAACTGAAAGAAAAAAAAAAAGATTTAAAAAATAAATGAAAACTGAATGTTTTTTCCCTTTCTTACTCAGTTCTAACCACAAAAATTTAAAGTCGGGATCGCACAGATAACGAAGGACACAGATAAATATTTCAGTTCTGTATCAGAGTTTGCGCGATCTTGAAAATCAGCTGTCTCTTTGACCTACATATGTTGAGGTTATAAAAGAGTTTTTCGAAAGATTCAGTTTGATCTTCAGTGAGTCTAAAGTTAATAAATTGATGTGGTTTGTGCAAATTGATAAGTTTCTTTTTGACGATAACAGAGTGAGGAAAAAAAAAAGTTTCTTGGTTGAGGACCGGAAATATAGCAAATAAATTTCAGCATAAAGGATGTTTATTTTCGGTTTTTCTCAGATGATCACGAAAATTATTTGAAGTTTATCTGGCGAGTAAGCACACTAAGTAAAATAATTTGATTTGGAGAAAAAAAAAAGTTATTTTTTACCGGCCATCAGGGGGAAAGTATTTTTCTTTTCTAGGTGACTATATTCAACTTTTATACACAATAAAAGTTCTTGATGGTAAAATGCACTTTCTTGAAAGACTATAAGGACCCAGTACTCATTATTTTTCAGCAGTCTCATGATATTTCCGAGTGTAGCCAGGCGACGAAACACAAAAAGGGAGTTTTTATCCGCAAAGGTATGCGCAAAAACATCGTTCTCTTTCTCCAATCGAATGTCACATTAATTACAGGCAATATTCTAAGACTGTTCGTGGGCCGATTGCGCCGACACAACTCTGAAACTATCTGAATTTTTCATGGCACAAGTGGATTTTGTCCTTTATCAAGTTCTGGAAGAAAGGCTGGGATTTTCCCGAAGTAGGCGACCGTCATGCCGACTTTATAAAATGTAAGGAATTTTCCGGGGACGACTTGGGAGAAATAAGTTGGTGACACATAAATAAGTTTGACTCGGGACCTCTCTTGCGAATCTAACTCGTTTATTGAAGCATTCCTTCTTACAGTCATATTCGCGCGTCCAATCGGAGGTCCCGCGAGCCATTTACGTTGTTTTGAGATCTACATGGCCGAGGGTTTGGCTGACCGCTCAAATGTGCCAAAATTCCGTCTTCTTCGCCCTTGCATGTGGTTTTAATCAGAATTTAGGATATTTTCCAGCAGAGGGAGAAAGAGTCAAATTGGGAGGATCATTTATTTTAATTGGTCAATTAGCTTTTGACTGATGTCTGGGGTCTTATGCCGACACCAAGGCTTGGCCGTGCCTGGGAGCCGCACCCCACAGATTGCTGCAAGAAATGCAAACTCATCACTTTTAAAACTTAAAGAGATGTCGAAATTGATAGATGAAAGTAATATTTGTGAGGCTGAGAAACAAAGATCACAGGGGCAGATTAGATTTAAGCATTAGATTTATAAGTTAGAATAAATGTTTTGGGATTTTAAATTTTAATTTTGCATTTTAAAAAGGGTTTATTTATATCCTTTCATATATATATACTTACTTCACTGGCAGCTGGTTAACCGAAAAGTACCAAAAGATATTATAGCAACAATATGGATACAGTGTAAATGTGGATATGATTGAAGAATTTTCACAAGGTCGCAACAACCACATCAAACATTTATCGCCAATAAGAGCGCACTAAATCTACTGGCACAGGATTTTTCCCTTTATTGTATAACAATTATTTGTTTTCTTATTTTAAGTATATATTTGTGTTTTAATTTTAATAATATAGTGCTTAAAAGTCTGTAAGACTAGTTCGGGTGATTAAAAAAATCGCGGCACCCATCCAAACATGGACATTGCCCCCTTTTCACTCTATGGATGCCTGAATCGGTGAGATTCGCAACCCCACACATGGGTGCGAGAGTGGCCGGACAGGCTCGGTTCATGAGCGACAGTCCGTAACATCCTCGACGCCGGGCTTGTCTGGAAAGCTCACAGGAGCAACCAGGGCCCAGCGACTAGTCAAGGGCTCCCTCTCATGATTTGCTGTATCCCAATTCGAGATCGAGAATAACTCACACGAGTAATCTCATGTCTCTCTTATCGGGAATGGACAAACACAACTTAAAAACTAGGTTAGTGAACACAGATAGACTAAAAAACTAGGAAGGGGTTCCGACCCCCGTCACGCTGTCGGGTGACCAGGCCGCCAGAGCCGTAGGGCCGGGAGAGCGTTAGTTTGAAAGCGAAAAGTGAAGGGATCGAAACAGGTAGTGCTAGAGTTTCGTCCCAGTGGTCCGGCCGGACCTGTGTAACCGTCTGCGTCCACTAGCTCACCATCACTAGACACGAACACCAGCTTTCCAGAACCTTAACCACGTGGCTCCCACCCGTGGCTCCATATCTCAACAACAGCTGTCTCCGGCGCCCCCCGCCGAGGGCCCTGGGGACGGACAAGAGAAGCACTCATCTTGTCTATCCCCTGGAGTGCCGTACGCTGAGAAAGGATGAGTTCCAGGCCGCTCGATTTCGTGCCCGGTTCAGGATCCCCAGGCTGCACTTAGGATTGTCCGAGCGTACCAGCGAAAGCCGGCAGCCCAGTCCTCCCGGAAGTGGACTTACATCGGTTACTGCTCCCTCTGAGACCCCGCTTTGTCCCAAACTCCTGAAAGTGGAATCCGGACGCCACGGCGTCTTCTGCCGGGCTCCAGGTCATCCCTCCGCGTCCCGAAGGACCGGATTGATTCCGGAACACCCGGAGGAGCACGCAGCCCTAAAAGTCTGTAAGTCTGTAATTTTCAAATGTTATATTTTTCAAATGCTCACTTTCGTTTCAACATTGTTGTTTTTTTTTTTTTTTTTTTCAAGTGTTTTGATTCACGGGAATTTTATTTTGTGCTTACTATTACGCTTGGCGACAATGGTTTTTGTATAACGGAAAAGTACCGAAAAATATTTTACATTCAATAAATAACAAATCACAATGTTTGGCACGGTTTGCATGACAACACGATTTGTAGACAACATCTGCTCGGTCAGTTTTGAAATAATTGGCGTATTAGTAAACATTTTGGCATGGTGTTGGTATAACGGAAAAGTACCAAAATAAAAGATACAGCACAAGCTGTACAGGAACGACTTAATAACGACGACATTGAAAATTGTGTTCTTCTCTATCATCCCGTCGACCACTTTTCATAACAAAATACTATCGCCAACTCAAAGATTAAACGCCAAAAATGCAGTCCCATTTACTTGATGTCAGAAGCATTATACGTGTTTGTTATGTCATCAAGTGGTTTTTAATTCGACATTTGCGTGTATTATTCATTATGATTTACTGACTTATTAGTTATTTCATTAATTAAAATAACAATTGTGTCCGTAAATTCTTATATTTTATTTATTTATTTATTTTGATATTCCAATGGCAACGTTCTCCCTTTTATTTGGCGTTACAGTTTGGCGATAGATTTTTGTTATGAAAAGTGGTCGGCGGGATAATAGTACCGAAAATTGTTTGCCGCATATTTTACGTGAATTACATGAAATTATGAAACACAATTATTTTACATAAGCATATAAAATGCTTAGTGAGTTTGAACGTAAATAGCAGGAGCCTGTCAGGCGATATAATTTTCCAATATATATATTTCCTCATTGTCGATGAATATTATATGAGTATTATTTCAAATTTAATGTGAAAACCATGATTTCTACCTACGATTACTGTTCTATAACGGGCATTTACGCTAGTATGAAAATAAAAACAAATAAGCATGTTTGTCACGTGATTTATTTAAATTGAATGAATTCTGTTACATAATAATAATAATATTTATTTAAACCAATACTCCCTTATCATAGATCTTTCTACCCACCGTCCTATAGCGGGCATTTACGCTAGTAAGAAAATAAAAACAAATAAGCATGTTTGACACGTGATTTATTTAATTTGAATGAATTCTGTTGCATACATAATAATAATATTTATTTAAATTTTCGTGCAAACGCGCGCGTTAGCTATGATAAAGAAAGAAAAGAAAAACCAATGTTCAACCGGAGCTTTACAACATAAATTCGATTTCCTCAGCGACCCTCAAACATACAAAAATAAAAAAAAAACCTATTCTAAGTTTTACCAAGAGGAAAAAAATAAAACAAAAACGAAGTTAATCCTTCCAGGTAAATGTTAGCTAGACTTTGTTGAACTTTGCGTCTTCATTTTTTCGTTCGAAGTTAAATAAAAAACTACAGTTAGCAACAGTAATTTTTTCAATCCTATCATTTTATTCGTCTCGTCGAGTTCTATCTTTTAAAAAAAAAAATTACTGTCGTATGTCAACTGGTTCGCCAGATATTTCAGAAAAACGTTTGCATTTTCTATTTCTTAAACATATTATAGCAAACGCTACCGCGTTTACTATGATTAAATGACCAGTGGCTATCTTCTGTAATTGAATTTCCAATTCTCTCCCTTTGACTGAGGGATTTTAAGGTCAAATCAATTGCTGTTGCAACAGCTAATGGCTGTTTTTGTGATTGGTTAAATAAGATCAATTAAACATTTGAAAATCAGCTTGTATAAAATGGCTAAGTAAATAATGTCACTACCTCCCAGAATTTTATAACGAAACTATAAGAAAATTGTTTGAAATATGATGTAATTTTCACCAAAGTTTTCTTTCACTTTTTACTATTCTTATATACTTTTTAATACATTTTTTAATTGAAAGGAAATATTTTTATTTGCACTGTTTTAAAATTTGGTAACAATATATATAAAAAAAAATTACCTTTTCAAAATATGAAACAAATTTATTAAAATAATGAAATTTTGAATAAATTTTTTTTTTTTTAAACTCAAAATTAGTCAACTTTAAAAACATGACTGCACACTGCAAGCTTGTCAAGTATATGCCTGTGAAAGATGGTTAAATTGCTATGCATATTTTTTATCCTATAAAACTTTTTTAATGGAACTATTTTGACTGACAACTTTAAATAGCGCTTAAAATAATTCTTCTATCTTAAAACTGTCTGCTTCAGCGTGTTTATTGAACATTTCTCTATAAAACTACCAATTTTCATACTTTTATATGTAATAATTTTCTTAATATAAGTTGAGAAAGACCATTGGTCACAGAAAATTCAATTATGGTGGTGTCAGCAGTAGTTATTTTTTGTTAAAATAGAGAGATTCAGTTGGGAAATCTGCCTTTGACTTTTTTTTTTATATTCTGAATGAGAGGAGACTTTTATCAAAGAATTTATGATTATAAAACTAAACAAACACATGACCACAAATGTTTGTTTGTTTGTTTTTACTTTGTGGTAATGTATCCAGTTTAATTTATCACAAAAAAGCTATTTAATAAGGTAGCTTCCATTATAAAAAGTAACAAACTATCTATTGCAGTCATCTGGAGGAAAGCAATTCCGAAAAAATTCAGTATATTTTCACTGATCACGACTTCCAGGCCCCAAAATCACCCTCCGTTCAAATGTTAATTTATATATATCTGATTTTTGTCATGCAATAGCATTCGTCTTTATGAACCAATTTGGATGTGACTGTGCATGTGTATAAAACTTACCAAAGTTTCGAAAAAGTTCAGTGGCCAGTTTCATTCACAATCTTCTTTCGAAATAGCAGCCACTTACAGATTTTAAAGTCAAAAAGATGTACAAAAATAATTAGAAATCCAAGAAGTTTTTTTCTCTTATGCATTTGGCCTTGGTACAAGGATTCTGGGGCACTTTTTATTTTGTCTCTATCTTAAAAAAATGACTAGATATAGTGGTTTGAAATTCTAAAGTGTCTGACATTTTAAAACAAGACAACAGATTAAATATAAGGGATTCCTCCATAAATGGGTTTAATTTATGAATTTTATTGAATATGGTTTCTCTCAAGTTTTCTTTCATTGCAAAATAAGTCACCAAAAATGAAGCCAACTTGGCTATAGCTGACAAATTTTTTGAAATTGCCATCCAAATTCAATAGTGACAAAACCACGAATCTTCTATAATCGGATTCTGCACATTTTAACTCTGTGTGTTTGAGTAAAATTAGCTGAATTCTTAAAAACAAGGAATAGGGAACCTACCTTTTCCTCCTGGTACAGGCTGGAAGGGCTTTTTATAATGCTTTAGTTAATACTTGTGTCTTTGTAGCATTGAAAGTCTTATTTTTGACATATATTTAACTGTTCAAGTAAACTAATGCTGAAAACATTTGATTTATGTTTTCTTTATTAGAATTATATAAGCTCTTTATTTTGGAACAAAAGGTGAGAAAATTCCTTTTAAATTGGCATTCTGGGATTTATTTTTTAGAATACAAAACAGCTAGATTCTTTAGTTACTAGATTGTAATTTGTTATGCAATTCTGTCTAAAACTTTTAATAAATCCATAATTAGCATTATGATTATCTTAAATATTATGCAATAAAAATTCTTTTGAACATTAAAAAATTACTGTACTGGTACACTGACACAAAATAAAAATGAGAAATTTTAAAAAGAAAAAATTGTTGTAATTATTATTGTTATTAACAAGTAATTTAAAAATAAATAAAACTGGCATAATTTGAAAGTGAGCAAACCATTTATCAAGTTATAATTACTTGTTGGTGTATTTTACTGAGAGTAGTTTGATATAACAGGGTATTTTTGTAAAAAATTTGCATTCAATCCATAATCCACATTCAATTTAAAACAAAATTTTTGCTAGCATTACTCATGTTTTGGAATGCAGAAGATTATCATATTTTAGATTTTTTTATGTGTTTCTGTAAATATATATATATATATATATATAGTACAATATTTATTTTTAAAATGTAAGTACAGGGTGCGAAAAAAGTTTTAGATTTACCATCAGGACAAGTTTTTGCAGAAAGTCCTCAAGCCTTTTGCTCAAAAATTCTTTTCTGGATGAAATTGGGTGCTTCAGCAAATCTTTGCACAAGCCCATTGTGCGCACAAGACTCTTGACTGACTTAGGGTAAAGAACATTGACTTAATTTCTCCCGATGAATGGCCGACATCAATCCAATGATTTTTTTCATTTGGGGAATTTTAAAGGCAAAGGTCTTGGCTACTTCCCATCAAAGTTTGGATGGTCTGAAAGAAAAGTTGATTAAGGAATGGACCAATCTTCCCGATGAGATACTTCGTGCCATAGTCAATGATGTCCCAAAACGGTTAAGGGCATGCATCACAGAAAAAGGCAGATACTTTGAAATCTAATCTGCTATTCCATTATTTACATGTTAAACTTAATATATTTGTTAATAAATTGTTGACATTTATGGTTTTCTTGAAAATAATGGATTTTATGCCCATCAAAAACTTTATCCGCACCCTGTATAGTACTGCCTACCTTAACAACTTATTCAAATTTTGTGGGGATTTTCCAATTTTTACAACATTTAGAGCTTGGAAAGAACTGCCTTCATCGGTTAAAAAAGGGGGGAGGCAGGCAGACAAACATACCATTTTTTAAACCTGGTGAAATTTATACGGGGCCACCATCAAAAGAAGTCCTTTCCTTCCTTTTAGCCCTGGGCAGCAGTATGTCTATCAAGCAAACAATTTTTGCAATTTCTTAAATGTAATTTGATTCTTTTATGTGAAGGCCAAGCTGAGTTCATTTAACATTGTTCATTTAAAATATTGTGACATGACATTTAAAATATGAAAACAATTAGATATGCATTATTTGAAAGCAGCATAATAAAATTATTTTTAAAATGTGTATTTTTACTCAGATATTATTTATTGGATTTATTTTTCGTTTGAATTGCAACAGTATGAAGTAAAATCACTCAAGATGTTAACGGCTTTATACAGTAGATAATAGATTGTATCTAACTTTTTTTTTTTTGGTATAAAATTATCTGTAAATTAATAGTTACCAATATGATGTTACAACAGGAGAGAGGATATCACTCAAGTGTGTGACAACCTATGAGATAGGGGAAGAAAAGGTAAAAAAAGACCCATGAAATTTGCATGACATAATTAATGGATGATCCCTAATACATACATTCAATGAATTTGAGTTTTCTTTAATTTAAATCTGATAAAAGAAAGAAAAGAACAAATTACTTTAGATATTATATATATACATATTAATAATGTTAAACATTTTAAATATTAATATGGTATTAACATTATCCTTTTTTTCCTCTTTTTTCCAAAGGTTTACATATTTTTAGTTGATGTATGTTTTGCCACTATTGCTGGATGTTCTGGTTTGGAAAGCAGTTACATTCTCCAGCAGAAAAAAACAATAGATCACCATTCTTTACTGAAATCTTTATCTCAAGCTGTTAGATCATTATCTTTTCAAAATCAATGGATTGCAGTATTAGATAAGGTAATTTATTTTTGAATTGTTACAGTTTATCAATAAGTTATAGATATTTTCATTACATACATTATTTGTATGATTTAGATTCTATCAGCCTCAATTTTGATTCTGCCACTATGTAAAAACTTGTGACAAATTATTACAAATATACCGGTGATATTATTTATTTATGAAAACAAAATTACATACCAAATGTTTAAATTCTAATTCTGAGTTTATTTGAAAATTATAGTGAAATTTCTGAATCTCTGTCTTCTCAGATAATGTTTCTGTGAATGCTAACTTACTATAAAAATAAAAAATTATAATCCAGCATACACCATCTTATTATAATTTTTTTAAGTAAGTATTGAAGTATTCCATATTAAAATTTTTATGATTCTTTTCCATCATTTGTAACTCTGATGGCATGACCTGTAGGTGATCATGTTTTTTAACTGGTGTCTTCTCTTGCTTCCTACACTTTAATTTTTTTTTATCCTACCTTACTTGTTTGTCATCTGCTGTGTTTTTTCATTTCCTTTTGTAGTTTTTTCTTCAAAAGTAAGGGCTTCTTAAGATTATATCTTAAACAGGGCTAGAAAAATAGCAATCCCGGGGAACCCAGAAATCATTTCTGGGAAACAAAGAACTCATGGAGTGCCAAGCACACACGGGAGTTGTATTTCTGTGCCTCTGTGTTTGGAGGAGGGGATATATTATAAAATGTAATTTTTAATAATTATGCATCAAATTCTGTTCAAGATAATTGAAATTGAAAAAAAAAATGTCTAGTAAATCTGACAATTTAAAAATTAAATATTATATATATTAATTATTTGTTCTGTATATGTTTGAATAAATTAGTAAATGCAATATGTAATGCTTAATCTTAGTGGGCAAATGTAATGCAACATTTCCCTTTTTAAGTTATACGTCTATGAGAATATGAACGGAGGATGTGCTTTTGGATAGAGAACAGTTTAAATATTGATAAACCATAAAATTAAAATTTTTGTTTATTATTCAAAACTGTGTCAATGTGATAAAATATCTTCATTCATTAAGCTCTGAATTTATTAAAAAACTATGAACACATAATTTTTTCTGGGAACCTTAAAATGTTTAGAATGTTCAAGCCTTGCTTAAATAAGGAGACAGATTTAGCAATCTGTATCTATATCTTTCTAAAAAAAAAAAAAAAAAATGATAGTGTTACAGTGTTAAAGAGATTTAAACATTGTACAGAGATTCCACTAGACTTTTACAATTCTGTGATTTGAAACACTTCCAAAATCGAAGTCTTTTTTTTTTTTTTTTTCAGAAAAAATAGTCAATTTTTTTTTTTTTGTACTAAGATAATTTCAATGAATAAAAATTAAATTTCCTTTGTTTATTTCTTAAAATCTCTTCCTTTTAGTAAAAAAATTATGCATACTCAGACCCATATCAATTTCTTTTTTTCATTCCTTACCCAGTTTTTTGCACAATTTATGTGCTGTAGTGCATCTGCAGCATCACCAATTGTGGCTACCTACTTCAGGAAGCAAGAGGTGCTTCTTCCTATTTTTTTGTTTCTACATAAGCAGAAGCTAAGCCAAATTTTATTTGGCTGGATGAAATTAAGTTGGAGAATTTGAACTACAAATAAAGCTTGAATTTCATTATAAATAACTATATGTGTATAATACTAGCAAAACTTCTTAGCATTAAAGAAGAATTCATTTAAAGCTTTTTACATAGAAGTTTTGCTACCTTGTTAGTCTTTGTGCCTTCACCCCCCCCCCCCCCCCCCCACACACACACACATACAAACACATTCTTCAATTTAGAATGATTGATTATAATTTTGTACTTATTTGCAGATTATTGACTGGCTGCTGATGTTGCTTAAAAGTCAACATATAAAAGAAAATGAAAAATATTTTATAAAATTGAGTTTGTGCTCTATCCGTAATTGTAATCACTTCCAAAGGAAAGAAATATGGACTGATGTTATATGCAATATTGTAACAGCTGAATAAAAAAATCAATTCATACTTTTTGTTGTATTTATGTTTTTCAGCATTTTATTCATACAAATTTTCTGTCAAGAATTCTTGCTCTTGAAAAACAATGACATAGTTGTTTAAAAATGTAATTTTACAGAAGGAGCAAAAACAGAATGAAAAGAATTCAAATCACTACCATGCTGCTGCCATTGCTTGGTGGCCTAGACTCTTACTACTTACAAGGGGACAGCCAAACATGATGCACACAGATTTTGATGATTTTAATGTAGGGGACTCCTAACTATTCAGGTCAAAGGTTTCCTTCAAATGGGCCTTAGTTTTTGAGAAATTTGGGGTTTTAAAGTTAAGCATGCGTTTCAAATACCCATTAGTTTGACATCCTGAACAAGGTCTCTGTGGCACAGAGCTAACGTTCACGCTTCCAGTCCTGGAGGCGAGTGTTCTGTCCTATCCTGTGACTTTTTCTCTTTTTAAATTAATTTTATATTTTTGATGCGTTACAAGTTTTACACAGAATTATGAATTCTACATCTTTGAACTTTTTGATATTTTCCTAATAAATTACATTTACATTTTCGAATTTTTCATGAAAATTTATATTTTTTGTACAATTTTTAAACTAATGAAAATCCAAACTAATTTATGTCTTGACATCTCGTCTTTTTAAAACTATTATTGTTTACACTTAAGTATATTTACTTATTTATCATATTTGTGAAATAATGCATGTATATGTATTTTTTTTTTACTTTCATTTTCTATTAAAAAAAGTATTTAATTGATCAGGAAAAAATTAACAAAATAATATATCCTTTTAATATTTGATTTGTTCTAAATATATTGCAATATGTTAACTGATGAAATATAAAAATATTTATCATCACCAACATCAGCATTTTTAATTTATTAAATATGGAATTAATTCTGTGATACATATCGTAAAAATATTCAAAACAAAATATTGCATTAAAAATCACCATTAAAACAATTTCTTTACATAAATTGTTTTAACAATATTGGAAGAATGGATAAATTAACATAATATATATTCTTTAAATACTTAAATTGTGATAAATATATTTTTAAAATACATTAAAGGCTGAAAAACAAATCACTTCAAACGCAGTAATTGTCTGAAGAATCTAAACGAAATTAATAAAAAGAAAATTTTATGTATTCTGATATTACCATAAAAGTCATTGCAGACGATTTTTTTTTTTCAAATATTTTTTATATGTATTGTAAATTTTATCTCTCTTTCACAAATGATTTTTCATTTCTAGTTGAATTTTTCTGTATGACATCGACAGTGTTTTTATTGTTAGAATGAAAAAATAATAATTGAAATGTGATCTATTATTTTTTATTTGTGCAAATCAAAAATGTTGTTCAGTTTGAACTTTACAGTTAAATATATTTAGATGACATTAAAAATGTATATACCGTAAAATCCTGAAACTAAGCCCCCTCTTGAAAGTAAGCTCCCCTTCCACTTTCAAGCAATTTTTATTTTATTTTCTATTCCCAAATATAAGCTCCCCCCTTCCTCATACACTTTTTTTTTTTTTTTTTTTTTTTTTTTTTTTTTTTGCACAAAAAAATTATTTTTAAAATCCAAGGGAGGGAATTTTTAATCTTTTGACATTTTTGGCAGATTTCCACTCATGATTTTATATGATGTTAATGAAATCCCCCCCCCCCCCCACACACACACATGAAATATCTGTTTCCCTTCCCTGCCCTCCCCAACACAAAAAGTTTAAAAACTTGAGAATCTTAAATCCTTCTGTCCTTCTTCCTGCTTGCTAGTAACATAACAATTAGTAAAAAATCAATCCTCTAAGCTACAATCTCCCCCTCCATCCAAAATTTATGCCTCCCCCCCCACCCCTCAGCATATAAAGTTTAAAATCTTTAAAACTCTTTGTAAAAATAATTATGCTCTACTAACAATAATTAAATAATCAGCCATTTAAATTATCTCTCTACCACCAATATATGCACTTCCCCCCCTTTTACCTCCCCCCTGAAGAAAAATGTTTAAAACTCTAGTATTTAAAAAATATATTCTGTCCTATATGTTGTGCTCTAGTAACAATAAGTAAATAATCAATCATATAAATTACTCCTCACTCCACTCCTTTCTCTCTCTCTCTGAAACTTACACTTCTCCTTCTTTCCCTTCCTCTCCTCTCAGGATATAAAGTTTAAAATCTTTAAAACTCTTTATTTAAAAATATATGCTCAATTCGTTGCTGTCTAGTAACAATAAATAAATAATCAGCCATTTCAATTATCTCTCTACCCCCAAAACCTTTGCTTCCTCCACTTTGCCATCCCCTATGAAAAAAAAAATTTATAAAAAAATCTTCTGTCCCATTTGTTGCTCTCTATTAACAATAAATAAATAAACAAATATCTAAATTACAAACCCCTTCCTTCAAAATTTATATTTCTCCCTCATTCCCAAGAATACAAAGTTTAAAATTTGTAAAAGTCTTATTAGAAGATATGTTTGGTTTTACTTGTTGCTCTAGTAAAAATAAATAGATAATTTGTCACCTAAGTTTTCTCTCTTCTCAAAAAATGTCCCCCCCCCCCCACACACATACACATACGAATTTTAAAACCTTTAAAACTCTATTTTTGAAAAAAACTTCTGTATTTGTTTATCTTTAGTAAAAATATTAATGAATAATCAATCATCTAAATTACCCTCCTTTCTCCCAAAAGTTCCACTTCCCCCTCCGTCCCCTCATCCATCAAATAATTTAAATTTTTTAATAATAACATATATTTTTACTTTCTTCTATCTATAATAGAAGAAAGTATTGTAATCGAAATTTTTTTCGACTTCCGGTTTTCGACGGATTTACACGTTTTAGGGGTCAGAGATTCCGAAAAACATGTTTTTACAAAATGTCTGTCTGTCCGTCCGTCCGTCTGTGTGTCTTCATTGTATCATCGAAAAATGTATGAAGTTAAGCTTCAAATTGAACCACATTTTTTTTTTCTATGTTTTTGGCTATGGCAAGCAGGTTCTATTAGAATTTGGGGATATTTCGACGAAAGGGAGCGCTGTGATCGATATTTTTATTCCATTTTCACTATTGTACCATCTAAAAGTGTATGAAGTTATGCTTCAAATTGAACCACATTTTTTTTCTATGTTTTTGGCTATAGCAAGCAGATTCTATCAGAATTTGGAGATATTTCGATGAAAGGGGGCACTGTGATCGATATTTTTGTTCCATTTTCACTATTGTATCATCGAAAAGTGTATGAAGTTATGCTTCAAATTGAACCACATTTTTTTTCTATGTTTTTGGCTATGGCAAGCAGGTTCTATTAGAATTTGGGGATATTTCGACGAAAGGGGGCACTGCGATAGCCATTTAAAGATTTCAAATTCAAAAAGATGTGCAAATTCAAAAAAATTAGAAATCCTAAAACTTTTTTTCGTTAAATTTTCGGCCTTGATCCGGAGAATCCGGAACAATTTTTGTTTTGCCTCTATCTTAAAAAATGGCTGAGATATAGCGGTTTAAAATTTTAGGGTGGCTGACATTTTCAAACAAGACAGCGGAATTTCATCCATTTAATTTATGAGTTTTAGTTAACATGGTTTTGTTCAAATTTTCTTTCATTGTTGTAACCATTAATCCTATTATATGCTTATTACTATATATTTATATTCGCCAACGTCAAATTCTTGCCAAACTTGGCGACAGTTGGCAGAATATCGTCAAATTTGGCGACCAAAATAAGTTGCCATAAATGAAGCCAACTTGGCTGTAGAGGACTAATTTGGTGATATTCTCATTGAAATTCAATGTTGACGAGAACTGGGATTGAATCTTCTTTATTTAGGTTCCACGCATTTTAGCTTCGTGTTTTCCAGTAAAATTAGCTAAAATCATAAAACCAAGGAATAGGGAGGCTATCTGTTCCTGTCGGTTCAGGCCAGAAGGACTTTTCGTAGTTTAGTATACATCGGTTGTTCGCGTCCCTGTAACCTGACCATTCGCATGCAGCTGACGTACAACAGAATGACGAAAAATATTGATTTTATTGGCGATGTGATAACGAATTTTGAAGTATTAACATGACTGAGATAGAAGAAAGTTTTGGGATTGGCACATCCGACTAGTTTTTAATGCTGCTCTATTTCTTATTTTGTAGTAAGGTAACTCATCTCATCTACATCATCTATATATATAAAAGCCGTTCTTGGTATGTTTATTCCTTATATAAATCTAAAGTTTTTGTCCGATTTGAACAAAACTTGATGTACATACGTTTTAGAACACGAGTAAAATCACTGTCAACTTAAAAAATTTCTCAGACCATTCTTTACCATTTTTTTCAAATATCTCCCATAGTTTATCGTTACATAAATCTTTTTTTTTTTTTTCTAATGCAATTTTTTTCCCGTTGCCATAAAATAAATTACGTATGGACAATATTTTTATAAACCAATAAAAATTCAGATTATCTCACTATAATTTGAAGAAACTGACATCATTTTGGGCAGTTAATGTGATTTTTTTTGCATATTAGAAAGATTACTATAAGTGTGTTTAAACGACATGGTACATTTATTTAAATGTGTTTGGAAATAAAAATAAATAACTTAGCTCCTAATTTTTCAAAGGCAAATTGTTTCCACTGGTTTGTTAATATTAAAATAAATTTTCTAAGAAATAAAAACATTTTTTGTGCATTCAAACTTTATGATTCAATTTATTCTACATAATCAAAAATCATCTGTCAAATATTGACATTTAGCAATCATTACATCGTAACCTTTTTCAGCTTGAGTTTCAACCAAGAAGGCATATTTAAGTTCTTTGGATGCAGATGGATAATAGATGCCCACTATTAATAAAAATTGGATTTAAAGAAAACAATACAGTATTTTCCATTAATTTTTCTTCAAAAATGGCTGTTAAAACAAACAGGATTAAAAATAAAATGGTTTATCGGAAAAAAATTACGTATTTTTTTAATGTAAAACATTTATTTTAATTTTAAAAACTAATATATTTTTCGACAACGTGACGACATTTTCATTTCACCAGCTTCGAAATTATTATCCAATTCTTAAAAGAACAATATATTTTTGAGAAATAATGTTTTGTATCAAAAATCACATAATTCCAAAACGCAATTTTAGTAATTTCTGTTTAAATTACATTGTAAATATAATTTCTGAGTTAAATTTAATAATATTGTTTAAAATTTTTCTTATGAGTATAGTAGTATTGGATTTCTTTCAACGCTTTCATGTTTTAAATAGATAATGTGCATGTGACGTCACACACTCAAGTAAAGCCCTTTTTCTCAATTAACTGTAGCTGAAAAGTTAAAATTCTTGCAGAGTTAGTAATTCATAATGTATTATTCCCTAAACATAATACAATGTATTCTAACTATTTAAAAATTACGAGAAACTTAACAAAACTTCAAGCAATTTAGAAAATAATTTAGCATATAAATGTATATATTTTTTGTAACTAGACAAATATCGGTTCATAGGAAAATCTATACCCAGTGAAAGTGTCGTCATATTTTAAATCATGGGCCGATTTTCATTCACAAAATATTAGTATTTTATAGCAATTGCACAGAGTAGCGTAATTTCCACAGAATGTATTGGTCGCCAAAGCATAAGTTTAACATCCTTTTACCGTACAATTTTCCAGAATATTAAATTTCGATAAAATTTAATAAATATATCAAAGTTGATGTAAAAGTTGTTAGCATATGCAATTTTCATTGAGAGTGGAATTTGCATTTGACATAGTTCACGTGAAATTTACTTAAGAGTTGACATCACGAATTAAACAAGAAAATCCCTCACCTCTTTTTTAAAGGCACCATGATTATGGAAAAGAGCAAGAGAACAGCCAATTAAAAATCCAGGTATTATTAGTTATCTTTCTCTGATACTTATATAATTCCTTATAATTTTAAAATATCTAAATTTATAGTTTAGGTATGCACAACCTGTGGCCCACGTATCAATTTCGCCAATTGGATGCGAAAAAATCGCGAATTTTGCCAAATTTCGCCGATCGGATGCGTAATAATCGCGAATTTTGCCAATCAGGTGCGTATAAATTGCGAATTTTGCCGATCGGGTGCGTATAAATCGTAAATTTCGCCGATTGCCTGTTAAAAATCGTATATTTTGCCGATCGGGCCCGTTAAAATCGCTAATTTTGCCGATCGGGTGCGTATAAATTGCGAATTTTGCCGATCGGGTACGTGTAAATTGTAAATTTCGTCGATCGTCTGAGTAAAAGTCGCAAATTTTGCCGATCAGGCCCGTAAAAATCACGAATTTTGTGGATCGGGTGCTAAATCGTAAATTTCGCTACTTGCCTGCTAAAAATCGTGAATTTTGCGGATCAGGTGCGTATAAATTGCGAATTTTGCCGATCGGGTGCTAAATCGTAAATTTCGCTACTTGCCTGCTAAAAATCGCGAATTTTGCTGATCTTGCGCGTATAAATCACGAATTTTGTCGATCGGGTGCGTGTAAATTGTAAATTTCGCTGATCAAGTTTTTTTTTCTTCCTTGCCAACTGATTGGGTTATGCTGACTGAGGAGGTGGCTGAGTATAGGGAACTAACCCTTCTTTTAAAAGTATTTTTATGAACTTCTAGGCTGATCCTCCTCCCTCTTCGCCAAAACAAAATTTTGTCCCCCCCTATGGATATTGGCTCTCGACAATCCAGTCATTTTTGTGACTGTCCCTCCTCTTATCGAGATTGTGCACCCCTACTTGATATCTCATTTTATGACTGAATATGTTAAGAAATAGAATTTAGAATAATATATGTTTCGCTTCCTCTCCACCTTCATTCATGAAAGCAGAATTTTTTGTCGGCACTGGCAATCCTTAAAGCTAAATTTACTCCTTCAAATTAAGTCAAGGAGTATTTTCACTCTTTGAAAATAATCTTAGCTATATCTCTTGTATAAATACAAATGTAAACTGTTGATATAACCTTGCCAACAGAACTGAATATGTTGACTGGTAAGGAAGGAACCTAGTGGGTTAAAACTACCCTTCCGAAATTTGTTTTTTAATCTGATTGTATGATTGTAGACTTAGATTCCCCCAACCCCCGTCACACCTCCTCGAAACAAAATTCTACTGATGGTGGCCCTCAACAACCCAGTCATTTTTATAAGTGGCCCTTTGCTTAAAAAGGTTGTGCACCCCTACTATAGTTGAAAATATCTCTGCAGTGTAATTTTTGCCTCTCATTGGAATACATTTCTGTCAAATTTCGAAACTCCCTTAGTCCTAAACTACAATACAACAATCAATATGAAATGCTCCATAATTTGGGTGCTTTTTTTTCAGATTGTTTTTGCCATTCAAATAAATAAGCAACTCTATTGCTTAACAAATAAGCATTTAGGCTTTGAAAGTTTTTGGAGCGTGATATACATTTTGATTTTATTTGTAGATCTACAGCTCTTAAAAGTGTGGCACTGTGAAATAAAAAATATCACAAATATATGAGGGTTAAAAGTATTTCGTGCTTATTTTATTTATTTTTTAACTTTTATGCTCCACCACATTTTAATTTTTTTTTTAAATATCATATAACTTTAAATATCATATAATAATATTATATCATAAAGTGTTTTGAAAAAGCAACATAATTTATATTGATTTTTAGATTATTCTAACCAAATAAAAATCATATCTAAAGTGACATGTTAATTAACAAATTTCCTCAGAAATATTTACTAATATAATCACTTTGAAAAATATTCTTTGACATGAAAACTTAAATTAAATCAATTTCTATGAACGGAATAAATGTAAAATGGAATAAATAGGAATATTAAAATAGAATAACAAAGAAAAAAAATATGTTCCATACTTAATCTTAAAGAAAGAGCATGAAATTTCAAGTTCATGAACGAAATGTAAATGATCATATATATAAAAATAAAAATACGCAAATTGTGATTATCAGAAGTATTATCTACTGTAAAATATGATGAGTTTGTTAACTGTATATGTTGCTTAATTAATGCATTAATTTTCTTTAAATGTTACGTGAACGAAGTCACGTGTAACAGCTAGTCTCATATAAGTATCACTCATCCAAAACCATCATTTCTTTTGAAATTTTTGCTCTGACCTTTTCTCTCAAAAGAGAGGGACGGATTTCTAAATATGTAAGAAAAAAGCAAAAATGTTTTTTTTTTTTCAGTTTGGTTGTTCTTCCCTGAATTACGTATATATTTTCTGTACGTTCCTTGTTTGGCAGTCCCCTTGTTAATATACATTTGCTTCTGAGATTATATATTAGCTGTTTTTGAAATTACTCATGCATTGACACCAGAATTTGTGCTAATTTTGCAATTATGTCATTGTTGTAAAGCAGTTGATATAAAGCTTTAGAATTTAAGGTATGGCGTCTTTAAAATGTTAGTGTGTTCTGTGTGAAATTTTAGATATTTTGACAAAACATCATGCTTCAAATTTCGAATTTTATATTAAAAAATAATAATAATAAATAAATAAATAAATAAATATTTTTTATTTGCTAAGACAGTGATTGTAGCTTCTATTGAATTTAAGCAAAGGAAAAATCTTTTTCAATGTGATGCTATCATAGAACATATTAAATGGAGCACAAAGTGCACAAAACAACTCAAATTATTAAATTTATCTTTGATAAAGATTCAATTATTGAGCATACTACAAAACACTGTTTATTGAAACTTCTTGAAATTTAAACAAATACCCTTTCAAGTCATTTTTTTAAAATTGATTTTTGTTTCAAGTAAAATTTGAATGCAGGATGTAATTCTTACTCTTAAGAAGTATTCAGTAGAGATTTTCATTTTTTCATAACAGTGAATATTTAATATGAACACTAGATCCAGCAGACTTTTTAGGTGGAAAAAATGAGTGTAATTTTTTTGAAAATGTGTTGGTACATAGAAACTTAGATGAAAAATTATATGTTATTTTATCATGTATATTTTTATGGGTCATTTTTATTTAGAAAGATAAAAGTATGACCATGTTTATTTAGTTTTTAAGTTATATTTAAAAGGACTATTCTTGTTTAATTTAATTATTGAGTACCATACCCTAGTGACTCTGTCTTCTAAACAAGGTAACACAATATACTAAGAAAAAAATTATTCTTATATTAATAGAATAATATTTTTGCAGTGATGTCTTGTGTCAACACATTTATGTAATTATGAAACAGATTTCAGAAAACGTCACGATAAAAATTAATTTTGTCTCATACTGACTGATATTGTGTAATAAATGAATAGTATTCATTTTTTGAAATGAAGAAAAAGGGGACTTAATTTTTATTATTCCATAAATAACATAGAATAAAATAAAAACACAAAACACTAATTCTGTAAAATCTAGATAAACTTTATTCAATGTGTTTGTGACACTCTTATCTTATGATTATGAATAAAAATGACTGTAAATTAAGGATTCACCAAATTCAGCTGGCCGAATATGCCTGTATTTCATGATTTAAAGGTTTTAAAAAGTTAAATTTTAAAACAATTTTAAATCATATTTGACACAAATACTTCCATTTTGATGAACAAGAACTTTACACTAAAAAAACCTTATGTTTTATTTAAAAAACAGGAAAATCGTAAGTTTTTTTTAAATTAATAAAACTAAACTTCATAGATTTTTCTGAGAATTAAAATAAATTAATAAAATTTCCATAAATTGTAATACAAATATTTTTTAATATTAATTGAAGAGAAAATTTGAGAGAAAATTTTACAGTCATATAGTGTTATTTGTGAGGAAGGGATTAAAGTAAGTCCTTCCAGCCTGTACCGAGAGGAAAGGGTAGCTTTCCTAATCTTTGTTTTAAGATTTTAGCTAATTTTACACGAAGCTAAAATGTGTGTAACCCAATTATAGAAAATTCATTCTCAGTTTTCATCAATACTGAATTTGTATGAGAATTTCGCCAAATTAGTCAGCTATAGCCAAGTTGACTTCATTTATGGCAACCTATTTTTGCCGTCAAATTTGGCGATATTTTGCCAAGATTGGCAAGAATTTGACACTGGCTAGTACAACTACTATGTAGTTTTAAGTTTATGAGAGTTGGAACAATGAAAGAAAATTTGCATGAAACCATGTTCAATAAAACATAAACCTGTTTATAGAGGAATCCTTTATTTATATTCTGTTGACTGTTTTAAAATGTCAGCCACCCTAGAATTTCAAACTGCTATATCTCAGCTATTTTTTAAGAAAGTGGTAAAACAACAACAAACAAAAATGCTCCAGAATCCTTGTATGAAGGCGAAACACTTAAGGGTAAAAACTTTTTGTATTTTGAATTTGAAATCTTCATGTGGCCGTCGATTTGAAACAAGATGGAAGATGAACCTGGCCAACAAACTTGGTCAAGACTGTGATAAGTCCTGTACACATGCTAAGTCAAATATTCAAACCAGTTCATAAATACGAGTGCTTTCACATAACAAAAAAATGATATCTACTATATATATAAAACAGAAACAGATAATTTCGTTCCGTTCCTTTATAACTCGAGTTCTGCTGAATGGATTTTGATGGAACTTGCACTGTTCGATAGATAATTTTTCAGGAAAGGCTTTAGTATATAACACAACGTTCTACGTAGATTAGATATAGAATTATGAGGGAAAGTTTTGTTATTTTGGACGAAAAGGTTACCATTGGTTGTTTTTTGGTGACCATTATCATTGGTGAAAGAATTGAAACTGCTATATAATTTAGAAAATAATACAAACACATCGAAAAATAAAAGAAAAAAGTTACTAATTTTATTTAAAATAAAAAAGGGAAATAAACAAAAAACAGTTTTGATAAAAAATATGTTGTAAAACGAAAATATTTGATTTATACATGAGAAAGAATATTCATAATGCTTACAAAATTATTCAATAAGAAATATTGCAATTAAAACCATATTTGGCGATTTATCGTTTGCGTCAGGTTAAGAAAAATACTTCTAAAAATTTGATTTGATAAAATCTGAGTAACAATTTTGTTTTTGATTTTTTGTTCTTTTTTAAATTTTATTTTTAATAAATCTAACTTCTTCATCATGTGACTTACAGAAGAAACTTGCAGCTGCAATTATAAAAATGACTGTATTTGTGAGTTAGATTTTATTTGTTTATTTACGATTTTAATTTTACTTTTGTCACCAAAAAATTTGATTTTAAGCCAAAAAGGCATAAGCGTGACATGGGTCCGAGCGATGTTATAAAAAATGGTGTTTTTTCAACTATACGACAGCATTTTTAGTGTAATTTTGGCACAGATGTCGAATACACACCACATTGATGCAATTGCAACAAAATGGCAATTTTATGCCTCACATGGAAACCCGGTTATTTTGTTTATATTGCTGTTTATTTACTTTTATTTTTTATTTTAATTCTATAAATTGTTTTTATTATGTATATCAATATTTATTTATATCAAACTATCATTTATTTATTTTTATTTCCTTTTTTTATATAATAGAAGCTATTTCAATTATTACGTTATTTAATTGAAATAAAAAATCACGTGCTATTATTGCATGCTATTTGTAACTAATATTCAAAAACCAAGTTTTCGCCAAATTGGCGGGGGAAAAAAATCACACCAATGTGGTGCGTATATGACATCTGTGCCATAATTTTTTATATTCAAATGTATATTATATAAATATCAATTAATATTATAAAAATGAAGTCAAATATTTAAATTTTAGTGTAAATTATAAAACATATTTCAAGTTTTTCACCATTCATTTCTTTTTAGTTCTCTTTGCATACCTTTTTTTTTTCTTTTTGAGGGTTTTTAAAAGATATTGGAATAATCTTCTGTAATCGGGTCACCTGCCAATTAGTGTATATTGTTGGAAATTTCGGAACTGTTGCAGACGCACTGGGGTTTGCGCTATATTTGTTTTCGCCATTTTGGCTCAGAAAAACCAAGACAAAACAAAAAAAAAAACAGAAAACTCCCAAAACTCTGTTTTTGCACCCGTTAGGCCTAGATTCCTAAAGCAGCATGTTAATTTGATTTTTTGAAACATGCACAATTTTTATTATAAACACACACAAATTATTTTATTTTAAAACACACACAATGATTAATGTACTATAAAACCCACATTATTTAATTTAATATAAAACCAATAGAATCTGCTCTACCGAATTGCCATACAAGGAAAATCGCCGGATTGCCCGGGCATAAAATCACCATTTTGCCGCCAAACGGATACCCCAGTGTGTCTGCAACATCTGTACCAAAATTTCTTTTAAGGGGACTTTGAACGGTAAATCCGACTGGAGAAGATTACACGTAATTTGTACTCAGTAATTAGTAAATTTATGTATTTTCATTATGAAGCAAACGGAGAAAAGAAGATTTACTATTATATATTTTTTCACTGTCAGTTATTTTACTATCACTAAACAAGCAATACCTGCAATGTACCGAAAAATCTTGGACATGCCAATGGTAGCCAAATAACAATATTTGCTGATTTATCATTTTAGCCTAGATAAGGAAAAAGTACCTGGAATTCAGATTAAATACAATTTTGATCATTGCAATGCAATTTCTGCTAACGCACAGCTTTAGCCGCTAAACTTAGTGACAAATTATCGATTATGTTCATTATAGGGTTTATTTGGAAAACAGACTTGAGAATAATCTAATCTTCAAAATAAAAGAAATTGCAAGACGATTTAATTCTCCATGTTATTATGCTCATTAGAGAAATGAAAAAAAAAAAGCTTCAGTTCAAGTATTCATCAAAATAATTATTACTAAAAATTTTGCATAACTAACTTTATTTATCATTCTCAAGTAGTTTTATTGGTGAAAGATCTATAATTCAGTCAACAGCAATTTGACATTATTTAATGGAACATAGTTTGGTGCGTAATTAATTTCACTTTGTAGCTAACTCTGGTACATTTGTAACCATATCGCTTCAAAAATTTCTAAGCTTTGACTTCCAACTTGGCTGTGGACCCGATTACAGAAGACTTTATTTGATGCAAACTAGAGAATTATTTTTTTATCAGAATCAGATTTCGAGGTTTTTTCCAGGTTAATTGTTACATGATTGCAACTGGTATATAAAATAAAAAGGCAGTAAACATAACGTAATTTTAATTTTATTCAAACAATTCGTCTCTAAAAACCCACTTTTTTAAGATCCACATTTCTTTTAAGTATGAAAGTTAAACACTGTTCTTTATGTGCAAGTAATTTATTGCTTTTTTCACTATATTTACTCTGTTGGAATTCAAAGATAGAAAACTGCAGCAGATCTGCCAGAAGATGATGTATATTACAAAATATAATGTAACTTAGAGTGAGATTTTAGTTAAACTACCAGAACCCCGCAGAGTGCCAAGCTGAGAGGCACGGAGTTCAAGAAATAACAAACGAAAATGAATAACCCAAACATTATTTAAATTCAATGGTCAATCTCTGCAATGATTGCTCTCTTTTTTAGTAGTAGGGTGACCTAGAGGACATTTTAATTTCTATTGGTCATAACGGCCACATTTGTCTACCAAACTCTACTATAACTGATGTAATAAAAGAGTTGCTTCTTAATAGCTTGAATTTTATCTAACACCTAAGATAAAATAACAGCGCAATGGCATTCGCATTGTATTGAACAATGTGGAAGGATTTGCCAGGTGAAGGTCTCAAATTACTTGAAAATACATGGTCGAATTCACCATTTCGTTTTATTCAAGGTTCATTTGGAAAATTTACCAGCACAGCGGGCATAGCCTGCTAGTATTTATATAAATCAACATTTGAACTGAGGATGGTTTGGGGGTCCTAATCGGTAAAATATACTGAAATTTTCTGGAATTGCTTTCCTCCAAACAGCTGCAATAGGTAGCTTCTTACTTTTTGCAATGGAAGCTACCTAAAAAAAATCTATTCAAATGGTGGCAACTCAGCAAGAATAACTTCTCTGCTCCTGATTTAGCAAGGACGTTTAGACAAGCATTTTTTGTACAGAGAACTAGCATCATAATCCATTTGTTCCATAAAAAAAAACAGTGTGTGTCACTACAAGCTGAACCCAAATTTTTGTTCACAACTTTAACAATAATGAAGATACTTTAGCGAGATTTTTATCATATTAACTTTGCTTTGTATGAAATGTGAAGACATCATTAAAAATGACTGAATTTTGATCAGGGACACAGTATATGTGTTATCAACTTCATTCTGAGTAATAGAATGTCTAGCTCAGTGTTCTTTGGATGAGATTAGTGGCAATTTCGAGCACTTCTGATGTCATCATATTCACAGAAAGCAAAGTAAATCTGTTGAAAATATGTTTACAATATATTTTTGTTTAGGAACACCCTGTTTGAGAAAAGCTAGAAAAAAATTATTACCAAATAATATTCAGAACTATGCATTAATAGTATATCATTAATTGCTATGAATGTCATCATTAATAGTTAATTTTCTCAAGTGTCATTTTTCAAACAGCAAATAAATAATACAAGAGCAATCTCTTTCATGTAAGTATGATTTAATTTCTTAATTATTCTCAATATTATCTTTTTTGATTGACATTTAAAAATAGAAGTTATATAAGATTTCAAAAAATACTTTTAAAAGGATTTTTTAAGTATTTGATTTGGCTGAATATTTTGATATTCTGCCTAATGGGATATTCAACAGGTGAACAATTTTATATTTTTCCTAACTGAATATTCAGTATACCATATGTAGAATATTTGATATATATACCAAATACATACCAAATATTCAGTGTATCCCTACTTGAAATAATGAAAAGCAGAAATCTACAGAAAAACTTTTGAATTCCAAGACAAAAAGAGACATTAAGGTTTGAATTAAGATATAATATTCATGTTAAATCTCATTGCTTTTAAAACAATTGTCCATTAAAGTTTCTTAATGCATTCACACATATCCGTGCTAACCTTTTACGGTGTAATCTTAATTATATAGGTAGAATGGTCGAAAGACACTCATAAGATGTTTCCTGGGTTTTATGCAAACCTGGATTAGTTTTCGCCAAGTCAATTTTTAAAGATTTCAAATAGATGTGCAGATATTAAGCAAAATCTGTTACCAAATAGTTTGTTTTAATTCAAATAATGACAACAGTTTGAAGAAACTGCTCATTATTTATTCATAAAATTAATAAATACAAGAAACATTCATTTTCCCATTTAATCTTTTTTTTTTTTTTTTTTTTGGCCAACTTTAAATAAATTTTAGCGCAGTTACAAATGCAGTTTTGAAGCCATCAAACCACATCCCTCATTTAATAGATTAACCTGTCACAATTTTTCACATTGCATTGCCATTGTTTATTTTTTTTTTTTTTTTTTTGGATAAAGTATCATATGGATGTCATTAATCAACATTTTTTTTTCTTAATGGCAAAATTCCTGTAATTTTGGAAATACTTCTCTGCATCCTGTTTCGTAGAGAGAAGGCCCAAAATCTTTATCATCTTTCAAAGTAGGAGAAAAAGAACATAGAAATTGCAGTTAATATATATCCTACATTACAAAATTTTATTTTGATGTCACGCTTATGCATTATTGATGGTGGTAAATTGCATTATATATATTATTGACAGTGGCTGACGGTGTTGTTTGGCAACAGATCTGTGTATTGTAAAAGGTTGACAGGAAATTAAACATGTACCAATTTTTTCTTCTATAAATGGAAGGAGTGATAAAGGATTGTTTGGGTCTATCTGTCTATGATAAGAATTTAAAAAAAAAAACATAAGATTTGACAAAGCTAAATTTATTTACAATTATTATACAACATTTATTTTGTAATAATTTTAAATATTTAAACTCCGGCTGAAATTTGTTGCTGAATTCGAGCCATCATTCTTTGATCAAGCTGTTTTTGTCGAAATGTCACTATAATTGCACCTAGTATTCCAAATCCAGCCATGCAACTTTCAAATATGAAAAAATTCCTTTCTTCAAGCCATCGAACTTTATCACAGCTGAAATAGGAAGCACTGCTAAATTCTTTGGTTACAAAATATAAATGCATATGCATCTTTACTGCTGGTTAAAAAAAAAAAAAAGAAGGGAGGTGGGCATACATTCAAATTTGGTAAAATTGTATTTATGGCAGATTTTTAATCATCATATTTCAAAATATCACTACTCAAAAAAAGTTTTGTCTCTTTAAAAGGGGGAAACAACTGACATAACTACCTTAGCCATGCTAAATGTTGTTTCAATTTGAATAAAAATGTGTTCATGTCAGCTTACAGCTCTATGCATACTGATGCATTTATAAGTTAAAATATCAAGAAAATCAAATTTCAACTAAAAAAAAACTGTTTATTGAATTTTAAAAGTTTATTTTCTATATATGTCTTATTTCATCAGCAGTAGAAATACATAAAAATTGAAAGTCAGAAAGATTAATATAGTATAAGATCCTTATAACACAAACCTAAAAATGTGAAGTTATATAGAATTTTGCATTATATAGATCACATTTCATACATCATTAAACTTACCTTGTAAACATGGTCAAACAAGTAATGTATATTGATATGATGTCTGAAACATATCAATATACATTAGAGGATTTTTATATAGCAGTCCTTGGCACCAGAAGTTGTGCAGATTATAAATTTCTGCATCATATAGATCATTTCACACATCTTCATGCAAACTTCATAGTTTACATCTGAGAAGTTGTGTGTTATATAGAATTCTGTTATAAAGATCTTCGACTGTATTACATAAAGTAACAATAATCTCTCTAACATTTTTCTTCAAAATAAATAGATATTGATTAGTTACAATAGAATTTAGTAATATTGATTTAATTGCAATATGGCACAAACAATAAAATGCTAGGAAAACTTTTCACATGCAATCAATTAATAAGTAAAACATTTAATTTTAGAAGCAATTATTGTATACTTTGAACATTATCAAGAAAATTAAAGCATATATATTTGAACTAGAACAAAAAATATCTAAAAATAAAATGCATTTAAATCTGCATTTTATGATAGCATAATAAATTATTTAGATAACTGAAATATTTGAAAATTCTATTATAATACATCTGGAGGCACAACAGTGCCTCCGCCAAGTCGAGAGAACATAGTCGTAAGCATCCTTTTCTGGAAGCAACTCAGGGCACTTTTGACCCCCCATATCTCTGCGCTGGAGTTTCCCAAAAACCTGAAATTTCATTTTTCTAGATTATGTGGCAAATAAGACCAAAATTTAAATTTTCACTTTTCTGTCTTCTCTAGTTCAGACAACATATGAACTCAAGGTTTCGATTTTTTGTCACTCACTCACTCGTCATCAAAAAGATTAGGTAGATCCCGCAAGCCTAGAAACTTGAAATTTGGAATAAAGGTAGTGTTTAGGATACAAAGAAAGAAAAAATTATAAAATAAAGAAAATTTGAAAAAAAAACATTCGAAAATTCAACAAATTCCAACAAAATTGAAGATTGAAAATAATACGATCTTGTAGTCTTAGAATCTTAAAATTTCAAGTGAAATCTAGAATTCAGAAAAAAAAAAAAAAAAACATCAAAAACACAAAAAAAAAATCGAAAATAAAATAAAAAAATCGAAAATTTCAAATAATTCCTTTTTGTTGTGCTAGAAACTTCAAATTTGGAATAAAGATAGTATTTAGGATACAAAAGAAGAAAAAAATTACAAAAATCCAGATAATTTGAAAAAAAATTCAAAAAAATGAAAATAATTTGATCTTTTAGCCTTAGAAACTAAAAATTCGGTGAAAAGGTAATGTTTGGAATTCAGAATAAGAAAAAATTACAAAAACAATAAAAATCGAAAATAAATTTTTAAAAATCAAAAAAATCAAAAAACATTGAAAATTTGAAAATAATTCGATTTTGTAATTCGAAACTTGAAATTTGGAATAAAGGTAGTATTTAGGATACAAAGAAAGGAAAAATTTTAAAAATCCAGAAAATTGGAAAAAAAAAATTGGGAAAATGAAAATAATTTGATCTTTTAGCCTGAGAAACTTAAAATTTGGCGTAAAGATAGTGTTTAGAATTCGGAATAAGGTAAAATGAAAAACACAATAAAAATCAAATTAAAAAATATAAAAAATCAAAAAACATTGAAAATTTGAAAACAATTTGATTTTGTAGCGCTAGAAACTTGAAATTTGGGTAATATTTAGGATACAAAAAAAGAAAAAATTAAAAAAATCTGGAAAATTAAAAAAAAAAATTAAAAAATTTGAAAAAATTAAAATAATTTGATCTTGCTTTAGAAACTTAAAATTCGGCATAAAGATAGTGTTTAGGATTTGGAATAAGGTAAAATGAAAAACACAATAAAAATCAAAAATAAAATTAAAAAATCAAAATTTTGAAAATAATTCGATTTTGTAGCGCTAGAAATTTGGAATAAAGGTAATATTTAGGATACAAAAAAAAGAAAAATTTAACAAATCCAGAAAATTAAAAAAAGATTTAAAAAATCGAAAAATTAAAAAAAAAATTGAAAAAATGATAATAATTCGATCATTTAGCCATAGAAACTTAAAATTCAGCGTAAAAATAATGTTTGGGATTCAGAATAAGAAAAAATTAAAAACACAATAAAATTAAAAAATCGAAAAACATTGAAAATTATTCGATTTTGTAGAGCTAGAAACTTGAAATTTGGAATATAGGTAGTATTTAGAATACAAAAATAAAATTAAAAAATCTAGAAAAGTAAAAAAAAAAAAATTTCGAAAATTTGAAAAAATTGAAAAAATTTCCCGGAATTTTTAATTTTGTATCTGGAGGCACTATGGGTGGTTTCTTTATAGACATGTTTTTTTTTTTTTTTTTTTTTTCACATGTTATACTCTATTTAACATGTATAGAGTATTCCATATTTCATATGTTATGCATATGAAATATGGATTGTTAAATGATGTTAGCACCACAAAAATTTTCACAGCTCCTCCTCCCCTCCCGACATTACTGGCTGCTTATGGCTTGATAGTCCTTTCTACATAAAATCATGGTGACTCTAAGATTATCTTGATTTATCTCTAAATTGAACCTAACAAGACGGATCAAAGAATTACTATATTGATATGACAATCCGGAAACTTAGAAGTAAAATAGAAAAATCAATAAATTTGTAAAAAGTCAAAAATTTGAAAATAATTCGATTTTGTAGTCCTAGAAGCTTGACATTTGGCTTTTTTTTAATCCTAAACAGTACTTTTGTGCTAAATATAAAGTATCTAGGCTACGAATAATATCTCAGATGGATAGCACCTTTCCTCGAAGCAATTGAGAGTACTTTTAACTCCCCCCTCCCATAACTTAGTGCTTGCCTAGTTACCTGAAACTTCTTTTTATCTACAGGACTTTGCAAATGAAACTAAAGATTCAAATTTTTGGTACCTGCAAATAATAGGGACAGAGTGTGGGCATAGCGAAAATCAGTGGATGATCTCCAAAAAGAGCGCAAAATCAAGAAAAGGAGGATTACTTACAAAAAAAAAGTGAAATCTCATGGAAAACGTCACCTGTAAAAAATGCAGGCAAGTCTCGTGACTCTTTTACCGTAAAAAGTTCTGAGATCGTGTAAAGCCAAGTTTAGCTATCTTATTAACTCTGAAATTTTCATTCACAAATCATTCCTAGTCTCTACATCTTTAATTAATTATTATTTTGTGGCTTGGCAATTACATAGCACGAGAATGTGATGTATATAATTAGTCTTAATCAAATAATACTATAACATATTAAGGTGTAATAACTTCCCTGTGCGTATATAATTTGCCTTAATTAAATTATCCCATCCCATCCCATAACATAGTAAGGTATAATAACTTCCCTGTGCTGCACAATTGCCAAGTCACAAAATAATAATTAACTAAAGATGTAGAGACTAGGAGTGATTTGTGAATGAAAATTTCAGAGTTAATAAGATAGCTAAACTTGGCTTTACATGATCTCAGAACTTTTATGGTAAAAGAATCACAAGACTTGGCTGCATTTTTTACAGGTGACATTTTTCATGAGATTTACATTACACAACAGACTTTTAAAACCTCATTAGTAATTCATAAATTCTTCTATTAGTAATTTTTTAAGTATTAATATTTTTATTAGTAATTTGAATTAAAATTATACATTTCAAGAAAGACTGGTTGTAGGAGGGAAAATTTACTACCATTTAAAATATTTTCATGTTACAATTCAGTTTGAATGCTGTTTGCAATATGAGGCTGATAAAAAATCAATGTCAATGTACAGTCGAACTCTCTTAATATGAGCATGGCTAAAACAAGAACACTGTTAAAACAAGCAATTAGCATATTAAGAATAGTTCATCATTTAAGCTAGATTGAGATTTTCATGCTTTTTTTTTAGCACTTTCCAACCTAGTTGAAAAGTGCTTATGACTTCGGTTTGTCTGCCGCCTGTCCGTGCTCTAACTCCCGTAAATATGGTCGGATTGCTCTGCAATTTTTATATGTTATTGTCGTTATCTATAGCATGTTCCCTATTTCAACGGAAGTGTGTAGCACTGATAGTTTTTTTACAGAGACACTCAAAAGAATTCCGTTACATTGCGGTCTATGGGGAAAAATCATTTACAGTTTATTTAAATAATGTTTCACTATTTTAAACGCATTGAAATTTACATATATCACTAAGGTGCATTAGAAGAAGCTTAATATGGAATAGGGTGTGCATAGCACTTATAGTTACTTTACAGGGACAGTCAAAAGAATTCCGTTACATTACATCTATGGAGAAAATTCGTCTGTGGTTTATTTAAATAATTTTTCATTATTTTAAACGCATTGAAATTTACATATATTACTAAGGTGCATTACAAGAGGCTTACTACAGAATAGTGTGTGTATAGCAGTCATCGTTCATTTACAGGGACACACAAAAGAATTCTCTACTGTCTGTTAACAATAATTCCTCGAAGTGCTTTTTAAGTTACTGAATGCGATTTTAATTTTAACTCGCTTTTTGTCTATTACGTGGTGTGTATAAATTCTGTAGATCCTATACAGGGCAGCACAAAAGTTCGCGAACTTATTTCCGTTTACTGACAGAAACTCCAGAAGGATAATTTTTACTCTGCTACGCGTTTCCTAACTAAACTAAAATTTAGCATCCTATGTAGTATATATACAAATCTATAGATCCTATACAGGGCTGAATGAAAGTATTCGGATATTTTTCTGAATATTGTATCTGTTGGAAATTCCTGAAATTATGTTTTTAAATATGTTATGCATTTTCCAAATTGTTTACTTAGATGTTATCTTTTAGCTTATTAAACGGTATGTTTTGTAAAATTATTTTGGAAGCGTTGGAAAGTGCTACATAATCTATGCTTGAAGCATGATTTTTCGTTCTTGTTTAAACTAAAAAAAGCAAGATCACAGCTAAATATGACCAAAACTTATGTTCATTTCAATGTGATTTTCGATTATTAGGGAAGAAATCCATTTCTTATCCATTTGTCAGCAATAATATTGAAGTCTGTTAAAATGCAGTAATTTATCAGTTTTACCAGACAGAATTTCAAACTTCAAGGTGACCCCCCCCCCAAGAAAGTGCAAAGGAAAGTCCTTAGGTCTTGAAAGAATGAAAGAAAGCAGGGAGAGATAAGGATGCTTCAAATACCGCCCCTTTGTAAGATTTATAAACATGCCATGGAAAAGAAGGAGCATAGAAGAAAACATCTTTCTTTCTTTAAATCCAGAATATAGGCCATATCAATCAGCCTTTTCATTCAGCCTTCTGTTAAAAGGCAAAGGAATGTGTGAAATCAATAGCTGGAAAATTGCAAGGACTATTGCAATGTTAGCAGAGTTTTTCCATGAAAAAGGGAAGTGATCTATGTCATTCATGTCCTTTGTAATACTAATGAAATTACATTCACATGTATGTGCTTTCTTCTCCTCTTGTTTAAAGAAAATGATACTCACAAAGGTAAGACTGAATATTTTATGTTAATTTTGTGATATTAAGTCAGTACTGAGATAATTAAATTAATTAATAGTAGTAATTTGCTTAATTTTGTATATGTTTTAAAGATTTGCATTATCTTCATGGGTATTAAGAGTAACAATTAATATGAGGACTTTTTATAATTCCCTTGCTTCTTGTATTAACAGTATTTAACTGTATCATAAAATGATCAGTTTTTTTTTTAATTATATATAAATACTTACACTGATGTCCAAAAATTAAGGGGCAGTGACCGGACACTTTCAATTTCAGATGTTTTGTCGAAATATCTGCTGAAATTTGTGACGAAATGCCCTTGAAATTTGAAGATGTAAATAACATGTTTGACTTCATGTTTTTCAATGAAGATTTAATCCCGAAGACAATTAGGGAGGTAATAATAAATTTAATAATAAAATAATATTTGTGTTCCCCCAAGAAACAGCAAATACTCAAAATGGTACGTCACTGTAGCAAATGACTATGTAGATCCTATTCAATGTGTTTGTGCATTTGTGTAAGAATAGCACATATAATCTTGAAAATGTTATCATTTTTGTGAAAAATTAAAATCTTTTTTGTTTATAGCCTGCAAAGTTTTCAACCGAATTTAACCCCATGAAATCAAACATGCTCTTTACATTCTAGAAGTTCAATTCATAAAGAATTTCAATAGATATTCAACAAAACGTCTAAAATCAAAAGAGTCTGGTCACTGCCCCTTAATTTTTGGACATCAATCTAACTATATTAGCGGTGATTTTTTAAGAAGCATATATAATTAAAAAAATTCTTGTTAAACATAATTATTTTTTATCAATCTTCCAATCATGTGAAATAAGTTTTCATAGATATATTCTGTCAATATTAGAAAATTTAATTTTTTTAAATATTTTTTTGCTTAAAACAAAATTATTGAAAATAACCGTACCATAGTTGCCAAGTCTCCGGCTTTTTGGACACCAGTATTTTAGTACCGAAAATGTTGTTTTATGTAATCGGAACATTCGGCGATTTAAAAGAACAACATTTTCTCTAAAATAATACCGGTGTTCAAAAAGCCGGAGACTTGGCAAGTCTGCCGTACAGTGGTGAACTGGACATATTTTGGAAGATCGGTAAATATTCTGGATGGTAGTTTCTATTTATTTTATTTTATTTATTTATTTTTTTTTTTTTTAGGGGGGGGGGTTGCCTTTGCTAATTAAAAGTGCAGTTCTCACAATTAGTTTGATCCTGAGAAAAATTTAAAAAGAATTTAAGAATGAAGATAATTTAAAATGGCCTTATAGAATTATAAATTGTTTGAGAAGAAATAAGATTTAGTATTCTAATTTTTGGGTGCCATAACATATTTGATTGATATACTGGTAATTTCTAGAAGAACAGAGAGCATAATTTGTATACTTTGGAAAAAATACTTGAAAACAAAAAGTTAATTTTCAAGTGCTTGATTTTTTTTTTTTTTTTTTATGTAATAATAGTTCTTGAATTTTCAAATGAAATATGGCAATTAAATTTTTGCTACCAAGTGAAGGAAAAAGTGTTGAAGGAAATTATTCAACTTTTATTTCTTTTTTAGTATTATGTTGAACGTTTGTAGGTACAAAGTGCATGATAAAATATTTTTGGACAAGGAGAAGATTTTTTTTTTTTTTTTTTTTTTTTTTTACAAATAAATCTTTAAATATTGGTAGAAATGCAGTATCATAAAGAAACTCGAGACATTACTTCTGTTCTGCTCTTGTAGTAAAATAACGTCTTTTTTTTTTTTTTTTTTTCCTCCAAGAGAAAAAATACAAAGCTTAACTTTTTATAATGTATGAAATTTCTTGTCATCGTATAGATGTACCTTACCAAGTTAAAATACTTTATTCTTTAGAAATTCTCTAATACAGTATTTCTTCAACTTTGTAACCTTGTGGACCTCCTTTGACGTGACATGCATTTCAGTGACCCCAACAATATTCTTAACAAAAGATATGACATTATTTCAATGTATACATCTTATTTGTTTTCATTACACATATTGTATGTTTAGCTTACAGCGTTAGAAAAAATCAGCTGGATTAACAAGAAATATAATTATAACATTCAGTTTAAGACGGTTACACTATGCATGCTTCTACTTTTTACAAGAAAGATGCTGCTACTTTTTTGTTACTAGATGTGCAATACTTGTTTCAGTGTTTGAAACATGTATCCCTAATTCTGGTTCAACATCCAGTCAATGTCTTCATTTATTTTTCATGTGGTTAAAGCTAGAGAAAGTCTTTTCACACAAATATGTGGTGTAGAAGGGAAGTACAATTCCTTGGTAGCTTTTTCTGCTAGTACTGCATACTTATTTCTCAAGAACAAACAAAGATTAGGAAGGCAATTTTCATGAAACCTCGCATGGTAATTTTACAAGTTGTTCCTGCTCTAAGAAAGTCAAAGTTTTGATTTCACTAACTTCTTGGAAATAAAATGGATCTCTCATCCACTCATTTTCTGACTTTGAGGGAGAAACATAAAAGTCTGAAAGTTTCTTTCAAGTGATTCAGGTGTATAAAAGGTTTTCAATAATGTTGAGGGAAATCGATGTTATCACAGGTTTGTAAGAAATCAAATAATGTTGGGAATGACATACCTGCCAACCTTTATGGATTGTCCATAAAATTTACGGATTTATGGATGGACCTGGAATTTTTACGGTTTTTGGTACAGTAAAAAATGAAAACAAAAAATTTAAAAAAGAATAGATTTTTTGTTCATACATGAAAATTGAAAATCTATTAGGATTCCTGCCGAAACGGACATATCTGATATAGATCGAGAAATAAATACCCTCCCGTGAAAGCATTGTGCGGTAAGTGAACGAAAGAAACACGCTGCTACTTTGATTTTCTCATTCTACTTCTCCCAAATCTGGCCTCTCTCCAAGGTTGAACGCAGCTGTTCCGTAACTAGACGTTAGTAGCTGGGAGGGTCAGGTCAAAAGTAACCAATGCAATCACAGCGAATGATCAGAGAGGCTTCGCTTCACCAATGTGACGAAAGATGGAACTTTAGAATTAGTTGACTCTGATTAGTTGCTCGTAATGTAAGCTTTCCACCTGCTAAGCTCTAGTGTTCCATTTACATCTCCATCATTCTGTTCTGCGAGTTGATTGGCTGATCTGATCTAAGCATCGCTTTCATGTTTCATTCTTTGAAAAACGAATTCAGCAGCTCGGAAGTTTGGCGCTGATTACAATCATAGAGTAACAGATCACTTAGTGATTATGAGTAGAGGTTGTTGTTTTTAAAAAAATGAGACCCAAGAAAGAAAAAAAAGTTTATTTTCAAGTGTACAAGGAATGGTATACTGCAGAATAGCCTTGCATCAAGAAATCTTCAAGGGTTAAAAATATGTTTTTTGAGATATCTGTAGAGGTGATATTAAGATTTCCCAAGGAGGTAGAAATGATGTTTATTGCCATGTGACCGAACCATGGCCCGAGGAAAATATGACAATCATGGAAAATAACAAGACGAAACCGAGCAAATTTTTTGTGCCAAATAACACTCAAGAAGATGTAATGCATGCAGAATTGCTCTTTACATTGTTTTTGATTAACCATAATATTCCTTTGAATGTCGCCAGCCCCACCGGTCCTCTTTTTCGGAAGATGTTTCTGAAAAACGATATGGTTGCGGAAAGACTAAAACAGAATTTCTTGTATATGAAATGGCTAAGACTTCAGCAATTGTCAAACATCTACAAGATAACATATTTACTGCAGCATGTAATGGAAGTCATGAAAGTGACTATAAACTCTATCCAGTTGTAGTGAATTATTTTAATGAAGATATCGGATGTATTGAAAATACTTTATTGGCGATTCCAAATTTGGATGGAAATTCCACAGGAGAGAATATAAGTTCTCTCATTTTAAATGTGTTTGAAAATTATCAAATTCTTTTTCAGAACTGTATAGCATTCAGTGCAGATAATGCTTTTGTTATGCAGGGGGGGGGGGGGGAAATAGAGCAATATCATATTTAGAAAAAGAAAATAAGCATATTATAGCTATAGGATGCTGCTGCCATCTGATTCACCTTGCTTCAGAGAAAGCTGCTGCAACCCTTCCTGTTAAAGTGGATGAAGCTGTGATAGATATTTTTTATTACTTGAATAAAAAGTACTAATAGGAAAGATTCATTTAAAAAATTTCAAGACTTATATGGAAAAGATACTAAAACATGTATTGACTCACTGGTTGTCTCTTGGGCAAAGTCTAACAAGGTTAGTAAAGCAATGTCCCTCATGAGCTTTTTTAGGGAAGAAGCTACATCTTATAAGTTACCTGCAACCTTCTCACTGTACAAAATACCAAAAGTTCTCGATAAAAAGGTCACTTAAGACAAATTGAAGGATAAACTTCTGCCTAAAGACACAGAGGATAAAATTGTTGATAAAAATGTCACTGAAGACAAACTGAAGGATAAACTTCTGCCTAAAGACACAGAGACTAAAGTAGATAAAAATGTCACTGAAGACAAATTACAGGAAAAACCTAAAGACACAGAGGCTAAAACATCAATTAAACAGAAAGATGCTTCTACAAATAAACAAAATGCCTCAAAGAAAAGGAAGAATTCAAGTGTATATGTCATCCAAGACAAAAAGCATAGAGGTAAATCATCAAATTCAATTTTATCTAAAGAAGAAAAAATGTTTATGTTTCTGTCTTCAGATTTATAAACAAAGCTTATAGTTTATTTCTTCTTAGCATAATGCCTTCATTTGAAAACGTAAAGATGATTCTGCAGTCGGCATCTTCACAAATCCATCGACTGAGAGCACTTTTACTAGATTTATTAAAAGAACTGGTCTCAAAGTTTGTGAAGTCCTCTGAAGTAAAAGGGAAAGCACTTGCAAAAGTTAATTTTCATTCCTCTTCATGTCATAAAGATCATCAAGATTTGGTTATAGGAATTGCTACATCTAATTTAATTGCAAAATGTTCAGAAAAGGAACAGGAATTGTTTTATGAAGAAGTAATTAAATATTTCATAACTGCTTGTGAATAAATTATAAAGAATGATGGTCTAACACATTTTGAGGTTGCTAACTTGAAAAACATAGAAAATTCCAGCTTTTCCAGCATCAAATAATTTTATAGATTTGTTTCCTTTTCTTTTAAAAAGAAACAAGAACGAAAAATCATGCGTCAAGCATAGATTATGTAACACTTTCCAACGCTTCCAAAATAATTTTACGAATCATACTCTTTAATAAGCTAAAAGGTAACATCTAAGTAATCCGAATACTTTTATTCAGCCCTGTATAGGATCTATAGATTTGTATATATACTACATAGGATGCTAAATTTTAGTTCAGTTAGGAAACACGTAGCACAGTTTAAAATTCTCCGTCTGGAGTTAAATAATACGGAAATGTGTTCCCGAACTTTTGTGCTTCCCTGTATAGGATCTACAGAATTTATACACACCACGTAATAGACAAAAAGCGATTTAAAATTAAAATCGCATTCAGTAACTTAAAACGCACTTGCAGGAATTATTGTTAACATACAGTAGAGAATTCTTTTGTGTGTCCCTGTAAATGAACGATGACTGCTATACACACAATATTCCGTAGTAAGTCTCTTGTAATGAACCTTATATAAATTTCAATGCGTTTAAAATAGTGAAACATTATTTAAATAAACCGCAGACGATTTTTCTCCATAGACGTAATGTAACGGAATTCTTTTGACTGTCCCTGTAAAGTAAGTATAAGTGCTATGCACACCCTATTCCATATTAAGCTTCTTCTAATGCACCTTAGTGATATATATAAATTTCAATGCGTTTAAAATAGTGAAACATTATTTAAGTAAACCGCAAATGATTTTTCCCCATAGACCGCAATGTAACGGAATTCTTTTGAGTGTCCCTGTAAAAAAACTATAAGTGATACACACTTCCGTTGAAATAGGGAACATGCTATAGATAACGATTATAACATATAAAAATTGCAGGGCAATCCGAGCATATTTACGGGAGTTAGAGCACGGACAGACGGCAGACGGCAGACGGCAGACGGCCAGACGGCAGACGGCCAGACGGCAGACGGCCAGACGGCCAGACAAACCGAAGTCATAAACACTTTTCAACTAGGTTGGAAAGTGTTAAAAATGGGGGAACAGAAATTGAGGCATTGGATCAACCTCAGAAGGAGTTTTGTAAGCTTCAATTAGAAGATCTATCTACTATAATAGTTCTAGATAAAGAGATTGATATGCAGTGGGCAGAATTGAAACAACTGAGAGGTGCTGATGGAATATTAAAAGATGAAAGATTAGCAGGTGTAGTTCTTTCTGTTCGGCTCATCCCTCATTCTAATGCAGAATGTGAAACAGTTTTTAGTTTGTAATGTCCAACCATGGGTGCAAGTTTGAAATGTAGCCAGGACTGAAAATATTTTAACCTGCACCCTCCTTCCCCCCCCCCTCCCCCGAACACACACAATGCAAGTTTTGAGATGTAACGACGACTGAAAGTATTTTGAACTCTCCATCCCGACCTCCCCTCCTCCAAATGCACTCACCACGCACACTTAGACAAAAAAACCCAACATATTACATATATGCAGTAAAATTTAATTATATTGAAACTGAATTAAAAAAAACTGCATATGCATGTAAAATATTCATATTCATGTAAAGTGTAATTCAGAAGTTACTAGAGCTATGAACTCTGAAGTTGACATGCTATGCCATGTAAAATTGTGAAATATCCAAGAACGCGCATGAAAACACATATACACAATATTCTTGTAATTTTAAAAACATCTTCCAATAAATATTAAAATAAAAATAGAAAAATATCTTTACCTGAAATATCTGCATAATGTTGTTAATTTTTAAGGTTCTTTCTTTTTTTTAAAAAATCTTAAATTTACAAAACACAATGATGAAAAAACAATACTTTTAGATACAATAAAACTAAGTTCACTACCTTAACTATTAATTTATAACATGCAGTTTTACATAAAAAAAAGTTTTCTTCATTGATTATACCATATTTTTGTTTAAAACAACTGTGGTGGCAGATTTAGTTTCTGCAAAAAATCTTATATAAAAACAAAATATCTTAAAAGATATTTTAAATAGAAATTGCAAAAGCAGTAAATTACTCCAATAAAAGTATAAATTACAACAAAATGAGCATGAATCAAAAATTTTATAGTTTACTACTGTGTGAAACCAACAATTTAAAAAATGCAAAATTATGCTGAATCCTTTCAAGAATAACTATAAAACCAAATAAATAAAAATACCTTAAAAGTAAAAATTTAAAGAATACTAAAATACAACATTTACATTGAATGATAAAAGTATAAATTACAGTAAATAAAAGGATTTAAGTTTCATAAAATTTTTATTTTACTTTTGCTAGCATTAACAATTTTTTAAAATATAAAATTACTTAATTTAACAAAATTCTTAGCTATGAAAGAAGAAAGTCAGATGGAGGATCTTTTCAATTTATAAAAGTCCTTCCGGCCTGTACCGGGAGGAAAAGGTAGCTTTCCTATATCTTCGTTTTAAAATTTTAGTTAATGTTACACGAAAACAGCAACTTAAAATGCAAATAAAACGTTTACAAAAGATTCGTTAATACTGAATTTGAATAAGAAATTCGCCAAATTATTGAGCAATAGCCAAATTGGCTTCATTTATGAAGACTTATTTTGGTCGCCAAATTTGGCGATATTTCGCCAAATGTCGCCAAATTTGGCGCTAACGGATATGAATATATAGTTTTATGCGTTTGATTGGGAAAATTTTTGTAATGTGCTGTCTTGTTTCAAAATGTCAGCCACCCTAGAATTTCAAACTGCTCTATCTCAGCCGTTTTTTAAGATAGAGGTAAAACAAAAAATGCTCTGGAATCCTCGTTTCAAGGCCTAACACCGAATTAAAAAATAAATTTGAATTTTTAACTTTTTTGTACATTTATTTTAGTTTTAAATTTTTAATTGGCCGCCATCTTGAAACAAAATGGCGGACCAAGCTGGCCAACGAACTCGGTCGAGACATTGGTGAGCTTAATACACACAATTAGTTTCATCAAAATTGATTTATAAATACGAGCGTTATCGTATGACATAGGTCAGATATATATATATATATATATATATGGATATATATATATATATATATATATATATATATAAATCAACATTTGAACGGAGGGTGGTTTTGGGGTCTGGGGGTCATGATCGGTGAAAATATATCGAAATTTTCCGGAACTGCTTTCCTCCGAACGGCTGCAATAGGTAGCTTTTTACTTTTTTGTATTGAAAGCTACCTAAAAAAACTAGGGCATCCAACCCGGGCTTCCCGGGATAGAGAATAAATGTGAAAACCATTTTTTTTTTTACTGAAAACTAATAGATTTTCTACATTTAATATTTTTTCTTAGATTGCCCCCTAACAACACCAAAGAGCATTTTTACATGAAATATGTCAATTATATATTCAAATAAAATGTTGAATTTATAAAAACCGGTAATTTCGTATTGGCCTCGTGCCAGAAATTAATTGCCGAAGATGTCGCTAAAAATCTCATTATCTACAGCAGTTTTTTTAATTCTGATAAGTTCAGCAGTTTTAAGCGGCTATTTCAATTACATGTCTGTTAAATTTGTGTTTTAATTATACTATTTTATTCATTGCTTAGTGAAATTTTCATTTCGTTATTGAATATTAGCTGGAAACAATTGCTAAACTTTTTATAATGTTTAAAATACAAACAGATTAATATTTTGCAATCGTCTGCAAGCGATAGAGATGGATTTAAAAAAAAAAATCATGCTTGAAATTTAATTTAAATGTTATAAAAAATGAGTAAATTGCGATACAGTTTTCAAACAAACTGCATTTCAAAGTATATTTTTTCCCCTATATAACGGTGTAAAAATAAAAAATGTAGATGTTTAGAAATTTAAAAAAATGCATAATAGTAAAAATCGCAAAACCGAAATTCCATCGTCAACTGTTGCCATTCGCAAAATGACGTCAGCGTTACGCACGGACACGTTTGTCCTTTATAATATAGATAAGCATATATATAGTACTGCAAAATATGATGAAAAAAATTTACTATTATTTTTACTGAAAATTATCCTATTATTTCAAGAATAATATACTCTATTTCAAGAATAATCTCTAAATAAAATGAAAGTGCCCTTTAAAAAATAAAAGAATACTAAAATGCAATATTTACATTGAGGAAAATATTAATTATATGTTATTAATCAATTTTTACAGTTTAACTACACTATTTGCATTAACATATTTTTTTCGTTTTCTTTTTTTTTTTTAAGTGAAATTATGCCTTTATGTATATCTCAAAGCAAGTATAAATTTCTTAAATAAAAAGAATTTGCACAGTAAAATAAAGTAAATTACTTTCAAAGATGATAATTAATAGCAAGTGGCATGAATCAAATTTTCAGTTTACCAATCTCAACTATATATATTTTTATTATGCCCAATTAGTTATTTTATATATTTTGTAAAATCATTACATTAATAGTTTTAAGACTAATAACTAAGATTAACAATAAGAAAAAAGTAACCTCAAAGAGTAACATGCAGTTATGTGTTAGTTAATTTAAATTACAATTCAAAATATAAAGAAAAACTTAAAAACATAACTAAAAGAAGATATTCAAATACTTAATAACTTAATTCTATTAGTAAAATGAAATGAGCAAAGCAAGAAAAAATATATATGTGTGTATATATACATGTATATATATATATATATCACTGGCGTCCGGCTAACCAAAAAGTACCTAAATTCCTTATGCAATTAGATCAGTTATGCACACAAAGGTTGCAAATGTTTATTTATTTATTTTTTTTCAAACGTGTGCTTTTTTGATAAAACTGTTTTTTATAGACATATTTCCTGCTTTAGTTCATTTATTTTTACAAAATGGACTCAACGTTTTAGCTAATAATATGCAATAAAGTTTTCTTGTTTGAAGTTAAAAAATCTCATAGCAATGTGCAAGTTCAAGCAAATATCAATTTAGTTTGAAAAACCGAACTGCATTCTGATCATCTTTGTTAGAGAATTAATTTAAAAAGTTTCTCAATGTTTTTAAATAATTAATGTGCGATTTTATAACAACAATACAATAAGTTGCAAATTTAGGTGGTAGAATAAACTGTTGAATAAGATGTGGATTTTTATTAAACAGTTTTTGTTATCAATTTTATTACAAATAAACACCTTTTCCATACTTTTTTTCTTTTTTAAGTAAGCATGCAACTATTTTGGCTACTATTTTTTTCATCATAGACTACTAAAGCAAGTATTTTCAATGACATTGGACATTAGCAGTCCTGTAAGTATGAGCTAAGTAGTCAACTTTTAATATTTATTTAAAGTTGATTGCACTTAATATTTATTTATTTATTTAATCTTTGCTGAACAAATTTTTCCCCTTTTAATATGCAAAACAATTTAGTTTTTTTTTTCCCCCATAAAATGCATTTGTTACTGTTTGAGAGTCATCATAAAAAAAATTTCTATTGCGAGTAGTAATATTTTCAAAAATATTCAAAGTTACAAAAGCAGAAAAGTATTTTTTCCATCCTAACACTACATGATACATAATTTAGTATTTTTTCATGTATAAAATGCATGTCCTTGCAAGCATTAGCTATAACAATTTAAGTTATCATATAAATAAAATCTGCACAGTACTTGCAATAACATACTATATGTCATATAATTCTGAGAAAGCTTTTAAGGTGTCTTAGTTCTCCAAAAAATGCAATAAATAAAAAAGTTTTGCATTCCTATTCTTATGATTTATTGCTGCATAAACATAAAAGGTTAATATTCTATAATTGCATTCACAGCCAAGATCGGCTTCAAAGAGGAGCAAAGAAATAATCATCATGAAAATATTTACCCCCCCCCCCTCCCCCCCCCAAAAAAAAAAAGCAACTTGCTTACAACAATATATTTAAGTTTGTGCCAAACCACACTCGCTAAAATATGCAATTGTTTGTAGATCCAATTCTGTAACTTTTCTTAAAAACCATACAAAAACAGAAATCATTTACCTTCGATAGACATCTCCAGATACCTTGCATGCAATCATCTCTTTAAAGCCAGTACGTACACAAGCTGGAAGATGCCTGCTCACCTATTTTTTTTTAATTAAAAATAAATTATGAATATATAGAACAGAGTTAGACAATTCATATTAAAAAAATATCAGCCAGCAGAAAATCAACAGACTGCATTTTTTAAAATATCAATCTACATAATGTAATTAAAAATATTAATATTTTTGCAATTGTCTGAGAAATTGCAGAAGTTTATTATTTTTTTAGATGGCTCTGATGTTAATTCTCCCCTAGAGCTAAAGACAAGAAACTGTACTTGGTACTGGATCTCAAGGTACAAACAAAGAATAGCAAGTTTTTTTTTTTTTTAATTACTCTTCCAAGGAAAATCAAAAGTTCCTCTCATTTAATTATGTCATTTCTTTCAAAATTTTACCACTCATGAATTTTTCTCAGTGTGCTTAGCACACATAAAACTACAGTCGAACCCCATTATACCAACCTCTTAATACGTGAAACCACTTAAGACGTGAATTTTCGTCGGTCTCTTGAAAAACGGCTATCTTACGTGTGTAAAAATACCCCTCTTAATACGTGAACCCGCTTAAGATGTGAAATTTTGTCAGTCCCTTGGAAAAAAAATCTACGTTTAATATGCAAATGCAACCTGGTTCCTAACAGAGAAAGATTTAGAAGGAAATTGTCCCAAGCATTACAACAATTCTTTAAACTAGGAATGCCTTTTCTATCAAAATTTAATGCAACCATTAATTACTCTACTAAAAAAATCAATTTCAACCTCTCCCAGGATAAAATTCCTACATGTGTGAAGCTGCTGTCAACAATGAAGACGTTGATTGTTGGAAAACAAATGTGCTTCCGCAGCTTGTAAAGAATTACTCAAGCCGTGATATTTATAACATGGACGAATGGGAACTCTTTTACAAATTGACACCCAACAAAACAATGACCGTGAAAGGATAAATATGTCATGGGGTAAGCTAAGCAAAGAGCATCTTACTGTTCTGGTTGGTGCAAATTCTGATGAATCAGACAAATTAAAGCTTTAATGGTCAAGGGAAATCACGCAACCCACAATGTTTTAAAAACGTCAAAAATCTCCCCTGCCTGTATGAAAGTTAGCACAGGCGTGGATGACCAGACACCTTTTTTCAACATGGGTTTATAATTTTGACCGGCAGATGGGAAAAGAACTCGCCATGTGTTACTGTTTTTGGACAACTGCCAAGGATATCGAAAGCTTTAAGAATGTCCAAGTTCAATTTTTACATCTAAATTCGACTATTGTGATGTAGCCAATCGACCAATTAGTCATTAACAGCCCCAAGGTAAATTACAAAACTCGTGTAGTACGACGATATCTTCACCAAATGGAACATGGTAACACCCTTCCTACCGCAAGTATCGTCCTATTAAAAGTCTTGGACGCTATGCACATGCTTACTGCAGCATGGGAGAGTGTCACACTAACGATGATTGGAAATTGTTTCTGCAAAGCAGACTTCAGAAGTAGCGAGGAAGTCAATGGTGAAGAGCAAACCTCGCGCCCTGATGTTGAAGATTGGCTAAGTGCACAAAAATGCTAGGAGAAGATTTTGACGATTTCATCAATATCGATCAAAATGATAAATATTTAAAACACTGAAAATGAACTAATATCTCAAAATACATAAGGAAAAAACAAATTTTGCACTTTATTTCTTTTTGTTGCATTAACAGTTTGGCAACAAGCAGATTTAAAAGTAATTTCTGATTATCTCTGAAATTCTACACAATATAATGTGTAAAACAAACCTTTATAAATAAACTATAAATGCTATAAACATCATATTCTATAATAAACATCTTGTAGTGCACTTCAGTGATGTATACCCATAGACCTTCTAATATACTAGACACCAAATTGGTTAACTTTTCTGGGCTCCAAGGTCACCTGCCACCAAACGTGATTGCCACCTAATTCAGTACGCCAAACCGGTTTTTCTCCTTCCAAAATCTGCTTGCAATTTCCGTAGTACTCTTGTCTTGGGGGCGTGGAGACGGTTCAGTTACACAAAAGGAATTTGTATTAGAACTAGAAAGCATTGTTGGTAGACATTTTTTTTTTAAGCTTTTGTTGTATCTGGTAACCAGTGGTATGACAATTAAAAAATTATAGAAGGGACTTAGTCATTATTAAACAATAAAAAAAAAGTTGAATAATTCCAATTCTTTTTAATAATTATTTCCAAGAAAAATATTTGTTCTACTTAATTATTAATATTTTCTGTTAAACATCACTATTTTTAAACAAACAATTTAGTAGCCAGAGTTGGCAAGTACCAAAGGCCAAAATTCATTTTTTAAAATATTGCAGCCATATATTCTTAAATAATTTAAAGGGCTTTTAATTTAGAGCTTCAAAAGACTTTAAGCAAGCAAATGACATTTTTTTTTGCTAGCATATTTAAAATATAAACTAATAATGAGAAAAAATGTGTTAAAAAATCAGAAGACTTTCCAAATCTGAGCAGGCAAAATCAGAAAATAGTAGTCATTAAAATAGTTCATGTTAATATTAAGTTTTAAAAAATGATTTTGAACAGAGGAAAAATTGGAGCCTTTCCCTTTGCTAAACATATGCTGATGATTTAACTGGATACTAGTACCATTGTCTTATGTTACTCAAACATATATATAGCAAATTATATCCAAAACTTCTTTCATAATTCTATGTTTTAGAAGAAAAATAGCAAAAGTGTTAATTAGTTGTGTACTTCTCTCCTGTAATTGAAAGTTTCATCCATTTTAACTTTTAACATTTTATTTTCAATTGCAAGATTATATATTAACAATTTCTATTTATTTTGATTTATTCAAAAATGTGTTATAGTGAAGAACTGAAATTGTTTTTATACCTGGATGCTTATAATAGTGAATAAAAATATTTGTAAAATTACAATTTTTGTATAACTTAGAACATATGTATTAAAATTTTCTTTGCTGTAAAATATCTTGCAACAGTCCTATAATGGTTGTGTTGCAAGCTATAAGAGAACAGAATAACTATAATAAAGGTTGAGAGTCTACAGCCGTGTTTATAGTTGATTAATTTTCGAAATAATTTGGAATATTTCTCTTAAGGGGAGGGGGTGGGGGGTAATTATTCTTTTAGTAAGATTTCTCATGTGAAATTGATTTTATTACCTACATATTGATTATAATTTTTTTAAAACTCCTTGATATTGTACCTGGCAAAACCTACACATCTCTATAACCAGGGCTCGGAAAATAGTGTTCCCAGGATCCTGGGGAACCCAAAAAATCATTTCTGGGAACGTATTTTTTCAACTCAGGTTCCCGCCCGGGAACCTAAGCGGAAGCGCTCACAAGTCAGGCCACCAGCGATGAATTTGTATTCTCCTATGGACTGTGGTGATTTTTGGAAGGGGGAGGTGGCACAAAGAACGTGTGGAGTGCCGAGCACACACGGGAGTTACATTTCCGTTGTATATATATATATTAATTATTTGCTCAGTATACATTTGAATAAATTTGTAAATGCAATTTGTAATGCTTAATATTAGTGGGCAAATGTAATGCAACATTTCCCTTTTAAGTTATACATCTATAAGAATATGAAGGGAGGGAAGAGGTGCTTTTGGATAGAAAATAGTCAAAACATTAATTGATAAACCATAAAACTAAAATTTTTGTTTATTATTCAAAATTGTGTCTATGTGACACAATATCTTCATTCATTAAGCTCTGAATGTATTAAAAAACTGGGAACACATAAATTTTTCTGGGAACCTTAAAATTTTTAGAATTTTCGAGCCCTGCTATAACTTTGTACAAAACTATACACTGTAAAAAATAAAAATAAGTAAAGTACTAAACTATTATACTAACGATAAATTGGGAATAAATTTCAATAAGACTTTATAATTCAGGGTAAACATAAAATATAGGCAACATCAAAGTGTTGAGTCAAAATAGCAGGAGGAAAATACAAAATAATAATACTAATAATAAATATATTAACATGGTTCTTAAATGACTTTTTTAACAATGTGAAACTTTCTGACTCATTTTTAAACACTTTTGAAATAAATTACTTATTGAGTTATAAATGATTCATATCATGCCTCATGTGACGACACCTTTTTCTCCTTTCAAGTGCTGCAGCATTGGAAATTCGGTTCAAAATGCTGACATTCTTTTCTGAAAGATCTACCTTTATTGAAACATCTTTTGATTACAAAGTTTCTAAATAAGAACACCTGCTAATTCCATGCATTTCCGATCAAAAATGAATGAAAAAATCATTAAGTAGCCATTTTGGATTTGAGAAGGTTTTATAGCATCTAATTATAACAGCAAGTATTGTTTAGATATCAATATCTTCAGTAGTTGCATGTGGTTATTCTTTTCAATAATTCTAAAGAAAAAAAAAACATTGGAGAGTTAAACTTAATTTTTTATTGTGTTAAAAAGTTGCAAATTAATTTTTCTCAGAAACTTATAAAAAATAATAGTTATCTTAATAGAAAAACAATTACACAAAATCTAACTTAGTAAATCTGAAATATCATGGAATTTTTATTTCTCACTACAAACAAACAAACAAACAAAAAAGTAAATTACTGTAAATTTGTAGTAACTTTTTTTTTTTTTTTTTAGCCTTGATAGATAACATATACACATGTAAAAAAAAAGAAAGAAATATTGCAAAATATATGCCTTTAAATAGGAATATCAAACACAAAACAAAAATTTCTGGATTGCAGTAAAAATATCTTTCTGTAGAATGTATTGTTAAAAAAAGACAGTATGTGGTTTCAAGTTTTCAAAAGCCATGAAATATATTATCAAATCAAATAATATTTTCTAACATCATTTCAGTGCTAACTTTCCCTAAATTCTTCCCCTTTGTAAAAAAAAAAAAAAAAAAAAAAAGATATTGTAAATATTGTTTAATTTTTGTTTATTTTAATAATGCCTGCAAAATTTAATGCATTTTTAGAATTTAAAAAAAATCTGACATTAATATTGTTACATTTCATGAAACGATTATGTCAAATTGAAGCTTTCCAAACAGAAATCTTGGAATATTTTGGGTTATCTTACTTAATATCTTATATCATTAATAAAAAAAATATAATTTAAGTAATGCATGTGTGCAATGCCAAAGCCATTTTATAACATTTAAATAAAATACAGCAGCAAAAAAAGAAGAAAAATGCATCCAGAAGATTAAGCAATCTTTTTTTCACCAAGGGGGGGGGGGGGGGGGGGGACTCTCATAACTTATCATTTCTATCCTTCCTCTGAGATAAAATCCTAGAACAGCACGAGTGACAGTTTAGTTTCACTTTCGTTTGTATATTTACGTTTATTTTATTGAGATAATGAAATCGAAGTTGCCAAGGACGCGATTACTGCCAAAACAGACAACTTTAAAGTGCCAAATCCGAGCTGATATTGGGACCAATTTTTCGACCAAACAACAATAGAATCTGCTCTCTACTTCTATCTTTGCTCTGAGTGTACATCAATTTCAATATGTTTAAGATAGTGTAACAGCATTGAAATACACATCAAACGATTTTTCTCCATAAAACATAATGTAACAGAATTTGTTTGAGTGCCCCTGTAAATGAACTATAAATGCTAAACACTTTATTTTTAATACTGAACATACTATAGTAAACCTCAATAATGTTACAATTACATGGCAATCTGAGTATATTTATATAAGTTAGAACACAGACAGACAAATAGAATTCATAAACGCTTTTCAACTATGTTGGAGAAAGTTGTTAAAAAAATGACAAAATTTTGTACAATGTGCATAAAAGGTTAAAAAAAAAAAAAAAAAAAAAAAAAAAAGAGTATTGCTATCTTTCTCCCCAACATCTATCTGTGATCACCCTCCATTTAAAAATGTTAGAGAGACAGTGTTGAATTCAGAGGGTGGCATTCCCTCTTTCCCCCCCCCCCCCCCCACCCCCCTGAAATCCCTCCCAGAAAAAAGTGTTTGAATTCAATACTGTGGAGAGAAGTCTTTTCTCCATTTAAAAAAATTATTATTTTTTCCTTGATGCTGGAATAAAATTTTACTGTGAATGGTACTTGCATGTACTCTCGGATTCACAACTGACAAAACAGACAAAGAATATAAGGACACAAAATATTTTTTTATTTCCAGCAGTGTTCGAAATTAGCAGTCGTTAGTCGTCAAATGCAACTACATTATAGCATTTGACGACTACAAAATTTTTGCTGGGCGTCATATTTGACGCCTAACTTTTTTAAATACTTATTTTTGTTTAACTTAGCCAATCACCTGCTTTTAAAAATTTGGTCTCACACCAAACATAAATTCTAATGTGAGACAGTTTGACAGCGATTTTTAGCAGAGTGTACAAATCCAAATGAATATATTAATTTATGCAAACTTCTAAACTTTATATTGAACCTGCCATTTAGCACTGCTGAATGTGAAAAGGGATTTAGTCAGTTTAATTTAATAAAAAATTATACACATAACCATTTATCCACTGATATTGTTAATGATTTATTAATGGTAAAACTGTATAGACCCAATTTAGGATATTTTTGTCCAGATAAAGCTATAAATCCCTGCGAAATGATGTAGCTGAAGGACAGTCAGGCATCCTGATTTTATTATCTAACTTTATTAAAATTAGTGGATATTGTTTTACTTTCATCTTTGCAATCTATATACAGTCAAACATTGCTAGCATTAAATCGCTTAAGAGCCTACACTAGTCACGCGAAGAAACGCTCACGCTAATGTTAAGTCTATGGGAAGGTTATCGCGCGATTTCTCGCTTGCATTTTAATATTTTTAAATGATTTATTTTGCATAGGATAGCTGAGATCGATCTCTAACGTTGTTAGTTTTTACTTTTTTGATTTTGGTTACGGTTTTTTTATAAGCGGACATTTTCAATTTTGGAACCGGTTGGAACCGGTTCTGAAAGTGAAATTACCCTTATATAAAAAAAACTGGAACCAAAATTGAAACAGCAAAAACTAACAACGTTAGAGATCGACCTCAGCTATCTTATGCAAAAAAAATCATTTAAAAATATTAAAATGCGAGCGAGAAATCGCGCGATAACCTTCCCATAGACTTAACATTAGCTGGAGCGTTTTTTCGCATGACTGATGTAGGCTCTTAACGTGAATTTTTGCTGAACCTTCTATTACCGGCTATAGAAGCTTAAAACCTCATACTTTAAGTACGGCGATATCTTGGAATTTTCCCCCCCTACATTGCAGTGACCGAAACCTTTGTCCAGAAGTGGGGAGAAGTGTTGGGTGTGCATTGGAATCCAGGGTTGCCGTATAATTCCAGGAAGTTACTTTTGCCAGTTATCCCCATTCTTGATCACTTTCAATGTTATATTTAACACGAGTGCTAGATCACGGGGAATGAATTAGTACGTATGAATAATGAATCATTAGGACAAAGTATTTTGATAATTTTCCTGATTAGTATTGTGAGATACAGTTATTAAAATATTATAGATGAACTCACAGTACAAACTGTATTGACAAATCAACTAAAATTAAATATATGTATATTTATTTTCACATTTATAAATAATAATAATAATAATAATAATATATTTATAAACACAATCGATTATGATATAATATAATATTAAAGTTTAAGAGAATTTTTTTTTTATTTGTACATTATATGGTATGTAATTAGTTCTAAAACTAATATTCAGGGCTTTCAGGGGGCAAAAAATTACCAATACTGACTATGAGCATGTACTGCTAACAATTTTTACTTTATTTAAATTGTATATCAGCTTAACAATAACTTAGTATGTACTAACTAAAATTTGTTTGTGAATAAATAAATTTATACAGATACAAAAAAAAAAAAAAAAAAGAATTATGTTACATTATAAGAGGTAAAAATTATTATTAAAAAAAAGTTACACGCTATCAAAACATACTGGAAATGATATGGAGATTCTACTGTCTTGTAGAATATAGACTGCATAGCATTTTTTCTATAATTTTTACGGACACGCACACACACACACAAAAAAGAATTCGGTTACAGTAGTTTATGAGTGATTATTGCCAATAGTGTCACTTTCTGTCTAAATTTTTAAGCATAAAAACATGATACTTTCGGGCATATTGATGGAAGTGATTTGGAATCAAATATTTTTTTTTTTAAATACTTTCCGATTAAGGAATTACATCTTCAGTCATACACAATTGTTGTCTTATGACGGTAGTTTTTTCTTTTCCTGCTCTATCGTATGCGAAAATTCGGTTGAAAACTCTAACTTTAACAGAATTTTTCTAAAAAAAACTCTTGTCTTCACCGAAAGACGAAAAAAAGAACACATTCGATTTTATAGTTTGAAAATATGAGCACTTGATTCATTTTCAAACAAAATATGTGTCAGAATGCAGCCAGTGTGAATTTCAGAACAGCTTTAAAACTTTTTTTTTTTTTAGTAGATTACGTGTTATGTAATAAATTCTAAACCTCCTTTTCAGGGCGATGAAAAGAAGAAGAAAAAAGCTTTATGGTCTAAGAGCATGTATTATTTACAAATTTTATTTTATTTAAATAATATTCCTGCTTAACTATACCTTAGTTAGTAGTATGTACTAAAATTTGTTTGCGAATACATAAATTTATACACACACACACAAAATTAAAAAAAAGTTTTTGCATTTATAAGAGAAAAAAATCATTATTTTTTTTCAAAAAATGTTCCACTCTATCAAAACGTACTGAAATTGATGTCACGTGCACTACAGAATATGGACTGCATAGCATTTATTTGTACATTTTTTTACTGCACACACACCAACAAAAAACCCTTAATTTACAGGCATACTGATTGAAGTGATTTGGAATGAAAGTTGTTTTTTTTTTTTTATATAGTTTTCGATAAATGAATTTCATCTTGAGTTATAAGCAATTGTTGTCTCATGACGGCAGTTTCCTTTCCTGAGCTATCATATTTCGAAATTACGTTCAAAACATCAACTTTAATAGCAATTTTATAAAAAAACTTTTTCCTTTAACGAAAAACGAAAAAAAAAAAGCGTTCGATTACATAGTTTCTAAGTAAGAGTGCCTGCTTATTTGATACATTTGGAAACGATATTCCCAAATTAATAAGAAGTGTTACAGCTGATTTCTACAGAGATCCATAAAATTATTTGAAACTGATATATATTATTCAAATGTATTCTTCCTGTGAAATGTGGAGTCTATAGCGTTTATTTGTTAGTTTTTATAAGGACAAACCCCCCCCCCCCCCTCCACACACACACACACAAAAGAATAATTCGTTATTTCTATGGGAGTAAAAATCGTTTCGAAGTGCAGAAATAGCATTGTGCTATTAGAATATGGCACAGAATGCTGAAAAAATGATACGACACATTCCACATACAGATTAGGCAGTAAGAAAATGGCATGGCGCACTCTAAAACCGTCAAACTGCAAAAATATTGTTTTTGTTTTGTTTTGGATGGAAGATTTTTTTTTTTTTGGGGGGGGGGGGGGGTTGGAGTGAGTGTGGGAGTAATTTAGATGAATTGCTATTTATTTATTGTTATTAGAGGGCAATAAATGTAGCAAACGTACAGATTTAAGGACTTAAAATTTTGTATAATTGTTTTGGGAGGAGTGTGCAAAGGACGAAGTGGATTTTTTAGGACTGATAATTTTGGTAAACGATTGTTTATTAATTGTTACTAAAGAGCCCCACTTAGAACAGAAGATTTTTTAATACAGAGTTTGAAATATTTTAAACTTTGTATACTGGGGGGGAGCTTAAATTCCGAGGAGAGGGGCTTCTAATTTGGATGATTAATTAATTAATTATTATTATTATTAGAGAACAACAAATAGGTCAGCAGAATTTTTTAAGAGTTCTCAATATCTGAAACTTTTTCTACTGAAGGTGTGTGTGCGTGGGGAGGGAGGGGGGGGGGTTTAAAAGGAAGAAGAAATTCCGTGCGGGGAGGGGGGGGTTCATTGAAGCTATAAAAACAAAAATATGGTGTATGGTGGATATTTGTGAAGGGGGTGGGGGGCGCATAGTCTAGATTTCATGGTACTATGCTATTTTTAAATAATAATGTGAAGGAGCACGGGAAAGTTTCAATGTGTGTCTGTTTGTTCTATTTTTTATTTATGTATGGTTCCAAAGGAACCAATTTAGCTCTGAAAAGAGCTGTTTGTTTTTTGCCCTGAGAAGGACTGTTTAGTTTTAATTGATGGAGAATTTAAATTAAATGAATGTGAATGCAGAGATTTATATGGAGATGCATGGAAAATCTTTTAATTAAATTGGAGTGAGTTTTGATGATTTTTACTTACTAGAAAATGCTGCATTTGTATGGAATTTTGCGAAACAGTTTTTATCTATGCATAAAGCAACGTTGCACTTTGTACATATTACTTTTACACGCCTTTGTAAACCTTGTTTAGAGCATACAACACATCTTCGGTATTTTTTCTCATCCAAAGGCCAGTGACCTGCAGAGGAAGTACTAGTTACTTCAGAGGAAGTATCAGTTTTTGAAGTAACAGTTTCTCTTTTTTTACAAGCATTTTAATTAGTGACATACGGACGTCTTTATGGCTTTCAGTGCTTTGTGATAGAATGTAGGCATTAAGGACAGCAATGTCCAGCAAATGGAAAAATATTTTTTTAGTCCATTTTAATGTGCGTCGTTTGAAGGCATAGCTGTTTGCCATCCTGTCACTCAGGTCAACAAATCCCATATTTTCATTGTAGTCAGCGATTATTTTCGGTTTTTTTCCATCGTTTGAAACATTATGCTCTGTGGACTTGTGCATGCTGCTTAGCATATAAACGTCTCGTTTATCTTTCTAGCATAAAGCTGTAAGTCCATTTCCATATCGTATAAGAATTTCTCCACGATTTAATTTAGGTTGTGATATACACTTATTGAAACTCTTCCTGTTGTTTCTGACAGTGCCACAAGCATTGATGTGTTTGTCCTTTAAAAGATCACGGTAAAGTTCAGGAGACGAAAAAAAATTATCCATGAACAATTTTGCCCCTTTCCTTTGATAGTGTCAGCCATAGTACTAACTACATTATATGATGCAGAATTTATATCTGTTTTCTTTTTATCGTTGCCCAGGTAAACTCTCATATCATACGTGTATCCTTTTTTATCGGCAATTTTGTACATTTTGATTCCCCATTGTTTTCGTTTTTTAAGAATATACTGCCTAAATGCAACACGACCTTTAAATTTAACAATTACTTCGTCTACAGCAACCTCTTCTGTAGGTTCATATGGTTGTTTGAAAACAATATTCAAAATATTGAAAAGCTTTCTCATTTTCCACAATCTGTCATAATTCAATGACTCCTTTGAAGGTTTTTCATCATTATTGGTGAAGTTCAAAAATTTTAGAATTGAAATAAACCTATCCCTAGACATGATTTTTCTAAAGAAAGGTGTTTCAATAATTTCATTTGTAGACCAATAATCATGAATTTTGTCTTTGTGGATATGGCCCATAAGTAAAACAGCACCTAAAAATATTTCTATCTCTTCAGGTGTTGTTTTTCTCCATTCTGGCGAATGCTTTCTTTTACCGTTCTCCTCTGGTCTTAAATCAAACACTTGTTCGGCATATCTATTTGTCTCCATGCTTATCAATTCTAAGACTTCGTTTGGAAATAGAACTTTAAAATAATCATATGCATTTTTAAATTCTGAAACATCAATGCATATTCCAGGATTCCCAGTAAATTTCAAAATGTTTACTTCATCATTTTCACTGGCTTCATTCCATTCAAATCCTTCCATTTTACTAGGTATTTCCACATTTTCTTCGTTTAATATCTCGTCAGCAGTACAATTGAGAGATTCCTCAAGATCATCAAATTCACAATCTGAATCACTGTCAGCATAATTCTCTGCATCGCATTCATTCATAAGCTTTAGAATCTCAGCTTTGCTGAGACCCTTAAATCTGGGAGCCATAATAAAGAAGATTTTGTGATTATAAAATTTTCTCTAGCAAAATGCGCTCCTCTTTTCAAATCTACTGATAATGTATTGAGGTGTTAAAAGAATATTTCGCCAAAATACTTGTTTTTCTCCCCCGAAGAATCGCCAACTGTAAAAATTGACCCCTCCGTCCAATGTGGGTGGGAAACTTTCTCCGGGAGAGTCGAAACTGACAGCTGAGTAATGACTTTTTCCTCCAAAAAGGGGGTCGGATGCCTTGGTAAGGAGTTTCACCAGCGCCGTACTGAAAGGATATTTCGCTCTCGGTGAACCATCTTACCAAGCCGTACCGAACAGGTTAACATGAATTGATAATGCAGTCACAGCAGATAAGATGGTACTACTGTTTTAACCGTTAAAACACACACACACACACACAAAAATGTGGTCCTTTAGATTTCATGTTAACAATATTCGTCTGTAATTATATTATACATACGTTTTTTTTTTTTTTTTACTAAATTTAAGTGTAATTACCAACAATGGATAAAAGTTTGTTAGGTTTAATTTTGTTTAACATGGTTAAGTGCATTTTTCTATTAAATTAATTTGAAAATGTAGTATTAATTAAAAAGGCTTTATCAGTTTTACTGTTGCTTCAATTATTATAATATCGTAGATTATGAACTTCAATAATTTAAATAAAAACAAAATATTCCTGATTTTCTATAAAGTAGCATATAATGATACAGTTATGTGAATTTTAGAAATTGCAACTAGAAAATTTTATTTGACGCCTAAGATATTAACAATAGGCGTCATTTGACGCCTACCTTTCATTTTCTAATTTCTATCACTGATTTCCAGGCATATTAAACATTTACATTTGCTGCCCAAAAATAAATTAGGAGTTTGTTCAAAAGCTGATGATATTGATTCAACAGTCATGTCTTTGACAGTAAATGCATTACTAAGTGGGGGAAATATAACTATTCATCACTTCCTCATAATAATATTAAATTTAGAAAATTCTTCGCAGGAAAAAAAAAAAAGAAAAATAACCTTTTCAAATTCTGAGCAGGGAGCACAATGTTGTTTTACAAAATAGTCTTCAGTTTGCCAACATGGTGCAGTTGATGTATTTTCGCCATGACCATTATGATGCTCAGGGTATTTTTCACTGGAAGGAGTAAGGAAACTTTCAACAGCCAAAACAATCAATGAAATGCTAGAACAGGAATAAAGACAAATTGTTAATCAAGCAGTAGTTGTGTAAATGTATTCATTTCCAAAATAATTGAATTATTTTATCCTTAAAAATAAAACTACATAATAGGATTTTTTTATAGTGAGTCAACAAACAGAAGTTACAAACACTTTATTTATGATTCAGAGCAGAGTTCTAAAGAGAAGAAAAAGGGGAAACTTCCTTTGACGCTTTACAGTTAATGTCCTAATACCACATTCTGCACTGAAAGATACATTTTTTATCAATTTGATATTCTCTAACAGCAGCTCTATTGCTGATAACTTCAGCCTTTTCAATCATGACAAGCTTGAAAGAAGCAGTATAGCTTTTCCGCAGAGCCATAATTTAGACTTCAAAAGAAAAATCGACTAAAAATTTTTTTAATTAAAACAGCATGTGGCGTGATAAGAGACAGAGTAAAGTAATATAATGGTATCTCTCTCTCTCCTCGCCTCAACCTTGACCTAAAGACTGGATGGGGAGCTTGTTACTTTATAACTATTACTGAAATTTGTTCACTCTCTCTGAAGATTTGTTATTCACTCATCTGTTGCTTGTAAAATTGATTTTAAAGCTGAAACTATGATGGACAAAAGAACTATCCTCCCCGTCTCCAATGAAAATGGCTGAAAATTTGTTCTTCCTTAGATTTTGACCTAGAGGCCATAGAATAACAAAAGAACGTTCCATGCTAGAAGCAGGTCATAGATTAATAATCTGTGATGCAGGTAGACTAAATCAATTTAAATTTTGTTCTAAATCATAGCATACAATCATTAATTTTCTTTATATATACATGTGAATGGGATGTGGTTAACGGTTCCCATAATAACGCCAGACTGCAACAAGAGAGATGCAGTAGTTATCACGAGAATTAACAAGGCTAGCAAAAACTCGACACAATAAACTTGATGACTTAATGATTTTGCATCTCTGGCCTGGAAGCGGAATATTAAAATCCTCTTCAGATTTCCTTTTCGAGTTGGTATGAACAGATGGTCCAGCCAAGCTCTAACGGCAGATAAATTGTGGCAGAAACCATCCCCTTAAAATCTGTATATAATTTGTACTTATCCTGTAAATAGAATTCATGCCTTTCTCCAGATATTAAAACAGTATTATTTCTACAAAAGCTAGTCCTCAATTATAGGCACTAATTACATACATATAAATATATATGGCAAAACTGTGGTTATAAAAGTGTATTTATTTAAATTAAACTTACTTTAACTAGTTCAGTATGGAAAAGTTTTCCTAAAACATAAAAGCGTATTTTTAATTTAATTCTGTTGCCAACTAGCGATAAATCACCAAAACCACAAAATTTTCATAATTGTTTTATGGATGTTTTACCAAAGTTCTGCAGCAATTTTTTTTTATAAACGTACATATCCTCATGAAAAGAATGTTCTGTATTTTTTTTTTTTTCAGAATATGCGCTTATGGAGACCTTCCCTGTTAGTATGTGTTCAGACGTTCAAAGTTTCCAATTTTCTTATAAAAGTAAAAAATTTGAGAGGAAATGTTAAGCCAACTTTCATGTCTTGACAGACATAAAAATGTCATCTTGAGAAAGCAAATAAATACAATCAAAGATAAACCACATTTATAGGAAAATGAAAAACATTTGATTCTCTGGTGCTTAAACAATAATGTATTATGATTTTCATGCATTTCATAAAAATAATTCCACGGGAATATTAGAAATATTAGCATTTTCAGCTGAATCCTAGAACAAGCGAGACACTTTGCGCTTTGAATTTGGCAATCCGATAAATAAGTTCTTCTTGCAATACCAGTTTGTTCGTCCATTGTGTTCGCACCTACTGTGGTTTGATCAGGGAATTAAAGGTTAAAATTCAATATTTGCACCAGTAGCCAGTGGCCGATAGAGGCTGTATGTTTAGTAGCCACTACTGTCAAGTTAGTGGCCACTTAGCACCATGGTTTGTAGATTTAAATAGTTTTACAAGTAATATTTAAAAAAATATGAATATTATGAAACATATTTTTAGGTATATAAATATAAAATTATCACAGTGGCAGTTTACTTACCCCAACAATAACAAAAACATAGTTTTATTTTACGATCGTCTGATGAAAATCTGTTTGATTTTGCGATCGCCTGCAGAAATTGTAGTTTTATTTTGCTGTCTCTTGAAGAAAATTGCAGTTTTATTTTGTGATACTTTGATGAAATTCATGGTTTTATTTTGTGATCGCCTGATAAAAATCATGGTTTCATTTCGCAATCATTTGATGAAAATAGTGGGGTTTTTTCGCAATCATTTGCCAAAAATTTCAGTTTTATTTCACAGTCAATTGCTGAATATAGCTGTTTTAGTTCATGGTCGCTTACTGAAAATCGTGGTTTTATTTCGCTATCGTTTGACGAAAATCCTAGGTTTTTTTCCTACGATCACTTGACGAAAATTGTGATTGTTTTCTGCAGAAATTGAGGCTTCTGTTTTATCTTTTAATTTAAAAAGCGGAAATCAGCCTTTTGGCTCAAAAGTGGCATCCGTGGAAACAAAATGGCACTAAAAAATCGGATATACTGTTACATGAAAAATAGAAATCGCCACTTTGGTCATCATGCACAGCATAAAGTCGGCAATTTTTTACATTTAGTTGCCCTGTGGTCAGTGGTGACTGGGAATTTTAACCTTTACAGGGAATTGAATTGGTTTTGTTGGAATGTTGGATTTCTTGTTGTCAGATCATTGGGTTTCTTAAAATGCATTTGTAGAATGTTGAGTTGAGATTTTTTTTTTTTTTTTTGTGTGAAGGACATGAAGATTAAAGGTTAAATTTCATTTGACGTGGATGACTGTGCTTCCATGTAATGTTTAAGAAGTTATATATTTTTAAATGGTTGTTGTCATTTAAAAAAATATTTAGGAGGATTTTTTCTTTAAATAGTGGAAGAATTTGAAGTTTGTTTAAGAGGTAGTAATTAACGAAGTTTAGGTATAAGTTTAATCATAATCTTCATCCTCTGGATTGAACAGTTGTGATTTTTTGGGTATTTTCAAATATCTCTTCATAAGCAGTCTATTTTAAGTGTGATTATTCCTCTTAAATGTGTCTGAAAGAATGATTTTTGTATAATCTTTTAGAAGTGAGTGGTAGGAGTAGGAGAGCTGTGGTTGATTTTTGTATGGAGAAAGGCTTGATTGCTGTGGCCATCATCTAAAAAAAAGCAAAAATGAGAAATAAAAGTAAGCAAATTTTAATTTATTTTATTTGATAAATATTGTGTTTCATGCATTGTTGGATTGTTGTGCAGTGAGTTTCGTGTATCCAATAATGTTTTTTCGTTGTTGTTTTCATTGGCATGCAGCGCTCATACATGCAGTTTTGATGAATTTTGTGCATTTTGAATATTGCGAATAAAGAAATTTTAATGTATGGGGCTAGAATATTAAAACCAGAGTTATTTTACTGCGTAGAAATTGAAGTGAAATGTAAAAAAATGCAACAAAAAAAAATCACTATAATTTTTAAAATCAGAGAGGACAAAATTTACTATGGTGGCTTAAAACATTGTAAATGGAATTCTTTCAGGAATGTTAAACATTTGCTTTGGAATGCAAAAAAATATGTTAAAAATCTGTAAAAATTGAAATTCCAGCAAAAAAAATTATTACAGTAAAAGTTTGAAATTGAATTTCTTTAAGAATGTTAAAAAAATTGTCATAGAATGCGAAATAAACGATTAAAATATTTAAAATCGTGAGAGAAAAAAATTAGTTGTATTAGGCAAAATGTTTGAAGTCAAAATCCTTTTACGAATTTTTAAAAATTGCCGCAGAATGAAACAAAATCAACATGATAGAATGATTTTATTAGACAGTTGCTGAAAAATCAGAACTTTTTGTATTCAATGTTTACTATGTGAAAGAAATTCTCTGATTGGAACTGTGAAAGTAGTGAATTGTGTGCCAGAACACATGCATTATGAGTGAAGAGAATTTCCATTTTTAGGTTGCTGTGCTTAGGGTCTTTGACATGCATCATAAAACTCGCCAAGGGAGGTATCTCACTTGTTCTACAATTCTGTTGCATTTTAAGTGAGGAAAAAAAAAAGACCTTTAATGCAAATTTATATTTTTAAAATGTACAAAGTTCTATACAAATATTCTTCGCTTAGAAGGGGGTCATGACTACCATGACCTACCCCTTGAATCTGCACCTGTACAGAGAATTGTTTGGCTGCTTGTTCTTATTAATATGATAAGTGTATCTTTGTGTTCGATAACAGAGGTTACAAATTTTTACACCTAGGCATCTTTCAACAGGTTTGCTAGCTTAAATAAATAACATTAAGCTCGGCTAATTATTTGCTTTAATTTAAAGCGTATACAGCTACAAAATGCAAATATTGTGGCCAAAATGCAAAGTAAAAATCACTTCCATAAAAGTAGAAATTTGCGTGTAAAATTGAATTAAAATTCAGATTACAATTACATAAATAAAAAAAATAGCTAATCAAAAAGTACAAAATATAAAACTTGAAAAAAGTAGCAAATATTGAATACATTTATCAGAAGTAAATTTAAGGCTCATAATCTAAAAATTAAAAAGTTCTGAGACAATAACTATGTGCATCACTTTATTAAAACTGTATAAACCTACCTAATCAAAAAAATAATCAAAATGACCATACGCTTGAAAGTGCAAAATTCAATCATATTTAACATTAAATAAAAAGGCAATACCACAACATTCAATAATGTTTAGTAGGCACATCATTGTAAAACATCCTGTAAAAATTATTTCAGATACAAACCAACAATCAAATCAGAAATCAAATAAAATAATAAATATCAATAATGCTCCATGATGTTTACTTTCATTATTTTCGATACTTATTCGATATAAATTTTTTCTTATTTAATCGAAATCAAAATTGATTTTCAAACAAAATCTGTAAAAATAATTAACTGCAATAATAACTGTTAAATTTACCAAAGTGAACTGAAGTAATTGAAATTTACAGTTGTTACGAAAATAGTAAACATCGCCCTAAATGTTTCTTTATGTTTAATGATAAAAATTTAAAAGAATTTGAATAGTTCTGTAAAGATCCTCATCATGGGTAAAGGTTACAATAATTACATGTGCAAGAAACCGTTTCATCCAGGATCTAAAGCCAATATAAAGAGAGTAAGTCTGACCTTGTTTATTTGTTTATGAACTACATTTCTGTTCTGGAATTAAGTTTATAACTTATCATCCTAGATATATGTACTTTACTTTTATTTGCTTGAGTGGTTTGTTGCATTCTAAAATTCATTAATCAAAACTTAGATCTGTATAAGGTTTGCTAATTGTTAGAAACTGAAATTTAAAAAATCATTTTTGTTTTTGCTGGTTCAGTCTTTTACATATTGTGTGAATTGTGGATTATAACACTTCCCATACTAAGGTCCTGACTGTGCTATTGTTTAATACCTTAAAATTTATCAATTGTATTTTTATTGAAAAAATCATTGTGCAAGTTAGTTTTGTTTCTGTTATAAAAGTAAACATTAAGCTTTCTACATGCAAATATTTAAGAGGGAAAATATATGCATATTGTAAGAATATAATATTGATTCTTTTTGAACAGCATTACTCAGTCTTCATGTCTTTTCAAAACTCTTTAGAAAAATCCATGTTCTAATGATCCTATATATCAGGCCTGTTCAATCTTTCAGTAAGCTGGGACACATATCAGCTGGTAAGTAACATTGAAGAGCGCCGTTATACACATAAATCAAAATATGTAGTTAATGTACATCTCACAGTAGTATAGTCATAAAACCCCTGCACCATGTAAAAATAATTTACAGAACAAACATAAATCATAGAGAGGTAAAGGCTCATTTCTTTTTGTTTTTTTAGGAGAAGTAGCCAGAAACCTTATAATAACATTATTAACCTATAATTAAAAAAAAACTACTTCTCCATTATCTCATCAACCAATTTTCATATAAAAAACTATTGCCAAAATATAATAGGATTCAACACCTAAAATGCATATTCGTGACGTCACCAGACTTGTATAAAACCAAAAACTTTCTGCGCACATAAATATTGAGTCAAAAAACTTTCTGCAAATTAATTTAATGTTTAATAAAATTATGTATTATATTATTTTGACGATATAAATTAAAAACAGTAGTTTAAAATAATTACAATTTAAAATTAATTAATATTAATTAAAGAATAATTATTTTGGTTAAAAATAATAAAGCTAAGAATCCATGATAGGAAGAGCTGAATTCTTATCAGTTATTTTGTTAATGCGTTTAGAAACAACCCAATCCTTAATATTTTGACCTCTTCGCAAGCGTCTGTAATGCCACAACAATGTTTTGCATCTTTAAATTTTGAATTGTGCGCACACAGTAAATATTTTTGAACAAAAAGGGATTATTTGTGTAAAAAAGGAATATTTAAAAATTTTTTAATATGGAAATTTTTTTTTTTTTTTTAATTTTTTTCTGTAATTTTCTGCAATTTTGCAGAAAATTTTCTGCGCACGGCGTGCGCGCGTGCGTCTATATTATACAAGTCTGGACGTCACATTCTTGATTTTCTGCCAACATCTGTGTGATCCTGAATACGGAAGATTGTTGACAGAGTTGTTTGATTTAAACCAAATGTTTTTTTTTTAAACTGCAAAATTAACAAAAAAAATAATTTTTATTTATTTATTTTTATTTTTCCAAATGTGATGAAAAGTATTTAGATTAGGATAGACTAATTTGAATTCTGATGCAGTGAGACATGCTTATTGCATAAGAAAATGAGATGATACAAGTCAGACTCTGATGCAAGATGTCTGGTGTCATGTCAGGTATCTCCTTATTGGTTGATTGTTGGCTGACTGGTTGATTTCATCTATAAAATGAAAAGCAAAATTGTGCTACAATGTTAAAATATGAAACTGTATGTTTTGGATTTAATGGACAGTCAAATGTACAATGAATTAGTGATGATATGTGTAATTGCTACAACCAAGATAGGTAATGTGTACTTTGATACAATCGCTACTAGTGAAAAAGCTCATACATCTGGAAATTTGATTTAAAAAAATGGTTATTGCTAGTATCAAAAAATGTAAATTGGAGTTGCAGTGCTTCATCCAATCAGTTGTTACAGATAATGCTCCAAAATTACAGCATTTATTAAGCACAAATTAACATTTAAATTTTATAACATATGGCTGTTCAGCACATGTGTTAAATTTATTACCCAATGACATTCAAAATAAATATCCTATATAATCACTTTGAAAATGCATTATACAGATCACATGCAAATGCTTTGAAATTAGTTCTCTTTTCCAAAACTAGATGGAATTCAATGAAAGATATTACTCGAAGTTTACATTAAAAGATGGGCCACTTTACTGAACATTCACAAAGAAAACCGACAGAAACATTAAAAATCTTGTGTTCAATTTTGTTTTAAAAAGAAACGTTGAAGAAATGTTTGAACAACTAGAACCAATTGCAAATACCCTTGACAAAATTCAAAAAGATAATTGCAGCATTGCTGAGGCTGTGTATATCTGGAAAGATCTTTAAAAAAAAAAAAAAGGAAGAAGAACGAGAAAAAAAAAGTACTGATGAAGCACTTCCATGTAAAGGTGAAAATAAGGAATTTTGCTTAGTGGCCACTGGCCGGTAGGTTGATTTTTTTTTAGTAGCCAAGCCAGTGAGTTTCGAGTGAGAATAATTACTTTATTTAATTTAAAATATATACAATTAGTTTTCAGTAAAGTAATTTATGTACTTGAAATAAAAATATTTTAATTTATATTGCTTTGAATAAACTTGAAATACTAATTTCTAATCTATTTTAAGTTTTAAAATAAGACGCGGAAAAATCATAAATTTCAGCGATCGGGTGAGGAAAAATCATGAATTTCAGCGATCGGGTATGGAAAAGTCATGATTTTCATCGATCAGGCACAGAAAAATCACAAAATTCGTCAATCGGACACGAAAAAATCAAGAATTTCGGCGATCAGACACGAAAAAATAAAAAATTTCGGCAATCGGGCGTGGAAAAATCATAAATTTCGGCAATCGGGTGCAGAAAAATCATGAATTTCGGCGATTGGGTGCGGAAAAATGATTAATTTCGGCAATCGGGTGCGGAAAAATCATGAATTTCGGCAATCGGGTAGTGGGAAAATCATGAATTTCGGTGATCAGGTACGGAAAAGGTCATGAATTCCATCGATCAGACGCGGAAAAATCACAAAGTTCGTCAATCGAACGCGAAAAAATCAAAAATTTCGGCAATCGGGTGCGGAAAAATCATACATTTCAGCGATCGGGTGCAGAAAAATCATAAATTTCAGCGATCGGGTGCGGAAAAATGAATTTCGACGATCGGGTACGGAAAAGTCATGAATTTCATCAATCAGGCACGGAAATATCACAAAGTTTGTCAATCGGACGCAAAAAAATAGAGAATTTCGGCGATCGGGCACAGAAAAATCATAAATTTTAGCATTCGTGTGCGGAAAAATCATAAATTTTGGCGATCAGGTTCGGAAAAATCTTAAATTTCGTCGATCGGGCACAGAAAAATTGTGAATTTTAGGGAAAATTGGAAATCGGAAAATACTGCATTTGGCCGGTTCTTTCCATATTTTTAATCGCCAGTTTTTCAAGTTTAATCGACGAGTGGCGACTGGCGAGTGCTTATTTTCACCTTTACCTCCATGATTGAAATAAAATGGCTTTGGCCTATGCATTTTCTTGCATATATGCTGCATCCAAAACAAAAAGAAGGTTTAGAGTTATCTCAACAAGAACAAAAATATGCTTTTGATTTTTCAAAGCAAAGCTATCCAATAAATTCCAACATACCATTGATTAAATTTAATGCAAAGAATTTATCTTTCCAAGAACGCGTCTTTGAATCTAGTATTGTAAATACTGTAACAGCACATGAATGGTGTAAAAAAAGCCAAGAAAAAGAATTATAAATTTAATGGTAAAGTTTTTTGTGAAATTGAACAACTTTTAACAGAAAAGGCATCTTTTGACGGTGTAGAGAGAATATTTTCAAAATTTGGACTTGTTCAAGCTAAACTGCAAAATAAATTAGGACTCGAAAAAACATCAAAACCAAGTTTTTCTATAAAAGTTTTTAACTAAAATGTAAATATTCACATGTTGTAATATTAACAAATTTCTATAATAGGGATTGATTGTTTAGGTATATAAGTGATCGCATGTTTTATTGTTTATTATATTAAAAAATATTAAAATAATATAAAAATATTGTAATGCTTAAATAAAAATAGTAAACATTATATTATTAAATTTTAACAAAATAACTTAAAATAATTTTTGTTCAGTGCTTGACTTCAAATATTCGAAAATAAGAATGTTCAGCGTTCTTCTAAAAGATAAAATCATTTAAACCAAAAAAACCTGGTTTTGTGGGTTTAAAAAAAAAAAAAAAAAAAAAAAAAAAACAGCTTTTTTACAACTTTGATTGTTGAAAAGGTATCCTGCCGGCAAAAAAAAAAATACTAGGCAAGACTAAAAGTTGTGGGATAAAGCTGTTCACACCAAAATTCCTTGTTTATGGATCCTACTTAGCTCTTCTATTATTGATTGAAAAAAAAAAATTGTATTACTTTTTGCTTATTAGTTGTAATTGTATTATATTTCATCTTTGCATTGTGTATATATATATATATATATATATATATATATTTTGCATCATGTGTTAGAAAAAAATTAGAAAAATTGTATGGCTCTGATGGGGTCGTTCCCCTCCTCCCCCTCCCTCTTTATGCTCACCAAGTCTGGCATCAATCAAAAGATCAATTATCAAGGCACATCTCCAGATGCTCCCAGAGTGTTCATCCACTGCAGCTCGCTACGAGAAGAACATCTTCGAGCTATTCTACCATCTGAAACCTCTGCATACCTTTTAGATTTGTGATAAACATGGACATTATGCCCCGGATTAAACACACTCCACCAATCATCCTCTGGGGTCACTGCAGGGTTTTTTTTCTTTAGACCCATTTTGTGAAAAGTAAAGGTTATTTTTGTGAAAAATAACATTTTGTAATGAAAGTTGAAATCCAGTTAAATTCAAACCAAACATTTGTAAACAAAAACTTTAAAATCCTTGATTTTTGTGAAGGGGCCCTAAATAGACTCCAAATTTTTCCTGGATTGACCCCTGTGTAATGTTCGGTAATGGGGATATGTAAACGTTCCTCATTACATATCCTCTTTTCTTTAAAATTAATCCCCCCCCCCCCCCCATCCCCTTTCTAGTTTTCAAAAATTATTTAATTTATTTAACTTTTCCTATTTTTATTGACAATAAAAATAACTTTATTCTAGCCTTCTTTTTCCCTATTAGATTTTAATATCTGTTATTCAGTGCGGTTTCACTCAATTTATATTACGCATTTTTCTTAACTTATCAGTTTCATTTCTCAGCCTACAGAAATGAAAGAAGTATGTAATCACACCCATATACTGCGAATTTCTCTTCCTTTTGAACGCCAGCTGGCATTTGCAAAAAAAATAAAGAAAGAAAGCTTTCTTTCTACTTATTTCTAGACTGCCCTTTCCCTAACGAACTTTCATCTCTTATATGCAACCAATATCTAAATTCAGCATGCATTATTGTCTATGTTCTAACGTACATGCATTCCAATTCAATTATCCAGGCCCCTTCGGCACCTTATTAATTAAAAAATTTTGTACATTCCTCACTTCCCACGAATCTAGTGCCGGGTCTGTCATTTTCCAAACAACTCCCAAAATGCTTTGTTCTTTGCATGGTTCTCGCCAAATTCATCGTAAGTTAGCAGTAATTAAAGTAAACCGCACGCCAAAAATAAAAAGTGTAAAATATGTTTGAACCATTTTTGTATCAGTCTCTCCTCTACTGTCTCTGATTAAGTTTTAATCTGTGCACCTCCTCTTTAGTGATTATTGCCTGTAATACGAACTTGGTCACCGAATCAACTGCTCAATAAAATGTGCTTTGGACATTTTGTAATGAAGCTTCTATTCTTAGCCGCATCTACCTTTTATTCCAGCTTATCAGCATTATTTCTACATATATTCTTTCTGTGATGTCGCCGCTATGCAAATAGTTACTCCAGACCAAATCATCGCTATACCCTGATCCTTGTTTAAGGTTTTGTATACTGCTGATATAATTAAATTTTCTGTGGAACGTAATAAATGTCAATAATAATGAAAATTTTAAATATGATAAGTGCAACTTTTTGTCTGGTAACAGAGGTTACAATTTTTTTACACCTACAGGGTGGCGACATACTTTGGCTTCTTTTTAAAGTATGGATGAACCGGATTTGGATTTTGCCAGATTTTGGATATCCGAAGCTCTTTTGCCTGCCAGATACGGATATCTGGCACTAGATATGCTTTCTGTTATGGTGTATTATAGGACAAAATTAGCACTCGCCACTTGCCAATCGGCGAGTAATACTGAAAATTTGGCAAGTGACTTTATTGTCACCACTAGTCAAACTTAATAGTCACACTCGCCAATTGCGATGATTGAATGGAAAAAGATTTTTTCCCCGCTGTCGCTTGACAAATTTCGAAACCATTTGGTGAATTTCATGATTTTTTTCCCAAAATTATTTGACGGATTGTGATTTTTGTTTCGCGAAGCCATTCGACGATATTCGAAATTTTTTTCCCTCGAAACCAGTTGATAAATTTTGCGATTTTTCCACTATTGATTAATGAATTTTGCGATTTTTCCGCTATCGATTAACGAATTTCACGATTTTTTCCATGAACGAACAAATTGCGCACTTTCTTTTCGTTGATGTTCGACAAATTTCACACTCTATTTTCGCTGCCGTTCGATGCTGAATTTCTCAAATTTTTTCACGACAGTTAGACAAAATTAATTTTTCTCCCACAATCCCTGATTTTTTTTCCCTACACCATTTGATGAGTTTCACTGTTTATTCCACAATTGTATGACAAATTTCGCAATTTTTTTATCAAGTATTTGTAAATTTGTTATTGGCCACTGCTGAAAACAGGGTTCGTACGCCTCCTGGAATTCCTTGAAAACTCCTGGAATTCCATTTTTTCCCTCAAGGGCCCTTAAAACTCCTGGAATTTACCTGTGACTCCTGGAAATTAAAAAAAAAAACTCCTGGAAAATATTAAAAATACAATATTTTTATTATTTTTTACTCTCTATAATTTTGAGAAAATTAAAAATTCATTGATTTTGAAGGAAAATTGCAGAAAATCTAATTAAATTTCATCACGGAGCAGTTAACTGCAACTGGCACAGTTTGCACAACCGGCGCGAAAAGTGTATTGCGCAGTAAACATGCGCAATCGGCTGCTAAGAAGAACGATTGAGCTCATGGGGAAACTTATGCAAACAGCGATTGTTGGGTGTTTACTTTTTGTTTACATTTTATTCAGCATAGAAAAATGCCTGGAGGAAAGTGTATATTTAATGAAATTTGGATTCAGAATGAAAGATATAAGGACTGGCTGCTACCGAGTGCTTCCCGTTTTAAAGCAAAATGTTTTATATGTAAGCGGTCTGTAGACATTTCAAATATGGGTGAGTCGGCTCTCGGTACATCGGTCGAGTACAACGGCGAAGCGGTACATCACATTTAAAATCGAAAAAGCATAAAAAGCTTAAAGCAGAAAAAGATAAGGTGTTGATAAAAGACTTCCTCAATGCAACTAAGCCTAGTGTTTTTGTCAGGAAATACGAAACGTTCGATAATGCTTCTGTGGTCCTGGCAGCAATCGGTAAACAATCAGAAACTCTTGATTCTACTGTAGTTAGAAATGAACATTTAAAAGCAGAAACAATTTGGGTGTTGAAAGTTTTAAGTGGCAATTATTCTTACAAATCTTATGAGAATATCGACTTAACATTTCAAAGGATGTTTCCAGATAATGAAATTGCCACAAAATTCACATGTGGAGAAAGAATAATTTTGACATATTGGCAATTTTATGATATAAAACAAGGGATGTTCGCAAGATTTTGTTTTGAAGTAAGTGTTGAACTTTAAAATATTATAACTTAAATCTGAATTTCTGATATGTTCTAAAATTGCATATTAATTTCACTGTAATTTTAATTGTAATTGTTGACTACAATCATAATTAAGTTTAATTAAAAATTAAATTTTTTAAATTAAAATGTAATATGCTTGAAAAAAGATAATCAGATTGTAATAAAAACTCAAAGTAAATCTCCTGGAAAAAAATTTTGAGACTCCTTGAAAACTCCTTGAAAACTCCTGGAATTTACATTGTTAAAAAGGGTATGAACCCTGTGAAAAACACTGGCAAGTAAAAAAAAAAAATCCATGTACTGGCCAGTGAGTAAAAAAGTTAATTTTTACCTATATGGTGTATGCTTATTTATTTCTTTATATAAATAATGACATCTCAGAACAATAAATTACAAGCATGTTTCACACATAATTAAAACATTTTATATATATTGAAATATAATTTACAAAAACTATATCTCTTTAAATGTATATTAATAATGTTGTATAAAAAATGTAATTTAAACATTAAAATATTCTGTTTATTTGTACAATGCTAGCAGAAGTAAACAAATTTTAACCATAACACATTTATTAATATACCTATAACCTATAATTGTAGAGTATTTTCCCAAATAAATACAAACTTTTTCTTTTTAATTTAAGCAATAAAATATCTACTAATATGGTTGAAGAGTTAAGGGAGACTGGTACACAGTGGACCACTTTTTTCAGTTAAAATTTCTTTTTTTCTGTTTAATGGACAGACCGATCTGCCTGAAAATATTTTTGAATATTCCTTAAACCTTTTTACATCCATCATAATTTTCTCAGAACATAGTTTTCAATACATTTAAAAAAAAAATCAAAATAAAATATTTATATACACCCATAAAGTGGACCACTATTAGGTATTATCTGAAATATAATATAACTCTATTTTTCATTAATCTAATTCTTCTTTATTTCCTTTTTACCTCCAAAATGACATAGTAATATAAATTTGCAAGTAACATTTTGAAAAAAAAAAATAAATAAATAAAAAATGAAAAAATTTATTATATTTTGGAAATAATAACAGATTAATACAGGAACAATTGCAATTTAGATGAAGTTATTCTAAGTAAAAAAAAAAAATCAGCGCACATTAAAATTTGCAAATGAAATTCCAAAATACTTATGAGTAAGATTGAGCCAGGAACTTTCCTGAAATTTTAAGTGCCTTGTTTGTGTTTCATATTAATTTAAAATCCATTTATTATATTTTAATGAAAAATAATCAATATCGTTATTTATTTATCATGTTATAGGCCTGGATGGCAGAACAGAAAACAGAAAATGAAAAAAAGAAGCAGGATGAACTTAAAGTTCAATATGAAAAAGAACAAGAGTTATACAATAACAGGTAATAAAATAGAGTAGAACCATGAACAATCTTGTTTATTTGTTTAGGGGGGGAAAAAAACTTAAGTTTCTTGTAAAATTTGAAATTAAAATGTATATAAAAGATTATAAATATGCAGTATAGAACCATTTATCTGGAATGGTCGGGGCCAGATGTATTCCGGATAGCTGGTTTTTCTGGATAACCAGGTTGGACATTAAACATGGTTGGACATTAAAACAACATCCATTTGATGAGATTTGTAGAATATATGTGGTTGTAACATTGTTACTGATTTTAAATTATTAGATTAGGGTCAGGTGGGGTAAAATAAGTCATGGGGTAAAATAGGTCAGTTTTGAAAAGATTAAAAAAAAAAGTAAACAAATGAGTTTTTATTTTTGTGTTGTCATTTTTATATAGTAATACTGATACTTGTCATTAGTTTACATGTAAAATTAGCCTCAACTTTTACTCTGCAGTTATAGTTTATAACAATTTGATGTTTTGGTGCTTGAAGCTTGCATGTGGGTTTAATTAAGGTGGTCGTGAATGGCAGCAGTACGTGCTCCTCAGTTTAGCGAGGGGCGTTGACCGAGTAGCGCGGCGGGCTGTCGTCTCGAAGAGTTCCTATTGTTTTGTGTCAAGTGTTTTTTTTTAGGTTGTTCTTTTCTCCGTATAGCCTGGTGTTACTGGGATTTTGTAATTTCTTGAAGCTTCTCTTTCCCTGGGGTAAGCGTATTAAATCTTTGTTATTTTCTTTGGCGTAGCAAGTTTCATTTTGCTGCCTCGTGTGTTTGTTTATTCTGGCTCCACTCTCAAGGAGTTGAGTGGAACGCCTGCTCATTTACTATGGCCAGCTCCACAATTAATATCGTTTCCGACCCCATTTCGGAAACTGTGCCAGTGAACGTTGAAATGGTGGAAAATGACGATAGCTACTTTTTGTCATCTACTGACAACCCTAACGTGACTCGCTCTTCGTTACCAATGGATGCGCTTCTGCAAATGGCGGCTGAAAATGGAGGTAAGGCATTTAACATTTTTCTAACAAGTCTAGAGTCCTCGGCGTTACCAAAAAGAGACCCTCGTTCTGTTCAGGCAGAAATTAAGGAAAAAGTCGCCCATTTCCAGCAGATAAACAACATACGTTTTACACGGTCGGGGGGAGCATCATAATCAGTACTTCTGATGTATTGTGTGCGACCGAAATATGTCAAATAGATAATTTTCTTGGTCTAAAAGTTAAACCCAGAATCATATGGGAGAACATAACAAATAAATTTCTTTTGTTCAACGTCCCGGTAAACATCCCTCTTCAGGAAGTGGGTCAGGAACTACTAAGCAACAATAATTTCCACTTGCTTGAGCTACGCAGATTTCTGAGGAAAGATAGCAGAAATGAATTTTCTCCTGTACTAATAACAACTTTAGGCATCTCCCTTCCGCGGGAAGTAAAAATCTGGTTCTCCATCCAGTCAATAAAGCAATTTGTCGACCGTCCCCGACAATGCTCAAAATGTTTTCAGTTTAATCATGTTGTATCCAAGTGTAAATCAGAACAAATTTGTGCCACCTGTGGACTGGCTCACTCTGGCGCATGCACCGATCCTCTCAAATGCAGAAATTGTGGGGAAGAACATCGGTCGGACTTTAACCAATGCCCAGCCCGCATCAAAGAAAGCGAATTCTTGCGATTTAAATGCTCACACTTCCTCACTTTTACTGAAGCCAGACGGCAGTTTTCTCGTAAATCTGAATCTACATCGTATGCGAAAATAACAGGCTCCAAGAATACCGAATTGGACACTCTGAAAAAAGTTTTAGAAACCCGGACCAACGTCATGCTGAAAGTTATCGTTGACCATGCAAATGAGAAATATGAGAGGACTCAGGCCCTCATTGCCGAAATGAAGGTTGCCATTGACAGCCTCTCCATTACTCTGTCTAATTGGTGCGCAAAGCTTTGTGACTCCTCGCCAGAAAGGCGGAAACGTCCTCATTCAGGTGGTGTTCCTCCATAAAAAAAAAAAAAAAAAAAAAAAAAAAAAAACCTTTTCCTTTTACGTTTTCTAGTTGCTCTCTGTTCCGCCGGGGCTGTTTGTGTTTGTGTATTGCTGTTCACCCCCCTCCCTTGTTTTTTGGTCTTCATGGGTATCTCAGTCCTGCAGTGGAATTGCCGCAGTATCTTAAATAAACGTCACTGGCTGCATAGCCCCCCTTTCGCCTCTGCTGACATCCTGGTCATACAAGAAACGTTTCTAACTGCTGAAAAATCCCTGACTATCCCAGGGAAGGTGATCTATCGGCTGGACAGATTGGGTCGCCCTGGTGGCGGTCTTCTCATAGCAATTAAAAATGCTTGGTCCTCCCTTCAACTAAACTTTGATGCTCTCAACCTCTCGAATGAGATTTTGGGGGTTCGCATTTTTCTTGGTTCACATCATCTGAACATATTAAATCTTTACTCGCCTTCGGGTCTGGTGGTTGACGATCTTAAGCAGGTGACGAATGGCCTGCCAGGTAATACTCTCATACTCGGAGACTTTAATCTCCATCATCAGCTGTGGGGCGCCCCGGTGTCCTCGCGGGCAGGCGAAATGTTTGTGGATTGGCTTTCGGACAGCCCTTACTGTATCATGAACCTGGACACTCCCACTCACGTTTCTCCTAGTGGTTCCGGTTCTTTGCTAGACTTGTCCCTTTGTTCTCCAGAAATCTTCACTCAGTCCTCAATTCATGTGGAGGAGGATCTGTTTGATAGTGATCATCTCCCCATTATTATTTCGGTCGAGCTTTTCTCTCCAACCCATCCTAGCCCTATTCTTTACAAGTGGCCGAACATATGTCGGGAGGTCAATGACAGGCTGAAACAGGTTTCCTCCATAGATTATGACTCCTTCTACCAGTTGGTTCACAGTGCGATGCAAAATCACAGCTTCTCCCGTAATAGGCTTGACAAATGCCTCCCTGCCTGGTGGAATGCGCGATGCAGCAATCTCCTCAAGCAAAAGAAGTTTTTTCTAAAGAAAGCCCGGGGTTTGATTTCCAGCGCGTACTGGATTAAATTCAAGAGGGTGTCTGCCAAACTTAGAAAAGTTATTAAAGAATCAAAGCAGCGATTTTGGGACTTGATTTGCACTGACGCGAAGGATCCCAGGCTTCTGCACAAGGTTTTCCGTAAAATCCGAAATCGCTCCAGCTCTCCCATTGATACACACCTTGTTCTTCAAGTAGGGGACACTTCCAGCGCAGATGCGGCTTTCCAAGCGGAAATTTTCGCAAAAGTCTTCACTGCGGAGGGGGATCATGAACACATTCCTATCACATATGGCATAGAAGCCAGTCCCCAGTTAAACAATCCGTTTTCTATTGCCGAGCTCAAAGACGCCATCCGCAGGACAAAAATTTCGACCCCAGGTGAGGACAAGATTAGTGCTGCATTATTTAAAGGTCTCAATGACCATTCGCTTAGAGTCTTGCTTCAATTGTATAACGACATATGGCTCACTGGGGACGTCCCATCATCCTGGACCACGGCGATTATCCTGCCAATCCTCAAACCTGGTAGAACTAAGAAACTCGCTGCTTCCTACCGCCCCATCGCCCTTACTTCTGTGGTCTGCAAAATTTGTGAAAGGATGATATCTACACGTATCAATTATCACCTCCTTGAGAATACTATACTGGACCGTAGACATTTTGGCTTTCAACCCTTCAGAGATAGCCAGGCCGCACTTACCCGGCTTCATCAGGACCTCTTAATTGCAAGGAAAGAAAAAAAATATATTTTGGGCATATCTCTAGATCTGCAAGCTGCTTATGACTCTGTTTATGTGGACGGACTTATCTTCAAATGCGCCCAAGTTGGCATTACTGGTCGCATCTTACGCTGGCTCCATCGCTTTCTCTCTGGGAGGTCCATCAAGGTGGGCTGGAGGAATGTCACATCGCCACTCAGATATATCAATAGAGGTGTCCCACAGGGAGCGGTGCTGAGTCCCATCCTGTTTACTATTTTTCTGGCCGATTTCTTCGAGGTCCTAGAGGGTCTTGGGGTGAAATACTTAATTTATGCAGACGACATTTTTCTCTACTGTGACAACAGCTCTCTGGAGAGTTGCCGTTTCAAATTACAAGAAGCGCTCAGGCTAGTCGCTCAGTGGTGCACACATTGGAAGCTTTCCATCCGGCCGGATAAATGTCACGCTATCAACTTGTCCAGACGCTCTGCTGAATGCTACTTTGACTTTAGCGTCAACGGAGGGTTAATCGAGTGGTGTACGGAGATCAAGTTCCTAGGTTTTTATATTGCACGGCGTGGTGGTTTCCGGAAGCACATCGAGTACCTCCGGGGAAAAGTCTTCACCAGAATTAACATTCTCAAGTCTCTGGCACAGAAACGGTATGGCGCTCGCTCCCACCACCTTTTAACTTTGGCTTCCTCTTCTATTCGCAGCGTGATTGAATATGGAGCGTCAATTCTCAACTCGGCTGGGGTCTCTCTCTTTCGTAAATTAGAAGTTCTCCAAACCAGTGCCCTTAGAATCGCGCTAGGTCTACCGAAGTGGACTCCAAACATTGTGCTTAGAAGACATGCCGGTGCTGCCCCACTTGCAGACAGGATCAAAGCCTTAGCGTTCAACTTCTGGGTGAAACATCTTTCGTTGGGTAGTTGGTCCCCCCTCTGGGACATTCGGGCAGATGGTCTAGACCTGTTTGTTGAAGATATACCCTATGTTTCTGAGATGCTGACAAAGCTCAGGATTACTCCAGATCATCTCCTTCGATTCCAAGTCCCATTACCCCAGGATTCTGAAGCTGTCAGGTTTTTCACTGCTGGGCTTCCGTTCCAAGATAAAGATCTTGACGCGGCTGTGATCGCTCCATATTTTGCTGAGTTCATTCAGGAGTACACTGGGTGGCACGTCATTGCAACCGATGCTTCGAAGACCACTTTCCTCACTTCTATAGCTGGCTGTAATTCAACGAATCAGTTTGCTTATAAAGTCCACCATGTAAATTCCATCTTCACAGCGGAGGCCCTCGCAATTGGGACAGCTCTGGACGAACTGGCGCACTCGTCGTCGAAAGTCGTCATGCTGACTGACAGCTTGTCGGTGCTGTCTGCTCTTCAGACTATAACTATAAAATCTCCTATGGTCATCCTTTGGCTTCATAACAAAATCATTCGCTCCGTTAAATTTCTCTCGAAGATTCTCTTTCTTTGGGTTCCGGGTCACCGGGGTGTCCCTTTGAATGAAAAAGCAGATAGTTTGGCCAAGGGCGTCACCTATTCTGACGTTCTGGTTGACTGGATTTCGCCAGAGGATGTTACCAGCGCTCACAAACGTGAAGCGGCAAGTCAGTTCGATCTCGATTACAATGCCTCCAAATACAGTGTCTCGCTTGGAAATATTCCCCCGGTTAGACTTACCTCGTCCTGGGCTTGGAACAGACGGGAGGATGTGTTGATTTCCCGGCTTCTCTGTAGGATGTTGATCACCCCTGAGGTTTTAGCGCGTTTCCACTTGATTCCGGATGGCAGATGCAGTAGGTGTGGTTGCATTGACTCTTTGGAGCACATTTTGTTTACCTGCTTGAAGTACCAGTCTCATCGCAGTAGTTGCTGGGATTACAGGGTGTTAAACAGTGGTGGTTTAAGTTCGTTTGTTTGTTTCGTTAGTAAATTTTGTTCATCCAGAGATTTTCGGGTTTCAGCTTTGAGGTTCCTTCTGAGCATAGATCGATTTTAGCACTTTAGTGTGGTTTTGGTTTGCTTCGGTGTTTACACCAGTTGTGGGTTTTATTGGATCATTTGAGACGACAGCCTGTGCCGCTATAGGTCTCATAGCCCCCCCCCCTTCAAAGTTCAAAGTTCAAAGCTTGCATGTGTTGGTCATAAAAACTTTTGATTTCAGAAAATGTAGAGATAAGTTCACATTTTTTTTACAATTCTATTAGATAAAGTACTTTATCAAGATTAATTTTCTACATTTTTAAAAATATAATTGCAAAAACAAATATTTTAGGACAAAAAAAACCTGTGTGGTGTAAAATAGGTCATGTTTTGCTGCAGGTTAGGCTTAGCATACACAATGTATATAATTGCAATTTTTCTTTTTAAATCACTTTTAATGTGATAAATGTGTTTGTTCTGATTTTGAAATAGACTGAAGCAAAATTAAAAATGCTGCTTTCAGGCATAATTTAAAATACTTGTTCCATTTTTATTTTTTTATGGTGTTTACATAGTGTAGCCAAGAATACCATTTGATACACTTAGAAGATATGTTGTAAACCCACCAATACATGAAGGTTCAGGACGAGTTACATATTTGACCTCACTAAAAGAACAACGTCTTGTTCGAGCCATGAAATTCACAGCTTCATGTGGCTTTCCTTTTGATCGAAGTGACCTTGGTCAAGAGCTATTTAGAATATTCAAGTAAGCCAAGTCCTTTTCCAAACAGTACTCTGGGACCCGATTGGGTAAGGAATTTTGAAAAGCGTTGGGAGAAAGAATTGGGACAGCTAAAGCCTGAAATTTTAATAAACTTTAATTGAAAACTGCAAAGAAAAACAGGTGAAATTCTCATAACTGCAACAACACTGGATAGACTTCATGCTGAAAAAGTCCACAGGGAAAATAAAATAACTAAGATGTCTCTAAAGAAACAGAAGAAAAATGCCAACTTTTCTTCAGAAGAAAATACAACATGCTCTATTGCTCTGATTCAGAGCAGATTGATAATGATCATTCTTTAAAAGTTGGGAAATGGGTGCAAATCGAGTTTCTGAGGGGAAAAAAAGAAAACATTTCATTGCATCATACTTTGACAAATTAATGATGCCTACATTGTAAAATTTGACAAGCAAAGTGGAAGTTCTCACTTTGTGTTCCCAGAAATAGATGCTATATCTGAAGTTGATGTATCACAAATAGTTAAGATCCTTCCAGAACCTAAAATGAACCACAGGGGGACAGTATTTTTTTTCTATAAGTGTTCATCCTCATTCTTTTCACATTTATATACATATTTACATAAATAGTATTCAATAAATTGTGCAATGGAGCCTGTTTTTGGCATGACTTATTTTACTCCACCCTATGGGGTTAAACAAGTCATAAACAACACATTTTAAATCTTGTTTATCAGTTCCAAAAATTTATTAATTCAGAAATATTTCCCTTAAAATGTAATAAGAAGTGTCAATTTGCATATTCTGAGCAGTTTTTTCACTGGTGTAATTTATATATTTTTTCCTATAAAGGTGCAATTGTAAAATGTGCTTTTTTTTACCTATTTTACCCCACCTGACCCTACTGTTATTAATGCTCAGATCCTGTCAAGATCAAAGATTAATCATAGTTTGAAAGAAGGCAATTTCTGGCAATACCTTGGAAACAATAATACTGCATAAAAATTAAAATGCTCAATATCTGACTAAATAGGCTTTCATTTCAAATACTAGATATTGGTCAAGTTGTAAAATGCATGCGGTAATCTATCAAGCGATACACATGTCAAACTGGCACTGCATGGCACTTTTTTCTGGATAGATTCTGAAATCAGTCAGTTAGAAATATCATTCTGGATAACTAGTTTTCCAGATAAATGGTTCCATACTGTACATTCAACTATAAAATATGTCATAAAACTTTCACATATTTCTAAAAAGAGAAATTCTTTCATGACGTTATAACTAATTTCATTGCAATAATATTGTATTAAAATAGAAAACTGTAAAGAAAGTTTATATGTATATATAATATATAATTATTATTACTTTGAACAAAAAGAAGTTATTTAAATCATTTTGACTTTTTATTATATCTTCAATCACTAATATTAAGCACGGTAAACGTCTGTGTGTGTGTGTGTGTGTCTGTGCACTCCACCTTTGTACCCGCAAAGGCTCCGGGACAAATCGACGCACCGGCGGTGGACGCGGACCGAAAAATTCGGAAAAATAGCGCGGTGCTCAAGTTTCGATCGGGTCGGGATTCCGACCCGGACCCGGGGAGTTATTAATGAGCGAAAGTGTTTTAATTACCGACCGAAACCGAAGTCGGAAGAGAAGTCAAAACAGCGAAAAGTTCGCCTCCGCCGAGGGTTGCCGGTACACGTCCGGTCCGGGAAGGAAAAGGCAGGGGGTTCCCAGGGAGCGATTTAAGCCCCAAACCGCAGCGCAGGTCTGACCCCTATCTCCGGAAGTCGGGGGGCCAGAAATTCGTAAGTCGCACGTACGCAACCGGGACGTCGTCAGGTCTCATAAATTAGAAAAATCGTTTCCGTGCGACGATTAGAACCGTAAAAATCCTTTAAAAATCGATCGATAAAAAATTATTTTTCTTTTCCTTCCGAGCTGCGATTCCCAGATCGGAGACGCACAGCCAGACGATTGTCTGGATCGGTATTTTCTTTGACGGAGGTGAGGTCACATGACGTTCAACTGGGGTTTTACAGAGGGGGGGGGGGCATCTCTGATTCTAAGAGGCGCAGAAATTCCAAACTTTGACAGGGCGACGCTAAATGGATTCTGCTTTCAGAATATCTAAAAATTATTGTCATATCTTCATTACGAGCCGATATAATATTTTATTGTATAATTAATCATCGTTATTTGTATAATTAAAGCAAAAGAAAGATTTCCATTACAGTGCCGGCTAGATATTACGATTTTAAGAAGTAGGCCGCGTCTAAAAACTGCATTACGAGTATTTTCAGTTTTTGTTTTAGAGTGGCAACCAGATATTATGATAGGGAAAAGCGGGCTTCGCCCGTTATCGATTTTTTTTTTTTTTTTTTTTTTTTTTTTTTTTTTTTTTTTTTTTTTAGTTTTAAGTTTTTCTACAGCTCACTGTCTTTGAACTAGAACACAGGTAGTCTACATAAGTTGTTTGAGGAAAAGCAGTGTCATCGCCAACCCCCCCCCCCCCCCCCCCCCCGCTTTTTTCTTTTAACTGTGGTCCGTTTCTATAACTAAGAAACTATGTTACGGATGTCCACCAAACTGATTCCAAACATCATAATTAAAGTAATAAGGACACCCTATCCAGATATTATGATAGGGAAAAGCGGGCTTTGCCCGTTATCGATTTTTTTTTTAAGTTTTAAGTTTTTCTACAGGTCCCTGTCTTTGAACTAGAAATCAGGTAGTCTAAATCAATTCGACTCGACATCGATAGAGCTTACCGATTTTATTTCGTTTTTTCACCACTAGGGGGCGCTTTCCTATCTTTGGTTCTACGGGCATGAAAACGACGGGGTATGACTCATTCGACTAGACATCGAAAGTCTTAACGATTTCAGTTATGATCATATAAACAGATTGCGCCACCTGGTGGCGGAAGGTGGAACTAACGTATACTGCAGCGCGTGCGCAGCACGACTGCTATACGGTGCCGCAGGCAGCGGGGACCCGAGCCGCAGGTTCGTTCAGTTAGAGGTTTATACTATTCCATGTGCAATTTAAGGGATTATCCGGTGCATGCGTAGCACGACCGTCATACGGTGCCGAAGGCAGCGGGGACCAGGGTCGGAACGACTGCTATACGGTGCCGCAGGCAGCGGGGACCCGAGCCGGAGGTTCGTTCAGTTAGAGGTTTATACTATTCTTTTTTTTAAATTCTTTCGTAATGAAAGAGAAATTTTTATTGAGAATATTATAATTCTCTTTTAACTTTTGAGAGTTTGAAGGATTGAAAATGATATTACGAAGGTTATATCTGAGAGTTTCGTTCTTATCAAAAGGGAAGTGATGGATCATAAGAGGGCAGCATCCGAATATGTAGTGAACTGCATCTCCTTCTGCTTTATCGCATGGACATCTAGGTGAGGCTCTTTTTCTTATTTTATGTAAGTATTGTGGGAAACTGCCATGGTTACTCAGATAATACGGCAGTGTTGGCTGTTTGCAGAGATAATTTGGATCGACTTTATTTATAATTTTATAGGTATCTCTGCCCTTATTACATGAGTCCCAAATGGCTTGCCAGTCAGAGATGGTTTTCTTTTTAAAATACAATTTTGCTATTGAAATGGGGAACAACAGGTCTTTTCTTGATTGATATTGGTCTTGTAAGATGGCTTGCTTTGCTGGGCCGGAGGTTCGTTCGGTTAGAGGTTTGTACAATTCAATGTGCTAATTAAGGGATTACCCGGTGCGTGCGTAGCACGACCGGTATACGGTGCCGAAGGCAGCGGGGACCCGGGTCGGCGGTTCGTCCGGTTTCAGGTTTTACAAGATTCGAGATTTTCTACAATTCGAGGCACCGATGTAAATTAGGGGCCCGCTGGCGGGCGAAGCCAGCTAGTCCCTAATATTAAGCGCGGTAAACGTCTGTGTGTGTGTGTGTGTGTCTGTGCACTCCACCTTTGTACCCGCAAAGGCTCCGGGACCAGGCAACGCACGGACGGCGGACGCGGACCGAAAAATTCGCAAAAAAGGCGCGACGCTCAAGTTTCGATGGGGTCGGGATTCCGACCCGGACACGGGGAGTTATTAATGAGCGAAAGTGTTTTAATTACCGACCGAAACCGAAGTCGGAAGAGAAGTCAAAACAGCGAAAAGTTCGCCTCCGTCGAGGGTTGCCGGTACATGTCCGGTCCGGGATGGAAAAGGCAGGGGGTTCCCAGGGAGCGATTTAAGCCCCAAACCGCAGCGCGGGTCCGACCCCTATCTCCGGAAGTCGGGGGGCCAGAAATTCGTAAGTCGCACGTACCCGACCGGGACGTCGTCAGGTCTCATAAATTCGAAAAATCGTTTCCGTGCGACGATTAGAACCGTAAAAATCCTTTAAAAATCGATCGATAAAAAATTATTTTTCTTTTCTTTCCGAGCTGCGATTCCCAGATCGGAGACGCACGACCAGACGATTGTCTGGATCGGCATTTTCTTTGACGGAGGTGAGGTCACATGACGTTCAACACGGGTTTTACAGAGGGGGGGGGGGGCATCTCTGATTCTAAGAGGCGCAGAAATTCCAAACTTTGACAGGACGACGCTAAATGGATTCTGCTTTCAGAATATCTAAAAATTATTGTCATATCTTCATTACGAGCGGATATATTATTTTATTGTATAATTAATCATCGTTATTTGTATAATTAAAGCAAAAGAAAGATTTCCATTACAGTGCCGGCTAGATATTACGATTTTAAGAAGTAGGCCGCGTCTAAAAACTGCATTACGAGTATTTTCAGTTTTTGTTTTAGAGTGGCAACCAGATATTATGATAGGAAAAAGCGGGCTTCGCCCGTTATCGATTTTTTTTTTTTTTTTTTTTTTTTTACTTTTAAGTTTTTCTACAGCTCACTGTCTTTGAACTAGAACTCAGGTAGTCTACATAAGTTGTTTGAGGAAAAGCAGTGTCATCGCCAACCCCCCCCCCCTCCCCCCGCTTTTTATGACAGTACCGGCTAGATATTAGGATTTTAAGAAGTAGGCCGCGTCTAAAAACTGCATTATTATTTTAAGTTTTAGTATTTTAAGTTTTTGTTTTAGAGTGGCAACCAGATATTATGATAGGAAAAAGCGGGCTTCGCCCGTTATCGATTTTTTTTTTTTTTTTTAGTTTTAAGTTTTTCTACAGCTCACTGTCTTTGAACTAGAACTCAGGTAGTCTACATAAGTTGTTTGAGGAAAAGCAGTGTCATCGCCAACCCCCCCCCTCCCCCCGCTTTTTATGACAGTGCCGGCTAGATATTAGGATTTTAAGAAGTAGGCCGCGTCTAAAAACTGCATTATTATTTTAAGTTTTTGTTTTAGAGTGGCAACCAGATATTACGATAGGGAAAAGCGGGCTTAGCCCGTTATCGATTTTTTTTTTTTCTTTTTAGTTTTAAGTTTTTCTACAGCTCACAGTCTTTGAACTAGAACACAGGTAGTCTATATAAGTTGTTTGAGGAAAAGCAGTCTCATCGCCAACCCCCCCCCCGCTTTTTTCTTTTAACTGTGGTCCGTTTCTATAACTAAGAAACTATGTTACGGATGTCCACCAAACTGATTCCAAACATCATAATTAAAGTAATAAGGACCCCCTATACAGATATTATGATAGGGAAAAGCGGGCTTCGCCCGTTATCGATTTTTTTTTCTTAAGTTTTAAGTTTTTCTACAGGTCCCTGTCTTTGAACTAGAACTCAGGTAGTCTAAATCAATTCGACTCGACATCGATAGAGCTTACCGATTTTATTTCGTTTTTTCACCACTAGGGGGCGCTTTCCTATCTTCGGTTCTACGGGCATGAAAACGACGGGGTATGGCTCATTCGACTCGACATCGAAAGTCTTAACGATTTCAGTTATGATCATATAAACAGATTGCGCCACCTGGTGGCGGAAGGTGGAACTAACGTATACTGCAGCGCGTGCGCAGCACGACTGCTATACGGTGCCGCAGGCAGCGGGGACCCGAGCCGCAGGTTCGTTCAGTTAGAAGTTTATACTATTCCATGTGCAATTTAAGGGATTATCCGGTGCATGCGTAGCACGACCGTCATACGGTGCCGAAGGCAGCGGGGACCAGGGTCGGAACGACTGCTATACGGTGCCGCAGGCAGCGGGGACCCGAGCCGGAGGTTCGTTCAGTTAGAGGTTTATACTATTCTATGTGCAATTTAAGGGATTATCCGGTACGTGCGCAGCACGACCGGTATACGGTGCCGAAGGCAGCGGGGACCGAAATCACCCACTCGTGGACAGCCACCCGTGAGGTATAGGAACAATAAGTCCACGAGGGGAAAAATAAACGCTACCCGGCACCGATAGCACCCATCCGTTCCAACCCCCACCGCAGGAGGCGTCTGTTTATTAGATTTGAAACAATGAATATAATTACATAACAATAATAAAATATAAAAGGTAAAAAATAACAATTTTTTGCAAATTGAAAGTTAGATATAAAATATTTTCGAAGTACTATAAGTTCATGATGTCCTAAATTTATGGTATTTTTTTTTTTAATTCTTTCGTAATGAAAGAGAAATTTTTATTGAGAATATTATAATTCTCTTTTAACTTTTGAGAGTTTGAAGGATTGAAAATGATATTACGAAGGTTATATCTGAGAGTTTCGTTCTTATCAAAAGGGAAGTGATGGATCATAAGAGGGCAGCATCCGAATGTTCGGTTAGAGGTTTGTACAATTCAATGTGCTAATTAAGGGATTACCCGGTGCGTGCGTAGCACGACCGGTCTACGGTGCCGAAGGCAGCGTGGACCCGGGTCGGCGGTTCGTCCGGTTTGAGGTTTTACAAGATTCGAGATTTTCTACAATTCGAGGCACCGATGTAAATTAGGGGCCCGCTGGCGGGCGAAGCCAGCTAGTAATAATAATAATAATAATAAATTACCAGAGGGCCCGTGCGAAGATTTCGCACTGAAATCTAATATTTTTTAGGTACTTCTCTATTATCCCGTCGACCACTTTTCATAACAAAAAACTACCGCCAAACTGTAAGATTAAATGCCAAAAATGCAATCCCATTTACTTGATGTCAGAAGTATTATACGTGTTTGTTACATCATCGAGTGGTTTTTAATTCGACATTTGCGTGTATTTTTCATTATGTTTTACTGATTTATTAGTTATTTCATTAATTAAAATAAAAATTGTGTCCTTAAATTCTTATATTTATTTATTTATTTTGATATTCCAATGGCAACGTTCTCCCGTTTATTTGGCGATAGTTTTTTGTTATGAAAAGCGGTCGATGGGATAATAGAGAAATATCATTTTTTATCAATATGTAATATTTATTAGATGCAGGTTTAAACTTCTAAAGAAAAAGTAAGGATAAAAATATCTGCAAACAACATTTAGTTTTCAGTCAAGCCAGAATATCGTCTAATTTATTCCATCAAAGTTAAAGTAAAAACGGATCCAAGATTGCAAAAGGCACGCACGAGAAAAAAAATTAACAATCGTATTTTGACTGCATAGAGGATGACGTCATCCGCTTCGGGAAAAACATGGGACACAGAAATATAAATCTAAACATTTCAATTTCTCTTTTTAATCATAAATATAAAATAAACCTGTGCGTGTTTTTTATAATAATTGCTGAGCATCATATAATGTGGTATTTTATTTTTGTGGCAGCAATAATTTGAGGAAAACCTTTCATTTCTTTTATGAAAACAATGCCGATTTAATTTTTAATTTTGAGCAAATTTTAATCAAAAACATGTTTTAATGAATTGTTAAGTGGGCTATGTCAGAAGCCTGTTCAAAATCCTTTCATATGCTGTCTCATTCGTCATTCTGTGTTTCGTATTTTCTTAGAAAAAGGGATGTTGACAGGAGAAATAATATATATGATTGTTAAACAATTGCTATTTTATTTTTGGAAACTTGTTTCTGAAAACAAAATATATATTAATTCCTTTTACTCTCTATTTTTTAAATAATAAATTGCACAATACTGCACTCTTATTTACAATACAATGCTGTATTTCTTAAGATAAGTTTTATTAAATTAACTAATTGTTATCTATTATGCATTACTGTGGAAAAAAAAAAAAAAAAAAGTGTGATTTTTAGATTTTAACCAAAATTTTAAGTGGGTTATTAAAAAAAGCAGAGTTATTTTAGGTAGAATCCTTAAAAATATTGCACAATCTTGCATTCTAGTGCAAACCTTATAATGCACATTATACTCACACAGGCGTTGTCGGTTGGTATTCAGGGTGGACACATTAGTTGCATAAAAAGAATGGTTTATTATGTGCAAAGTTATAGAGCTAAACATGAGTGTACAAATGATTATAAGATAGAGAAACTCACAAAGTTATACCTTTTTGACAAATGTTCGATATGACTGCCCTTCATTACTCGACAAATGTCCTTTTTATTTTTGAGAATGTTCACATTGATCAAACCAAGTACAATGCTGATTTGGGATTGCAATTCAGGAGCGAATTTTCAAAGCAACAGACAAATCTTTAACAACCCAATACTCTGATATATAGGGATGGAAGGACTGGTGATGATAGTGCCCATTCAATAACAACTCCTCAACCAATTTAAACTGAGTTTTCAGCACTGAAAAAAGAAGTACATCTGCAAATTTGTACAATACTAGTAATATGTAATTGAACTGGTAGTTCTTTATGATTAATATTTTGCAAATTATTCAGTTGTGAAATTGCCTAACTAATTTGTGTCTACCCTGTATTATAGACTCTGGCATAAAAAAGTGAGCAATGCAAAACAAAAAAAAAACTCACCAAAATCATGTGTTTTATGTAGCCAAACAACAGGGAGTGTTACTGTGGTGATAATCAAAATGTTACTGAATGGTGCAGAAAAAATAAAAATGCTCTGTCAGTTTAAAAGCAGGGATCATTCTAGAACATAAAAAAAGGGCAGGACGCACATCACATAATAAGGGCAATTTTGTTGAAAAAGGCACATCATTTCATAAAAAGGGCATTTTTGTAATAAGTGCATATACCAATATACTGGTGGGGAGGGAAGTCTGGAAACAGCTTAAAGTACTCCTTAATTGAAAAAATCCAATAACATTTCTAATTTCCATAACTTCACCATTTGAAAAGTATTAAAAATAGCAAAATGACACTTATCTTCTCGATTTTTATTGTAAAACTGTTTACTATATTCACGGTTATTTTCCCCTTTTCCTACGATATTTAAAAACCTCTCTCTCTCTAAAACTTTTATTTACCAGATAACTTTTTCCTGGTTTTAAAAAAGCTACAAAATAAAAGTTCTAAAGCTACTTCTCAAAATTTTTATAGAACTTACGTAAGTTATCTTGTGGTCAAAGACCTGATCTAATACTATATTTCACTAGAGAAGGTGAAATTAATCAATGACCCTTAGTTACCCTTTATGTATTGTTCAATGGAAACAATTATAAAGTCAAAGATTAGACATGCCAGGGCACTTCACAGAGAAATAAAGAGGGAAGAGGAGTACTCCTGATGTACCATACTAGCATTCTAAAAATAAAAGATAGATAAAGAATTTTTGAAAGTACAATGCAAACAATGCACGATTCTACCCAGGAATAAAATGAGGGCAGAATCTATTTTGGGGTTCTATTTTGTTAAATTAATTTTAAATAAAAATCTGGATGAATCTTTAAAAATAGGCTATCTTTGAATCCCATCTTTGGATTCCAATAAAAAGAAAAGAAACACTGTTATTTCTTAATTCTGGCATAGCATGACCCGATCACTGTCAGACTAAAAACTAACTTTAATTTTAACTGTCTGATTATAAATATGACATTTTCAGGGTTTACAGGTATAACAAAAACTTCATTTATAAATTCATTTGCTGAAAGGAAAACAACAACAAAATTTCACAAAGCAATCAAACATTCAAATCGAAACTAAACTATCTTTGGATATGCAAACAAGGCACACAGTGCTGAAGATTTCCCCCGCTGTGGAGGCTGGATGTGTTGAAAAAGGGCAGAAAATCAGAACTGCCATGCTGGGAAGAGAAACGATATGTGTCGTGAGAAAGCAAATCTCTCGCTCAGTAAACCACATGCTATAGTGAGGCCTAGACACAAAATAATTTAGACCAGTGAAAACGAAATTTTCAGTCATGAAAAATTAATGTGAGAATTCGAAAAATAAGCAAAGAGTGCCTCACAGTTACTATAAATTTGCATCTCAGTTATAAATTAAACATGCTATGTATCTTGTTAAATTCCTTATGAACTTTTTAATAGTTATTAGCATTTTAATAAAACAGATATAATTATTATTCTGATAAGAATGTTGAGTTTTGGAAAATTTGCTATTTTTTTTCTCCCTTTTTTTAGCAGAACTTCTTTTGTATAAATAAATTAATCCATCTTTCGTTTCACGTAACTATTTTTTGTTCTGTTTATTATATTTGTGTTTCCATATTAGGTCTCTGTTGAGCACAGAAAGTAAAGATAAACTGGAGTTAAATTTTATGTATCAAGCCCCTCCAGGTGCAAAAAAAGGTAACTGTTTTATTATTATTATTATTAAATATCCATTTGTTTTTTTTTTTTTTTTTTTTTTTTTTTTTTTGTCTTATCATTTTTATCTTTAGTTATTTTAAATTGATTATTTAATTCTAACTTTTAAGTATACTTTTCAGGATGTATAAAAATCATGTTTTTTTGTTGTTGTTGTTGTTGTTTTTTACAATATTTACAAATTAAAAATTGTATAGGATATTGTTTATGATTAATGATTAAGTATTCATTATTTTATTTGTTTTCTTAATTATAATGTGCAATATTTTTATGCATCTATATCTATACTAATAAAAGATGTGTGTATGTGTCTGTTATGGCTAGGAAAATCTACCACACAATCTTAAAATTTGGATGAGGGTAGTCCAAGGCAGGTCCAAACGCACCTAATGCTTTTTATTTATTTTTTTTTTTTTTTATAATTAGCCGATGTATTAATTAAACCCCACAATTGACATGGCCCCGTAGAGTAAAAGTTGCAGGCAGTCTGGCAAAAAAAATCCTTTCCTGAAGCTTTTTGTGATCTCATAGCAGGGAAGACATGGGGGGGGGGGGCTCAGTTTTTTGCATTTTTCCAAACTTGCATCTATTTAACTATTCGAAATATGAAACAAGTGGGTAAGTGTGATCCAAGATTGGACAAAGTGTTTCATTTAATATTATGTGCCTCCTGCGGGTGGAAAGTGGAACTAAAATATGTAAGGCGATCGAAAACCAAGTTGAATGTATTGTCCCAGTATACTAGTTTTTTATGGCTTTAGATGAAGAGCTTTTAATAAATCAACCCTATTCTTTTTTATTCAAGTTTACTTACATCTTTTAGCCTGTAACATCGTGTTTTATTCCTACATGCCTATTATATCATCTTATTCAACGTGCATTCCCCCCCCCCCCCCCCCCCCCCCCCACCATCCAAATTGGAAGGTAACTATATTCATGCTTCATTTATTTGCATTTGTTTCTGCTGTGACGGTCTCACTTGCCAATAGACTGGCACAATCGGATCGCTAGCTCTCTCCGTACGCTGATAGAAGTTTCGGGAAGGTGGAAGCGAGAGTTATTGTGTAGTATTGCAAGTGTTTAAACATCAAAGTTAAAATTTTTAGCAGGGTTAAATATTTTTTAGATTAAAAATTCTGTTTGCTGTTTTTGAGGGTTTAAGGAAGCAAAAGAAAGGAATATTTAAGAGTTTTCAATCATTGAAATTCTTATGAGAATTGAAGCTATTTCTTTTATAGTATAATGTAATAGTTATGCTAGACCACTGTCATTACCATCCTTTCTTGCGAGACGCTTTCCTGTATAAATGGTACTCCATGCTGACCTGCCAGCTCAAGCATTTGTTCATTATAACATTGTATCCCCTTTAGGTGCTTGAGAACGGGAAGGCTTTTGGTAAGTGCCAGGGCAATAGGTAGTGTGATCTGCCATGATACTTATAACGGTATCTGAGGATCGTGATGAATATAAAAGGAAAAATTAATAAAGGGTGAATCACCAGCGACTCGCACCGGAGTGATTCAGAAAACCTAAAAATTTTGACAAAACATATATTCAACACTTTCCCCAAACACCATTATAGGCATGATCGTAAGTAGCAGCACATAATGCGATGCCAAAAAGATAAGCTTAAAATTGCGTTAAATTCATAAAGTTAATTCTTAAGTTAAAATATACTTATATAAATTAGAAAATAGAACTTATTCTATTACTTCAAACATAGCTGAAACACATAAATATAAATAATAGAAAAAGACAAACTCACCAAGATCAAAGTAAATTCTTGTTTATTCACATAGAGCACTCACGTAAATAAAGTACAAATATTAACTTGAAAATTTCTTTTATACACTTTTTACAACCAATATATTTGCTTTTATAAGATGTTATATCGATATAAATTATTTTGTTATTGAAATATACATAAATGCGAAATTATATTCTGTTATATTATTATCATTTAATTCGTTACTCTTTTCAACAACATATACATCATTCACAAACGTTGTAATAGATTATGAGAAAATATCATGATGTTAATTAATAATTATACTGGTTCTGTTCAGTTCTCAACTTGCAAGTAATAAGATAGGTATGTCCTAATGATAATCTCGTTGTATTAGTTCAATTTGTTCATTGTGTGTTAAATGTAGAGCTTTGGAATTTAATGTTTAAGAATTACTAGATGATGATTTCTTGGCCACCAACAGGTGTATAACAATGAGGACAATAAATTATTACAGCACTCTTATAAAGATGTTTCAACCGTATGTTGAGATTCTAAATTGCTGATAGAATGTAAATCATTATAAGGTAGAAATATTTCAGCACTCTTTTATAGATGTTTCAACCGTATGTCGAGAATTTAGAATGCAGACGGAATGTCAAACCTTATGAAGTAGTAACCATCTGTTAGAAAGATATAAAATATCAGGATCACTCAGCTCTGCGAAAGAATCCAAGTTTCTGTAGTTAACAGTGACGCCCAAAGTAAGTTATTATAAATTAGAGGGAGTATACTTTCCTTGAAAAATCGCCAATAACAACCAGGGTAGCATTCCTCTTATTAGTTGGTTGACCAAAATTGGCTTACGCTCCGAAGAGCAAGATCTAGCCTACGCTACATCATACAAAGTTTTTTAGGAACTGAAAGAGTCTTCCCAGTTTCCCACTCAGGCAGAACTTTCTGACGGTTACGAAACAACCAATCAAAAAATCCGAACCGTCTGAAAGTCACTGAACAAGCCCCAACAGATCACAGTCAAAGTTGCAGTCAAACGCCTCACCGACACCTCCAACCCTAGCAACAGCATTAAATAGTATTTAGAACATTCGATCGTGACCTTGGAGTGCTGTCAAAACGACCTTGTTCAAAATCCGCGGGAAGAAAGGTTCTTGTTTACTTGAAACATCTAAATACCCATCAATGGCGTCTGAGCGCAAATCTCGATGAGATTCAAAACAGAAAAAACGAAAGTAATTAAAAATCTATAATTGCCAAACTAATGGATGAAAACAAATGAAATTTTAGCAATCTAAATAAAATTAAAATTTCTTTCCACCAGATATGTTTTTGAAAGTAAAATATTTAAATTAAGAAATTTTGAAAAATGATTATTGAACTTAGAAATTTTGAAATGAAATATGGAAAAGTTCGTTATTCTGAAAGAATTTGCCTGAATTAAAATAAATGAATTTGAACTTTCTGAAAAGAATAAAATTAACAATTAACCACTTTTTTATCAATATTATTAAAAAGGAAATATACTATATTTTGGAATAATTTATTTTAGACTGTATATTATTTAAAAGTTAGAAAAAGTAAGTTATAAATATTTCTTTTTTAGATCATTTGAAATGAAGTTTAATTAATATTGCAAAGTGAATAAAATGTGAATTAAATTGAATGAATAAATATCCTAAAACATATGTAATGGAAAGATTCTGAAATTAATTTATATTCTCACCAAAAGTAAACAATTTAAAAAGAATGTTAGATTTAAAATGCAAAAATGAAATTTAGCTTAATTAATTTAAATGAATTTAATGAGTTTAATTAAATTGATGAATAAATTAAGGTTAAATATTAAAATACTGAATAAAATTAAGAGTCAAATTTTTAAATCATAACATTTTACCTCCAGAAAATGGAAAAAAAAAGAGTAAAAAAAAATTTTTTGCCAAAGGGTTGAAAATTTTTAAAAATTTTGAATAAGACACACTGAACCGAACCAGAGCAAAATGAAATAATAACATTACAAAACAATCACCTGAAAACACTAAAGTATGACATTTACCTTCTGAAAAATATAAGTAATATACAAACTTTCTAGAAAATATCTATTGCACATTTAAAAATTCATCTAACTTTTGCAGAATATACAAACAAATGATAAAACTATACCGTTAACAAAATACAACATATTGAATAGTGATAAAAATCCGAGAAGAATTATATACATAAACCAATTCAGAGATACTGCAAGTGACTTGTAAGTATATATATGTATGAAAAATTTACAGATGTCATCAAATTGAAGTTATAAGAATGAAACAGTTGTAATCAATAAATATACATTAATTATAAAATAAATACAATGTGAGAATAAATTTTATATTGCAAAACAAATAAGAATACATATTGCAAGATATGTGTACTAAGAAGTTAGTGAGATATGCGACTGTGAAAATAAAATTTAATATGACTCTCCAAGATTGCAATTAAAAGTAATAAAAATAAATTTTACATAAATAATTAATATTGTGAATCATTGTTGTTCAATGATTTTTAAATAAACTATAAAATTTCTTAAATGAATAAATAAACATTTTAGAGCTCCCAAATTTTGCACACACTCCAAATCACCAAAGATACTGTTCGGCCAATCAACAATATCCCTAATAACCCAAAATCCTAAGCAAAATATATCAGTAAAGTTATGTCAAAAGGAATTTTATTAAAGAAAATCAGTTGTAGAAATGCAGATTTATAAAATTTTGAAAAAGGTAAAATTAATTAAATTTCTAAAAAGTAAAAAATGATTTGCTGAGGATAATAAAAGCCGAAAAACATTGAGACTACCATATCTTAATGGTTCATACACTTCGCCTATTGCTCGTGTGGTAAAGGAACTTACCGATTCTCAGCATAGTATTTACCAACAATGGCGGAAAACAAGTCATGATTAAATTTGTATCTCTTGGATACATTAGCCATCCACTATTTATTAAAGTGTGCACACTGTAAAAGGAAGAAACTGTTTGTTGTCCCCAAAATTAGAGTAGCCCGCGCGTAAGCTATTGATCTCCAAAATTTAGCTAAACTCACAAGAATCTTTAAAAAAAATACAATTCGCCTCAATTTGATAGATACTGTCGGATCATAATATTACTATGTATAACAGCCTGAGGGAAAGGAAAAAATTTTGAAAGCTCATGACATTTTATATTATTTTTTATCTATCAACCATTATTTTTGATATATTTCTTTATACATCAATTTTGATTGATTTTACCTTTATTTTTATTTACAATTTATCCTTCATCACATTTCTCCAGTCTCAAAAAAAAAAATATTCATCATATTAATTTTCCTTAAGGAATTATGAGCTGTACTCATTACTATATACATAATGATGAATTTTATTTACAAGTAAATTTAAACATTATTCCCCAGCGAAATCAAAATCTCTATGACACCCAAAAAAAAATAAAATATATTGTACAAATAGAGGATTTTAAAGTATGAAAAGGTAAAGTTGAACTATAGCAAATGAATTTTGGAAAAAAAAAAAATAAAAATTTTCACTGAAGTTCTGTACCATCATCCGAAAACAAGTAGGTCCAATGAGGCGCATTCTCATGTTGTGCGGATCCTATGTTATCCGGAACAAATTATTGTTTCAATTTTACCAGACAGCACAAAACAAAAGCAAAAGTAGGAAATTAAATTTAATCTATATGATCGACAGAAACGCTTCAGGATTTCTCGCCACCTGAGATTTCAAACTAATGACAACTCTCAAGGGTTAACACAATTAGATTTTCACAATATAAATATTGACTTGTGCCTTTATAGTGGCAATAGATGCAAGAGCACTTTCCTAGTAATTTAAAACTATATATATCTTAAATATATGAAAAATAATAGGGAGGAATAATTTTAAATTGCTATAGTTAAAAAAAATCAATTCTAAGGAATAATGGTGTCATGAGGTAATTTTACAAATTTGTTTAATAATTAAATTTTGTTTTAAATACTTTTCATAGTTTTTCTTTTTTCAAATTAGTAATTTTATATCCAAAATGTTTCAAAAATCTATCAGAATTTCAAAATTAATAATGTTCACTCTAAGTCATAAGGATTTACCGTGAAGGATTTGTCAGAGGGGAAGAATCTAGGATCCTCCTTATAAATTCCCATACCAGGCTGAGTTTCCCTTCTGTGTGTATTCTCCTACTACAACTCTTTGTAAACAAATAAAATTTCCGAAAACATCTATATTCCATTTTTCAAATTAAATATACATAGTATTTCATTTTAAATATTTTTTAAAGAGAATCTTTTATTTCAAAATATCACTTTTATGTTCAAAGAAGTATTTAGAGTAATAAATAAAATCTTTATTCATTTTAAAGTCAAAGTAAAATTAAAACCACTTTTCGCTTCTGCAAATATAAATTATTATTTTAAGCCATTTTCCCCCAAGATTTAATAATTAATTTTAAATAATATGACTTAAGTATTTGTCAGAAGATTCTACCTAACCTGATTTTCACTGAAATAGACATTTATATATTTCACTTTATTGTATTATTATTGAGATTATTGAAAATAAAAAAAATTCAGTTAAAATAATTGACAGAAAAAAATTTATTAGACTTTATATAGTTTTTGTTTAAAATTCCTGTAGCAGAATATCTATTAAAGAATATAATCATATCAATCTTTTAATGGAGAGTCAACAAATTAAAAATTTTAAATATTGCACTTTTAAAATTATTGTAAATGAGTTGAGTCACATATGAAATAAGTAAAATTAATATCAAATTTTAAACCAGATATTCTTAATAATCTATAAAAAGTTTATGTACACATTGAAAATAAAATTGCACAAGTTTATATTCCACACAATACAATTACTTCCAACATTCTAGATGCTATATCAAAAATTTCCTTAAAATTTAAAACTTTATATGAATAAAATAAATTTCATCAGTTTGATTTCTTTTAAATCAATTATAAAATGTTTAATAATTTATAATATTTATTATTTTAATATAAATAATTTAATATTGCCAGTATTAGAAATTACCAAATACATTAAAAAAAATGCATACCATATTATTTACCTGCAAACACATTAAAATTAGCAATAATCAGAGCCAATTTATTTTTACCAACATTGCCATCTACATCTTTTATATTATAAATTTAATTTGAAAATAATACTTTTTAAATTATTGTTAATATTTTTTATCACCATATCTACTCTTAAAGAAAAATTAAGTTGAAATTACCGTTTTCAATTACGTTACTGAATAAATTTATAATGGTTAATTTATTTCAAAAGTAATAGTATTTTTATGTAAAGTTAATTTTATCTGCAATTAATCAATTAATTTATTTTGAATATCTGTTATCATAGACAAAATATTTTAACAACGGCAACCACTAGACAATTTCAAATAATGTTACTGTTTACTCTTAATAAAATAAACCAAGTTTCAGAAATGGCACAATAATAATCATTGAAGTTTGAGAAGTAAAACATAATAAAAATGAGAATCACATAATATTGCATGAAAAATATAAAAATTGATAACCCAAGAAGAAGACTGCGTCTAAGGCACCAATAAATAGGAACACAACCCAAATCGTGACTGGTACACGGCGCCAATAAATATAATGGTATCTGAGGATCGTGATGAATATAAAAGGAAAAATTAATAAAGGGTGAATCACCAGCGACTCGCACCGGAGTGATTCAGAAAACCTAAAAATTTTGACAAAACATATATTCAACACTTTCCCCAAACACCATTATAGGCATGATCGTAAGTAGCAGCACATAATGCGATGCCAAAAAGATAAGCTTAAAATTGCGTTAAATTCATAAAGTTAATTCTTAAGTTAAAATATACTTATATAAATTAGAAAATAGAACTTATTCTATTACTTCAAACATAGCTGAAACACATAAATATAAATAATAGAAAAAGACAAACTCACCAAGATCAAAGTAAATTCTTGTTTATTCACATAGAGCACTCACGTAAATAAAGTACAAATATTAACTTGAAAATTTCTTTTATACACTTTTTACAACCAATATATTTGCTTTTATAAGATGTTATATCGATATAAATTATTTTGTTATTGAAATATACATAAATGCGAAATTATATTCTGTTATATTATTATCATTTAATTCGTTACTCTTTTCAACAACATATACATCATTCACAAACGTTGTAATAGATTATGAGAAAATATCATGATGTTAATTAATAATTATACTGGTTCTGTTCAGTTCTCAACTTGCAAGTAATAAGATAGGTATGTCCTAATGATAATCTCGTTGTATTAGTTCAATTTGTTCATTGTGTGTTAAATGTAGAGCTTTGGAATTTAATGTTTAAGAATTACTAGATGATGATTTCTTGGCCACCAACAGGTGTATAACAATGAGGACAATAAATTATTACAGCACTCTTATAAAGATGTTTCAACCGTATGTTGAGATTCTAAATTGCTGATAGAATGTAAATCATTATAAGGTAGAAATATTTCAGCACTCTTTTATAGATGTTTCAACCGTATGTCGAGAATTTAGAATGCAGACGGAATGTCAAACCTTATGAAGTAGTAACCATCTGTTAGAAAGATATAAAATATCAGGATCACTCAGCTCTGCGAAAGAATCCAAGTTTCTGTAGTTAACAGTGACGCCCAAAGTAAGTTATTATAAATTAGAGGGAGTATACTTTCCTTGAAAAATCGCCAATAACAACCAGGGTAGCATTCCTCTTATTAGTTGGTTGACCAAAATTGGCTTACGCTCCGAAGAGCAAGATCTAGCCTACGCTACATCATACAAAGTTTTTTAGGAACTGAAAGAGTCTTCCCAGTTTCCCACTCAGGCAGAACTTTCTGACGGTTACGAAACAACCAATCAAAAAATCCGAACCGTCTGAAAGTCACTGAACAAGCCCCAACAGATCACAGTCAAAGTTGCAGTCAAACGCCTCACCGACACCTCCAACCCTAGCAACAGCATTAAATAGTATTTAGAACATTCGATCGTGACCTTGGAGTGCTGTCAAAACGACCTTGTTCAAAATCCGCGGGAAGAAAGGTTCTTGTTTACTTGAAACATCTAAATACCCATCAATGGCGTCTGAGCGCAAATCTCGATGAGATTCAAAACAGAAAAAACGAAAGTAATTAAAAATCTATAATTGCCAAACTAATGGATGAAAACAAATGAAATTTTAGCAATCTAAATAAAATTAAAATTTCTTTCCACCAGATATGTTTTTGAAAGTAAAATATTTAAATTAAGAAATTTTGAAAAATGATTATTGAACTTAGAAATTTTGAAATGAAATATGGAAAAGTTCGTTATTCTGAAAGAATTTGCCTGAATTAAAATAAATGAATTTGAACTTTCTGAAAAGAATAAAATTAACAATTAACCACTTTTTTATCAATATTATTAAAAAGGAAATATACTATATTTTGGAATAATTTATTTTAGACTGTATATTATTTAAAAGTTAGAAAAAGTAAGTTATAAATATTTCTTTTTTAGATCATTTGAAATGAAGTTTAATTAATATTGCAAAGTGAATAAAATGTGAATTAAATTGAATGAATAAATATCCTAAAACATATGTAATGGAAAGATTCTGAAATTAATTTATATTCTCACCAAAAGTAAACAATTTAAAAAGAATGTTAGATTTAAAATGCAAAAATGAAATTTAGCTTAATTAATTTAAATGAATTTAATGAGTTTAATTAAATTGATGAATAAATTAAGGTTAAATATTAAAATACTGAATAAAATTAAGAGTCAAATTTTTAAATCATAACAATACTGTTTTCTTTAATGGAAAAATCTGATCTATGGATCAGTTATAGAAGTATAGATGTATACTATTTGTGAATTTTAATAAGTAATATGAATAATGGTGCTGTTGACTACGACAATAAAGTGGACTGTAATTATTTAACTATCGATAAAATTTCAACTCTGTTTACTAACGAACCATTTTTTTTATTTACGAAGTATTGGTTTTCTCGGAGCTCCCCATGGAGACAACCGAACAAACGACTTCTGATTACATTTATCGCCAAGCGATGTTAGAAGCCAAGAGTGGCACCAACATACCGGCCACCACTGAAATATTTATTTCAGCAACATATCTTAACAAATGTCCTTCGTTGTAAACAATTAATTTTTTTTTTCTTTTTTTTTTTTAAACAATAAATCTTCAAATATAATGAAAGTTTCAATTCAATCAATAATACAAATATACAATTCAATTCAATTATAATATTAAAATACAAAGTTACTGCAAAAAATTTTCAAATATAAATGCACAGAAATATAAGAAAAATAAATATTTACATTATAATAAAGGATCATTTATAAGCAAAATGCAAATATTAGAAATTTGCCTCGTTTGAATATACCATTTGGAGTTTTTACAAGCACAACCCTAATTTTACCATCGCTCCCATAAATAACATCTTGGATGCGACCGACTGACCAGGTACACATGGACAAATTACTATTCTTTAATAAAACCATAGTTCCAATTTTAGTATTTTCTTTTTCAAATAACCATTTTGTTCGCTGTTGTAGATTATTTAAATAATCTCTACTCCATTTTTTCCAAATTGATTGATTAATTTTTGTAATTTGCTGCCAATGACTAAGTTTATTATTGGCAAGGTCAGTCAAGTTTGGTTCACAGATGCTATTTATAGGGCGGCCTATTAAAAAGTGTCCTGGGGTTAACGTTTCGTTTGGATCCAAAGATAAAGGTATTAGAGGCCTACTGTTTAAAATACCTTTGATTTGATTAACGACAGTTAGAAATTCCTCAAAAGTTAGTTTTAAATCTCCAATAGTTCTTTTTAAATGGTGCTTAAAGGATTTTACTCCTGCCTCCCACAAGCCACCAAAATTAGGGGATCTAGGAGGAAGGAATTTCCAAGAAATTGAATTTGACAATAAGTAAGCAGCCAATTCCTCGAATTGATTTTTTACAATTTTATGCAATTTTTTCAATTCTGAATTCGCACCAACAAAATTAGAGGCATTATCGGAAAAGATGGTGGCACAAATTCCACGCCTAGCTACAAATCTTTTTAAGGTGGCTATTAAGGCTTCAGAAGTTAAATCTGTTATTATTTCTAAATGAATTGAACAAGTAGCAAAACAGACGAAAATTGCGACATAAATTTTACTAAAAACTCCTTTACGTTGGTTTTTGTATTTTATATAAAATGGGCCACATAAATCAATGCCTGAATTTGTAAAAGGGGGATTGATATTTACCCTTTCTTTAGGTAACGAGGCCATAATTTGTTCTGCCATTTTAGGTTTGTTTTTAAAACAAACAATGCAATTATGCACAATTTTTCTGGCTATGTTTCTGCCATTTAAAGGCCAGAATTCTTGTCTCACAAAATGAAGCAAGGTTTGAGCACCAATATGCAAATTTTTTAAGTGAAAATACTGGAAAATTAAAAGTGTAAGCCTGTGATCTTTGGGTAAAAGAATAGGATGTTTTTTATCATAAGATAAATTTGATTGATCTAAACGACCACCAACCCTAATTATTTCATCCCTATCAAGAAAAGGATTCAAATTACTTACTCGACTATCCTTTAGTTTCTTACCTTTCTTGAGCGGCTTCATTTCCCTGGCGAAGTACATTACCTGAACTAGTTTTACCAATTTTAATTTTGCCTGGTGAAATTCCTCTTTTGTAATAGACCCTACAATCCTTTCTTTGTGCTTGCAATTATAAATAAATCTATAAATCTAAACTAAAATACAAATTAACTTAAAATAACTGTTTCTTAAGTCACAAAAATTGTTCAGAAAATTATTAAATTCCTGGTTAATTAGATGCAAATTAATATTACAGTTTGATTTAAGTTCGTTTAAATATGCATCATCATTTGGAAAGTCAGTTTTTTTTCCCTTTTCTATCAAGTCCAAGATATTATTAGTCAATAATGGACCCTTCTACCACAGTTCCATATCGAAAAGTTCCATGAGATATTATATCAGCTGGATTATCACTAGAAGGAATGTGTTTCCATAAAAATTGTTCAGTGAGAGACTGAATCTTTGAGACTCTATTTGCGATGAAAGTTTTTAATAGATGAGCAGATGTTTTTATCCATGCCAATGCTATAGTTGAGTCTGAGAATAAAATTACTCCTTGAATGTCTAGTTGTAAGGAAGGGAGAATTTTGGAGACAAGTTGAGAAAGAAGCAGGCAGGAACATAGTTCCAGTCTTAGCACAGAAATGGTCTTTAGAGGTCACACTCTTGATTTACTCGCAATGAGGTTTGATGTGGTCGAGTTGGATGAATTCAAACAATACACATTAACTGCAGCACCAAAAGCTGTTATGGAAGCGTCAGCGAAACCAAGGACAAATATTGCTTCTGTGGAAGGAGTTAAAATGTATCGACTAATTGTTATATTTTCTATATTCTTTAGTTGACTTACGAAGTTACACCAATCACTAGCAAGGGGTTCCGGAGTGTTTTCGTCCCATCCTAATTTACACAACCACAATTTTTGAAGATAACACTTGGCTTTGGAAATAATTGGGCCAATGAGCCCAAGAGGATCATACAATTTTGCTATGACAGAAAGAACCTGTCTTTTAGTGTATGATTCTTGGTCTTTCACCGAAACTCTAAACACAAATTGATCTTTATTGGACTGTCAAACCAAACCTAAAGTTTTAACCGAAGTGTCAGACTTAGTGCAAAAGGAAACATCTTCGATTTCATCATGATTTAAAAGCTCATTCAAATTTGAATTCCACTTGTGCAAAGCCATTCCACAAGAACGAAATATGTTAATTAATTGATTTTTCAGTGCTATTGCCGACTCTGGATCTGGAGATCCAGTCACGATATCATCCATGTAACTATCAGATAGAATAGCTTTTGCCGCTAGAGGAAATTTATCCTTCTCATCTGAAGCCAATTGTTTGATGCACCTTATGGCCAAAAAAGAAGCGCATTTAATTCCATAAGTGACTGTGTTCAATTTAAAGGCAATTGTGGAATTATTTTCGTAATCCTTTTTTAAGAATGCGCAGAAGGTCCCTTTGCGAAGGATCTATCAAAATCTGCCGAAACATTTTTTTAAATGTCTTCAGTTAAAGCAACCTTATATTTTCGAAATCTTAACAAAATATCAAAAAGATTTTCCTTAACTTCAACGGAAAACAAAATATCATTCAAGCTTTTTCCCATTGTGTTAGGGGCAGAGGCATTAAAGACAACCCTTAATTTAGTAGAGGATTTATCCGGTTTTAAAATGCCATGATGAGGCATGTAATAAACTACTGAGCGAGAGTCTTCGATTGAAATTCTCTCTATATGCTCCAATGCTTCATATTCGTTTAAAAATTCGCAATAAAGTTTTTTCATAGCACTATTATTTTCCAATCTCTTTATTGTTTGTTGTAAACACATTTCTACTAAATTTCTCGAATTTCCCAATGACTTTAATTGATCAGTTTGAATCAGCATTTCAACAATAAACCTTCCGGTATCATTTCGTTTGTGCATTTTTGAAAATGAGATTCACAGAATTCTTTACTTAGAAAATGGTCAGGTGAAATATTTTCTATTTCCCAAAATTTTTTAAGATTAGAATGTTCTCGATTTCGGAATTAAATGTCAATCCACAATATGAGGTAGAACTCTTTATTTTAACAGTTCCAGTAGCAATAAGGCCAAACACTGAATTTTAAAACATTAAATTTGGTGAAATGCGATTTTTTTCCTTCTTTTATTATCTCATAAAATAGTTCTGCCCCAATTATTAAATGAATTTTTCCCGGTATATCAAAAGTAGGGTCAGCTAGCAATACCCTATTTGGTATCAATGCCTTATCAATTTTAATATTTGAAGAAGGTACACAGTCAGTAATTTTCGAAACAACAAAAAATTCGCTTGGTGAAGAGAATGAAGAATTCTTATTACGAATTATCGTATTAACTTTCCCTTTAACATTAAAGGCATTTCCACCTAATTCACTAATGGAAACATTTATTCTTTCCTTTTTCAAGCCCAAATAGGAGGCCATTTCTTTCGTAATATAGTTAGCTTGGCTCGTGCTGTTGAGAATTCCCCGTGACTGGACGAAACACTTATGTAACGGACTATAAATATAAATATATGCCGTAGACAAAAGAACTGCTTTTTTACTTTCATTATTATGTGATGAAAAACTCTGAGATATTTCCGATAAATTTTGTTTATTTGATTCATCATTTTCTTTACCAGAACGAAGTCCATCTGGCGCCGATGACATTTCAACTTCAGAATCAGGGCTTTTTAATGACGTTTTATTTTGAACCGACTTATTTTTATCTCGATGAAGTAATACGTTATGTCTGAGATTGTACAGCTGACATTTATATTTTGAACCGCATTTCGAAAGCTGATGCGAATCATTTAAACAATTTATGCAAAGTTTATTCTTTTTTACTTCATCAAATCTTTGAATTGGAGTCATTTTTAGAAAAACAGGGCACATTTTTAGCCCGGTAGCAGAAACCGTGCAGCACGGCAGCGAGCGCTGCAGATTCATTTTGAAACTTGCAGATTCATTTTAAACTTTTAAAAAAAAAAAAAAAAAAAAAAAAAAAAAAAAAAAGTTTTTTTTTTTTTAATGTTCCTGACGCTAAAAAAAAAAAAACTGGATTTCAAATTATTGTATTTTTCTTTCTTTTTTTAAAATTTTTCCTTGCAACAAATTACCGCCATTTTCTCCCAAAACTGTATGAACGAAAGATTCTTTTCCTTGAAGAAACCAAAGTGTCAATCATCGAGATCGCGGTGATACTGACACGCCCTTCATTCCCTCTGAAAGAGGTGATTGGTTTTCAACCTTCAGTGGGCCTCTTCTATCTTCGTGACGTAGTACAAAAGAACGTACATATAACTTAGTACTCCTTCCTAAGTGCGTGACATTATTGCTCTTTGACTCTATTTCTTCATTTCTCTTGCTATTTTGTTTGTATGCACGTGCTCGGAAATCTTTGGAATGGCTTCGCAGACCGAAAAAGTGTCGTGTTTGCATTGCGACGAATCGCTAATGCTTAAAAATTTAAAAACGCATTGTCAGCGTATTCACCCAGGTCTAAAAGTGAAATTCAAATCACTTGCAAACAAAAATGTTATGGACTTGTTTAAAAGAGCTGCAACTTCCGATTCAGATACGCAGCAAGTGGAGGTTTCTGTTGGACAAGGGTTTCCTGATGATAAACCAACGCAAGAAGTTAACTCAAAGAGAGAATTGGAAGAAGTTAAATCCATAGAAAAGCCCCCCGAAAAGGCAAAAACGAATGAAACACTAGGGAGCAATTGTGGTGATATTAATAAGGAACTTCTGGAACAAATTTTAAAAACTGTCACAAGTAAGTGGTTTATTATTTTTTTTTATTGTGTTATTTAAATAAATATATTATTACAGTATATAATTGTTTGTTTCTGGTACGATATATATACCGTATATTCTGCCATATAATGCGCATCACACGCATGGCTCATTCAAAATACTAAGATTGTTATTTGTATGTACGTGAGAACGAATGATGTGTGCCGTGTACAATAATGCAAAGATTGTAATTCTTAAGCTCATACATCCTAAATTTTTAATGTTTTATTTTTTGTAACTGGTGTACCATGTATCTGTAAATTTTGATTAATTTTCTATTAACAAAAATGTGCGTTATTTGTCGGAATATATACGGTTATAAATAAATACGTGGAAAAGCATTTTGCTTATGGTACGAATTTAATTTTTTGATCCTGGACAAAAATTTCATGAATATAACCCCCACGTTTTTATAAAAGATATTAAAAAAATGTTTTTCTATGTAAATTGTTTTTGTATCTTTGATATATAAAAATATTGTTTTGTATTGAATGTAATTCAAGCCTCATGTAGTTTCGTAAAATTTTGCAAGTAGAAGTGAAAATAAGTCGCCACATGGCAATTAAAGTCGTAAAAGTGGCGATAAAAAATTGGTCATCGATCGCCATCTTAGTTAACACTCGCCAAGTGCCGATTAAAAATTTTCTTATCGATTGCCAAGAGAAATATGACTTTTTTTATGGAAATATGCATCTCTGCTTTGATTTCACCTAAATTAGCAAACTAGTTAATTTAAATATTCATTTATTTAGATCTACAAGCACAACATAAAGAAGCTGCTACTTCAAAAAATCCTGCTGTTATAGAAACAGAAACTTCAGTTGATTTGACAGATGAAGAAAGGATAGAACTCTTGACTAATTCTCGATCCATTGAAAGGCTTCTGAAATGGGCAAGATGTTTTGTAAGAATAGATGATGGACTTCAATGCTTATATTGTGGAAGCAGTCTTCTTTATGATTTCAAAAATGGTGAATCTTTCACAGAAAATGACATAATGCCAAGATCATTTAGAAATTTAAAGACAGACATCAAAAGACACATGCAATCAAACAAACACATTACCAATTCACAAACCTATTTCCGTGAAAAAAAAGAATCTGAAGAAATGGAAAATGCAGGGAAATTAAATGCCCTCAACTGTGCGAATGCTGCTTATTTCATATATAAAAAAAACTTATCTTACGAATCATATGAAGATTTGGTGTGCATCATGCATAACAGTGGCTGTGATATTGGAACGAAAAATCACTCGAAGGAATTCCCCCGCTTGTACTTACCACATGTGCATTCTGTGCTTCTGAAAGAAATAGCAACCTTTATTACAAGTGCAGATCTTCCTGTGGGAATTGTTGCTGACAAAATAACAGTCAATCATCGTAGCAGACACATCGTTGGTTTGAGAATACCGATTTTTGACGTCAATGCAAGAAATTTATTTCATTCTATTTATTTAGAACACAATTTTGTGAATGATTTTTCTGGCAAAGGCCTGTCTTCCAGCATTCTTAATACCCTTGATAAATTTGGTTTAGATGCTCAGTATGTGAGGGAACACTTAGCTGGTTTAGCTGTAGATGGACAGTACATAAAACTAGGTGTTGCTGACCATATAAAAACAGAATTAAATTTAAAAAATGTCCTTGCATCTTGGGACATAATGCATCGGATTGAATTAATGGAAAAAAATTCTGAGATGCCGAACATTTTAAACAAGGCATATAATCTCATACTTGAATGTATGAAAGAATTTAATTATGGCCTTAAGTACGAGAGTCTTGTAAATATTTCGCAAGATTTTCAGGAATTTTTATACAGACCAAAACTTTTCAAAACTATGAAGTTTGCTTCATATTCTATGGAAGTCTTCACAACCTTCATACACGATTATAAATTTTTTGTATCTGCTTGTGAAAAAGATATGGATTTATTTACCTTAAGAGACAAACTGCTAAATAAGACAACTTTATTTCATATACTTTTGTTAGCAGATTTATATTATAATATATCAAAATTTTCCAAATGTGTTCAGTCAGCTGAAATCCTTCCCTGGGATTATTTGAGAAACCTCAACAATTTTCATTCTCATTTAGAAATATTTTTGAATTATGTTAGTGAAATGTCCCACCTCACAACAATTGATGATTTGTGCAATTTTTTGGAAAAAATTCCAAATGCTTTTTTTGCACATTCCAAAACAGCTCTAGAAATGTTCCAGTTTTGTACATATCAAGGTGTCCCACTTCCTGACAAACCAATAAGTGCAAAAATATTAAGATCATCTGTTTCAGCCACATATCATGAAGAGAATGAAAATCAGCTGACTGCAACTTATAAAAATGATCTCAAAGATTTCATCAAATTTATCACATGCATTTTGGAAAAATTTACCTATTATACAAAAGGAAAAAATCAATGTAATGATGAAATTATAAAAAAAGTTGAATGTCTTTTTAGTTTTGACCACTTGATATTTCCACGATCAGATATTTCTGGGGCACATTCATCCTCAACCTTCACCTCTGAGACATTCTCAAACTATATAAGTGATTTTCCTTTCATCGTTGCAAATGTTGACAAGGACACACTTTTCTTTGAGTACAAAAGGTTGTGTTCATTTATAGAAGATAAAATAGCTGAGAGCCGGGACGAGGGCTTACTTTGTGACATACGAAAGCTTTTTAAAGTAGCTATGTTACAACTAAAAAATAAGTTTCCACTTATTTTAAAATTTTTTATGTTTGCCATTTCCATCCCTGTGTCAGAGGCTATATGTGAGAGTTGGGGCTCTGTAATTGCTAATGTGATGCTAAAAAGACCAAGAGGTGATGATGGCTTTTTGGAAGATATTGGTACATCTGACATGCGTGTATTTATAATGCTCAATGGTCCTGAAAGTGGATTTAAAAATATACGCAAGTGTTTGAAAACTGCATTGGTTGAAAAGTATGGCATGTCATATTTTCAACATTTTAAGCATGTCTCAACAAAAGTTGCTTTCAAGCAATCTGTTACATCAAAAGTAGTTAGCAGAATCATTAATGATTCAGACGGTTGCTTGCCATGTTTTCAATAAATTATTTTAAAAGATTAAACTGAGTTTATTATTACTTTCTTTACTTTAATTAATCTTTTTGTATTGCATTAACTAAACTGCATTTTTTTTTTTCTTTTTTTTTCTTTTTTTTTTTTTCTTTTTTGTTTATTTGCATATTATCCATCAGATAGTATTAAAAGCAAATTTTGCTTTCTATATGAGTTAAAAATGACTATAATTTTCCACCATAAGTTTGATTCCTCAATGCTAGGAGTCGCAGATAAATTTTGATTTGTGAATATGGTGCTGCAGATTGATACAGAAAATTCTGCTACTGGGATTTTTAGAAAAACAGGGTGTAATGCATGTAATTTTTTACAAACAAGGCATGAATTAGATTTCAGAATAAAAGTTTTTTGTTTGTTCTGGGTTTTAAATTTTTGCGAATTTGTGTTCCTTGAAGGTTTTCTAATATTTGAACACGATTTTGCAAGAATTCGATAAAGGTATCCCATCGAGGTAAATCTGTCGTTGTTAATGTCATTTCGAATTCCTTGCATGTTGTTCTATCCAATTTTGTCAAAATAATATTAATCAATAAATTTTCACTAAAATTGTTTGTTTCGACATTTAACACCTTTAAAGCTCTTACATGCTTTAAAATACAATCAAGCAGCATTCTTAATTTTTCAGCTGATTCAGTACAAATATTATCTAACATTAATTAATAAAGATTTAATATGACTGTTAACTATTAATCTTTTATTGTCAAATCTTAAGTGCTTCAAATAATGACTCATATGTGTCATCAGTACTTTGGATTTGTTTCGCTGTCCCCACAAGAGAGGATTGCAAATAAAAAAGTTTCTGATCATTAGTTAACAATTCGTTCGAATCAATTATACTATTAAATTGAGTCTTAAAGTTATTCCAATTTTCATACGAACCATCGAATTTCGGGAATGGAATTTCCGGTAATTTAACATTTAAATTTTTGGAATTATTAACACCATTATTTTCATTTATTAGATCAACATTTTTAGTTTTAGAAATCTCAATAAGTCTTTTAAATCTTACCTTGAAATTTTGGAGATCTTGCTCGATTTCTTCAAATTCAGCTTCACACTTATCGATTTCTTCATCTTTCAAAATTTTATAGTACTCCATCTTTAAATCGTCTAATTTATCTTCTAACTTGTTCAAATTTTCGATTTTGTTCAGAATATCCACTGAGTCTATTTCTTGTGTCTCATCGGCTATAAGGTTTGATAACTTTGTAATTTGGGCTTTTATATTGCCCCTTCTTCGATTCAGCACTTTTACATCCATTGTTCCGATTTTTTTTTTTTTTTTTTTTTTTTTAAACAAAATGCAATATAATTCAACGATCACTGGTTTTTCTCCGCGAGCGGTACCATAATGTTGACTACGACAATAAAGTGGACTGTAATTATTGAACTATCGATAAAATTTCAACTCTGTTTACTAACGAACCATTTTTTTTATTTACGAAGTATTGGTTTTCTCGGAGCTCCCCATGGAGATAACCGAACGAAGCGACGAACAAACTACTTCTGATTACATTTATCGCCAAGAGTGGCGCCAACAGGTGCTATTTGGTGAATGTTAATATTCGTGTATTTGAAAGAAGTACATTGTAATAATTTCTCTCTTTTTGCATCAGTAAATCTTATTGTGCAGCAATTTTTTTTATATCTCGTGGCTATATGTGATTATATGAGAGCATATTCATAAAGGTTTTTGTAGTAGCTTGCAACCACCCTTTCTTCCCCTGTTATACAAAGGATAGTTGTATTTTTTACCAGTGATGGTAATGAATGCAAGGCTCTTTGTCTAACCAATTTGTTTTGCCTGCAATAACTTATGGAGCAGAAATATGGACGCTAACAAAACGGATGGTACAAAGATTATAAGCAACACAGCGAAGTATGGAAAGATGTATGCTAGGCATAACTAGAAGAGACAGAAAGAGAATAACCTGGGTAAGAAGTCAGGCCAGCTTGACATCGTTGAGAGAATTAAATGGCTAAAATGGAAATGGACTGGACACATTGCAAGACAAACTGGTACACAAACACCATATAATGGTAAGCTAGGGATGTAAAACAACCAAGATGACGACCTCAAGTAAGATGGAGTGACGAAATCAGAAAAGTAGCCGGTGTTAATTGGATGACTAAGGTACTAGACAGGAAACAATGGGAAAATCTAGGGGAACCTACATCCAGCATTGGATTGAAAACAGTTGATGATGATGATATAAGATGTATATTGTTAATGTGTTTTCTACTTTAGATTGAAATATATTAAACTTGGAATTCATGGGGGCCCCGTGACAGAATGTACGCGATGCTGCGACGGGCGTCGCAGACTTTTTAGGGCAACTGCAGATTAAAAACATACAGCGATGCCGCGGACGCGCTATAAGTGCGTAAATTATGCGAAAAAACGGCAAACTTCGTCGAAGGATCGCAAATAATACGGCGAATTTCGACGAAGAATCGCGGAAAAACGAGAAATTCATTTAAAGTTCGCGAAAAATGGCCAATTTAGTTGAAAAATCGTGAAAAAAAACATAAATTTAGTCAAAAGGCCGTGAAAAAACGTGAATTTCATCAAAAAAAACATGAGTTTCTTTGAAGGATCACAGAAAAATGCAAATTTTGCGGAAGGGCTAGGGAGAAAACGCCAACTTCGTCGAAAGATCGTAGAAAAAACTGTTAATTTCGTCGAAGGATCACGAAAAAACGGTCAATTTCGTCGAAGAAACGGCAAATTTCGTCGTCGGACAGCAAAAAAAAAACCGGAGAATTCTGCCGACAGATCGCGAAAAAACAGCAAATTTCGTCGGAGGATCGCCAAAAAACGGTAAATTTCGTCGAAAGATCTCGAAAAAACAGTAAATTTCGTCGAAGGATCTCGAAAAACGGTAAATTTCGTCGAAGGAACGACAAATTTCATTGTCGGATAGCGAAAAAAACAGAGAATTCAGCAGAGAAAAAATCAGCTTTGTGTTCACCTCGATATAACAATAAATTCTCGCTGTATTATTGTTATTGTTGCAAAATGAAAAGGAACCACCAGATGGCGCTAAGCGCGTAGAACTTTAAGACTGACTGACTGTTTTGTTTACTTTACGTTTGTACATAGCTTGTCGTGTATTCGTTCTGTATCGTCATTAAGTGTGTCTACCTGTCCAATAAATAATCTTCATTAGTAAAAGATGTTTCTACCTTTAAAGAAGCTCATAGAACACGAACCAGAAAATTAGGTGAGATCAAACCTTTTATTTACTTTTATTGTCTTGTATGATTTAAGAAAGTTACGAATTCTCTTTTATGGTGCCGAAATTCCCAAGAGTTGAAATTTAGAAAATGGCGCTACCTAGCGAATTAGATAAATCAAAAAGTATGCGTAAGTCTCTTAGAACATCTTTAACGAAGATTATTAACAAAATAACTGAATATTTGGCAGGAGACGAAAAAGATATAGACGAAATTGAAGATCTTAAAATTCAATTAATCGAGAATGCAGAACAAGTTTACAAATTAGATTCAGAAATTCAGAAACTTGTAGATAACTTAGAAACGCTAGAAAAAGATGTATCATCCAGTCAAGAATATCGCGAAAAAATTACAAAAACGAAAGCTAAAATTGATCGATATTTAAAGCGTAATGCTCCTAACGAAAGTAAAATAAACTCTTCTATTCTATTGTCCACAGGACCTGATGAGTCAAAGAATTATTCTCACGTAAGATTACCGAAGCTTACAATACAACCTTTCGATGGGAAATATGAAAATTGGCAGGAATTCTGGGGGCAATTTGAAGTAGCTATACATGAAAATGTAAAGTTAACTAACATAGAGAAGTTAAATTACTTAAAGAATTTCTTAACAGGAGCAGCTTTAAAATGTATTCAAGGTTTAGCTTTAACACAAAATAATTACGATGTCGCGATCGGATTGTTAAAAGAAAGATTCGGAAAAAATTAATTAATAATACGATCGCATGTAAACAAGCTATTAAGCCTAAATCCTGTAAAATCTGGAGCGAATTTAAGAGAGCTTAGACAATTGCATGATACCTGTATTATTCAAATCAGAAGTCTCGAAACAGCCGGAGTAGAATTAAATAACTATGGGGGAATTTTATTCGCTATTTTAGTCAAATTAATTCCTGAAGAAATTGTTCTAGGATTCAATCGTTCTGCTGGCGAAGATTCTTGGAACTGTGCCAAATTATTAGAATTTCTGAAACATGAAATCGAAACGCGAGAAAAAACGTATATGTTTCGAAATGATGAAGTATTTGAAAAGAATAAAATTAAAGAATTATCTTATCGAAAACATGAAACTCATAATAATATACCCACAGCAGCTACATTAAATGCACTTATCAAGAAAGACTGCCTATTTTGTGCAGGGGAACACGAAAATTTTAACTGTCCCTTAACCATTAATGAACGAAAATCGAGTCTTTTACGAAAGGGTTATTGTTTCCTTTGCCTTCGCAAATCCCACGTATCAAAATTTTGCCGCGAAAAAATGCGTTGCAACATTTGTGGTCGAAGACATAATGTTTTAATTTGTGACGAAACTGAAAAGCAACATAACAAAAAGGAAAGCGTCTCAAAGTCTCCGGAAAGAAAAAATAATTCCAATGCTCTCAATTGCGCAACAACTGCAGTAAATGAAAATGTATTTTTACAAACAGCTGTCGCCTTTTTAAGTAATAATTCTCAGGAAAGAAAAATAAAAATTATCATGGATTCGGGGTCACAAAATACGTTCATCGATAAAACATTATCTCGTAAATTTAATTTAGAAGTTATAGGAAAAGAAAAATTAGCAATTTATGCTTTTGGGTCAAAACCAAAGAAATCTATTGTAAGAAATAGGGTAAAGGTGAATTTAAGAAGCATTTATGATCCAAAGAAAATTATTTCTATAGAAGCAATTGAAACATCTTCCATATCGGAAGCTGAAATTCAAGGTCCCAGTAAAGAAATTCACAAATTTTGTAATGAAGCCAAAATACAGATAGCTGATATTGAAGGGTCTGAAAATTTAAGGGTTTCTCTTTTAATTGGGTCAGACTATTTCTGGAAAATCGCTACAGGGAAAGTCAAAAGAGTGTCCGGTGCTTTAGTAGGAATGGAAACGAAACTAGGTTATGTTTTTAATGGTTCTGAAGCAAAACGCAAGAATTTTAAGGATGTTAGCGTTATGAATGTTATAGTGCGTAATCAAAATGTAGAAGAATCCGACATTTTGAAAAGATTGTTTGATTTAGAAGGTTTGGGAATATCGCGTAGTGACAATCTGAATGAAGATGACGAAGTTATGAAAGAATTTGAAAATTCTACGAAACTAATCGAAGGTCGCTACCATGTTAAACTACCATGGAACGAACATTCTGAGTCGCTACATCGCTACATGATAACTATAGTAATGCTAACAACCGTTTGCGAACACTTGTCAAAAGATTTAAGAAAAATCGAAATTTTCATAGTCAGTACAAGGACATTATTTCAAAGCATCTAATTCAAGGAATAGCTGAAAGGGTCAATGAAAATGAATGTGGTGATAATTCTAAGATCTATTACATGCCACATCACGCAGTAATACGCGAAGATAAAACAACGACGAAAATGAGAATAGTTTTCGATGCCTCCTCGAGTGAACGTAATTTTCCGTCCCTTAATGACTGCTTGAATCCAGGTCCGAATTTAACGCCCGATATTCTAATACTTCTTTTGCAGTTCCGTCTGAATAAGGTTGCCATAACGGCAGATATAGAAGGTGCATTTTTGCAAATTACCTTGGCGCCAGAAGAAAGAGACGCAGTTAGATTTCTATGGGTTACGGAAGATTTAGACGCAGAACCCGAAGTTTTGAGGATGACGCGTGTAATTTTTGGAGCAAGATCGAGCTCATTTTTACTGAACGCGACAATTAAACATCACATCAAGAAGTATAGGGATATTTATCCAACTGCCTTCAGTGTTTTGAACAGTAGATTGTATGTAGATGACCTTATACACAGTTTAGAGGACACAGATTTAGCGTACACCGTCCACGAACAAATAAGGCTCATTTTGGGAGAAGCAGGCTTTAATATGAGAAAATGGAAAACAAATGTACGCTCATTGCAAGATCGATTTAAGGAAGAAGTTAACGAGGAATCCACGTTATGCAAGGTCCTTGGCTATTGCTGGAATTCAGCAGATGATGTCTTAATCGTTGATAGTGATAAACTTTTAAGGGATAAGGATATGGCAGAATTAAAATTTACGAAGAGAAGCGTAATAAAAACTATGGGAAGAATCTACGACCCGTTGGGCTTAATATCACCATTTGCAGTTCGAGCTAAAATACTACTGCAAGACATATGGAAGAAAAAACTCAATTGGGATGATGCTTTACCAACCGACTTAGCAAAAATATTTCAAGATTGGTGTGAAGAATTGTTTTATTTGAAGCAGATATCTGTACCAAGACATCTATTCTCAATGAAAGGAATGGAAGAAGTTACGGGCTGTCAATTTCACGTCTTCGTAGATGCCAGCAAACGAGCTTACGGAGCAGTTATTTATGTACGTTTTCGCAACTCTGACGGAATTTTCCATTCCAATTTAGTCACTTCAAAGACTAGGGTTGCACCAGTTAAAGAAATAACTCTGCCGAGGTTAGAGCTTCTTGCTGCACTTATAGGAGCCAGATTGTTCGATCATATTCGACTACATTCAAGTACACCGAAGGATACGAAGACTATATTTTGGTCAGATTCCACGATTGTTCTTCACTGGATCAAGAATAATTCTCGAAAATTGAAGATGTTTGTCAGGAACAGAGTAGATGAAATCAAGAAAATATCTGAACCTGATTGTTGGAATCACTGTCCTGGGAATGATAACCCTGCTGATATTTTAACACGGGGTGAAAACTTAACCAGTCTAAAGGACCTGGAGCTTTGGTGGTTTGGGCCACCGTGGCTAAGGAAGTGCGAAAGTCAATGGCCACAATCCAACATTCATACCGATCAGGAAACCAACTTAGAAAATAAAGAATATGAAGTGGTGAATATGCTCCTGGCAACGAAACTTGAAGATCTTTTCGATATCCGAAGATTCAGCAAACTTAAACAAATATTACGAATTACTGCATGGATTCAAAGATTCATCCACAATACAAGGAATCCTCAGAGTAAGAGAAGTGGTCCCTTAGCTACAGAAGAACTTGAATTTGCCGAAGAATACTGGATTAAACTTACACAAATGGAGCATTTTCCTGAAGAATATTCAGCGCTGACGCAAGGTAAACCAGTACCAGCAAACTCAGTTATTCGGCCGTTCAATCCAATTTTAAATGAAAGAAAAATAATCTTGATTGGTGGACGATTACAGCAAGCTAATATCTCATACCATGAAGCTCATCCAGTTTTACTACCTAGTAGATCCCATTTATCAAATCTTATCATCAAAGATTGTCATGAAAAAACAAGGCATGGTGGTGTATCGGAAACTTTAACACAACTCAGAGAAAAAACTTGGATATTGAAAGCAAGACAAAGAATCAAGAGTTTGATATTTAGATGCAATTTATGTGAAAAACTTCGTGTTAAACCTGCCACCCAGATTACTGCACCTCTACCTGCCGACAGAATAAATGAAGCCTATCCATTCCAAGTTACAGGCCTAGATTACTTAGGTCCGTTGTACATTAAAGATCACGATGAGACTAAGAAAACCTACATATTGCTCTTCACATGTGCCGTAACAAGAGCAGTACACCTAGAATTAACTCCGGACTTGACCACAAAAACATTCATTCAAGCGTTCCGAAAATTTGTAGGAAGACGAGGAATATGCAACACTATCTACAGTGATAAAGCGAAAACGTTCCATAAGGCAAAACGAGAATTAAATTTACTATGGAAGATTATGAAAAATGAAGAAGTGAAAGATTTGTTTAGTGGATTGTCCATCAAATGGAATTTCATAGTTGAAAGAGCAGCTTGGTGGGGAGGTTTCTGGGAGCGTCTTGTAAGATCAGTTAAAACGTCTCTAAAAAGAATTCTTGGAAAAACTTCAGTTTCCTTTCAAGAACTGGAAGTAATTGTCATTGAAGTAGAAGCGATTCTCAATTCAAGACCTCTCACCTATGTATTCAGCGATCCTCGTGAGCCAGAACCCCTCACACCTGGTCATTTCTTAATTGGCAGAAGATTGCTAACTCTACCTCAATCAAAGATAACAGTTCCCCAATCCAATGAATACCAAATAATAAAAATAAGAAAATATCAAGAAAATATTTTGACTCAAATTTGGAAACGATGGAAATCCAATTATCTGTTAGAATTAAAATCTGCTCACCAGCACCAACAGGTCGATCGACCAAGTGAACTTAAGGAAAACACCGTCGTTCTTATAAAGGAAAACACCCCACGCCTCATATGGAAAATGGGTGTTATAATCCAGACTCATCCCGGACGTGATGGTTGGACAAGAGCATGCACAGTGAGGTTGCCAAACGGAGCCATCATCAGAAGACCGGTGCAGCTTCTTTGCCCTCTTGAACTTTCAACACTTTCGTCTCCAGACGAACTTCGCCCGGCGGAAGTTGTTGCAAAATGAAAAGGAACCACCAGATGGCGCTAAGCGCATAGAACTTTAAGACTGACTGACTGTTTTGTTTACTTTACGTTTGTACATAGCTTGTCGTGTATTCGTTCTGTATCGTCATTAAGTGTGTCTACCTGTCCAATAAATAATCTTCATTAGTAAAAGATGTTTCTACCTTTAAAGAAGCTCATAGAACACGAACCAGAAAATTAGGTGAGATCAAACCTTTTATTTACTTTTATTGTCTTGTATGATTTAAGAAAGTTACGAATTCTCTTTTAGTTATAAAGCATTTTGTTTAATAACTGTATTATTTATAGAAACAATCAATCTTAAAACTATGTTCATATTTCTAAATTTTACATTACTTACATATTTACAACGAAAGGGCATTCTTCCAAACTACACTTTTAGTTCGTTGCACACTTTCTTTTGGTAGCAGGACTTTTAGGCCTGAACACCTTTTTAGACATCAGAAATCAAAGAACAGCATTCTGTACACAAAGGACTATGGACTCTGATTGGTTGAATCATGTATCTCGACTTTTATTGGGAAGTTCTAGAAAATTCCTTCAGATTCTGAAAGCCTTTTTTTTTTTTGCTCAAAGTCGGCAACATTTGGCGAAAAGTTGCAAACTTGACGACATTCTTTCATTCAGTGCCAAGCATGTGTTTTGGCATTGATAACCTTGAAAGTCGATTTTTCTGCCGAATGTCGCCAAAATTGGCAATATTTGGCAAAATTTTGCCAACTTTGTGACTTCGTTTACTGTCAACTGTTCTAAAACTTAATGACTGTTTCAATATTCTTTCACATTGAAATGCATTGACCCATAGGTACCCAAAAATGACCCACTAATCCAATTTTCTTGAACATGTGATCTAGCCCAATGGTCTTCTCATAATCCTAAAGTAGGATACAAAATTTAGTCCAAATTGTTTGAGTTGTTTTTTAGATATAATTATCTGGACCCTGACTCGTAATCCAAAATGGTTGGATACAAAGTGCAATCAAAATCGTTTGAGCCGTGTTTTAGATAAAATTAGCTTAACCTTAATCGTAGTGACCCAAAATAACACACTAATCAAATTTTCTCAAACATGTGACCCAGCCCTATGGTCTTCTCATACCCCAAAATGGTATGATACAAAGTTTAGTCAAAATCGTTAGAACTTTTTTTTTATATATATAATTAGCTTGACCCGTAATCTCCCAAAAATAACCCACTAATCGAATTTTCTCAAACATGTGACCTAGCCCAATTGTCTTCTCGTAATCCAAAATGGTAAGATACAAAATTTAGTCAAAATTGTTTGAACCATTTTTTAAATAATATTACCTTGACTATGACTCTTAGTGGCTCAATATGACCCACTAATCAAATTTTCTTGAACATGTCACTTAGCCCAATGGTCTTCTTGTACCCATTAATCAAATTTTCTCGATCATGTGACCTAGCCCAATGGTCTTCTTATGCCCGAAAACAATATAATACAAAATTTAGTCAAAATCGTCGCAACCATTTTTTAGATAGAATTAGCTTGACCCAAAAATGACCCACTAATTACATTTTCACGAACATTGGACTTCGCCAAATGATTTTCTTATAATCCAAATCTGTAAAATACAAAATTTCGTGAAAATCGATTCAGCCGTTTTTTTACATAAAGTTAGCTTGACCCTTCATAGTGAACCACTAATAAAATTTTCTAGAACATGTAATCCAGCCCAATGGTACACAAAAATGGCAGGATAAAAAATATTAAAATCATTTCAGTTGTTTTTTACATAAAATAAGCTTGACCCTGACCCTCAGTGACCCAAAATGACCCGTTAATCGAATTTTTTGATCATGTGACTTAGCCCAATGGTCTTCTCGTGCCCAAAAACAATACGATATAAAAATTTTGGCTAAATCGTTAGAGCCATTTTTTAGATAAAATTAGCTTGACCCGTAATGACCCAAAATTGACCCACTATTCAAATTTTCTCAAACATGTGACCCAACCCAATGGTCTTCTCTTCCCTGAAAACGATAAAATACAAAATTTGGTCAAAATCATTAGAGCCGTTTTTTAGATAAAATTAGCTTGACCTACAGTCAGGGTTGTTACGTTTAAAACAGCTGTTTAAAACATTACATTTAAAACATGTTTATTGTGTATAATGTCACAATGTGACAATTCACAAATTAAATTCATGTGGAAATCTTTCAACAGAAAATTAATTATTGTAGAAAGAATTTTATTGTTGATTTTTAAATTGTTGGCAACTGCTATAACGAAAAATGTTTAAATTGAATAGGAAAAGGCTGTTAGATTTTTAGTTTTTTATCTCTCTATATAAAAATAATGATTTTTTCAAAATGTTATGATTTTCAGCGTGACAGTAGGTATTCAGCTGTAAGTATACAAAATTTCAAGTCTGTTAGCTATACAGTTTCTGAGAACCAACTCTGTGACAGACAGACAGAGAAGTGGGACGAACAGGGTTTCGTGAGATGAACGAAACCCTAAAAATGTTATGCTGTCAGTTACCAATCATAAATTCGCTATTCAAGAATCAAATAAAGTGGACAATTTTGTAGAAATAACACCTTTATCTTGGTGGATAAGCCTTGAAAAACACGTCGATAAAAATGTCATGCAGATCATAAAACAATTACAAGCAGCTGTATGCTCTACTGCTGGTTTAGAAAGAGTGTTTTCCACTTTTGGCTTTGTGCAGAACAAAACTAAAAACCGGTTAGGTGTTTGATAAGGCTGCCAAACTTGTTACTATTTTTAAAGAACTTAATAATTAAATGTTTTAGTTTAGAATAAAAAAAATTGTTAATTAATGTTGGTATTTATTATATAATTTTTTTCTTCCTTACTGTTTTTTAAAAATATTTTCATTCTTTATATTTAATTCATTAATTTTTGCTCACTTTAATCAAAATTGTTCTGTTGAATGAGAAAAAAATGTTTTAAACGTTTAAAACATGTTTTAAACAAAAAAAACACGTTTTTTTTTTTTGTTTTTTTTTTTAAACATGTTTTTTTCCAACCCTGCGCTACAGTGACTGAAAAATAACCCAGTTATTGATTTTTTCAGAACATGTGACCTACCCCATTGATCTTATCGTGCTCAAAAACAGTAGGATATATTAGTCAAAATCACTTGAGTCATTTTTTAGATATAATTAGCTTGACCTTGACCAATAGTGACCGAAAATGACCCACTAATCGAATTTTCTTGAACATGTGACCTAGCCCGATGGTCTTCTGGTGCCCCAAAATCGTAGGATACGAAATTTTGTCAAAATTGTTGGAGCCTTTTTAAGATAAAATTTGCATACACACACACAAGATTTGATCATATTGTAATATATGAAGAGCTCCAGAAGCATAAAAAATTTCTGTCGTAGATAAAGCAATGAATCTCATATTTTCTCATTCTACTTTTACAAATACAGTCAACTCCCTCTAATCCGCACAGCTTGGGACCAAAGGTTGTGCAGATTATAGAATTTTGCGGATTATAGGTCATTGCTTTGTTTACATTTTTTTCTCCTGTAATTTTACTGTAAATTAATCATTAATGCATAAATTATTTGTTAAAAAAGAAAGATATTGTAAAACATTGGATTATTTAATTAAAAATCCCATTATGTTTAAAAAAAATGTCTTTAAATTTTATTTTACAATTTGTTTTGTTTATTTTTACAATTTTCAAACATAGTAATAATTGTCATTTGTTTGAGAACTTTTGGTCTAGTAGTTTTTTTTTTTTAGTCTATGTATAGTCATTATATCTTGTTCTGAGACAAAACTCTTTTCTGAAGAAAATCCAGATATTTATAACCCATATCAAAGACTTGCTCAAGAGTTACTTTTTCATCTTCATCATCATACTCTGTGTTATGCCAAATATTAAATTGAATTGATTGAAATGATGTATCTAAATTGAATTGATGTATTCAATTAACCTATTTTCAATAGAGTTTAACATAGTGGTACTCATAATAATGTCATTTGTGAAACTCTCTTTATTGCAGCTTCATCTTGGGAGGATATCCATCCAATTATATTTTCTACATACAAGAAATCTGGCACAACAGTCAGGGAATTTTTTAGTTTTGTGTTAATGAATTTTTCTGCAGATTTCTGTTTAGCACTAACCAAACTGAAGCCAACTAAGTAACATCATCACCATTATTGTCTGTAACTAAAGATGCTGGCCACAAAATTTGCTTTGCACCTACTAAAGTGTTTTTGCATACAGAGACTCATGCATCAGCCAAGAGAAATATATAGCCCTTAATTATAAATTGCCTTCTATACTCCCTCATATTAGTCGATAAATCAGAGGTTATAATTTTGTGCATAAATTCCATTTTATATTGTCATTTCATGCTACGAATAATTCCCTGATCCATTGACTGAATAAGAGAATTGGTATTCATAGGTAAAAGTAATGTTGCCTTTATTGCCACATTGCCTTTTTGTAATAATTTTGGATTTCTAGCACAATTGTCTAAGAGCAATAATATTTTACAATTTACAGGTAAACAGACCTTTGTACTACAATGCATACAGGCTTCATTTACAAAATGATTTTCAAACCATTCTGTAAAAATTTCTTATTGTTACAACATGTAATAGGCAAGAAAAGTCTTGTGATTTTTTACTTTTGTTTTTCAATGTGAAAAATAATGTTTTACTTCATTAAAATACAAAAATTTAGGGGGAGGGGATTGTCTACTGATAATCAATCAAATTGCTGCCATTCCGGAATTTTTCTTGCACAGTTAATAAAAACCAAATTTTCATTGTTTACATCTGAAACAGTGTGCGGATTATAGGCGTTTGCGGATTATAGAGTTGCGGATTAGAGGGAGTTGACTGTAAATATAAATAACAAATTGGAGATAAATAACAACATCTGCTCAACATCTATTGTGAAATAATATATAGGAGAAAAAACAACTATTTAGTATAAAAGTATGCCATAACAAGAGGCATTTCAGTAGAAGTTGAAAAAATGTTTCCTACTTTTGGACTCTTACACAAAATAAAGAAATCAGTTAAGGATAAATGAAAACAGCAAAACTTTCTTTTATTATTTAAAGCAGCGGTTCCCAACCTGGGGTACACGTACCCCTGGGGGTACGTGGCGGGACTGCTGGGGGTATGTGAAAATAATATCGGTAATGGCGGAAATCACAAAAATGGTTTAACTTAAAACACATAAAGAAAGTTGATAGTTTGGAATTACAAAGTTAGTCTCACTCTCAGGTGTAACTCCAATATGTTACACTCAAAATGAGCGTAAAAGCCCACTAGACTTAATAATACATTGATTATTCTATGTCTTTAGCTCCGCCCACTGTAAATAATATTGCATGAGTACTTTTATATTTTATACGTATACTAATCGAAAAGCTTCCTTCCTTTTAATGAATTTTTATTTGAAGTGTTTATTATTATTCGAATGATTTAGTTTTATATTTTAAAAAGGATAACTGGTTAAAATCTAGAAGTCTTAAGATCACTGCAACTGTAATTGAAATTTAACCTGATGATTCGGGAACTACGAGTTCTTCGAAACAATCTGATTATTTTGAAATACAAGAGTACCTGAGTGCAGCTGTTAATAGGCATGTTCTCATAACTGATAAAAACTAAACAATAATCCTTTAGAATTCATACTGAAACATCAGTGCTCCCTCAATGAATAGAAAATGTAATAATGAATAATTCTTAAAATATGGATTTTGCATTCACAGGAGATGAAAATGTTAATAATATATGGAGGAGAGGGGGGGGATTATGAGAAATGGGGGTACGCCGAAATGAAAAGCCTAAGCAAGGGGTACGTGAAAGAAAAAAGGTTGGGAAGCGCTGATTTAAAGCACTAAATATCAATAATTCCCTCTGAATGAATAGTTTTATAATGTGATATTGAGAATTTAATGTGGATTGCAGTTATTACTGGCAGGGTTGTTTAGGTTTAAACCACGCTGGTTTAAACCATGGTTTAAACCATGGTTTAAACCAAATGGTTTTTTTGAAATACTAAAACTTTTATTTAAAAAAGAAAAATGGTTGCCCAAGATTTACAATGATGAACTTCAGAGATGTAAAGCTGATTTAGAAAACAAAACAGTTTGCATGGCAATGGATGGATGGTCGAACATCCATAATGAACCTATTGTGTGTATAAGTGTTATCAAAGAGTGTGGTAAAGTCACTCTTGTTGATACTATTGACACATCCGGCTCATCACATACTGGAAATTATTTAGCAAATTTGGTTTTGAGTTCAGTGCAGACAGCAGAAGAAAAGTTCAAATGTAAAATATCAAGTTTTGTCACAGATAATACTGCAAATATGGTTTCTGCCAGAAACATTCTGCATGAAGAGCTTGGTTTTTCGGGACTTACATATGGGTGCAGTACCCACATTTTAAATCTGTTAGCCAAAGATTTGGTTAAAAGGGATGTAGCAAAACATGTTACAAGTATTTTAAAATATTTTCGCAATCATCATCTCCCGAAAGCATGGTATCATGCAGAAGGTGGAAGTGTGTTGGTACTTCCTCTAGAGGTACGATGGAATACTTATTGTGATTCACTTGAATCTTATGTTAAAAATTAGTCAATTCTTACAAAAGTTTGTGAGGTTCACAGATCTGAGATTGATAGTGACATCTCCAGTAAAATCTTAAGTATTTGTTTAAAAAGAAATGTTGAGGACATGATTGCGATTCTGAAACCAATCGCCGAAACTATTGATTTTGTACAGAGGAATAGCTGTTCTCTTGCTGAATGTGTATTAGCATGGAAAAAGCTATAATTGAAGCTAAAAGAAGCATCAACATCAAACAATAAAAAGGCCATATCATCAGTGTATAAACAGAGCTATGAACAATCATTAGTAGATGCACATTTTGCTGCATTTATTTTAAGCCCATCAGTTTTAATTTCTAACCTAGGAATTGATATCACAAAAGAAGAGAAAAACAAGGGTCTTGAATTTATCAAACAAAAATGTGGCTCTGGTTTCTTAGCACTTACATTAAAATTTTTGCGGAAGTTGGAACCATTTCATAATCATGATCAAAATTTTTTTTTTACCCCAAAGTTGTTGATACAATGTCTGACTTTGAATAGTGGAATAGTTTTTATAATGTTTCAGGTAAATCTTCGATTACAGAGAATGATTTGGAATTTGTGAACATGCTAACTACAGCCAAAGCATCAACTGCCTGTGTTGAAAGGATTTTTTCAATATTTGGTGTAGTTCATTCAAAATTGCGAAACAGATTAGGAGTAGAGAAAGCATCAAAATTAGTGGTCGTAATGAAACAAATGAACAATGATTGAGGGTAAAATTTATTATTTATTCCTATTATTCAATACTGCTGTAAGATATCTATTCAAGAAATGTCAAGTTTTTTTCTTTTTTCTTTAATAAAATGTTTGGATATATTTCATTAGTTTGTGATTCTTTATCTTCAGTTTGCAAATAGTTTTCAAATAGTTGTTATTTGTGTCAGTTAAAATTTCTTAGTTTAATTTTCTTTAAAAGAAAATGTAGATTAAAGACTAGTGTGTTAGTAATAGTAGTGGTGATTGATTTATATATAATACATATATAAGTGTAGTGATAATTTTTATTGTTTATTGTATATTGAAATATTATAATAATAAAAAAAATATTATAATAGTTTAATTAAAATAGTAAAAAAATTATTATATAATTTCAACAAAATAACTTAAAGTAATTTTTGTTTAATGCTTGACTTCAAATATTTGAAAATATTAATATTCATCGTTCTTCTAAAATATAAAATCATTTAAACCAAAAAAACCTGGTTTAAACCAAAAAAACCAGGTTTAAACCAAAAAAACCCGGTTTTTGGGTTTATTTTGAAAAAAACCTGGTTTTTTTACAACCCTGATTACTGGTCATTCTTATACTCTGTGTGTACATGTATTTATTTGTTGTTGTTAGCATGCGTGTAAGTTTAGATTTATGCAATTACAATAATTTTATAAAATACAAGTGCAAAAAGAGCTGACATATATTTGTTATTTTTGCTATTAACTAATGAAATTATTTATTTCCGATTTTTATTATTTTCTAATTACTAATTATGATTTTGTTAACTGAAGCTTAAAACTATAGATTATGCTCCTTAATATTTTCTATTTAGAGGTTTAATTTAATTGATTTGGATATCCAATTCATGGTAGTCAGTACCTTAAAAAAAAAAAAGTATTTTTTTACACTCTAATTTGCTAATGATGTATTTATTTGTATACATATTTTTTTTATTTATTGTGTGCTTGTTGTACATATTGTACATTTTTTACTTACTTATGAAATATTAATTTTGCTTTTCTTTTCTTTTCATGTTTTACAATATATAGAGCGACAAGTAAGTGTTCTATTTTTATTCGCTTAATGTTATTCAAACTGTTTTTTGTTTATTTATCATATTCTAAACAGATTTTCTTATAAACTTTTAAATTAAAAATCAGTTTGCATTCAAGCATAAATAAAAATGTTATGATAACACACCTGTTTCAAAGTTTCCTGTAGATTTTTCTCTCAATTCAGAAAGGAAAATTTGCATCATAGCACAAAGCATGCAAAAGATAAAATTTGTGGGGAATAGTATTGATATGTTTCTAATATTTAAAGTTTTCTTTATAATCTATTTTCCGCAATAATCTTTTTTTTTTCTTTTAGAAAGAAGATGATGAACCTGAATTTAAATTTGAATGGCAAAGAAAATATAATGCTCCAAGAGAAGAGTATGTTTTTTATTTATATTTTATCAGTAAAAATTAAGTAATTTAAAATATAGATTCCTACTTTCCTCATTTTTGTCTGTGTGCTTTGCAGCATTAAAGTTAGTTTTTTGTTATTCTTAAAGAAAATTAATCTTGCCATTGATCTACTGTCAGATGATGTGTCTGAATTGTGTACAATCTATTTCCAGCCACAATATAGATGTCAGCATTTTATGTGTTGGATAGTAAAAGAAAAAGTAAATACTAATTTAATTTAACAAAATTATAGGGAAAATAATTACTTACCCATCATACGTAGTAAAGGGTAAGTCTTGTAATCGTTTTGAAAATCGAAAAAAAAAAATTGATGGATTTACACGTTTCAGACACTGGATATTCCAAAAAACATATTTTTAGAAAAAAATTTTTGCCATCCGTCTGTATGTCTGTGTGTCTGTAAACGCTCTATCTCTCAAAAAAATTGAGATAGATAATTGAAATTTGGTATGTACTTAGTATGTAATAATGGGAAGAAATTTATTGAATTTCAGTAACCTTGATTATCCGGAACTATTTTTTTCGGACTCTTCAAATATTCGTTCTGATAAAAGGTATATAAAAATTTTCAAAATTGTTTATTTTAAGGAGTGAATATAAAAGACAATAAAAAAAACATAAATTTTGCATACAGCAGGAAGTCGATCGGATAATTAATTGCCGAGATATTTGTAATCCTATTTTCCACACTCTTCGATTTTTCATGACCCTGTATTTCATCCAAATTTCAATTGAAAGATATATTTTAATTGGAAATGAGACGCTTAATCAAATGCAATAAACTGCTAGTTAATAGGATTATTGTTTTTGGAGTTATAAGGATGTTTCTTTTAAGCAATTCAGTAATCGAGCCTTTAAAGTTTATGACGTCATCAAGCCACGATTTTATTCGAATTGCAATGCATTTTATAAATAGTTTACACATTTTTTTATTTTAATATTTTACTATCCATGATGGGTAAGTATTATGGTGGCCCCCAACAACTAGTTTTTGAACTAATTAATTGCTGAGTTGAAGGATTAATTAAAATATTTAAATTTCAAATGAGAAGACAGAGTGAATTTTTGCACAAGAACTATAGTAATTAGTACTGCATAGCGAATAGTAAATAATATTTAAAAATTAATTAACTTCACGATAATCCAATCACAAGAATGATGCAATGAAAAATTATTTATTAAAATCGTAGAATATATGAATCTGAATCAATGCTGATCATACATTAACTTCGAAAACAATTACTATACTTGGATGAATGGTATTTCAATTTTTATCTATCAAACTACTCTTGATTTCTACAAGCCGATGAGGTATTGATAGCTTTGGTGATATAACATGTAAAATCGCAAACACTTAAAATCAACATAATTTATTTGTGGACACTTAAGTCCAATTTTGATAAAGCACTTAAAATTGACATATTTCTTTTTGTAGATAGTTCTTAACTCTATTTTTTGATAAAGCACATAAAATTGACATCTTTCATTTGCGCACAGTTCTTAAGTCCATTATTGATAATTACGACCACCTTGAAACACGAAAATGATATTAATTGCTGTCAAAATCCACTGGAAAGTACAATTTACAAAACAATGTAAAATAACAAGTACAGTCAAAGCACCTTATAACTAAATTGAAAGTGCTCCGAAGATTTGCTCGTTATAACTTGCTTTCGTTAAAACGTTATAACGAATTATTTCATTATATAGTAAGAGCTCCAATTATCCGGCTAATGTGGTCTGAACTTAATTGGAGTATGCAGAAGTCCGGATAATGGAGACAGTCATATAATAGACAATTTATTACATAAAGATATCTCTTAAAATCGTTTTTGTTTAATAAAAAAAGGCTAAGCTTTATGTATTAGTAATTAAGTAAGCATTCATATTAAGCCTTCATAGGAAGGATAACTTTTACTACAAACAATAAAAAGAAGAAAATCGCTGATTTAAAAAGGAATTTCAAGATAATTATATTTTTACGAAAATATACTTACAATTCATATCACAAAAATTTTATTTTATTTTTTGTAATTGATTGATACATTTAAGACGAACAGAACTCACATGCGAAGGGACATTGTCTAAAATAAGCAAAATTTTTCTTTTGGCTTTTCATCTCTTTGTCAAAATCTAAACTCCATTCTTCAACAAGACATTTCGTCATCCAAGCTTTGCAATTATACCTGTACTTTTTACAGGCAAAATTTTCATTACATTTTCTGGGATACACCATGAATTCTTTACTTTTCCAATTAGAAGAGTTTTTCGCCTTACAGAGTTGTCGGCATTGCAGCATAATTCTAATAAAAGTCGATCTCTTCTCCTTTTTCCACTGTGACCTGTTTCATTTTTCAAAGTTAAAATTTTATCAGTCATCAAACGGAAAAAGCAATCCGGTTTCATCTATGTTAAATATATATTTTCGATCGTAATTCTCAAATATTTTTGAGTTTTCGTTTTTCCATTATTCAATTGTCTTTTCTGAAACAGAGGCTATTTCTCCACATAATTTTTTACACACAATTTCATATTTTTTTCATTTACTCAACCAATCATCACTTACATAAAAGTCTGTATATCCAAGGTTTTCGGTAAACGCATATGCTTTTTCTTGTAAAATAATTCAACTAATAAGGATGCTTTTTGATCTTGCATCTTTAAACCACGAAATAATACTTCCTTCACATTTGCGTATTTTGCTATGCATATACGTTTGTTTAAACAATAAGGAAACTGCACCCTTTTCAAATATTTTAAGATTTTTTTCTCGATCTTTCAATATTGTGCTGAGAATGCTACTTGGAATCCCAAAATTTTTCGCTTCATCGCTTTTTTTTAAAACATTATTAAGACGCATTTTATAATTTCGACTTTCTCTTCTAAACTCAAACATTTTCTTTTGCCAGACATAGCCAGCGTACAAAGTTTTAAAAATTAACATACAATAAATTTACAAGAAAAACAAATGTGAAAATGAAGTCAGTCATCGAATAAAAAAGGCACATAATCCAGCTAAGCCATCTGTCTTAAAACACTGTCCCCCTCCACCAAAATCTCTCTTAGAAGTATTGAAAATATGTGATTGGCCGCAGAGAATAAGATTGAAGGTTATATCATGGAAAAAAAACTGGTATTTAAGAAATAAAATTCCTTTTCTTGTATTATATAATTTTTTTTTAAAGTGAAAAATTCGCTATATTGTTTTTTTCTCACTTTTCATGATCGAATTATTTTCGTTATATCGTGCTTATCGTTATATCGTTTCGAATTCAGTATTCTTTAACATGCAGACCAACTAAATGGTTATGAACATTTCGTTATATAGTGCTTTTCGTTATATCGTAATTCGTTATAAAGTGTTTCAACTGTATCTAGAAGGTGGCAGCTTTCATATCCTTGTGTAGTGGATTGGCACTTGCCATTACATGAAAAAAAAAATTATATTATTTCTGGTTGTATGCATCAATAACCATTATGATGTAAATCATTGTTAAGGAATAAACTAGCTGGCTTCGCCCGCCAGTGGGCCCCTAATTTACATCGGTGCCTTGAAACTTTTGTATTCTCCGGCTCGCATCCCCCTCCGACCCGGGTCCCCGCTGCCTTCGGCACCGTACACCGGTCGTGCTACGCACGCACCGAATAATCCCTTAATTTGCACATCGAATAGTATAAACCTCTAACTGAAGTAATCTCCGACCCTGGTCCCCGCTGCCTTCAGCACCGTATACCGGTCGTGCTACGCACGCACCTGATAATCCCTTAAATTGCACATAGAATAGTATAAACCTGTCACTGAACGAACCTCCGGCTCGGGTCCCCGCTGCCTGCGGCACCGTATAGCAGTCGTTCCGACACTGGTCCCCGCTGCCTTCGGCACCGTATACCGGTTGTGCTACGCACGCACCGGATAATCCCTTAAATTGCATATAGAATAGTATAAACCTGTCTTTTGAACGAACCTCCGGCTCGGGTCCCCGCTGCCTGCGGCACCGTATAGCAGTCGTTCCGACCCTGGTCCCCGCTGCCTTCGGCACCGGATAATCCCTTAAATTGCACATAGAATAGTATAAACCTCTAACTGAACGAACCTCTGGCTCGGGTCCCCGCTGCCTGCGGCACCGTATAGCAGTCGTGCTGCGCACGCGCTGCAGTATACGTTAGTTCCACCTTCCGCCGCGAGATAATGTGAAATCAAAGTATAAAATCTGATATTATTATTCGAAAAAAGTGGTATAAACTCAGAAACTTTTAAAAATGTTATAGGGGGTCCTTATTACTTTAATTATGATGTTTGAAATCAGTTTGGTGGAAATCCGTAACATAGTTTATTAGTTATAGAAACGGACCACAGTTAAAAGAAAAAAGCGGGGGGGGGGTTGGCGATGACACTGCTTTTCCTCAAACAACTTATGTAGACTACCTGAGTTGTAGTTCAAAGACAGTGAGCTGTAGAAAAACTTAAAACTAAAAAAAAAAAAAAAAATCGATAACGGGCGAAGCCCGCTTTTCCCTATCATAATATCTGGTTGCCACTCTAAAACAAAAACTTAAAATAATAATGCAGTTTTTAGACGCGGCCTACTTCTTAAAATCCTAATATCTAGCCGGCACTGTAATGGAAATCTTTCTTTTGCTTTAATTATACAAATAACTATGATTAATTATACAATAAAATAATATATCGGCTCGTAATAAAGATATGACAATAATTTTTAGATATTCTGAAAGCAGAATCCGTTTAGCGTCGCCCTGTCAAAGATTGGAATTGCTGCGCCCCTAAGAATCAGAGATGCCCCCCCTCTGTAAAACCCCAGTTGAACGTCACGTGACCTGACCTCCGTCGAAGAAAATCCTCCTGGCCTCTTGAAAATCCATCCAGACAATCGTCTGGCGGTGCGTCTGCGATCCAGGAAACGCAGCGCGGAAAGATAAGAAAAATAATTTTTTATCGGTCGATTTTTAAAGGATTTTTTCGGTTCTAATCGTCGTACGGAAACGATTTTTCGAATTCATAAAACCTGACGACGCCCCGGTTGTGTACGTGCGACTTCCGAATTTCTGCCCCCTCCTCCTTTCCATTCCTGTATTTAGAAATCCACCTTGGAAAATTAGGAATGATTATTTTTGGTTTCTTTGAAACAAATAAGATAATTAGGGCAGTAAGGCAATACAGCAGACAAATAAGGCAAAAAATGGTTTAAAATATTAACTTTGTATGCTGGTGGGGAGAGAGAAAGAGAAATAGACATTTTACAGGAGAATTAAAAAAAAAAAAAATGATTATTTGTTTATTGTTTATGAAAAGTAACAAATAGAACAAAAAAAATAATTAAAGAATTTAAAATACTTTAAAATTTTTGTGTTAGGGGGAAGAGAAGGTCAAGGTACGGGGAAGAAATTTTCAAGGGGGCAGGGTAGTAAATGGGTATTTATTTATTTATTATTATTTCAAAGTAATAAATAGGACAGATTGTTTTTTTTTTTTTTTTTAAATGAAAAAGTTTTAAAAGATTTTAAACTGTGTTATGGTGGAGAAAAGGGTAAGTGATCGTAATTTTCAAGGGGAGGTTGCAAGTGAAACTAGATAAATATTTATGTATTAGTATTTCCAAGTAACAAATAAAAATAATTAAGGCAAAACAATGAAAAAAAGGGACACAATTTTTTAAATAAAACTTGAGAATATTTAAGATTAACAACTTTAATCCTTAACTATTGTTAGTGGTTTCACAAACTGCCGTTTTTTCATTTTTCGCAGTTTAACTATAGATACTGGTGAAATTTTGTTTTGTTTGAAGCCTTAGTATTATCGCTAGAGAATTCCAAATAAGTGAATTTTAATTATAATAGTACTGTACATAAAGTTTAGTATAGAAACGGTATTCTATAAGTTAATCGAGCCTTTTATTCATCTTTCGAACAAGCAGTCTCAGAAAGCACTCACGTTATCTATGCAACAGTTTGTCACAGCAATTATTCGCTGTTTCCAAAAGGAAGCAAAAAAGATGAGGGGTTGTATCCAAATATACTAGCTTATGAAAGTTGACATAATAAGAATGAAGTGTTTCTCATTCTATATTTGATACAACCCCTCATCTTTTTGCTTCCTTTTGGGAACAGCGAATTTCGAGCTTATTCTATCGACGATCACTATCAGAATTTTCAAGCTATGTTTTTGAGACTTTCATAAAAGTTGGTCTATATATTTAGCTAATATATTATGCACAGTATATTTTGATTGAATTCGCGCATGCGCAGTGAAAAAATATTTAGTAAACCTGCTCATTTTTCATGCAATTTTTATTATTTTTTAATTCTGATTGCAGGGTATTGTGTATAATTTTGTTTGTCATATTTTCTGAAAATAACTTGTTTTTATATTAAGAACTCTGCAAATTATAAGCAAAAAACTTAGTAAAATTTGGGACTGTTTTTATAAAAACCTGAATTTCTCTTCGAGTATACATGCTATCTTCATAAAAATGAACCCAAATTATTACAATAAGCCTCCTAAGCGTGTGATACCGTTTCAACGCTTTTGTGATATTGGTTTTTACAGGGTTATCAAAATCGTATTCGTTTTTCTTCAATTTGTTGACGGCCCCTTATGGTGTTTCAAGAAAAAATCTTCTCGGAAATATTTGACGTTGATCATGTTGTTTACACTCCTAAAGTTTCAAGATAATTCCTCATGTATCTTTCCAGATATTTAACAAATTATAATAAAAACAACTGCGTCTAATAATTTGGCCAGGGACTGTATGGTGTTTTTTGCTAAGTTCAAGTGTAGTTATTAATGTTGGATAAAATTTTGTTTCTGGCTTGCTAGGTAGTTATGAAGTTTTTGTTTTTTGTTTTACATGATCAGAGCTTGAAATTCATTTTTTTCAAGGAGGGGAGTCTCCCTCCCAACATTTTTAAATGGAGGGGAGTTGTAATGTTTGGGAGGGAGAAAAATAAAATCTTTAAACCCCACTATTATTTTAAGTGTTATTTAAAGAATTACATTAATGCAAACATGACAAAATACCATTGAAAAAATTAAGTCAACTCGGACTCGGAATAATTATGTAAAATGTTTATTTTTATTATAAACAAAGGAAGAAAGATCGATTTTAAATATGCAGTGTATTTTTCAATTTCCACCAAATATTAGTCGATCAATCGTGGAAAAAACGCAAATTTCATCGATCAGTCATGGAAAAAATGCAAAGTTCATCGATCAATCGCTTAAAAATACAAAGTTTGCCGATCAGTCGCAGAAAAAACACAAATTTCATCGATCCGTCACTTAAAAAATGCAAAGTTTGTTGATCAGTTGCAGAAAAAACGCAAAGTTCATCGATCAGTCGTGGAAAAAACACAAAATTCATCAATCAGTCTTGGGAAAAATGCAAAGTTTGTCGATCAGTCGCAGAAAAAATGCAAAGTTTGTCGATCAGTCGCAAATAAATGCTACATTGATCAAGAAAGAATGAATGAACTCTAGAGTTTGGATGCAATTCATTTCAGTATCAAGGACCTTTTGATAGCTGAATCAAGCTTCTTCAATTATGTATTCTAAAATGTCCTTCCAGATATTAAAAAACAAAAATCAGTGTTACAAACTGCAGTGGCTTTGTGTATTTTTTTAAGCTTTTATTATTTTTTATAGTTTTTCTGCTATATTCTTTACTGCTTTAATTCTTGCACTAATCTACAGGAATATGTATACTACTTTAATTTATAACTTCTTGTAGCATATAATTCTACTATGTTCAGACTATGAGCTGCTTGTGAAGAAAATCTTGCTCCCACAGGCAGTTCAACAAGAATTTTAAAGTTGTAAAAACATGAATAAAGATAAACTAAAAAATATAACTTTTTTCATGGATCCACTGACATTTTTAGGAGTTGCCTCCCCTTATGGACAGCTCTGATAACATCTTGAATTTGTTTCTGTTAGAAATTTAGAGTTAAAACTTTCAATGCTCAAATATATATATTGTGTTTTTCACCTTTTTATACAGCTTGATTTGGTTGTGTTATTTAATCAGTTGGTGTCTATAACAAACAAATGAGTGACATTCTGTAAATTAAAGAATAATGTTAAGCCTTTCAGGAGAAGATTAATTTTATTTTAATATATAGAAATTATTTATGAAAGATGTGTTAATTTTACATGCACAGACAAAATTTTGAGATGTCTTCTGTTTACAAAATGCATTCTTTTCTGATAAAAAAATAAACAGATTTCTTGCTTTAGTTTATTTATTTTTACAAAGTAATAATAATGTTGCAACTATATGCTTCACCAGAGAAGGAGATAAAACCAGTAAAAAGTATCAGACCTTGGCATGGATCCTATTTTTAAATAACATAGCACAAAAGTAACTTGAATACCCTTTTTTCATGTAAAATTTCAAATTAAACTAACTTAACAAGTAAAAAAAAAAGTCAGAATTTAAGGCTTTGTTACAGGTTAAGTTGTTACTGGCCTTGGAGTAGCTCGCTTTTGCTTTTCTCAGGTTTTTTGTTTTTTTTTCAACCATTGGGAAAATGGTTGTTGTTTTCGGTTGAGAATGGATCTCTTGACGTCGTCACTTTATTTTTTTTTAAGCGTTTTTAATGAAATTCTGTAACTTTAGAAGAATTTTTCTTTGAATAGACAATAGAAATGCATAAAATCGGTACAAAAATGTTAAAGTTACAAAAAGGATAGATGCAAACTATCAGATATGAAAAAAAGCCGAATTCAAAAATTGACGTTGGATGAGAAATCCTCTTATAAAGCAAAAAATGTGGTCTTCAACTTTATTTAATTTCCTCAAAATACCTTTAGCTCAGACATCAATCTAAACAAGAGTTAAAGCAATACTTAAATTTTGCTTAAAAGGGGATGATCTACAAATAGAAATTGTACCAAACTTTAAAAATTTCAATGCTAACACATAAAGTTGGCATCACATTTAGATATTTTGGTTTATTCTACCTTCGGATACCAAACGGGAAGTCAATAGATAGGGAATGGGACTTCTGCGTCAGCAGCAGGCTGTGGCAGCGGTGTTTGGTGGTAACAACCTGTAGTACAAACTGTAAGTTTGGAGTACAAACTGTAAAGGCTCTCCAGATCAGTTAGCATGTGAAATAAATAAAATACATGAAATAGCAAGATACAACAGATATAAAGAAACCACGATTAATAAAGTAATTACGAGCATGGAGAAGGCGAAGAAAAACTTCAAAAAACAAAATTCAAAGTTATCTACTTTACAATAATTCCCTGGGTTCTTTGAAAGATTGGAATATAAACTTAGCAAATTCAATATATGTCTTATCGCAAAACCATCCATAAAATTAAAAAGTGTAGTTTGTAAGAAAATAAACCCAGTAGAGCCATATCAACTATCAGGTGTTTATGAAATCCCATTCACCAGAGCAGATGGAACGTTACAATATTATATAGGAATGACCACTAGAAAGTTTCAAACAAAATTAAAAGAGCATAGGGCAGATATCAAATATGACAGAAGTACTACAGCACTGGCACGACTACATCGCACCAAGACAATAAAAATTTATTTTAAAAATAGTAAAATAATTTATCCATCAAGAGTCTACTTCCCATCTATTATCCGTGAATCAATAGAAATCTATATGTGTAACGTAAACATTTACAATGAATCCGCCTCATTTGAATTGCCTAAAATTTGGCACGAGGTACTTTTCCGTTTTAAAAAGCAATAATGAAATATTAATTTTCACGATTACAGTTGGCTATTTTAAGCACCTGCTTTTTTTACATATTTGATCCCGTGATTCATGTTTTCAAGTTTATTTTCCAAATTGGCGAGAATACTTTGTTTATTGTTATATTTCTTAAAAATGGCACTGTATGAGCGTTGAAACGTATGTTGATCATTAAAAGGTTTTTTATAAGCCTTTTGTTGTTTCTTTTTTGTATCACTTAAGCATTTCTCTAGATTTTAACTTTTTAATTTTTTAACACTTCTCTCATAGTAACTATTCTAATCAACTGTCACATTTTCACCCATATATAGTTGTTTCTTACATCGTTTTGTGATGTTAATTCCAGGAGTGATTCTGTTCAGATTATATACCTGAATTCATGTATCTTTTTCATTTTCAGTACAGAAATTCTGATATTTCTGACAGTTAAATTCATAAAATAAGACTAAAATATCAATTTCATATGATTGCTAAACATAATTAAAATTCATATTTTTGACCTCTCTGTAATAAATTATATATTCCCTCCCCCCCCCCCCCTCTCTCTCTATATACAGAAACAGTTTCTCACTAAAATTTCAGGTATTTTTTCATGAACCCACAATCACCCCTGTAATTAATTCTTCTACCCAACAGTACATAAATCTTAAAGCAGTTACGAACGGTATTCTCGAACCACTAAACCAATTTCCAACATGGAGGGCTTTTTACAATTTTTAATGTTGCAACCCCATATATCTGCATCATTAGTAACATACAGCTTCATATCATGGACATTTTCGCATAGTTGTTTGTTGTGTAAAAGCCCTCACTTTCTGAAAAAAAAAAAAAAAAAATGATATTTCATCCATTTTAGTACTATGTAAATCATAGATTGTTTCCATATTTATAAAAATAAATACAGGTGATTAAAAAAAAAATCAATACAACATAAATCTTTCATACAAGTTCATTTTATGAAAATGCAAGAAAGTCCTGAGATTATCAGAGAGATTATCTATTACTGGTAGTGATGCACCTTTCTGTTTCTTACAAAATACCTGTGTACTTCACTACTAAAGATGGTAGGCATGCATAGAAAACTAACACTTAATATTCTAATAGTTAAACAGGCTGATAGGTGAAAATTGAATAGTGATAACACTTGCCACTAGCTCATAATTAAAAATTGTATTGCACACTTACTCATAAAATGATACAGTTCAAAAAATGAAGTTTTCAGAAAAGGCTAAAAATATTTCAAACATGAAAATTACTATTTTTATTTATTTATTGAGGAAAATAATAATAAAAATTATTATTTTTTTTTTAATCTAGAGTCAAAAGTAACTATTTTACTTCATTATAAACTGTATTACATTCAATTAGGTAAAATTTGTAGACTAGATGGATTGAAAAATGTCATAAGTTAAAAATAAAAACTGCTCTAATTCGGTCGTTTTTAAAGATGTTTGTGATCCACACATATAAAAATCTCAAAAATTATGTTTTTTCTTATTTTTACAAATAAAAGTGTAATATGTTATGCTCTTTAGAATGAATACTATGTCAAAAAGGATTAAATTGTTGTTGTTCAACTTCATTGCTGTAAATGCATAAATGTGTTTTTAAATATTTATATAGCTGAAAAGAATATTGATGTCATATAATGTTAAATCTCTTGTTTACTTAAATATTTATGTATTTCAATTTCAAAGTTAATAATCAACAGATTAATTTCAAAATCGATTTTTTTTTATTTTAGCTATGCTAAAGGTAATGCTGATATCAAAGATCAACCATTTGGAATTCCTGTAAGTTATAATTATTGTTTTCTATAGTTCATATACAGCCAAATTTTTTCTAATGTAAATAAAAATCAAGTCAAAGCTCTATATTAAAATGAACTTGTATTCTCTCCTTATTACATACAAACCTCAATATTCCGATTATCAGAAAAAAAATATAAAGAATTTATGAGAAATCAAAGTTAGATTTAAAATAGCTGTTAGAACAGCATTTCTTACAAGAGGACCATCAAACACGGTGCACAAATATTTTAATGATTTTAAAATATATTGTAGAGTTCTTACCCCTAACTAAGCTAGTGAAAAGTTTTCTTCAAATAGGCTTTCAAGAAATTGAAGGTCAAAGTTCAGCATACATTTCAAATACCTATTAATTTACTTTTCTTAACAAGATCTTCATGGTGTTGAGGTAGCATTTTTTCTTTCTGATCAGATAGTCAGGGATTTGTCCTACCTTCTGACCTTTTTTCTTTTTTAATTAATTGTATATTTTTGACACATTATAACATTTAAGCATAGTTATGAATTGCTGTAACTTTGAACTTTTTGATAAAAAAAAAAAAAATACATTTATGCTTTTGATTTTTTCATGATAATTTATGTTTTCTGTAATTTTTAAACTAACATCTCTGCTGATGGAAATCCAGACAAATTTATGACTAGATTTTTTATTTTTTTTTTAATTACTGGGGTTTTTTGCCCCCTACGAGATATGCTCACCAATCCCCGTTCAGACACCACAAACTCTAAAAACAGGCTAATGTGATCTGCTTTAAAACAATTATGGAAGATTGAATTATAATTAAATGACCAGTAGTAATCTCATGTAATCAGGTTTCAATTCATTTCCCTTTGACTGAGGGATTTTAAGGCCGAACCGGGTGCCAGTAATATATAGTATGTACATATATATTAGATATACACTATAATATGTGTGTGTGTGTGTATATAAACATATATACATATGTGTGTATATGTATATATATACAAGAAATGAGATCATAATGGATATGGGGAAGCAAATGGCAAGGACTACATGAATGGTTTTATTTATAGCAAGAAGAATATAAGCTCTTAAAATCAAGCAAACAAGTAGTTGGTAATAGGATCAAGGCTTTCTACAAGAAATTAAATATTAAACAACATAGCAATGAACTGCCGGATCTAGTTTTAGTCCCTAAATTTCATAAAACTCCTGTGACCTTTAGAACTATTACATGTGGTTTCGGTTCATATTTGGTTACGGAAAATAAAAAGTTTCTACACATTCTAAACAAAATATTTGCTAAAGTTTTAAAAGAAAAATCTACATGTATAATTAAAAACAGTTTTGAATTAATTGACAATTTAAGAAAATTGTGCAATATAACGGAATTTCATACTTATGACTTTGAAGATTTATACAATAGTATTAATTTAGATGATTTACAGAGTAAAATTATGGATTTTTTTAAGGTGTTCAATATTACAAATATAAGCTCTGAACAGTTCACAACTCTTTTTAATTTTGTAGTTAAAGAAAATTATTTATATGATGGTAAAAGGGTTTACAAACAGATTAAAGGTATTCCCATGGGTGAGAGCTGCAGCTCCATCCTAGCTGATATTTATTTATATACATATGAAAAAGTAGATACTGCAAATAAAAATGTAATATATTACAGATACATAGATGATGTTCTATTAGTCGGGATTACCAATTCCTTGAAAGGTTACAGCTTTAATCACTATCCAACTAGTTTAAGCCTGAAAATCACGTCAAATAATTCTAAATGTGTCGATTTTCTGGATGTAACTTTAGATGTTTCTAATGGTGAACTGGTAACAAATATTTACGATAAGAGAAATTATTTTAATTTTGATACTATTAAAATGTTACATTTCAGTTCAAATGTGCATTTGTCCATTTTCAGAAATATTTTTATAAATAGTTTACGCCGTATTAAGAAATTGTGCTCTAACTATGCAAATATTGCTAAGAATATAGCTGAATTTTATTATATGGCGTTAACACAAGGTTATCCGGTTAAGTTTTTGTCCGACCTAACATACAAATTTATAAGAAATAAAGGTTATAGTGACGAATTGTTAGGAGTGTTCAATATGAGTGATGTTTTGTTAATATGATAATTGCGGGAGTGTCGATGTAGTTGGTTGTTTACCGTGTTGTAAGTTGAGAACTTGATAGTGTAGTCTGGCTTTAGTTTGTCGGTGTAGAGAGTTGTTTGCTGTGATGTATGTTGAGAACTTGTTGGTGTAGTCTGGCTATAGTTTGTCGGTGTAGTGAGATGTTTGCTGTGATGTAAGTTGAGAACTTGATGGTGCAGTCTAGCTATAGTTCATCGGTGTAGTGGGTTGTTGGCTGTGGTGTAAATCGAGAATTTGTTGGTGTAGTCTGGCTTCAGTTTGCTTCCTTTCGTTATGTCAGGTTCATTCATTTTCAGTCTGTACTTGTCAGGTATGGGGGAGTGTTGCATGCGTAAAACTAGTTCAATCCAGCAGTGCATGTCTCAAGCCATGCCACCTGACACAGGTTGTTTTAGCTTTTCTTTGTTGTTTATTGGTTTTTTTAATTTTTGCTGCAATTTGTTGTGTTCTTTTGTTATAAGTTTAAGTAGTTAGTTGCGTTTTCTGGTTCTGTATAAATGTAGTTTGTTTAGTTTTGTTTTTCTAGTATTGAATTTATGTGGTTTATAGATTTTGGTTGGCTTTTGTGATAATGGTTCTGCAAGTGATTTTCCATTGGAGTTTATTATATATATATATACAGTAGACGCTCGTTTTTACGAACCTCTTTTTTGCGAATACTTGCGATTTTACGAACTAGAGCATGATCCTGAATACATTCCCATAGACGCTATGTAAATTTTCGCTCCCATTTACGAACTACAAATTATGAAAATCTCTTTTTTGCGAACATAACTTTCATAATTCTGCATTTTTATTTATTTATTTTAAATACCGAAAAGAAGTGCCAACGTTAATTATTCTCTCAACAGGTGCAAAAGACAGCAGGTGCATTTCAAGAATGTGTTATTCCCCCCCCCCCCCCCACGCTTTCGAGAGAGAGGCAGCGTAGCAATAAGTCTATTTAGCGTCACGTGGTTTATTACATATGACTGATTTTAAAGGCACGTGTCTGGAAAGCCTCTGATTGGCGAGTGAAACTTAAATGTACAAGCAGGTGTCATTGTTGAAAGAGGAAACGAAATCTTTTAAAAGATTGCATTCTGTAATCGTCTATTTTCTCATAACTTCTGGACTACTCAATCTGTGAAGTCTCGTTAGTCGAGAGGGAGATTGGGCCAGAACATTACAGAATTTCAGTATGTCGCAGTTGAAAAAACGCCTGTGCTTATCCGTTGAGGTAAAGAAGAAAATTTTAAAAGAAGTAGATGAGAAAATCTTAAGTAAGACAGAAATTTCGAAAAAGTATGGAATTCCAAAGAATAGTCTCTCCACAATTTTAAAATCTCGAGAGAAAATCGTCGGAAATAGAAGCACCAATAAAAACCCCTCTCGTAAATATTTCAGAGAAGCAAAACACCCCCAATTGGAGAAAGCTTTGATTTCTTGGATGAGGAAAATGAGAGGACTGAACATTCCCATAGATGGTAATCTCCTTAAAGAACAATCGAATTCTTTTCCTTTGAAGCTGAATATCAAAGACTTCAAGGCCTCAGACGGTTGGTTACAAAAATTTAAGTCCAGGCACGGTTTGAGCTTCAGAAAATTGTGCGGTGAAAGTGGAACAGCAAATACGACTTTGGCAAATGAATGGAAAGAACGCGATTTAAAAGCATTGCTAACTGAATATGCTCCAGAGGATGTCTTTAACGCGGACGAAACAGGTCTGTTTTTTAAGATGCTGCCGGAAAAGACACTTACTTTCAAAGGTGAAAAATGTAGCGGAGGCAAAAAGGCTAAGCAGAGAATCTCAATCTTGTTGGCAGCCAACATGAATGGAACACAAAAACTGCCCTTGCTTTTCATTGGAAAAAATTTGAAGCCTAGATGCTTCAGAAATGTTAACAAATTACCAGCTGCATACCATGCTAACCAAAATGCATGGATGACTGGGTACATTTATGAAAAATGGTTAAGAGACTTGGATCGTCAATTTGTTTTGGAAAAACGTAAAATTTTGCTAATTGTGGATAACTGTTCAGCTCACGTTGAAGTCTCAAATCTTAAATCTATTCGTGTGGAGTTTCTTCCACCCAATGTAACTTCAATTTTACAGCCGATGGATCAGGGTGTGATTAATAGTTTCAAGCGCATATATAGAAGAGTGCTTTTGCAAAGAGTAGTCATGGGATTGGAGCTGAATCAACCATATGAAATTGATGTTCTGGGTGCAATGAATTTGTCAATATGTGCTTGAAATGATGTTCAAGCGACTACAATAGCTAAAGCATTTCAGAACGCAGGCTTTAGTACTTTAATTAATGAAAACCAAGAAAATGTAGCCGACGATATCAGTGGAGATGAGTTACTTATAAATGAACTGCGAAAAAGAAATCCACTGTTACCTGAAATTTCATTTGTGGACTTTTTGAGTGTAGATTCAGATGTGATTTGTACGGAAGAAATATCAGATGAAGAAATTATTGCTGACGCAATAAGTGAAAAGGAAGAAGAACTTTCAGATTTGGAACAAGAAGAAAATGAAATAATCCAACGTCTGACTGTCAAACAAGCAGCTCAATGGTTGTCAGGGCTAAGGCACTTTTTTGAAGGGAACAATAATTGTGAAATGATTTCAAGCATAGATAAAATGAAAACATGTATTTTCCAAAATGTGATTTTAAAACAAAAAAAGATAAGTGATTATTTCCATTCCTAATTTTTTATCTATGTATTTTCATCCATTAAGTTCTAATACAGTCTATGTTTTCACATGTAATGTTTTCAAAGCTTAAAACCATATTCTTCTGAGTGCTAAATTTTTTTTCTGTTTTGTATTTGTATTTTGAATTTTCTTATATATTTAAAAAATATATGTATAACTTTATTTCAGAATAAATAATCTTAAAATATTGCATCATCTATGAAGAGGGGGGGATATTGATAAAAATAGACATAAATAATGTACATATTCATGTCATTTTTGATGATTTTCTATTTTACGAACCATTTGAATGTTCCCTACGAGTTCGCAAAAACGAGCGTCGACTGTATATACAGGGTGATTCATAAAAGATGGGCAGAACTTTAAGGGGTTATAGTACACTTAAAGACAAATAATATTAAATAGGAGACTAAGGGTCCCAGACGTATTCCCAAGGAGATAGGGGGCATTAAAGTTTAGGGTCCGAAATTTCAAATGATTATAAAACATGGAAAAATTGGTCGATTCGTTTGCGGTTTTTGCAAAAAATTTTCTTTATGCCAGTATTTTCTTGAAATAAAATTTTAAAGTTCAATTTCAAAAAATGCCGATAGGGGGCGCTTTAGACTTTGGAGTAACAAACAACTATTTTTTAACGTTATTTTTTGTATTTCTTTAAATGATTTCGAAAGCTTAGACTTAAACTTAAATTTTGATCTAAAAATCTGAGTCCTAACGAGTAGTTAAGTAGCGTAAACTGAAATTTGAAATTTGAAACCCTTCTCCCCCCAGAACAAAAATCAGTTATTCCCGATCTTTGTGTCGTAGATTAGGCTCTAACTACTGCCGCGTTTTGCTAAAATTATTCTTTATGTCAGTATTTTCTTGAAAATAAATTTTAAAGAAAATTTTCAAAAAATTCCGATAGAGGGCGCTTTAGACTTTGGAGTAACGAACAACTATTTTATACCGTTATTTTTTGTGTCTCATTAAATGCTTTCTAAAGCTTAGACTTAAATTTTCAGCCCAAAATCTGAATCGTTAGACGTGGTTAAGTTTCTGGGGAGAGGGGTTTGAAATTTCTACTCCTGAGCACAGTTCAGTTTACCATGTCCACACATTGTGTGCTGTGATACGAGGTAAAAAGACACAAATTAGGATTATGTTACCAAAGCATATTCATTAACATGTAATCACAATAAATGTTCAAAATTGTGACCACCAGAGGTTATGCACGCAGAACAACGGCGACGAATGGAACGGCGAACATTCGCGAAAACATCAGGCTTTTCGAGCACTTCCCCTACAGCGGCGGAAAGTCTGGCGACCAGTTCCTCGGGGGATTCAATGGGTGTCTCATACATAAGAGCCTTCAATCGTCCCCAAAAAAAGAAATCGAGGGGTGAAAGATCTGGCGAGCGAGCAGGCCAAGCAACAGGACCACCTCGACCAATCCATCTGTTCGGAAATGTGATGTCCAGATAGTTGCGGACGTCTCGTACGTAATGGGCTGGCGCTCCATCGTGCTGGAACCACATGACCCGCCGGATGCGTGGAGGAACAACGTTTAACAGGTCTGGCAGCACATGTTGCAGAAATGTGAGGTATGTTTTACCGTTGAGGCGTTCAGGAAGAAGGTACGGTCCGATTAGGTGGTCTCCGAGGATTCCTGCCCAAACATTGATGGAAAAGCGTCTCTGATGAGCATGTGGATACGTAGCATGTGGATTGACATCCGCCCATACATGTGCATTGTGTGTGTTAAATGTACCTTCACGTGTGAAGGTACATTCATCGGTGAAAAGCACAGTTCGTCCAAAATGTGGATTTAGCGCGTTCTGCTGCAGAAACCAGCGGGCGAATTCAATACGATTTGGATAATCCCCTGGAGACAGTTTCTGGACTCGTTGCACATGAAACGGGCGCAAATGTTCATCCTTCAGTACCCTCCAAGTCGTGGACTGTGAGGTATCCACCTGGCTAGCCACTGTTCGTGTACTTGTACTTGGCTGCGCCGCTACTACATCCAGAATGGCTTCTGCAACAACTACTGATTCGTCCTTTTTTGCACGACCTGCATTCGACCGGGAAGCGAGAAATGATCCCGTCTCACACAACTGTCTGTGCAAGCGCTCGAAAGTTTTGCGGTTAGGCAACCGCCTGTTAGGAAATCGCTCTCCGTACATTCGTTGTGCCTCTGCACCATTTCCATCTGCCGCTCCGTAAATTAAATGCATCTCAGCCTTTTCCTTATTCGTGAAGGGCACCATCTTCCGATTCATTACTACAGCGACTTACACTTGACTCACCGTTCAGTGGTTTTTATGCCTGAATCGTGTCGAAATTTTGCATACGTGTTCTTCTTCTTCCCCATTTGACATTTGCATACTTTCTGTTTCCTTCTTCACCCGGTGACTAGCGTCAGGAATGGAGCTTTAACGTTTGCATGAGCGACGTTTCCAACTGTGCCAGTGCCTTTATGAGTGAATTCCGACTATGCAGTCCTTGACGAAAGTTGTATTTTTGCCTCGTATCACAGCACAGAATCGTTGGGCATGGTTAAGTAGTGCAAACTGAACTATGTTCAGAAGTTGAAATTTGAACCCCCTCCCCTCGCTACTGAACCACGCTCAGCGATTCAGATTTTGAGCTGAAAATTTAAGTTTAAGTCTAAGCTTTAGAAAGCATTTAATGAGACACAAAAAATAACGGTATAAAATAGTTGTTCGTTACTCCAAAGTCTAAAGCGCCCTCTATCGGAATTTTTTGAAAATTTTCTTTAAAATTTATTTTCAAGAAAATACTGACATAAAGAATAATTTTAGCAAAACGCGGCAGTAGTTAGAGCCTAATCTACGACACAAAGATCGGGAATAACTGATTTTTGTTCTGGGGGGAGAAGGGTTTCAAATTTCAAATTTCAGTTTACGCTACTTAACTACTCGTTAGGACTCAGATTTTTAGATCAAAATTTAAGTTTAAGTCTAAGCTTTCGAAATCATTTAAAGAAATACAAAAAATAACGTTAAAAAATAGTTGTTTGTTACTCCAAAGTCTAAAGCGCCCCCTATCGGCATTTTTTGAAATTGAATTTTAAAATTTTATTTCAAGAAAATACTGGCATAAAGAAAATTTTTTGCAAAAACCGCAAACGAATCGACCAATTTTTCCATGTTTTATAATCATTTGAAATTTCGGACCCTAAACTTTAATGCCCCCTATCTCCTTGGGAATACGTCTGGGACCCTTAGTCTCCTATTTAATATTATTTGTCTTTAAGTGTACTATAACCCCTTAAAGTTCTGCCCATCTTTTATGAATCACCCTGTATATAATAATCACTGGCGCCCAGCTAACATAAAAATACCGTTTTCCGTCTCTGCTTGAATGGACTTCTTACATCCACGTAAATAAGATCAATTAAACATTTCAGCATACATTTCAAATACCTATTAATTTGCTTTTCTTAACAAGATCTTCATGGTGTTGAGGTAGCGATTTTGCTTGCTGATCAGATAGTCAGGGATTTGTCCTACCTTCTGACCTTTTTCTTTTTTAATTAATTTTATATTTTTGACACATTATAACATTTAAGCATAGTTATGAATTGCTGTAACTTTGAACTTTTTGATATTTTCCTAAAAAAAAAAAAAAAAAAAAAAAAAAAAAAATACATTTATGTTTTTGATTTTTTCATGAAAATTTATGTTTTCTGTAATTTTTAAACTAACATCTCTGCTGATGGAAATCCAAACAAATTTATGACTAGATTTTTTATTTTTTTTTAATTACTGGGGTTTTTTGCCCCCTACGAGATATGCTCACCAATCCCCGTTCAGACACCACAAACTCTAAAAACAGGCTAATGTGATCTGCTTTAAAACAATTATGGAAGATTGAATTATAATTAAATGACCAGTAGTAATCTCATGTAATCAGGTTTCAATTCATTTCCCTTTGACTGAAAGATTTTAATGCCGAACCGGGTGCCAGTAATATATAGTATGTACATATATATTAGATATACACTATAATATGTGTGTGTGTATATATAAACATATATACATATGTGTGTGTATATATATATATATATATATATATATATATTCTTTCACGAATGTCAAAAAATCACTGTGGAATGTAGAAAAACATTAAAAAATGCATTAGAAATCTCATTAAAAATCGCTAAAAATTCAAAAATCTACAACAAAATTTACTGTCATAAAATCGCCACAAAACACAAAAAAAAACTGAAATTGTATAAAAAATTAGCCAATAATCTAAAATTGCTGCATGAATTCCGAATAGATTTTATTCGAAGGAGAGGCCAAAATTTATTAAATTGGGGTAAAAGATTAAAACCGGATTTTTTTCAGAATGTCAAAAAATTGCTGTAAAACGCGAAAGAAATCTAAAAATCACATAATTTGTACAAAATAAAAAAAATTGCTGCACATATTCCAAATAAACTTTATTAAAAAGAAGACAACATTTACTATATTCGGCTTAAAAAAAATTGAAACCGAACCGGGGGGGGGACTAAAAATTGGTAAAAATTCAAATCAAAAAATGCAATTGCAGAAGAACAAAATATAAAAGTTCGCAACCGAATTCTTTTTACAAAGTCAAAAAATTACCACAAATCACAAAAAAAAAACTGAAATTTGTATTAAAAATTCGTGAAAAATTTAAAAATCACTATACAAATTCCAAATGAACTTTATTGAAAAAAGGAAAAAAATTACTACTGGGCTAAAAAAATTGAAACTGAATTCCTTTTATTAATGTAAAAAAATTGCCATGAAACATGATAAAAAGGGTAAAAATCGCATGAAAAATTGAAATAAAAAAATTCAAAAACTAACTTTAGACATACTTTAGACCTTCCTGCCAAATCTTGTAGCTCTATGTGCAGCAGTCTTTGCAGCACACAGATAAACTTCTATATTATTATAGATGTTGTTTTGTTTTCGGTTTTGATGGAGAAGTATATCTCAGCTATTAAAGTAAATCTTAATTAAAATTTCTTCCCCTTTTTAGCTCACAGGCTATCAAAGCCTGAGAGCTTATGTGCCCGCCGGTTCTGTATGTACGTACGTATGTATGTATGTACGTAACGCGATAACTCTTGATAGAACTAACCGTTTTACTTTAAATTTTGTTTATACGTTCCTTGTGATAAGGCGCTTCCCTGATTAGTTTTGGAGGTTCATTGGTTAAGCATAAAGGGGGGAAACGGGGGGCTAACCCCCCATAATTTAGATAAATGGGTTTTTCATGCAGAATTATCCCATTTTCTTCAAATTGTGTATATAGGTTCATTTTGATAATGTGCTTCTGTCAATAGTTTTGGGGGTTCATTGGTTAAGTATAAAGGGGGAAAAGGGGGGATAACCCCCCCTCCCTAATTTAGATAAATGAGTTTTTCATTCATGGAGAATTATCCGATTTTCTTCAAATTTTGTATATAGGTTCATTTTGATAATGTGCTTCTGTCAATAGTTTTGGGGTTTCATTGGTTAAGTATAAAGGGGGAAAGAGGGGATAACCCCCCCCCCCCCCTCTAATTTAGATAAATGAGTTTTTCATGCAGAATTATCTCATTTTCTTCAAATTTTGCATATAGGTTCATTTTGATAATGCGCTTCTGTCAATAGTTTTGGGGGTTCATTGGTTAAGTATAAAGGAGGAAAGGGGGGGATAACCCCCCTAATTTAGATAAATGGGTTTTTCATGCAGAATTATCTGATTTTCTTCAACTTTTGTATATAGGTTCATTGTGATAATGCGCTTCTCTGAATAGTTTTGGGGGTTCATTGGTTAAGTATAAAGGGGGAAAGGGGGGCTAAACCTCCTTAATTGAGATAAATGGGTTTTTCATGCAGAATTATCCCATTTTCTTCAAATTTTGTATATATATTCATTGTAATTAGAGACTTCCCTGATTAGTTTAAGGGGTTCATTAGTTAACTATGAGGGGGTAACGGGGGGATGACTCCCCCCCTTAATATATTGTTGATTTCTTTATTTTTCGAGGGGCATATTTCAAATTCTTTGAAATAAGAGTATAATATACAATTAGTGTGAATAGCCTGTGAGCTCAATGCCCTCAGTTTAACTGGGCAGTTTTCTTTTTTTATTTTAAATAGTTTCTTTAATATATATGATGGTTGATGCATTAACGTATCACCATAAAACTAATTAAAATAAGCAGAGGTTAGTCACTAGGAATAACACACAGATTGGAAACGCATTAGCTGATAAGGTCAAATAAAGCACATAACTAAAAATGGTTGAAATAAAGCCAAAAGTTTAAAGCAAAAATATAACCAACAATTTATCTGTAAAAATGTCTATTATGATTTATGTAAATAAAGCATTAATCTAGAAATAAAGAGGAAGTCAAATTTAAAATCAACAAAGTATCTTTATTAAAAATAGAATAAAAACAAAAGAAATTAACATAAATGAATTGATATCAAAATATAACATTATGAAGATCAAGACTTTGATAATAATCTATATTCATTTCACTTAATATTTAACTTAATTGATGTGAAAAGTAAACTGAAATGTAACTAGGGTTAAATTGAATGTATTAAGCCAATTTCCAGAACATCAAAATGAAGTTAAAATAAATAAGCAGACTTTATTTTTCATTATAAATAGAAACCCAATTAAAACTAGTGAAAAATTAAATATACTGACGATAAACAATAATGATGATGCCAACCACAAAAAAAATAAATTTCTACTGTTTAATGAAATGACCCTTGACCCCTCCAAACGTCAGAAGAGGAAAACTTGTTTTTCTGACACATCAGGATTACTCCTTTATGGCCAACACTTCGTCACATGCATTCCTAAAACTAATTGAACATGAAGACTATCACGGCCATCATTGAACTCTGACACGCAGAGGAAAAACAAATCACTTCTAAATGGATCACCACATTATTAACACTACAGCAGCTTTCACTTTAAAACAAGTTTGTTCAAAGACGATATCCTTTAACACAAAGCTAGACATATTGACCCACTAAGCCACTTTCAACTAAACATTTACACAATGTATTTCAACTTGATAACATAACTAAAGAAACAGAAATAAAAGTCTAAAAACAACATCCACGAAGCTAATTCAAATCTCCCAGCCACTTGCTTATATACGCTCCCGGTCGACGAAAAACAAACATACCACGCAGCTTGTACACAGCTTGTACACGTGCCTTCCATTTCCAGAAACATCTGGGAAGTGATGCAATACGCGACAGTCGCAGTGGTGAAAATTGTATTCCGATAGAAGTACGCCATCTATCGGCCTTTGACCAAACTCTTCAGTCAGCCGGTAAGAGCAGAATAACTATGTCTGGAGGAAATAAACAATGGAAGTTCCCGGGAAGTTAAAACGTAATAAAAAGATTATAAAGGATAAAACTCAAATAGAAAAGGTAAATTAAACTTATTTGAACTTATAATTTGTATAATAAAAGTAAATTATATTCAAATATAGTAAAACTATGTTCAAGAATATTAAAAGATAATGAAACCTAAACATAAACATTTGAACTTAATATGATAGATTTGAAATTAGAGAATTAGTGAAATAGACATAATGGGAATGGAATTGAACCAGAAAATAGGGATAATTGACAGTAGTTATAGAAGTCATAAGAACAGCTATATAAGCCTATTTCCTATCAAAGCCCCCCTCTTATTACTTCTATCTAAAATATAAAACCACCAGAATACATCTATAAAGATCACAAAACCTCATTTGGTCAAACCTAACACAATGAGGCATTCCGGTAACCGTATTTATCTAATACATTTAGAACACCAAGAGGGAAGAACAAAAAATATCTATCAATATATCATCACCTATCCATCAATCCAAAAACCAACCCAATAAAAACTATGATTAAAAATTTGACGGCTAAAGACAAAAAAAAAAAAAAAAAAAACCACCAAAGTTCCAAAACAGTTTCACACATGGCTCGATCCATTTTCTATCCTTTTCTTCATAAAAAGACATTACACATAAACATTTAAAGTAAAATAAAACTTCACCAAAGACATAGTAAAGATCAAATTGCCATTACTTATTAGCAAGAATCACATTGGCATATCCTAACACAGAAACATGTGCATTACTTTGTCAACATATCTTACACTAGCAAGGGTAACATTCTTTGGTCAATACCTGATCTAAGAATTTAAAAGTCCAGATTAAACAACTATGTAGCTTAACATATATCAGTTTTATACCTGTAACTTCTATATATATAAATAATATTAAAAATATTAACAATAAAAAAAAACCCAAGTACTAACCCCGGTCGATGCTGCTTGACTTCAGTGATCGGACAAAGAACCAATACTTTCAGTATGATACAAACATTGACAGTTCCAAAACTCTTATTACACTATCCTTATATATTATTTCTCCTATCAACATCCCTTTTACTCAGAAAATATGAAACGCAGAACAACGAATGAGATACCATATGAAAGGTTTTAGAACAGGCTTCTGACATAGCCCACTTAACAGTTCGTTAAAATATGTTTTTGATTAAAATTTGCTGAAATTAAAAAATTAAATCGGCATTGTTTTCATGAAAGAAATGAAAGGTTTTCCTGAAATTATAGTTGCCAAAAAAATAAAATACCACATTATATGATGCTCATAGCAATTATTATAAAAAACACCGCACAGGTTTATTTTATACTTATGATTAAAAAGCGAAATTGAAATGTTTAGATTTATATTTCTAAGTCCCATGGTTTTCCCGAAGCGAATGACGTCATCCTCTAATGCAGTCAAAATACAATTGTTATTTTTTTTTTTCTCGCGAGTACCTTTAGCAATCTTGGATCAGTTTTTAGTCTAACTTTGATGGAATAAATTAGATGGTATTCTGGCTTGACTAACAACTAAATGTTGTTTGCAGATATTTTTATTCTTGCTTTTTCTTTAGAAGTTTAAACCTGCATCTAATAAATATTACATATTGATAAAAAATTATACTTCTCTATTATCCCGTCGACCACTTTTCTTAACAAAAAACTATCGCCAAATAAACTGGAGAACGTTGCCATTGGAATATCAAAAAATAAATAAATAAAATATAAGAATTTAAGGACACAATTGTTATTTTAATTAATAAAATAACTACTAAATCAGTAAAATATAATGAAAAATACACGCAAATGTCGAATGTAAAACCACTAGATGACGTAACAAACACGCATAATGATTCTGACATCAAGTAAATGGGACTGCATTTTTGGCGTTTAATCTTACAGTTTGGCGGTAGTTTTTTGTTATGAAAAGCGGTCGACGGGTTAATAGAGAAGTACCTAAAAAATATTAGATTTCAGTGCGAAATCTTCGCACGGGCCCTCTGGTTTAAACTTTATTTCTTTTGTGATATGCATTCCCAATCATATATAGTTTTGTAAAAATATTTAAAAGTCTCATAAATTATTTGGTTAAACTGAAACAATTGTTTAAATATGTATACTTCTGATTAAAATATTTGAATAAAAATTACAATACTATTAAAGTGAATAAAGTTTATTAAATTAGACGTATGGTTTTATAAATTTAACAACAAATTAATAAATTATTATAAAATTAACCAACAAATTAATAAATTATTATAAAATTAACCAACAAATTAATAAATTATTATAAAATTAACCAATAAATTAAGGAATTATAAGGAACTTAATTAATCATGATTTAATTCAGTAGTTCGACTGATATATTATTACACTGACAATTGAATCACAATGTATCAGAATTGAATGAAATTAAATTATACATATATAATCATATTAAATCTATGGAGTACTATTATATATTAAACTGATGTATTACAAAATTGATTATTATTTTTTAAATTTTAATGTATAGTTATAAATAAATTTATTAATAACTATACATTAAAATTAAAAAGGAACAGCTTTGGGATTAGCCTGCTGCTGCCATCTTGTTTTTTAAATCAAAACATATTTGATTTGTTTCTCATTTCCAAAACAATTTTCATCCATATTTACTTATTATAAACACTTTATTTAATTTTATTGACTAATTTATTTATATTTAATAATAAAAGTTAAAATGTTTTGATTATGTCAGAAACAAAACAAATGTTTTGATTTATTGCCCGCAGTCAGCCATCTCATATATCAATAAATTAGTATTTTATTTTCTATTTAACTTGATTATGTCAGTAACAAAACAAACGTTTTGATTTATCGCCCGCGGTCAGCTATCTCATTTTTTTAAATCAAAACATTTTAACTTTTATTATTAAATACAAATAAATTAGTCAATAAACTTAAATAACGTGTTTATAATAAGTAAATATGGATGAAAATTATTTTGGAAATGAGAAACAAAACAAATATGTTTTGATTCAAAAAACAACAGGCAGCAGGCTAATCCCAAAGCTTAGTCAATCTATAGAATCATTAGTCCATAGAATTTAATTCTATAACCCTTACAAAAATTTCTTATAGAATTCTATAAAAAATATTTATAGAAAATGCATTATAGAATCCTATAGAATTATGGCCTGTTTTTCTATAAGCTTGTTTAATCTAAAGCTGTAGAAATATCTGTAGAAGTTCAATAGAAATGTCTGTAGAGTTTCTATAAAAATATCTATAGAAAAAATATAGAGCTTCTATAAAAACATATATAGAATCCAGGTGGTCACCCTCCCAACTAGTAACCCCTCTCGATGCTGCTTGACTTCAGTGATTGGACAAAGAGCCAATACTTTCAGTATGGTACGACCATTGACAGTTCCAAAACTCTTATTATACTATTTAAACATTATTTCTTTTGTGATTTGCATTCTCAATCATATATAGCCTTGTAAAAATATTTAAAAGTCTAATAAATTATTTGTTAAAACTGAAACATTTGTTTAAATATGTATACTCCAGATTAAAATATTTGAATAAAAATTACAATACTATTAAAGTGAATAAAGTTTATTAAATTAGATGGATGGTTTTATAAATTTAACAACAAATTAATAAATTATTATAAAATTAACGAACAAATTAAGGAAATATAAGAAAATTAATTAATCATGATTTAATTCAGTAGTTCGACTGATATATTATTACATTGACAGTTAAATCACAATGTACTAGAATTGAATTAAATTATATATTTATCATATTAAATCTATGGAGCACTATTATATATTTATCATATTAAATCTATGGAGTACTATTATATATTAAACTGATGTATTACAGAATTGATTATTATTTTTTAATTTTAATGTATAGTTATAAATAAATTTATTTATAACTATACATTAAAATTAAAAAGGAACAGCATTGGGATTAGCCTGCTGACTGCCATCTTGTTTTTTAAATCAAAACATATTTGTTTTGTTTCTCATTTCCAAAATAATTTTCATATATATTTACTTATTATAAACACTTTATTTAATTTTATTGACTAATTTAATTATATTTAATAATAAAAGTTAAAATGTTTTGATTTAACTTGATTATGTCAGAAATAAAACAAATGTTTTGATTTATCGGCCGCGGTCAGCCACCTCATTTTTTAAATCAAAACATTTTAACTTTTATTATTAAATATAAATAAATTAGTCAATAAACTTAAATAACGTGTTTATAATAAACAAATATGGATGAAAATTATTTTGGAAATGAGAAACAAAACATATATGTTATGATTTAAGAAACAAGATGGCAGAGAGCAGGCTAATCCCAAAGCTTAACCAATCTATAGAATCATTAGCCCATAGAACTTAATTCTATAAGGTTTTTAGTACTCTATAGAAAAAAAAATTCTACAGAACTTCTATAGAAACATTTTCTTTAGAAAAAGTATTCTATAGAACTCTTCAAAACTCTATAGAAATAGTATTCTATAGAATGGCTATTCTATAGAACTTGTATAGAATTCTATAGAGTTCTATACAGCTCTATGAACTATTTTCGTCGATGAACTATTATCGATATATTTCGTCTATGAACTATTTTCTATAACCATCAAGAGAATAGAGCTTCCAGTTCCAACACCACTAGTCGAGACTGCACCTGATATCACATACCATGCCAAATAAATATTTTCAAATTTTCCCTGCCTGACAGAAAGAGTATCAAACATCTGAAATCAACCCTTCCATCAAAAAAAAAAACTTAGAACCAAGAATATTAAGCTACAACATCTCTTAAGAATCCAGAAATACATTCAAATATTACATCAAATGGTTCATCACATTCATTCAACTTTCAGCGCCGTGTATCCTCGGCTACCCTTTCACTCTCTCCATTTTGCCTTGGTCCCAAGGTTTTCATCCCCCATTCAAAACAGATTCTCCACACAAGCACAATAAAAACTTGTTTCCAGCTGGCTGAATATACCAATTTCATTACTTAACAAGAAGAGAATTGAACATCTGAACAGCATCTCCCCCTGCCAAGCATAGAATTTCATGGTATAATAAAAACTAAAACTAATTTAGCAATCTCACAATAAACAACCCCATATTCAGCATTCAAAAATCAGCCTATAACAATTGAAATATTTTATTCAATTATTACTTGAGAATCCTATTCTATCTGATACACCCCTTAACTATTCCAATTTCAATTAATTCATCTCCAGATCTTACAACACAATACTTTCAACACCCTATCTAACACTCTTTTTAACATCTTCCTAACACATCCTTTAACAGTTCCAAAAATATAACATGAATTCCCAATATAAAAAAATTATACTAAGTAAAAATATATAAACTTGATTCACTGAAGATCTAAACATCTTTATCTGAGCAACTTGATCTAACACTATACTTGTGACCATTCTGCTCAAAAATATGTCCTTCCTTATCCAGAAGACAAATCCAAAACCTTGAAACAATTAACTCCCAGATGAATCTAACATAAATTTAACTAAAAAAAAATCTTCCAAAATCTTCCAGATCATTTCAACTCGCTCAATGCAAAAACCAAACCTCAACCCAGAATCCAACCACTCAAACATAAAGGTCAAATATCCAGGATCTAAAAGATATCCTCTCCTAAAAATCAATTTGAGGTGGTGCTTACACTAACATGCCTAATGATCACACAATAAATATAACAATGTTTCCGCGGAGCAGCAAAGATAATAATTCAAACACAATTTGTTCATAAAAAAAGACAAGCAAGCCAACCATATTACCCATCTCAAGAATTCAACAATTAACATTTACAATTAAGTAATAAGTTCAGATTATGCAAATATATATATATTTCTTCTCAGTATTAAAAAAAATTCCCAGACAGAAAAACTACTCAGAAAACCATTTGTGAAAAGACAACATTATCCCATACTAAAAGTTCAATTCCCTCACTTGGGTATCAACATGGTACCTTACAAAAACATGCTTTACACTTCTTTCTAAAATATTTAAGAAGACATATGCAAATACAGCATCTTCATGTATAAGACAGTGGTCATTCATATTCACTAAAGGATCAATATTGTAGAGATTCAAGCTAAAAATTTCAATAATAAATTATAATAAAAAATATAACATACATAATTTATAACTAGACATTTACCTAAACATTATATCAATCAAAGATTTAATTATTCAAAAATCAACTCTAAAGTGGCATACCCAATTAAACTAGCTCACTTCATTAAAACATTACCACTGCCTGCAGTGGAAAAATTCAATATTTCACCCAATGAGAGTATAACTAAATAAAACTTTATTTTTAATTTAATAGCGTAATTTAGACAAAATCTTAAAAAATTATATTAAAATAAGCTAGATTTAAATATCCTAAACTATGTAAGTTTCCTAAGACAGGCAGTATAGATAGTCAGCCCACATGTCAAATGACAATTAGCTTATCTCACTTTATAAAATATTCCAAAAATTTAAACATTTATAAACAAAATTCCATATTAAAACCTTCATATTACTTATTCACTTCAAATTTCATAAAAAAAAAAAAAATTCCGTTCAAACCATCATAATTTAAATCTGCGTAATCTAGATAAAATAGAAAATCCACCTGTAAAAATATCTTCAAGAGTATCAAACATCTGAAATCAACCCTTCCATCAAAAAAAAAACTTAGAACTAAGAATATTAAGCTACAACATCTCTTAAGAATCCAGAAATACATTCAAATATTACATCAAATGGTTCATCACATTCATTCAACTTTCAGCGCCGTGTATCCTCGGCTACCCTTTCACTCTCTCCATTTTGCCTTGGTCCCAAGGTTTTCATCCCCCATTCAAAACAGATTCTCCACACAAGCACAATAAAAACTTGTTTCCAGCTGGCTGAATATACCAATTTCATTACTTAACAAGAAGAGAATTGAACATCTGAACAGCATCTCCCCCTGCCAAGCATAGAATTTCATGGTATAATAAAAACTAAAACTAATTTAGCAATCTCACAATAAACAACCCCATATTCAGCATTCAAAAACCAGCCTATAACAATTGAAATATTTTATTCAATTATTACTTGAGAATCCTATTCTATGTGATACACCCCTTAACTATTCCAATTTCAATTAATTCATCTCCAGATCTTACAACACAATACTTTCAACACCCTATCTAACACTCTTTTTAACATCTTCCTAACACATCCTTTAACAGTTCCAAAAATGTAACATGAATTCCCAATATAAAAAAAATATACTAAGTAAAAATATATAAACTTGATTCACTGAAGATCTAAACATCTTTATCTGAGCAACTTGATCTAACACTATACTTGTGACCATTCTGCTCAAAAATATGTCCTTCCTTATCCAGAAGACAAATCCAAAACCTTGAAACAATTAACTCCCAGATGAATCTAACATAAATTTAACTAAAAAAAAATCTTCCAAAATCTTCCAGATCATTTCAACTCGCTCAATGCAAAAACCAAACCTCAACCCAGAATCCAACCACTCAAACATAAAGGTCAAATATCCAGGATCTAAAAGATATCCTCTCCTAAAAATCAATTTGAGGTGGTGCTTACACTAACATGCCTAATGATCACACAATAAATATAACAATGTTTCCGTGGAGCAGCAAAGATAATAATTCAAACACAATTTGTTCATAAAAAAAGACAAGCAAGCCAACCATATTACCCATCTCAAGAATTCAACAATTAACATTTACAATTAAGTAATAAGTTCAGATTATGCAAATATATATATATTTCTTCTCAGTATTAAAAAAAATTCCCAGACAGAAAAACTACTCAGAAAACCATTTGTGAAAAGACAACATTATCCCATACTAAAAGTTCAATTCCCTCACTTGGGTATCAATATGGTACCTTACAAAAACATGCTTTACACTTCTTTCTAAAATATTTAAGAAGACATATGCAAATACAGCATCTTCATATATAAGACAGTGGTCATATTCACTAAAGGATCAATATTGTAGAGATTCAAGCTAAAAATTTCAATAATAAATTATAATAAAAAATATAACATACATAATTTATAACTAGACATTTACCTAAACATTATATCAATCAAAGATTTAATTATTCAAAAATCAACTCTAAAGTGGCATACCCAATTAAACTAGCTCACTTCACTAAAACATTACCACTGCCTGCAGTGGAAAAATTCAATATTTCACCCAATGAGAGTATAACTAAATAAAACTTTATTTTTAATTTAATAGCGTAATTTAGACAAAATCTTAAAAAATTATATTAAAATAAGCTAGATTTAAATATCCTAAACTATGTAAGTTTCCTAAGACAGGCAGTATAGATAGTCAGCCCACATGTCAAATGGCAATTAGCTTATCTCACTTTATAAAATATTCCAAAAATTTAAACATTTATAAACAAAATTCCATATTAAAACCTTCATATTACTTATTCACTTCAAATTTCATAAAAAAAAAAAAAAAATTCCGTTCAAACCATCATAATTTAAATCTGCGTAATCTAGATAAAATAGAAAATCCACCTGTAAAAATATCTTCAAGAGTATCAAACATCTGAAATCAACCCTTCCATCAAAAAAAAATTTAGAACCAAGAATATTAAGCTACAACATCTCCTAAGAATCCAGAAATCCAACAGAACCCTTGATTTTCCGGAAGACACAAGAACTTATTAGAAGAGGAGCCTGGCCAGAATACATGAAAAAACTTATTAAAATTAACAATACAGGAGTTACCTCTTGTTTGATTGGTAGACTCAAAGACCATAAACCAAATCTCCCTATGAGACCTATTGTTTCTAGGTATTCTGGCCCAACATATTTTATTGAAAAAGCTTTCGTTATATTCCTAAAATTAATTTTACCAAGTTCAAGCAAAACTGTACAGTCAACAGAAGATTTTATCCATAAAATAGAAAATATTCAGATTTCTAAAGGAACTATTCTAGCTAGTTTAGATATTGTGTCTCTTTACCCATCTATTGATACAAATGAAGTTGTACAAAATATTAATTTGGAAATTGATAAACAAAATAATTTAAGTGATAGCGTAAAAACATCTCTAAAGTCAGGACTTAACCTTATCATTAATAACAACGTTTTCATGTTTAATAAGAAATTTTACAGACAAAATAAAGGAGCACCTATGGGATCTCCTATTTCCGGTCTGTTGGCTGAATTTAAACTTAGACCGATGGAGGAATTTATTTTTAAAAGTTTGAATTTAACACCAGAAGTTTGGCTAAGATACGTGGACAATATCTTTATCACATGGAATCATGGAAAGCAGGAACTCCTATCTTTCCTCTCAAAAATAAACGAAATAGATGAAAATATTAAGTTTACGTTGGAAATAGAAGAAAATTCATCACTACCGTTCCTGGATATTCAATTAATTAAAGATGACAACAACCTAAAACGTAAAGTCTATCGTAAACCGATGAGAAGTAACACAATAATCCCATTTAATGCCTCTACAACTTTCACTTATAAGATTGCTGCCTTCAATTCATTCATCAAGCGTGCTTTTCTGGTTTGTTCAAGTGAATTCATCCAAGATGAACTTAATTTTATCAGAGATATCGCCATTGACCATGGTTTCCCCGCTCATCACGTACAGAAAATTATAGAAAAATTCAATGGCCATTTAATTCAGCATCCTGTCCCTAGCAATAATAAACCAAACTATCGTAAATTCCAATATATACCTATTATATTTGAAAGGATTAAAAGGGCCCTCCGTAAATACAATATCCATCTTATTGCTGTCCCTCCCAGAAAATTGGTTGACTTAGTTTCATGTAAATTAGATCCTATCCCCCTGATCAATTCGCAGGTGTTTATGAAATCCCCATTAGCTTAAATAATAATATTATTTTTTACATTGGTGTGACTAAAAGAAAGTTTTTGGAAAGGTTAAAAGAGCATAAAAACGACATAAAATTTGGAAAGTTATCCACTGCACTCTCCCGGTTTTACGCTAAAAATAATGATACTGTAATTAATTTCGATAAAGCAAGAATTATCCATAGGTTCAATAACCCATTTAAAGCCGCCATTAGGGAATCATTGGAAATTAAAATTAGAAAAGATTGTATTTGTAATGATAACTTTTCTTTCAACATACCTAGTTTATGGGATACATTTTTAACCCCTTGTTAATTCATTGTTTTGTTTTTCGCTCTTTGGCAACAGAGAGCGCCCGCTTATTTTATTTAAATTTTTCCATACTGTTGATTTCAATTTTCTCGTGTCGAAAATTAAAAGATCAGTAGTCGTTTGTGTTGTTCCTCTTCCCCGATGATGGCTTTAAGTTTAAAGCCGAAACATGTAGGATTTTAGCTCTTTTATGAGTTTAAAACAATTTTTACTCTGATTTTAGCAACTAATAAGCACAATTTGTGCAATTTGTGTTTTTAAAATATCTTCAACATTTTACAATAATTAGCATAAGAAACCCCCCTTTTTCTTTCATAAGTTGTGCAACATATGCCATGCCTGTAATTCTGTAAAAAATGAAACCACAATGTCCTGACTATAAGTCATCAGTTCAGGAAAAACAAAGTTTCTTGTCAAAATAAAGTCAAATTTTTATATCAGAGGGATAAACAGACATCAACTATCATCATGCCCATCACGCTCCACTCTCAATACTCCTCACTGAAAACCTTGAGCCTCCGAACACAAACCACAGTCAAGTCATTAAACAAAAAAAAAAAAAAAAAAAAAAAAAAATTGCTGAGGACACCATCTTTATTCACTATTGAAGAATCACTAAATGCAACTTTTGAAGATAACATTGAAAAACTTGAGATTCTCCATGAAAACCATTTCTCAATTTCTTGCCAGTCTTCAAATCATTCTATTTTCGATCATTCAAGATCATCTCAGAGACATTAAACTTTACTGTAGCTTCAAAAACACCATATTGAAAAGCAGCATAACTTGACAAATTCTCAAATGATTGGCATCACATCATAAAAATTTCAAAACGTTTCATATTAACACAGTTAACTATATCACCAGAAACTACTAACACTATATGCAATATCGGCGCCCACTACTGAAATACTCAAAAACTTAAGGCCGAAACTTTATAAGGCCGAATTGCCATATAATTACATTAATACAAGTTATAAAAATTAGGGGGGAAAAAAATTCTACATAAACTGTATAATAACTTAACATCTTAACTATATAAACTACAAAACTTTAAATTTAACACCAGCTTCAAAAAATATGCAAATTCAAACTGAAAAAATAGTTATGGCAGGCATTATCCAAAGGGGATAAAAATGACCATACGCCCATAACCCATGATGGTTGATACATTAACGTATCACCATAAAACTAATTAAAATAAGCAGAGGTTAGTCACTAGGACTAACACACAGATTGGAAATGCATTAGCTGATAAGGTAAAATAAAGTACATAACTAAAAATGGTTGAAAAATGGAATTTCAAAAATGGAAATTTCAAAAGAAGAATCAGGATCAATTTATTAAAAAACTATGATTGCTTGTTCTCATATGCAGTTCATCAGATGTTTTGCCAACATATTCTTGATCACATATAGTACAAGTTAACAATATATAACATGGGTAATTTTACAAAAGTGAAAATTCGGATTAACCATACTGTGTGCATTAGTATTTGCAGACAAATCTCCATAAGGACAAGTTTTTCGTCCAATATCTTTACATTTTTCTAGACCCATAATAAAATATTTTAGATTCATTATTTTTTATATATATTTTATCAAGCAAATTTGCTTGTTGCATTAAATAGAAAAAGTACAAGTGAACCAGCACAAAACCAAATGAAGAAATGAAACAAAAGTTGCATTCTAATATAGTGCTAAAACCTGCAAATTATCAAAATACAAAAATGTAAATAATATACAGGGTGTTTATAAAGTCCCAGACCCATTTTGATGTTTAATAACTCATAAAATAATAAAGATAGATTAAAATTAATAACATAAATGGTTAGATAGACTCAAAAAGTTTCATGACCCTTGTCAATGAACTTCTACGTGTGCCCCCTTCGTCGCACGGAGAATATCAACTCGATTGTCAATTTCACGCCAGATAGCGGCAAGCATGTCGGCATACACAGAGGCTATTGCGGTTGTAATTCTGGCTTTTAAGTCATCAATGTTCGACACTCTCCTCCTGTAAACATTGTCCTTTACAAATCCCCAAAGGAAAAAGTCCAGCGGCGTTATATCAGGTGATCTGGGTGGCCAAGGAATTGGACCTCTTCGCCCAATCCATCTTCCTGGAAAATGGTCATTCAAAGAAGTACGAACGATGGTACCCCAATGAGGTGGTGCACCATCTTGTTAGACATGTTGGAAAACTTCGTATTTCCACAACTAGAAGAGCTTCAGCCACATGTCTTTTTGCAACAAGATGGTGCACCACCTCATTGGGGTACCATCGTTCGTACTTCTTTGAATGACCATTTTCCAGGAAGAGGGATTGGGCGAGGAGGTCCAATTCCTTGGCCATCCAGATCACCTGATATAACGCCGCTGGACTTTTTCCTTTGGTGATTTGTAAAGGACAATGTTTACAGGAGGAGAGTGTCGAACATTGATGACTTAAAAGCCAGAATTACAACCGCAATAGCCTCTGTGGATGCCGACATGCTTGCGGCTACCTGGCGTAAAATTGACTATCGACTTGATATTCTCCGTGTGACAAAGGGGGCACACATGGAAGTTCATTGACAAGGGTCATGAAACTTTTTGAGTCTATCTAACCATTTATGTTATTAATTTTAATCTATCTTTATTATTTTATGAGTTATTAAACATCACAATGGGTCTCGGACTTTATAAACATCCTGTATATCATAAACAACAAGTTATTCAGAAATTTATAATTATAATGCGAAAATGCTGCAATGAAACACACAAAATAAAATAATCTAGCAAAAAAATATTTCGTCTGCACTAACACTCCCCACCAAACAAGAAAACATGAGATATAAAACTACACCAATAAAAAGTTTGACTTAACAGCCAAAAAGGCTCCAGCCTCGTCGGCAATAGGTTAAAGTCAAAGCAGCCATGCATTCAGAACAGAAATTGTATTTTAAAAATATAAGTTTGTGATTGTGTGTTTCATACACAATGCTGCATAGCAAAATCAAACTGTTTGAAAGCCATGTACCAGGCACCCCCCCCCCCCCCACCAGACCCTTACCACAAGAAGAAATGAATGCTGTAACAGGAAAAAAAGCAACTAAAATATACTAGTGATGATAATTCAGTTCAAATAAAGTTGAAGTTCTGTAAATAAACACACCCTACCAACTGAGCCACATTGCCACATTAAAAAGTATACGACAAAATAAACCGAATTAATTTTCCATTAATTAATCCTAATTCATTCCAAATCTGATGCTATTAAACACAGTTATCATCATAAAAATTGTCCTTTTAAAGGTTATAGATAATACGAGTCATTTGCTGATGGTCAAAGGCAATCAAACAATAATGGTGGCTGTCTGCAATAAATTAATATTATGTATATATATTTTTTTACAGAACATGTCATAACTGCATCTTTATTGCTGTGATAGATAATCAAACATTTCTCTCCACATATAAAGGGGTTTCAAAGTCTTGAAATAATTGTGGAAAAATGCATTCATTTAAACCTTAAATTGTAAAGAATACTTGTTTCAAAAACATAAAATAAATAAAAATACTGAGATATTCGTGATATTATGGTTCAACTGTATTACATTATGTTTGTTTTTTAAATTTTAAAAGTAATTTTTATATTTAGGTTAGGAATGTTAGATGCATCAAGTGTCATAAGTGGGGCCATATTAATACAGATAAAGAATGTCCTTTATTTTCTCAAGCAAGCACGTCTTCGATGCCTACAAGTAAGAATTAATGATTGAAACAGTTCACTCTATTGAATATTTATTATACATTTTCTGATTAATTTTTAAAAAATCTTTTGGTTTATTAAATTTTATATGAATTTGACAAATACTAATTCAAAATTTTAAAATTTAGAAATAAAATTTTCTTTATTTTTTGTTTTGAAAACTTTTTAATGCATTGTCCTTTTAAACTTTTCATTTTGTTTTTCAGCCCTAAATTTAGAATGAAATATAAATTTCACATCATGTACAGTAAAGCACCGTTTATACGTCTTTCAAGGGACCGTTCTAAAATGACATGTAACTGAGAAAGACACACAATTGAAATTGTAGTTGTCTAAGGTGTAAAATCTTTGACTATAGAAATTTAATGCTGCCATCATACAATAGAATAGAATCCCTGCTATTATACAAATTTAATTTTTCTACTGTTTTTGGTTGTTTAAGACACACTACATATTGAAAATATATATATATTAAAACATTAAAAAAAAAAAATTAAATAATCATTTCTACAATTAAAAAATAGAAGTAAAAAAAAAATCAACCTTTATATCATTTGCACACCTTGAATTAAACTTTTTGTATTCCATTATCAAACATACAAGCAGATTTTAATTAAAATAATCTTTAATCGCCATCTGACATGCCAACTTACTTTGAGACTCAAGCAAAACCTTTGTGTAGTAAGCTCCTGGTAAGTTTTCTCACTAGCATTGTGAGAAAACGTTCCAAGTGTGTCAAGAAGGTGAGGTAACTTCTTCACTTTTTCTTCTTCTTCACTACTTAAATGAGCATCTGGCAATCTGTTTTCTACCAATTCATCAACTGTGCATAATTTTGATATCATTACATTAGCATAACAGCTCATGTACTCCTCGAAAGCAATGTCTGATTTCAGATTATTCCAGTCTGCTTCATCCATTATCACAATTTCATTTCTTTCGCTTTCATTCGATTTTGGATGTGAAAACCCTCCTATGATAAAACAGTTTTTATTGTTTTGGATTTTATGTGCATCTATGCTAGAGACATCATATACATCGCCTGAAGTACGTTTACTTTACCATGAGAATTTCCTGTAATGTTTTGTTGGGCAAGTTGAAATAATTGCAATCTATAGTGTACTTTTAAATTCCTGATTATGCCCAGATCTAATGGTTATAGTTGACTGGTGCAGTTTGGTGGGAAAATAACAACCTTAAAGTTTTCTAAAAAAACGTCTGTTGAGGATGGGCAGTGCATTGATCTATGGAATACAAAGCTTTACTATTTTGTTGTTTCATCTTTTTATCCATCTTCTTCAGCCATTCAGTAAAAATATTAGTAGTCATCCCTGCTGTGGCATTTGTGGAATGTGCTAATGGCAACAATTTTATGCTTTTGAAACATCCTGGTTTCTGTAATTTCCCTATGACTGAGTATTTTCTGATCCATCATCAAAGTAAAATACTAAAGCGATCTTTACTTTCATTGCCACTATGACAATAATTACTTTTAAAGGATAGAGTTCTTGTAGGCATGAAGTGAAAGAAAAAGCCAGTTTCATCAATGCTATAAATGTTCTTCAGCTGATATTATTTAATTTTGCTGGGTAAATTTTTAACCATTTTTCAGTAGAATCAACTAGAACATTTTACAATTCTTCGCTCATGATCTAACATGAAATTACATGTCATAATTTAAATTTATACATCCATCTGTTTGAAAAACAGCATCTCTGACATTTAATTTCGATGAAATTTTTTTCGTCGCCTTTATCAGCATAGGCCCACTCACTGGGATATTTGTTGCACGACATTGAGATAGAAACTTCAGCAAAATGTCTTCAACATCAGGAAATTTGCCATCTTGGACACTCAGTTTCTGCAAGCTGTGACTCTGTCCTCGATTTTTATTTTTTGTAGACAGTGGTTTTCAGAGTTGTAACATGAATATCAATTTCCTCTTTTAATTACTTTTCATATTTGGCACGTTTTAGGAGCACATAAAGTGTTCAAACAAAACCGAAAGAAAAAATAGCAATTGCACTCAAACATGATCTAAATAAAATCAGGAAAGGAAGTGATGTCTACTAATCTCAAACTTGTCCCGTGAGCAGGTACTGTTCATTCTTTTCGTCCCACACTCTCCACAGATTCCACAAATTTTAATAAATCTCTGTAGCAGTCAAACATGTTCTTTGTCCTTCATCTGTCCCTAAATATTGTTAGGAAAAAGGAAAAAAAGAATGGCATTGGAAAAAAATTCTGAGAAAATTGTTACGGTTTGGAATAAATAATATTTAACCAAAGTTATGCATCATATAAACAGAACATTACCATATTAAAATACATGGGAATGAATCAAGACCGCACTAAAATGACGTATAAATGTAAAAGACATTATAACTGAGAAACATATAAATAGTGCTTTACTGTATTTAAATTTGATTGTGTTTTCTGTATTTTATTCTTGACTGTATTATCTAAATTGTTGCTTTTTATTCATAGCATAAATAAATTAATTAAAGACTTGAATTTTACACTAAGAAATTCTCAAATGTGAAGTATTTCATGTTATAAAGCCTTCTTATACAAAGTGTTTATTTTTTTTTTACTTTCTAGAAATATGTTTTACATTTTTCTTTTTTTAAGAAACAATTACCATTCACAGCTTTGTATTAGACAATCTTTCAAGGATTTTATACTGTGCCATGATGCTGGGAGTGCACTACAGCACATCATTTAAGCCAAAAATTAGAGAAAGGATACATACAAAAAAAAATGAGTATGCATAATTCAAGATGTAGGATGCATAATTTTTTCCTAGAAAGATCACAAAAGAAGCATATTTTGTCTTAAACTAGGGGGCTCTGCCCCCTACGAGCTACGCTCGCCATCCCCGTTCTGACACCGCAAACTTTAAAAGCACACTGATTTGATCAACTCTAAAATGATTGCGGAAGATTGAATTATAATTAAACGACCAATGACTATCTGCTCTAATCGGGTTTCCATTCATTTTCCTTTGACTGAGGGATTTTAATGCCGGATCAACTGCTGTCGAGACAGATAACAACTGTTTTCGTGATTGATAAAATAAGGTTAATTAAACATTTGAAAATCAACTTGTGCAAAATGGTTAAGTAAGCAATGTCGCTGTATCAGGAAAATTAAAAACGATGCTATAGAAAATTGGGTACTTTTCCATTATCCCGACTACTACTTTCTATAAAAGAAAAGAACTGTCGCCAAAATATAGGATTTAAAGCCAAAAGTGCATATCTGTGGCGTCATATTCAATTGACACCAGATGCGTTATGTGTGGTAGTTATGTCATCGAGTGATCTTTAATTCAACGTTTATCTGTATTTTTAATTATATTTTACCAATTTATTAGTTATTTCGTCTTTAAACGTAATTATTAAACGGAAAAATGTAGCTTTTAATTGAAGGGAAATATTAATTATGCTGTTTTAAAATTTGCAGTAATAGATAAAATATTTTGTCGAAATAAATTAATCTTACTCTACTTAATGCTTTGAAAACGCGTAATAATTTAATTATTTCTCTTTTTTTATATTCACGCGCAAGTATTTTTTTATTATGTCATTTTCTACATTTACTGCTTTTAACACGTGATCATTTAATTATTATTTTAAAGTTTTATTTCTGTTTTTAATAGTCACGTGTAAATACATTTCTTAATTGAAAGGGAATATTACTATGTGCGCTATTTTACAAATTGGCAACGATTCAAATAATGGGATTTATGAAATATGAAATAAATTTTCGTCAAAATAATGAAAATTTTGAATAAAAAATTGAAATATAACCTCAAAAAATTACTCAAATTAAAAAAATAATTCCAGTCTGCACACCGTAAACTTGACAACTATATCCTTATAAGTTATGGTTGAAATCCTGTGCATAGTTTTCTATAAAACTTTTTTAAGACAACTATTTTGACCCAACTTTAATATTAAATATCTCTTACAATAATTCTTCGATTTGAAAACTGTCTGCTTCAGCGTGTTTATCGAACATTCCTTTATAAAACTACTAATTTTCTTATTTTTATATGCAATAGTTTTCTGGATATTAGTCCAGAAAGACTTCAAGGCACAAAATCTTCATTGACAGCGGCTGCGGCGGCGGTGGTTACTTTTTTTTAATATAGAGAGATACATTGAATCTCTCTCATTTCTAAGACAAGGATTCACTTTTGTTAAAAAAAAAACCATTTCTTTGGAGGTGTGTGTGTCCCAAGGGCCTAGGATTTCAAAACCCTAGCGACATCACTGATGTGAATGTGTATTTAAAAAATACATAATATCCATATATGCCATATTTATTAACATAATTTTTGCCCCTACATACTTTTTGCACCTCAATTTTTTTTTTTATAGACATTTTCACATAATTACCCACATCAAGAATGTGTATAAAAATAAGGTTCATGAAATGGTAAATGAAAACTCGCACTAACCTGAAACAAATTTCTGTAATACTTTTTTCCTCTTCATTTGTTTTCAAAAACATTTTGAAACGATAATTTTTTCAGTGTTTGTGTTGGCTCAAAATTTACACATAAGTTCCAGAAAATTTATAAAACTTAACAACAGATTCATAATTTTTCCTCTGTTCCCTCCAAAATAAACAACAAAAAAAAAAAATTAAAATGCAGATTTCAAAAATTTACCATTTAAAACTTTATTATGACTTGTTGTATAATTTTTTCTCTATCCATAGCATTAATGTATTTGTATTACACTTTCTTCATTAAAATTTTAAGACTAAAAATAAATAAAATAAAATGATATTTTTAATGTTATTTTTATTACATAATTTTTATAGCAATGTCTAATTTTTTTTATATATGATATGAAATTTATAGTAAATTTGTATTTTCTTTAATTATTTCTTCAGAACACCTTGAATTAACTCTTATCTATCAGTCCAAATCTGAAAGAAATATCATCCATCAAGAATAGATTATGAAGTATTTTCCAATACATTCAGAATACTGTAACAAAACTTCACTGTTTAATAAGATGTAAGATGATGTGTCATGTCATCAGACATAACATTCATTTTATTTATTTTTTTAAATCAAAATTTCAACAATCATAATTTAAAATTTATTTGTTTATTTCAAATTTTAATAATTTATTTTCCTTTTTCTTCTCTCAATTGTAATTTCTTTTTCTAAAATTTTTTATTCAATTTGACAATTTTTTTAATTTATTAATAGTGTTAATATTCCCATAAATTATGTTTATTTTCAAAGTTGATCGACATCTTATTTTTAACTACTCTTCCTTCTGCGTATTTTCAAATTTTCATATGCGGTTGCCAATTTAATAAATATTACATTTCGCAAACAAATTTCTCTTCTGTTTTGTGACCGCCTTTTTACCATTTTGTGTATCGCAACTCAAACTCTAGCAAAGTTTCTCCCTGGTTATTCAAAGGGCAATGGCGTGGGATCTTCCCATTGGCTAAAAGTTTGGCGGAAAAAAAGGGCTATCTTTCTAGTGTCTCTTCAAAACTCCTTCTCTTTTCCCTTGAACGCAGAGTTGGACAGACATGTCTCTTGGTATCTAAAATCTCGGCCCAACCATTAAACTAATTGGGTTCATCGTTTGGTACCGTAAACTGATATCCTGTTTATATAAATTGAAAATTTATTAATAAAAAAATCAATTTCTTCCACACTTGCAAACTTTAATTTCACAGATGTATTTCTGCTGGGGTAGAATTGTTGATTAAAAATGTTCTGAATAAAGACGGATCAGCAAATGGCTAGCTGTGATGAAGAAATTGGTTATCCGGCACAATGATTGGCTAAATCCTGAAAATATCCCTTCTTGATTTGCTTGCTGTTTTTGATTTCAAGAATGTAAATTGAGAATGTGTGATGGTTCGTCCCGAGTACGGTAATATAAACTTTTTCACATATGTATCTTTGGAATACAGAACAATTACACTTTTCATTCACCCACGTTCAACTTTTGAAACCTAAATATCTCTTAAGAGATAGTTTGGTCTCATACTCAAAAGAGAAATCCTCTTTATTAAAAACTGTCTTGAACTTTACCATTAGTCAGAGTCATCTTAAGGACAGTATTTTGATCTTCCTGGAGTGAGCATTTATGTTGAACACCTAAAATACGTCTTTTTGTAAAATACATCTTTTTTATATGAATGTTAATTGATTTCAGTGAAATTTCATGATTTTCTGTGAATTTTAAGAATATAATTTATTTATGAAAGATTACAAAGTAAAGTGTAATTACTACTTAAAGTGATAAAAACATAACACAAAAGGCTTCAAAATACCTTTTAATATATAGGTGACATATTTTTGTCATATTTTTAACTATTTTGACAAAGTATTTTAAACTTTGTGAAATAGTTTATTTATCATTTTGATCTTGAAGAAGTCACGTTAGAGCACATGAAGCATACGTCATCCATATATTAAAAGGTGTTTTTAAGTATTTACGTTTTTATCACTTTAAGCAGTAATTACACTTTAATTTAAAGTTAACGTTAACAAGTGATTTTATTATATTGTTTGATTAAGTATTTAAATTCAAAAATTTTATAAATTTGTTGAGGGAATCAGTGCAGATATTTCCTTTATATGTTGATGACTATTTCAACAAAAAAAAATAATATTTTATAAAATTGTTTTGTTTATTTATGTACATACACAATATTTTATAATGAATATATTATTATTTGTTTATATATGCCTTTAAGATTAAAGTTAATAAATTTGAAAATTATATGTATGAAAATCAATTATTTTTAAAAAGGTAAGGAATATTTTATAATGTTACGAAGACACTTTATAAATTAAAATTTTACAGATCTACTGATTGCAGTTTCTTTTATCATCATTAAAATTATCAGAATTGAAATTTTATCTTAAACATAATCTATTTAAAAGTATAAAAAAAAATTGAAAATAATAATCTGGTACATCACATTTCTTATATTTATATGTAAATTTTAGTGCTCCAGTTCTCAGTTTAGGTATGTTATATTGTTTCATTTTACCATGAAGTGATTATTTTAAATTTTATTTTCATATTGTTACCTTTTCACATATGCAATGTATTTCCTTTTATTACCACTATATTATTTCGATCATGGACCAAATTTACTATCCTCTCTATTTTGGAAATTAAAAATTTTAATATATTTAAATTCTTATTCCAAATTTCTCTATCGCCACTATTTCAGAACAGAACTTCTTTTTCTATTTTTCTTTTTTTGTTCCAATGTATAAGTAAACAATTTGGAAAATGCATAACACATTTGAAAACCCAATTTCAGCAATTACCATCTATCATCGGAAAGATAATCCAAAATCTTTTGTGCAGCCCAGTATATGTCTACAGATTTCTATATATACTGCATAGCATGTTAAAATTTAGTTCAGAATGCTAAAATTTCGTTCAATTAGCAAACACATAACACATTGGCAAATTCCACTTCAACAGTTTTCATCAATAAACTGAAATGTACTCATATTCTTTTATGCAGCCCTGTATATGATCTATAGAATTTATACACACCAAGTAATAAGCAAAATAATTGCTAAACTTAAAAACACTACCACAACTGAAAACACACATCCAGAAATTATTACTCATAGACAGTAACTGGGACCAAATTATTTTGTGTGTCCCTGTTAAATGAACGATAAATGCTGTGCTCACCATATTCTACAGTAAGCATCTTGTAGTGCACCTCAGCTCTGTATATCAGTTTCAATATGTTTGAAACATTGTAACATCATTAAAATACTATTCTGCAAATGATTTTTTCCCATAAACCATAATGTAATGAAATTATTTTGAGTTTCCCTGTAAATGAACTATAAATGCTTCATGCTTCACTTTCAATAAGGAACTTGCCATAGTAAACTTCAATGAAATATACTAATTACATAGCAATCTGAATATATTTATGTGAGTTAGAGCCCGCATGGACAAACTGAATTCATAAACACTTTTCAGCTGTGTTGCAAAGAGTTAAAAAGATTCTTGAAAGTATGGAGAACAAATTTACCTTGACAGCTGTTTATTCTGTCATGTTAATAAAATACCAGTAATTCAAAATAGGCATATGTATTTGTTCTTTCTTTTTTACTTTTTTCCCTATGTTTTTTTTTTTTTTTTTTTTTTTTGCATTGTCAGAAATGTGTAAGTCACTTTTGGGTGGATGTTAAAAAAAATAAACAGTTGTTCCAACTTTTGCTTTTCTTGGTATACATAACATTTATATTTCATGTAATGCATAATTTTTCATTGTTTTTTAAATTGCTGCATATTTTCCCCCTTTGATTTTTTCTTTTTTAGTCACCTGTTGTTATTGTTGATAAAAGTATATTTAGCATTGTTCTGTTCTCTGTGTGTAGTGATTAAGATTTTTTAATATATTATCCCTCTCACTGCTTATCCTGCGATTTCTAGAGGCAAGAAAAACATTTGTAAAAATTTTTTATTAAACACAATTTTGTTTCAAAAATTCACAGTAAAAGGTAAAAATGCAAATGATAAATATACTACATATTTAAAATGCATGAGGATTTGGAATGTGTAACAATAGAGGACAAACTGGTCAAAAGAATTTTCAAAAAAAAAAAAAATCTGAAGTTGTACGTCAAATGTGACAAATGAGGTGCATTTGTATTATAACTAGTTTTCTAAATATTCAGATCTTGGTGCAATAGCTGTTGTATTCTTATGCAAAAATACATGAATACAAAATTTATTTTATGTGCAGATTTTCATATTATAGATCAGTGTTGAATTCAGGGAGTGGCCCGGGGAGTACATTCCCCCCCTGGAGCATTGAAATGTCCCCCTCCCCCCCTTAGAAGATTTGAGATTTTATGCTTTTAATGGTTAAAAAGTGCAATTTCCTCATGGTCCAGTGGGTACATTCCCCCCTGGGGCATTGAAATTTTCCCCACTATAAGATTTGAGATTTTATGCTTTTAATGGTTAAAAAGTGCAATTTCCTCCCCGGAACTCTACGATGCTTCCCCCCCCCCCCCCCCCCCCCCCCACAGAACCACAGAAATCCTTCCCAGAGAAAAGTGTCTGAATTCACTACTGTTATAGATATTAATTTTTTATGAAATTAAGTTTCAATACACTTTTACAAACAATTAATTACAATTCTGTTACATTAAAATTATACTATGCGTAAATATCCAATACAAGACAACGTAAAAAAAATCATTGTTATTTTTTCAGTGAAATGAATTATTTTGTTTGTTATTATGATACGATTAATTTCTGTAATAAAATAAGTACATTTTAAGTTGGCAACATTTTATCTTTTGTTGACATCTGAAAATTCCGATGGGAAGCCTAGCTTTGAAAATTTCAGAACTTGAAATCCATATTTAGATTCTTTTTCCATTTAATATCTATTTCTCCAGTAACATCTATCTAAAAAACTGTCAGTAGATTATATGATTGGCATAATTAAACAATTTTAGTGCACATATTTGGTTTTTAAATTCAGTAATACTGAAATAATGACTCCATCTTAAATAGGACGTAATCACCATGGCAACCTAGAATCATTACCTATCATGGGCTATCATTGAATTAATTACGTATGATAGGATTTAATAGAATGAAGATAACTTTTATTAATATCTAAGTTTTCATAAAAATGAAATGACTCTACAAAATGCTGCAATGATTTATATTATTATTAATATTAAATTTCAAACCATTCAGTTGGGTAATTTTTGTGCTGTTATATGTGGACAGGCAGACGGACCAGACGACAACTATAGGTGCTACATATTTATATAATTGAACGCACCTAAAAAATTAAGCAATCAGATAGTTAAATATAGAATGTCCCACTAGATGTCAATCCTGGAAAATGTTGGTTTTAGAAAAAAGTACAAGAATATTTATTTCAGCTGTGTTTGGAAACTCAAGGAGGGTATTTTCACCAGCAGATGACAGCCTCATTCAGAATAGAGATGATTTGTAATTGTTTTGTTTCAGACTTCTTCTTATACTTTTTTTAAACCAACATTTTCTTGGGCTACCTTTTATTAGGACACCCTGTATGTATTTGATTTTTTTAATTTCTTTCAATTACTTAGGAAAGGGATTGGGAAAATATATTTTTGATTGTTTAAAAAGTAAAATAAGATTGTTTTAATTTTTTAATCCAACTCATTAATCTCAATTTAAAAGCTTCAATGGATCCAATGGAATTGATGAAGCAGATGAGAGAAGATGGTTATGGACTAAAAGAAAATGTTTTAGGTCATCATTTAAACCCTGCAGCTGCCAATCAAGTAAGTGATAAATCATTTTTTTCTTTAATCTTTTGATTATTGTAAATTAGATTTACTTGCAGTGCATCAGGACCAAATAATAGTTGCTTGTCTAACCTCCCAACCCCCTTGTTAAATGCAGAATATTATTCAGAATACAAAGGCTGTTTGTTCACACATATTTTACACGATTTTGATGGTATTTACATAAAAGTCTATTATACATAAAAGTTTTGTGTTTAAAATATTCAATTAACTATCTTTCTCACTACAATTTCAACGACAATAATGAATTGTGTAATTTCAGAAGAGGTATTTTGTCCCATTCTTCTTGAACAACTTTCAAAGTCCATGAAAAGTGATAGGTTAACATTTATTTAATGTACTTTTAAAAGTCCAAAAATCCATGGAATGCATCAGATTTAGCAGAAATATAAGTGAAGGGTACCTGTTTCCTGTTCAATTTCCTTCAGGAAATTAACAGTGGATTGTGATGTGCGGCTGTATCCTTTGTTTTGATGCAGTTATTGATTGATGACACTGTGGGTAAAAGGAACAAGTTGGAAATTGTACGTCAAACGTTACAAACGAGGTGCGTTCGTACGCACGTTTTAGAATTAAATTCATGATATCCCATGCGTAGAACGGGCTAAACAGCTAGTTAAGTATATATTTTATGACACTGTTCATACAAATATCTTAACTAGTTATATAAATATTCAGATATATATGTATCAGCTAGTTATATAAATATTCAGATCTTGATGATTTTTAATTCTGTGAAATGAATTATATCGTCTGCAGATTAATTTCTGTAATAAAATAAGTATCTCGGTCGCTTGACGATTTAACATCCATCGGAAGCTCCTCTAACAAAAAAGCACCGATTTAAAAAAAAAAATCAAATTTCTTAATAAATATTTTTATTAATATCTCCTAAAGTTTTGATTCGATTTTAATAAAATTTGAAATGTCTCGACAAAATTCTGCAAAGATAATATATTTTAAATTGCAAACCATTTGGTTGGGTAGTTTTTGCGTTGTTATATGCGGACGGACAGACAGACGGACGGACAGACAGACAGACGGACGGACAGACGGACGGACCAAACGACGACTATAGGTGCTACGTATTTATATAATTACGAACGCACCTAAAAAGGGGTATTTCATATTTGAAGATAAAATGTGTTTCTGATGTTATCTTAATGTTTTAATCCACTCTCTTTATTTTTAATTTGCCATTGTATGCAAAACCAGCAATAATCATAAATCTCTTAGGAAAACTTTCTTTAGATTTTTTTTAACCATCTTTTTAAGATTTTTTTTCACTCTTTGATGATAATAAATGGATCTATTTTTGTTGCAGTCATTTAATACACTCAAGCTTCAAAGCTTCATCTAATATGACAATTTTTTTCTATATTTTGTTTGGATAAATGATTCTCCTAAAGAATTCTGCATACCATGAAGAAAAATGACAAACATTGTTTTTTTTTTTTTAATGCCATTTTAAGATTCAAATCGGTGTTAATCATTTTGTTTACACTGAGCATTTCAATGATTTTTCAGCAATTCTTTCAATTGGAAGATTTTCTTTTAACATGAAAGATCTCACCTGTGCAATATTCAAAGAAATATGTTGTTCCATTTGCAGGGTTCATACTCATCAGGGGAAACCTGGAAATCAGGGGATAAATTTCATGTCTTAAAAAACAGGGGAATCCCAGGGAATTTTCCAAAAAATACCAAAAACCTGGGAAAATTTGGCAAAATGATCGGCTACTCTGGGAAATGAGAGCACTCGCTGCTATTCGCATGCTTCGTGATGTCGAACAAAGTGCAATCGAACTAAGATACACCTTCAAACTGAATATCTATTAGCTTAATTTATTGAATATTTATTATTTGTATTAAAATATGTCAAAGCAATCTGTATTTAACTGTGACTGTTGTAATAAAGAATTTCATCCTGATTGGACAAAGTGGATAAAACCTGATGCTAAAAGCATGTATCTGCAAAATATTCAACAATTTGTAAATTTTGCAAAAAATTCTTTAACAAATCAATAGTTTGTGCTTCAGAATCAGTTGTGAGCTTGAGAGTGGAACTTTCACAACTCTTAAGATTTTTGTGTGTAACATAACAAAATCTTGATACCTGGAAAATTTGATGCTGATCTGGAATAGACACCTTGTAAACAACTTGAACAGATTAAACAGATAAAAAATATATATATATCTATATATAGATATATATATATTTATTTTTAACCTTCTTTTGTGATTACCTCTTTTATTTATTTTATTTTTATTTATTTTTTTTTATTTTTTTTTATTTTGGGGGGGGGGGGGGGGGTGTAATACTTACTAAGTTTTAAAAAATGTCGTTAATTGTCAACATGGGAATTTTTTTCATCCTGGAAAATACATCAGGGGATTCTCAGGGGATTTTTTGGGGGTAAATGAATATGAACCCTGATTTGGATGCGTGTTTGGAAGTTTTTTCACTTGAAGCCAGACTTTGGCTTTTCTTCCTTTGTTATTGACAATATTACCTACTGTTACTTTAAATAGCTAAAAATCGTGGCTTTCACAGCATTTTTTCATAGCTGGAAAAGAGTAATTTTCTTCAGAAAGAGACAAACATAACCTTCCATCCATCACTTTTTTTAAAATGTCATTTTGTTTGTAGTCACAACTTACTTTGTAGGCAGGTGGCTGACGATAACTTGTATTTTCAAAAACATAAGTGCAATGAAAAGACCATTGGGAAAATGATTGTTGCTTTCGGTCGAGAATAGACCAAATGATGTTCGCATTTTACTATTTTAACTGTTTTTAACGAAATTCTGTAACTGTAGAAGAATTTATTTTTGAATAGGCAATATAAATGCATAAAATCTTTACAAAAATGTTAAAGTTACAAAAAGGATAGATGCAAATTATCAGATATGAAAAATAAAGTAGAAATTTGGTACTTTCGTGTTACAGTGGCCCCCAAGGATGAAATATTTTTGTTTTTGTTTTCATTAATACTAGATAGAACCCGTCAAAACTTGACGGAAAAAAATTACTTTAACAATATCAGTAAAATAAGCTTATTTATTATTTAACAGGGGGAAAGTATAAAAAAGTGTTTAAAAAAATTTATTTTAAAAGTTTTTTCCCCCAGTGAAATACAGTACTATTTTCGATGCAAACTCCAAACAAACAATCCGTAAAAAAACTGTGTAATTCAAATCAGTTTAAAATTCCAGCCATTTTCAATTACTGCAAAAAAGAAAATTTCAAGGACCTATGAATTATCATACAAATAGTATATTCTTACGTCCATATCATATTCAGTAAATAAAAGAACATAGTAAATAAAGCACACATTTCTTCCCCTGTGATAATACAACTGAGTGAGCTCCTATGCGCATGTGCATTGCATCTGCCCAAAGACACCGTCAAAATTCAACGTTATTTTATTTTTATTTTTATTTTTTATGTTTAAAAAAAAATTTATTTAATGTCTTCCTTAATTATTGTTTGTTTCAAATCCATATCTCTAAAACGCATCCATTGTTTTAAGCTAATGAATTTTTATGTAAAGAAGGAGAAATTATTATACAATATTAATATACAATCTGCAGATGAGGCAGATTTTTAATGTTTTTGAGTATAAGAATTTTGGTACTGCTCCGTTATTCTGTCGACCACTTTCCATTTAAAAAAAAGAAAAAAAACTATCGCCAAACTATAGGATTTAACACACAGAGTTCAGAGAATAAAGTTCTTTAATAAAGAGAATTTATTTCTCTCTCTTTACTCTGTGGATTTAACGCCAAAAATGCATGATCGTGACGTGACATTCAGTTGAAGTCAAATGCGTTACACGTGCTTGTTATCTCATCAAGTGATTTTTAATTCGATGTTTAATGTATTTTTAATGATGTTTTACTGATTTATTAATTATTTCATTAACGAAAATAAAAATTACGTCTTAGACACCATGATATTAAAGAGAAAATGCATTGAAAAAATATTGCATTGAGTAGTTACATACAATAAATCAATTTCAACTGACGTTACAAACATTTATCCACCAGTCAAGAGGGATAATTAAGAAAGATAATGTAAATAAATAAATATCATATCCAAGATTATTTTTGTTTCTGTTTTCATTAATATATTCTAAATTTTATTGTTTATATTTACGTTTAAATGATACTTTAATTGAATGGGATTTATTCTAATTTCTTTTCTTTTTCTTTTTTTTTTATATTGTAATGATGACATTCTTCCATTTGTTTATTGGGCGCTACAATTTGGTGATAGTTTTTTTTTTAATTTTATGGAAAGATGTCCACAGAATAATTTCTTTTCAGACTTATTTAATACTCTATATTAACAATAAATAAACCTAATCTACCGCCTAAATCGACCCCTCCTCCTAAAACCTCTGCTTTTGTCCCCCTGCCCCCCCCCCCCCCCCAGTCTCATTTCATGAAGACCCTCCCCCTGAAAATGCATCTCATTAAATTTTAAATCATTACAATTCTTAATTTTTTTCTGCTCTATTTGTTACATTTTGTAACAATATTTAAATAACAATCTAAATTATTCCCCTTCTCTCCCCCAAAAAGTCCTCTTTATTTTCTTTGCTCTCCCCCCTCCCCCAGTACATACTTTAAAATCTTTAAATTTTTTTCCCTACAATAATTAAATAATAAGTTTCAAATATAATTATCTAATTTGCTCCTCCCCCAAAAAATTCGTCTTCTCCCTCCTCCCTCCCCCCCCCCCCCCCCCCCCCCCCCCCCCCCCCCGCACACAAGCTTTAAAATCTTTAAAATTATTTTTTAAAGATTTTTATACTTTATTGTTACTTTGTAGCAACAATAAATAAATGATCATGTAACTCTCCCCTTAAATTTCCATTCCCCATCCGCAGAAAAAAGGGTGAATTTCTAGGCATGGAGGGGGGGGGGGGGGGTAGAGAGAGAATTTTACTATTTTTTGTAGTTTGACTGTTCTCACAGCTGATATTTTGTTAATGGGAGGGGAGTTATTTTAGAGAACATATTTATTTCAAAACATAAAATATACACATGATTCAGGGAGGAAAGAACTGCCAAACTGCAAAAAATGTGAACATTTTTGCTTTCCTCTCGCATATTTAGAAATCCAACCCCCTTCCTTGGGAGAAAAGGACAGAGCAAAAATTTCAAAGGGGATGATTATTTTAGAGGAGTGATACTTATATGAGCTGTGTTACCTTACTATAAAATAAGAAATAGAATAGCATTTAAACAAATATATATTAAAGATTTTAAAGTATTTTCTCTAGTGGGGGTGACAGTGGGGGAAATAGAACTTTTGGGAGAAAGAAGGCTATTTTAGATGATTGATTATTCATTAATTGTTACTAAAGATAAACCAATACAGCAGATTTTTTTTAAAATAGTTTTAAAGAATTTACTTATTGTATGTTTTGTGGGGAGGGGGGGTGGAGTAGAGAGAAAACTTAGGTGACAAATTATCCATTTATTTTTACTAGAGAGCAACAAATAGGACAAAATATTTCTTTAAATAAGAGTTATACTAATTTTAAGATTTGTATTCTCGGGGTAGAAGGGGTAATATAAATTTCAAAGGAAGGTGTTTGTAATTTAGATGATTTGTTATTTATTTATTGTTAATACAGAGCCACAAATAGGACAGAAATTTTTTTTTTAATAAATAGTTTTAGAACAATTATAGGTGTTGACAAAGAGGGGGGAAGCAGAAATTTTGGAGGTAGAGAGGTAATTATAATGGTTGATTATTTATTTATTGTCACTAGACAGCAACAAATAGAGTATATATTTTTTAATAAAGAGTTTTAAAGATTTTAAAAATGGTATGCTGAGGGGGGAGAGGGAAACATAAATTTTGGATGGAGGGGGAGATTGTATAGGTGTGTATAGGTGTTTTGCAACAAATCAAAATTGTCCAAAATACTCATCAACCTTACTGCCCTGAAACGTCGGCCCAAGAATTTTCCATTTTCCCATAGCGATTGTTTGAATTGGAAATAAAACATTAATTCCATTGTTGTAATTTATGAATTTTAACCTATTGTTGTCTGCCTCCTTATGATATCAACGTTACTGACACACACAGTTGTAAGTTATGATATAAATTGAATTTTAGAAGTTTTACTTCTTACGCACATAGCGACCACATGTTTTTTAAGTGCGAAATGATAGATAGCCAAATTTGACATTATATTCTTTGTAACTTCCATGTCGAAGTAATTTGGTTTAAATTTTATATTTAAAAAAATAAATAAATAAATAAATACGAACTTGGGTACTTCCTGTATTTGCCGCATGCCAATGTATAATAAAAAAAAAAATCGAGAAAAATATAATGTCATGTATGTATGTTTGAATTAATTTGTATGTATGTTTGTATTAATATGTATGTACAGTAGACTACCTCAAATCTGCCACCCTAAAATCCACAAATTCCTAAAATCTGCACATCATTGCAGATGTAAACAATGAAACTTACAGTTAAGATGTAGGTGAAAAATTAAAGATTCTCTTAATTATTATATCATTCCATTTTGATATGTAATTTTTGTTAATATGGCTGAACACATGTTTTCTCATCAAGGAAGTATAACTTTATTTCTGAAAAAATTGAAGACAGTGTTGATCTCAGTAGTGATCACGATCTTTTTACCAAATAAATTTCTGTATTAATCAAGCATTTTCGGATATTAAGTTTGGCTAAGCATGAAATAAAACTTTTTTATTTTTTGATTTTGATGTAAATTATTAGTGTACTATGAGGCAAGTTTCATTGAATAATAATGATAATAATAATAAAAAAAAATTCTCACCATTATTATGCCTGTTTAGTTATGCATTGCTGTTTACTTGACCTTTACCTTTAAAATTTTAATCATGTTTTAAATTTTTTTTTATTTTTATTACTTTACTTAATTATTGTAATATTTTACTTTATTGTAAGCATTCCTTATAATTTACAATGCATTATTACATTCAAATTACTGTTTAAAAAATGTTAAACAAAACAGTGACCAGAAATCCACAAAATTCTAAAATACGCACAACCTCTGGTTTCAAGCTATGCCGTTTTGAGGGAATCTACTGTATCAATGTATGTTTGTATTCACATGTATATGTGTTTGTATAGGGAAATTTTCTTAGTTGGGTTTACAGACAATTAATTGACTTATTTTAGTGAATGTTCTTTGACATGAGTGTGGCGCAGATTTAATTTTGTATTAACCTGTTTTTGTTTTATATTCTGTACACATATAATGTGAGGAACGTATTGTAATCATGATAAAAAACCAGATTATTGAAATAATGGCATATTTTAACTTTTTGAGGTTTTCTGAATTCGTTTTCGCTATTTTTAATTAAATATATTTCACATGTTTCGAAAAGTGTGCATGCGTGTATATAAGAATTTCTACACATTTTTAGATCCCAAGAGCTCATTCTTATTGAAGAACTGAAAAAAGAAAATTCTTAGAATTTTTATACTTGCCACCTTTTTTTTGTCATGAAAAACTTATTTAAATAACAAAATACTCAAAAATATCTTTTCAGCAAAAGGTCTTAATCTCGGTCTCAATACGAACCACAGGTTATTTGCTAAGTAAATAAACAAACTTTCGTTCATATTAAATGAAAAAGGAGTGAAAATTACGTAAATTAAAATACTGACGTTTTTAATGATGCTGATTTATGAATAAAAATGCATGTTAATTATATAATTTTCCGCAGTAGATGTATTTTACTTTTCTAAACTAAGAACCCCATAAATTATAAACTTAAAACACACAACTTTTAATCTTACTCTTTAAGAGGAGTCGAAATCGTCAATGAAGAAAAGATGCAGTTGACAGAGTTTCTCCTGAATTCCCTGAACCACGACCCGACTGTGACAGAACAATAACTATAGGCAGCAAATAATATTTAATTGTCTTTGGAGATGCAATTCTGACTCTTTATTTGCAAGAGGGCCTGCCCACTGTGTATCAGCCATGGAAGAAGGTGTTCAATGATATCTGATTAATTATAATTGATAGTTAAAAATAAAATATATGATTTTGTATTACTAAAATGTTTCTTTGATATAACTCAGTAATTATTTAAAAGATTTACCAAGAACTATACTGGAAAAAAAGAATATGTATTGATAAGAAAAAATCCGACAGTTATATTTGTGATAAACACATTTGTTTAGAATGAAGTGATAGTTTAATCAAAATAAAAGCTAAATAAAAATGTGATCTCTTAGTTCTAAAAATTATGATAATGTAATGAATGGGAAGTACTTTCAATATTTTATTAGCATGCGATAGAAAATAATTTGAACTTTATATTCCAATTAGAGATAATATCGTATGGAATTAACAACATACACTTTCAGTAATTCTAATTGTAAAACTAAAAAATGCACACTATAGGGGTACTGAAAATATTTGGAGGGGCCTCAAAATTTAATTGCACCTGGGGCCTCTTGAGTGCTTAATCCACCACTGATTGTGTCTTATAGGAATGTCAAGGGACCGACAGAAACATTTGAATTATCCACAATTTCGAATTATACACGTTCGAATTATTGAAGTTTGACTGTACTATTTTTACATGAATTACACATCACACTGAATAAAGCAAACCATTCATACCTTTCTTATCACCATTCCCTGTCGAATGGTTTCCACTGTCCAGCCATGTTGATAACTTTTTCGAACTTTTTTGCAGCCTCCAAGTTTCTTCTTTTTGTCTTTTTTGATTTCCACTTGGCTGGTGCCGAATTCGTTTCATAATATAAACTATTATCTCAACACAAGCAAAGTAAGATTAACCCCTTGGGGACGAGCGACACGTATACGTGACGCCACAGATTAAGGATATTTAAACAGAGACACAACTTCGCCTGAACAGAGCGACTGCAGCGGATGACTTAAAAACTGAATCATCGCTTTGGCGATTTCTATCTTCGTGATTTCCGTTTAATTGTAACCCTATTCTGCTTGGCGACTTTTGCTGTTGTCATTTGTTGGGGCCGTGGTTAGAATACTTGTTGAAAAAATTTATACTAGTTGCTGAAAATGTGTGGAAATATGGATTAAGTTCATTAATGGATGCCAAATAATTCAACAATAGTTTATTAAAAAGAATTCTTGATCAAAAGTTAGTAAAACAATAAAGGTCATATTACTATCACTCAACATAGCTTCTGCAGAACATGAAGAAAAATACTTAAGTGGATGGCTGGTTTCATATCAACTGGAGTTTTACACAGATTCAAATTTAATATATTAGATGCCATCAAGAGCTGGACCAGCCAGGCTCATAATATTGCACAACACTTTTTAACTTGAGATTACCTGTGCTCACATTACTATGCATCTGCCAACTGTGTGAGAAGTCAAAGACACAAGAGCTTAAATACTGCTGAAAGCAAGGTCAAAAAAAGCAGTTAAAAATAATTATGCAAATATTTAATACTGTAAGGCAGTGAAAACAATTAACTGGAAAAATGACTGACATGAAATGATTTTTCCTGCAACATGTCAATCCAACCATGAGAACCAACCAACCACTTTCACAATGTAAACAAAGTCATATGTGAGGTGGGAAGTTGTTAATGCAAGTACAAACTCAGTGTACTTTATAAAATTAAATTTCCTTGTTGCATATTAAGTAAGTAATTTATATTTTTAAACATATACATTAACTATTTAAATACCCATAACAATTTAAACACTTAGAAAAAATATAAACAAGTTAATTATACTTGCTATTATGATACTTAGTGTTAATGGTTGAGCAGAGACACTGGGAAAACTAAATGGGAAAACTATTGAAACATTTTATAACTTTATTTTACTTTAATTTAACATAACTTATAAATGCATTTAATAAACCTTAAACCAACATCATTCGCACAAGTGCAACTTTTCGGCGTTCGCTATTTGATTTTTGAATCTTGGTTAATATTTATTATTAAAATTACTCTTTGAAGATCAAATAAGTCATTATAATTCTTCAAAATTTAAGTTGTGATTTATTTTCATGTGTTATTTTTGTTCTTGTTTTTCAAGTTCCATAATGTTTGAAATATTTTATGTATATTCAGTGTTGACAGATTTTTGCCAAAATGTCGTGTTAAGGCTCACTGTGGAGACGCGAAAAGTTTTTGGTTTTCGTCTGTCTGTTTTCCGTAAAAATGGTCCAATTAGGTTCATTTTTAGTAGGTATGTAGGCGAGGTATCCAGAATTAGATGTATAGTTTTTGGTTAAATTTGGTTCATTCGTTCGGAAAATATAGAACATTTTTTTTCGGTCATAATGCCTTCCTATGGGGATGCAGACGATTTTTCAAATTTCATTTTTATCTGAAATGAAAATAGAACATTTTCATAATGGATTTAGACGTAAAATTATGAATGCTAAATTTTCGATATGGATTTCCAATAGTTTTAAAATTTTGCCGATAAATTTAATAGAATTTAGAAATTAATTGCTTAAAATATTTGAAAATGTTTTTGCATCTGTTCGGGAAATATAATCATATTTTCATATTTTTTACAATTTTTAAAAGAGTTTATTTTTACTTTCCACTTTAATTTATTCGTTGCTGATGAATACCTGTTTATTTAAAAAAAAAAAAAAAAAGAATAAGCAATTCATCAGAATTTCAAAATATCATTGTATAACACCGTGTTTAATTTAATGATTCTAATTTCTGGAACATTTGAAGAATTTTATATGCTTATAAATATGCATGCAATTGAAAAAATAATAATTGCGGATTGTACGATGTTAAATTATATCAAAAATGAGATCTAAAAAACAAACAGCAACAAGCAGTCGCCATTTTTTTTTTCACTGCCCTCATTTGTCGCCAAGAAAGCGATATATAGCCGTATTAGAAACTTCGTTTCTGTTATGGCCGTAGTTTCTATGTCACCCGCAGCAATCACCACTGTCTATGTGTATTGTGTAATCCCATGTTAAAGAAATTACCATTGCAGTGTATGAGAGTTGATTCTCTGTTTAAATCCCCTTACTCTGTGCGTGACGCATAAGATGCTCAGAATCCTCGATTATTCCCACCAGTTAATTTTTATTGTACGCTTTGCCTTATTTAATGACAGAATTTCTGTGTTTCAATTAGGCGAAAATTTCTGTTTTGAAAAACCCGTGGTAAAAGATTAAAAATTCCGTGAGAAGACTCTCGTCATGAAGGGATTAAGTAATAAACTTTCGTACTATCACTACTATGTGACTCTCAACTGCTCTGACAGTCCGATATTGATGAGCAGTTAGTAAACGAATGACTCATCATGAATAGCACTAGATCACTGCACGTCCTATCCTGCACTTGACTCATCACTCGGTAGGCACTGACGCGACATGACACATTCGACTCGACATTCTGCTGTCTGCTCTTGAGATGCTTTTGCAATTCTAATTTTTATAATAACAAGTGAAAAATCAGTGAAAAGTAGATAATTATGTTATGTTGGCACAAGCATATAAATTTAGTTTTAGTTTTATCCAAAAAAAAAAAAAAAAAGTAAGAAGTTTTTTAGGTATTAAATGTTAAATGCACGGATATTTTTTACATTTATTCATTTTCTTTTTTTAAATAGTTTTAAAAATTCTTCGTTTTTATTTTCCAAACGTTCCTAAAACAGTTCCAAAGGGCGTAAACATCATATCGTTGCTAGAACCTACTATGTATCAAGTATAAAATTTCTTGAATTTTCTTAAGCGACTTTCGCATTCGGTCGACCTAGTTTATATATTGATAATTTTTATCTATGTAAGTTGCGAGTGTTACTGTACGACAAATTTCTGATATTTTCAAATCAATAGATCAAATTAATTTTTTCCGCTATTGGCCTATGTATCGACGGCCGACTTAGATTTTCCATGTGTGGGTAAGGTATAGTATATGTCCAACATTTCCGGTTCTGCAGACAAGATTTATACATGATAATTTTATTTCAGTGGGTAGGCCGACTAGCAATTTATGTGATTCGAAAATGTGACAGAACACGTGACTTTCATACCGGCTGACCAGATGGATCTATTAAAACCATTGCTTTTTTTACTCATAACCTATCTATTGACAGACCGACTAGCTTTTGCCATATGATTGTAAGGGTGTAGTGAAATGTATTCTGAAGACTTAAAGTCCTGCCAACCAGAATTTTTCCGAATTGTTTTTTTTATCGGCCTACTGACATACTACAGAGACACTAATTAAATCTGCTGATAAGCCGACTGAATCCTTTTAACAAACATTGGGGGGGGCAGCTGTCCCCCCGCTCGCTACGCCCCTGCGACTATCCTATAACAGAATGGCATTGAAGCATTAAATGGAATAACTGTATTTAATTTGGCTGGTTTTCTATAGACAGACCTGCTTATATTCATATTATCTCTAGTCAAGAACACATCTAAAAATGGTAAAGATGAGTTACTTTCCACTTCTAATGTAAACTTAATGTTCTGATCCAAATCATTAATTGTTGTTAAAAAATCGTCCAAAGCTGTTCAACCATGGTCACAAATAATGAAAATAACATGAACGTATCACATCCAGAACAATGGCTTGATATCCAATTCATTTTAAGTCCTAGATTACAGAGTCCTGATTTTAAAATCTGCCAAAAGACCAGATATTGGGTACCCCATAGCCCCCCCCCCCCCCCCCTCCCCAAGATTGCCGTTATAACTTGCTTAAATACAAAAATGTTACTAAAAAGATCATGTTTAATCCTTCCTGTTTTAGCTCGTTAACTGCCGAAACTATAAGATGGGGTTTTAAACTTTTTGCTCAAAGTCGCTTGCCACCACAAATTCCAAAAGGTAATCTTAGCTTTATTTAATCGCAAGGTTTCTGTAATTTTCTAAAAAGGCATTTTTTTTTAAAATTATTATTCTAAAATAGTGGTAGCTAGAAAGTTAATTTAAGCATACACATTTAATTTGACCATTGCATCAATGCAACAACAGCGGGTAATGGGTTAAGGGAAATTGTTATTTTATCAAGGTTAACCAAACTGTCGATAACTGCACCTATACTCTGAATAACTTCCTGTATATTTGCCAAAATGGCAGTTGCGGCTCACTGTGGAGACCCGAAAAGTTTTTGGTTTCCGTCTCTGTTCTGCGATAACTGCTGCAAAAATGATCCGATTAGGTTGATTTTTTGTAGGTATGTTGGCGAGATACCCGGAATTAGCTGCATAGTTTTTAGTTATATTTGGTTCATTCGTTCAAAAAATATAGAACATTTTTTTTTTATGTCATAATGCTTTTCAATGGGAAGTCAGACGATTTTTTTTATTTTAACATTCACCGAAAAAAAAATGTCGCATTGGGATAATTGTAAATGTTAAATTATGGATGCTAAATTTACAAAATAGAGGTCTTAATTTAATCCAATCGCTTTGAAAATTTGTCAATATATTTATTAGAATTTCGAAATTAATTGTATAAATTACTGGGAAATTTTATGCATTAATTTGGAAGATATGAAACAGTTTAATTTCTCTTTTTTTTTTCTCTCTTTCATTAAATGGTTGCTAAGCAACTATATTTCAAAGAATATCAACAAAGGAAAATTCAAGTAAATCGCATTATTTTGATGCAAAATTTTATTAACAAAATAGCTAATTTTCGGGTGATTTAAGTTTTTAATATGCTTTTTTTAATGAAATAGATGAGAATTTATTTTAACTACTGAAGAAAGATTACTAAATCGGTTTTCCAAATGAAAATAATAAAAACGTTGAATGTGTAAATTGAATATAGGTCACAATATGAAATTTTATTCAATTTCAGCAACATATGATGTTTAGCGGTTGAAATAGAAATATTCTTTTAAGGATAGTATAAAATCTCTTGTACAAAGTTATGGTTATTCTAATAAAATTAAAATAGTAAATACATTCAGACATATACTCAAGAAATGAAATAGCACAATTACTGGAAATTGAGAATATAAAATTAAAGTGACAACGGGGGGATCAGGGGGCGGAGCCCCCCTGAAGTAATGTATTGTTATTCTGAAAAAATACAGTAATAAGTAGTTTATCCTATCATTTCATAACATTGTGTTTAATGCTATTCTTCTAAAATTTCCAGAACTTTCGATAAATTTTATGTTCTTATAAATGTATTAATAACTTTTAAAAATTGAATTTTAGGATATGAAATTTTATGCAGATAATGTTAAAAATTGGTGAGATTAATGAACAAAGATTTGTAGAGCTGACGTTGAGGTCTCTGATCGGTAGATTCACTAGTGATAGATGGAAATGGCACTATGTCTAGGCTTGCCATAGTTGCATCCCAATTCACATTGACATCACTAATCCTCATAATAAATTCCTCAGTAGAATTAACTACCATATTAGAGTGGGGAGGATCTTTCTCAGTGTGTGTATATTTTACCACATTTTTATTTATTATACATATATATGTAGACATTTTTGATGAAACTAAAATTAATTTCAATAATGTATAATAAAACTTCATTATAAAGTCATCTAAGAAAAAAAAGCACAACATCCAAAAATCACATATGCCAGATGACTGATAAATAATTTAAAAATATGTTTGAATTGTGTATTATAAACTGTACTTTATTAGTGCGATTCTTTTTACCAAGATCTTACTGTATTTTTAATAGTTCAGTATAGTCAGTTCAATATGTGAAATGCTTTTTTTTACATGATTCAAGTACCATTAAAAATTACTTTATTTTTTAATTCCTCCTTTTATAATTTTTCTCTTTCACACTTATTCTTTTCAGCAACTGATTCCTAGTGATGATGAAAGTGATCCAGAAATGGAATTCCTCAAATCACTTTCTGCATCAGAGAAGAAAAAGTTATTGAGGTAAATGAATTATCGTATAAAATTTTGCATAGAAACAAAATTTTTTTTTAACTTCTTTCTTTAAGCATTGGAATTAATTGGTGAAATATTTAGCATTGATTTGTGTGGATTTCTTTTTTTAATATTAAGAAAATAAATTTTTAAAAATGCTTGTGCGAAAAAAGAATTTTTCTATTTAATACTTAATTGGAGAAATATTTAGCATTGATTTGTGTGGTTTTCTTTTTTTAAGCAATTATTTTTTCAATCTTAAGAAAATTAATTAAAAAATGCTTGTGTGAAAAAAGAATTTTTCTATTCAATACTAAAAATTTTATAAATTGTCTTTCTATTATAGCCTACCTTTTTTCTTCAAATGCAGATGTATTTAGTTTGTTTTATAATATTACATGCAATGTGTATATGTTTGCAGCAAAATTTATAGAATTATGCATAAATAACACTCTTTTATTGTAACAGAATGGTAACAATTAATTATGTTGTTAAAAAATATTTCATTTCTTAAGAAAAATTTTGCAAGAATGCAAAATCTCTAAACTAAATTGCATTTTTTTAATGAGTCTGCATTTTAATGTAAGGTACGAAACCACTGATTTTTCAGATTTTGGAATTTTCTGGATTTTAGATATTAACTCAAAAAATAAGTCTACGAACAGCAATAATGTGACAGAATTTCAGTATCCATCTTTTTAGCATAATACTTATAATTTGTGCTTTTAAAAGTAGTCAAAATAAAAATATATATATATGGATTTTTTTTTTTTTTTTAAGTAGTTAAAACTGTTTTTTTTTTTAAAGCAATAAATACTTAAATTAAAAAATTGGCAAAGAAAAATAAATATAAAAAATGTACTTACCTAGTGTTGGAAAAAAATCTTAACTACATCAGAACATAAAATTATAGCTACCGTTTTAAAAAGAAATAAAAGAGGAGTCGAGGATGCAGGTGCCTCTCTTCATTTCGTTCACATTTGTATAAATGTTTGTTTCCACTTGGTATGCTTTTTAAAGTGGGTTGCATCCCTTTTGAAATAATAGAATAATATTTATATTAAAATCATTAAAATTACAGACATTACAATACACTTTCATAAAACATTAAAAACATAATAAAATTGGACGTTTCGGATTTACATGGAAAATCCCTTTTCAACAACAACATTTTACTTAGCGTAAGTCATAGTTCAAAAATATCAACAAATAGAAAATGCAACGTATAAAAATTTCAAAGTCAAAGTTGCAGTTATAATAACACGGAGTATTCATTCGGGATTGCACCTGCTTCATTAAGAGGTAAATCTGTAATTTTCGTATACCATGCTTCTAAGAAAGTACGAGTTCTGTAGTTGCTGCACTTCGATCTGATTACAGAAGATTTAGCAAAATCTGGAAAATGGTCAGTTTTTATTGCATGATCCACTATTTTGGAATTTAAATTTTTGTTTTGAAATGCATGTCTGTGCTCTTTTAGTCTTGTCTCAAGTGTTCGACTTGTCTCCCCTATATATATCGCATTGCATTGTTGGCATGGAATACCATAAACTACATCTTTAAACTGAGAACTGGGATATTTATGTTTGAAGTTGCTTAAAAAACTATTTAAAGGTTTCTGTGAGATAAAAGCTGTATGGATACCGAGTGGTTTCAAGAGATGCAAAATCTTTTCTGAAATACATTTGTAATATGGAATTGCTGCGAACTGGTTTATTTTAGTACGTTGGAAAGGGGGAGGGGTATTCATTTGTGTTTGTATATGTTCCGAGATTACACGTTTACAAAATCTTGTAGGGTAGCCATTCAATTTCAGATCTGATAAAATTCTCTTTTTTTCAATAAGAAAAAGCTCTTCAGTGCTACAGTAGTGTAAAGCTCTAGTGAGTAAGGTCTTGATAACTGCGAACTTATGGGATTTAGGAGATTTGGAATTAAAATTGAGATATTGACCAGAGAAAGTTGTCTTTCTGTATACTGAAGTAACAATGGTTTGAGACTCGGATCCTTCGCATCTCTCGATAAGGATATCAAGGAATGGCAGTCGGTTGTCTGTTTCATATTCTATAGTAAATTATATTGACGAACATATTGAGTTTGCATGGTTTAAAATAATAGGAAGATTATTATGCTCAGCAACGATAAAAACATCATCTACATATCTATGCCAGAATTTAATTGAATGACCTGTTTTTTGAAAAATTTTTACTTCGATATATTGCATAACAATTTCGGCAATGATCACCGATAATGGTGACCCCATTGGAGTACCATTTATCTGTTTAAAATATTTTCCATTGAATATAAAACAATTAGATGACATGTAGAAATGAAAGAGGGCTAAAAAAGTTTCTTTATCCACGGCCAAACTTGAGCTGTCAACAGGCCAGATTTCATTAATAACTGAACAGGCATAATCTATTGGAATGGATGTAAAGAGGCTAACGACATCCAGTGAAGCCATCACACAATCAAGGGGGAATTTAAAGCTTCTAATGTCCTCAAGAAAAGTAAGTGGGGAGTTTAAACTGTAAGAAGAGGCTGACGACAATGGTTTTAACAAGGACGCAAGATATTTAGAGAGGTTATAAATAGGTGAACGGGTAAAATCAATAATAGGTCTCAAAGGTATGTCATTCTTATGTATTTTTGGAAGACCGTAAAAATTAGTAACAGTACCTGTATAACAGCGAAGAGATTTCACAGTAGATTCAGAGAGTTTACTTGACTTGGCCAATTTACTAACTAAACTATTAAGGTCCCTTTGTATTGAAGGCGTTACATCTTTTTCAATTGAGATATAAGTAGAGGTGTCATTCAAAAGGTTCATTAAATGACTGCTAGTTCGCAGCAATTCCATATTACAAATGTATTTCAGAAAAGAAGTCGCATCTCTTGAAACCACTCGGTATCCATACAGCTTTCATCTCACAGAAACCTCACAGATCTCACAGATGCAGTGAGTTTTAAACAGACGATGTTGAGAAATGGTGTATGTTGGTGGCATGTTGAGAAATGGTGTGTGTGCGTGCACCGTATAAGATAGTTGTGTACTCTGAAGTTTTAATGGGGAGTGTAATATCTTTTTAGTTGTTTATGTTATTTTAAACGTGTGTATCAACAATGCTGAATAAAAGATGTCGGATGTTAAGCGTCCCTCGGATCCTTAGAGTGCTTTAATTCATTACAGTCTAAGAAGTTAATGGAGGTTCTACACCGAGATTTGTGTTTTGCATGTGAAACCGGCCGAAGTTTTGTGAGAGGTATGTCATTCTCTCTCTCTCTTTTTATCCATTGCAGCGTGCTTGGTGTTAGTAGTTTATATGTTTATATTTAAGAAGTATATTTGGGTTTAGTGCCAATCTGGTTTTTTGTTTTGTATTAAATGCAGCGGTTCACAATGCCAGAGGGATGTATTTTTATTTGGAAACTGGTTTTGAGTTGTATTTGTATATATAAAAAAAATGTGTATTTTGTTTTGAGTAAAAATGGTGATTTTAAATCTTAAAACTTAAGATAAAAATAAAGGTTACGCCAAACTGGCAGATATGAATTAAATGAATAACAATTCATGTATTGAAAATCAAACTGATTTTAATTAAATTGTTTTGCGCCAAACTGGCAGATATGAAGTAAATGAATAACAATTCATGTATTGGAAATCAAACTGATTTTAATTACATTGGTTTACGCCAAACTGGCAGATAGGAATGAACTGAATAGGGATTCATGTATATTGAAAAAAAAAATGAAAAAAATCAAACTGATTTTATTAAGTATAATGAGATGTATAGAATGTTAAAGCCAACTGGTTTAAATTCTTAAACTAAGAATAGAGGTTGAAATAAGGAAAGGGAGCTGGTGATTTCAGAAATTGAAAACTTGTTTAAAAGTCTTGTATTGGTAACATTTATACAGTATTCTGAAAGTGAAGTGATATTGTAAATTTACATTTAATGTGTTTGGTAAACCTTGAAATTGAATTTAAAATTAATTTTCAGAAGTTGGAAATTTATCTGGGTTTAAATTGATGGTGTCAAATTTTAGAGAAGTAATGTAATAGTACTGTTTGAAACTGTCGTTTTCCAGTTATGTTCTGATATATACTTGTGTAGTGTATAAAATTAGTATTTATAGATGTGTTGAAAACTGTTTTGAAATTTTAGTTATTAGATAATATATTTTTGTTTACTGAGTTAGTAACATTCTATCAAGTAAATAGTTTTGAAAGTATCAAATTAATTTTGGTTAGTTGGTTGGGTGTCTGTGGCTCTGAGGAAGTGTCTGAACTACGCACTAGAGTGCTTAAATTGAACTTTGAGATGGCGTATTTTGGAAGAGGCCGAAGGGAGGACATGAGAGTTCTTGCAGTGGAATTGGGAGAGGTGGTTGACGATAGCATGAGAATAATTGATTTGCGTAACTTAATTATGAAAAGTGATAATTATGAGGAAGAGTTTGTAAAGGAAATGTTTATGTCAGTTGTAAATGAGAGAGTAAAGCGAGAAGAGGCAGAGGAGAAAGAGAGGGTGGAGAGAGAGAGGTCAGAGGAAAGAAATTTTCAATTGGAGAAACAGAGATTGGAGTTGCAATTAAGGGAGAGTAAGAGCCCTGACGATTCTGTTAAATCTAGTACAGGTTTTGAATCGAGAGTTGAGATTCAGAAATTGATGCCGAAATTTGATGCGAAAGAGGATGATATCAGTTTGTTTTTGGAACTGTTTGAACGACAAGCAAGGGTTCTTAAGATTTCCCCCGAAAAGTGGGTTACTCAATTAATTGGTGTTTTGCCATCTGAAATTTCTCAGTTGATAGCTCGTGAACCTGTAGAAAATGCTGGTGAATATCAGTATGTTAAGACATTGTTGCTGAAGCGTTTTAAATTGAGTCCAGAAAAGTTTCGTCAGAACTTTGTGAAAACTCAAAAATCACCCGATGGTACTTGGTATGATTTTTACTATGAAATAAAAAATTATCTAGAGGGTTGGTTGAATGGTTTGAAGATAGAGACGTATGATCAATTAAAAGATTTGATGATTGTGGATCAGATAAAAAAGAGGGTACTGTCTGAATTTAAGGAGAGTTTTTTGGATCAATGGACAACTATAATTTCGCCAGTTGATTTTGTGTCTAAGATTGAAGAGTTTGAAGATGCAAGAGGGTGTGTTAGTAATAAAGGTGCGATGAGTTATAAGGATCGAAATGAGAAGAAATCATGGCAACCAAGATTTTGGAGAGGAAGTGGCCAAAGAAATGAAACTACACAGGATGTAAAGGGAAAGGAAAATTACTTTAAAGGTAGAAAACCTAATCCTAATTTTGATAGAAAAAACCTGATTTTAATTTTGATAGAAGGAAACCTGAGCCTAATTTTGATGGAAGGAATCCCGATCCTAATTTTGAGAGAAGGAAACAGTTTCGTTGTTACAAATGTGGGGATTCAACGCACTTCAGACCTGATTGCCCCAGGCTTAAAACTAGAAATGGTTTGGAAGTGGTGAATTTTGTTAAAAATAAAGTTGATGAGGACTTATTGGCACCATATACGATTTCGGGAACGATTAATGGGACTAGTATTCCTATTCTACGAGACACTGGAGCAACGGTCGATGTGGTGTGTCAAAAATATGTTTCACCTGAAACTATGACAGGAGAATATATGTGGGTGCAGCATTTGTTGAACCAGCGGAGGTCATGTTTGCCTATGGCCGAAATTGAGATTGATTGTGAATTGGGCCATGTTACCACTAAAGCAGTGGTTCTCCGAAATGAATTAGATCAGGGGACATATATCCTTGGAAATAAAACGGCCGCACTATTAAAAGAGATTGAAAATGATCGTGAGAGAAAGAAAGAAATTGTGAGTGCTGTATTGACACGAGCGCAGAGGCGGATACAGCTTAGTGAGGAGCTAGTGAATGGCCGGGAAGAGAAATTGGAACTGACTGAAAAGTTGAGGGAGGAGAGAGACGAGTGTTCGGGTGCAGATGGTGAACTTTTGCCGGAGATGGTGGAAACTGGGGCCATATTGGATTTGGTGAAGGTGGATTCGAATAGATTTGCTGAAGAGCAACAGAGGAGGAAAGAATTGGCTCCATTGTTTACATTGGCCAAAAAGACTGAAACAGAGTCCAAAGAATTTGGAGTGGTTGAAGAAAAATTATTGGTTAAGAAAAAAGTTGATAAGATGGAAAAAGAGGTGGATTTGCTTGGGGATCCTGATCAAACTGATCAAATATTACTAGACATTGCTCATTTGTTTAAAAGTGTTCCTGTGAATGGCGAAAAAATATGTGGCATGGAAAATATTGCTAAGGTAAATGAAAAAGAGAGTGCGAGTGAAGAAACTCTTAATAACGATTTGAAAGTTTTGGACTTTACTTTAATTGAAAATCAGTCATTGGCTGAGAAACTTTGTGAATCTTTTAAAGTTGAAACTGATAATGTTGCAAAAGAGAAAGAGGAGCTTGAATTATCTAGATTTGAAGGGGAGAAAGGTGAACAAGTGAAAATGATGAAAGAGGGAAGCGAAACGCAGGAGATGTTAAGCTTAAAACAGATTAATGGAACTGATGAGTCAAACATTGAAGAAGATATAGAACTATTCAAGGTATCGCAAGTTAGAAATTCTGTAAATTTCGATGAAGTTGGTAACGAGACTAATTTTGAATTCAATGTTGGACTTTCTCAAACTGATGTTAATGAATTCTGGGGAGATGGTTATCCTTTTAGTTTTTAAAATAAGGACAATTCAGAAATAGATGATGAGGTTCCGAAGGAGGAGAATTTTAATCCTAATGGAGATGATTTATGTGAAGATCATGAATTTGAAAGTAATGATGAGATAAAGAGTGAGATTGCTGAAATGACTGAGGAAATTGTGGAAGGTTATCAAAACCCTATTGTGGCTGATTTAGTAAATGAGGCGAAGGATGAAATTGATGGAAAGATTGATAGAGAGAATTATGCTAATGAACAAAATGATGGAAATCTTGAACCTGATTTGTTGGTTGAAAGATGTGAGGAAAGTGTGGCAGCGAAAAGAAATATTGAGGTAAACTTACCTAACATAGGAAACGCATATAATCAATGCGCATCAAAAGATGAAAATCTTTGTGAAACAGAAAATGGAATCACCTGTGGAGTGGTCAAGGAAGATGCGGGTAGAAATGGGAGCTATGCTGATGTTAAGAAATGTTGCAGAATGGGTGACAAAGAGATGGAGCGAAAAGCAGTGGTAAAAGTAAGGAAAAATAAAATGATGAAGAATCATAAGAAAAGAAGGAAGAGATCACTTGCCGAGTTAAAGGTGCATGCAGTTAGGGAGTTCCTGAGAGAAATTTTGCTGCAAATTGATGCATCGGATACTAGTCTGGATATAGTTTTGGCGCAGATTAGCGATCAAGGGGAGGAGAATCCTATTTTATACATTAGAGGGAAGCTCAAGCAATCAGAGCAGAAATATTGTACCACTGAAAAGGAGTGTGCGGCTATAGTGTATGCAATAAAACAGTTACGGTGTTTTTTGGATGGTCATTTGTCATTTACGATACAAACTGATTACAACCTTTGGTGTGGCTTAAAACTCATGCGGGATCTAATTAGAGGCTCTTACGAAGGGCCCTGGCATTACAACAGTTCAATTATAGGATTGAGCATAAAAGAGGAAAAGACCACTGTAATGCAGACACTCTGAGTCGACACCCATACACTGAGTATTATTTATTGGGTTTATAAATTTATATATTAAAATGGTATTATTTGTGTGAAAAAAATTTATATTTTTATATTTATTTATTGTCTGTATTAGAATAAGAGGGAAAATACAAAGATAACTTTGAAATGTTAAATTATGATCTAGAATTTATTGGTTGCAAATTTATGGATATTTTTTGAAATTGTGTTAATTCATATGAAAAGTTGTTTCATTTGGTAGAGAGGAAGTGTCAGATATTCATTTGCTTTTGTATCATGTTAAACTTATATAAAGAGAAAAAAAATCTGTTAATTATATTAGTATTTGTGTAAAATTACATTTATTATGATTTTGTCTAGAAGTTAAAGGGAAATTTTGTGTGTGTTTAAATCATGGTAAATTTTATATAATATAATTTTTGTATCTGTATTACTGGCATGGTGTGAATTGCTGTATTTTCGCGTACTTCAAAATTTTTGCTTGTAAATTTAAAGTTTGAGGAATGTTGATTAGGGCAGCACATTGCTGTGATGGATCAGGAAAAGAGGGGGGAGATGACATGTATGTGACAAATACACAGGTTGTTCCTGAACATGGTGAATTAAAAGAAAAACAATTGCTGTTCAAGGGAACTTGTCACAACTGTAAAGTCTCATCAAGGACCCCGTTTGGACATGTCCAAAAATTTGGAGGGGGGAGGAGTCTGTGACGACTGAAGGAAATTACGGCCTAGCCTGTCTTGTGAGTTGCTGGCCTGGGGTTGTCCACTTTTGTCCAGGACTTTTCCGCCTAGCTCCGCCGTGTAATCGAGTCGAAAGACTTTTTCGATAGGCAAAGAGACTGCGAGAGATGTTGGTCGGCGAATAAAGAGAAGTGAACCGAGAAGGCTAGGAGATGCAGTGAGTTTTAAACAGACGATGTTGAGAAATGGTGTGTGTGCACCGTATAAGATAGTTGTGTACTCTGAAGTTTTAATGGGGAGTGTAATATCTTTTTAGTTGTTTATGTTATTTTAAACATGTGTATCAACGATGCTGAATAAAAGATGTCGGATGTTAAGCGTCCCTCGGATCCTTAGAGTGCTTTAATTCATTACAGTGCCTATGTTGAAAATATGGTTACAATATCTTCAGTAGGACTGGGCGATGTAGAGATTTGTTAAATCGGTTTATCGTCCATCTTAAATCGCGATTTAGTGCTAAATCGCGATTTAAGACCGATTTTACCTTTAAGATATGGAAACCATTTTTTGACTTATAGTGACAAAATAAGGTCTTTATGTACCCCCCCCCCCCCCCCCCCCATACACACACACACACACACATACACTTTCTGTATTATATAGTACACTTAGTTGTTATTTTGAAAAAAATATTTACATCTAGACAAAAAAAAAAAATTGGAACCCCTCCTTCCCATAGACACAAGTTCTTATATAGATATGTTTATGAACATTTTTCATAACAATGTCTTTATCAATAAATCAATTTTTTAAAGAATATATAATTTTAATTTTAAGTAAAAGAATTATTTCACCTCAAATGAAAAATTCATTGAAATAATCTTTGCATATTTATTTGTTGTACAATAAATACTATGTGTAAACAAACTATCATTCATTAGTGCATTTTTATTTATTTCAAAGTTTCAATTTTTAAATATTTTTTCTCCATTAGATAATATAAATGTAATATTGCTGATTGGAAAAAGGATTCATTATTAAATCATTAAATATTTAAGTGTAACACCTTATATAGAGTTTTTAATTTTTCAAATAACTTTGAAAATAGGTATATTTTTTATACATGAAAAAAAATTAGAAAACCCAAATCTTTGGATTTTTTAATTAAAAAAAAATAGTGGTTAATTTGGTAACACTTTTCAAACAGTGAATAAATAATGTAAAAGCATTCTATTTATTGAAATATGATTCTATTTCTAATTATTTTGAATATCTTTATTAATTGACAGTTAAAAATAGAAATTGTGGGTTTTTTAAAATATAAAAAAAAAAAAAAAAAAATTTTTTTTTAGTATTTGGTTTGGCCGAATATTTTGATATTTGGCAGACCGAATAGGTACCGAATATCTGGTGCATCTCTAGTTATAAGCAGTCGGAACAACATTTTTTTTTTTTTTTTGTATTTTATATATATATATACAGGGTGATTCATAAAAGATGGGCAGAACTTTAAGGGATTATAGTACACTTAAAGACAAATAATATTAAATAGGAGACTAAGGGTCCCAGACGTATTCCCAAGGAGATAGGGGGCATTAAAGTTTAGGGTCCGAAATTTCAAATGATTATAAAACATGGAAAAATTGGTCGATTCGTTTGCGGTTTTTGCAAAAAATTTTCTTTATGCCAGTATTTTCTTGAAATAAAATTTTAAAGTTCAATTTCAAAAAATGCCGATAGGGGGCGCTTTAGACTTTGGAGTAACAAACAACTATTTTTTAACGTTATTTTTTGTATTTCTTTAAATGATTTCGAAAGCTTAGACTTAAACTTAAATTTTGATCTAAAAATCTGAGTCCTAACGAGTAGTTAAGTAGCGTAAACTGAAATTTGAAATTTGAAACCCTTCTCCCCCCAGAACAAAAATCAGTTATTCCCGATCTTTGTGTCGTAGATTAGGCTCTAACTACTGCCGCGTTTTGCTAAAATTATTCTTTATGTCAGTATTTTCTTGAAAATAAATTTTAAAGAAAATTTTCAAAAAATTCCGATAGAGGGCGCTTTAGACTTTGGAGTAACGAACAACTATTTTATACCGTTATTTTTTGTGTCTCATTAAATGCTTTCTAAAGCTTAGACTTAAACTTAAATTTTCAGCTCAAAATCTGAATCGCTGAGCGTGGTTCAGTAGCGAGGGGAGGGGGTTCAAATTTCAACTTCTGAACATAGTTCAGTTTGCACTACTTAACCATGCCCAACGATTCTGTGCTGTGATACGAGGCAAAAATACAACTTTCGTCAAGGACTGCATAGTCGGAATTCACTCATAAAGGCACTGGCACAGTTGGAAACGTCGCTCATGCAAACGTTAAAGCTCCATTCCTGACGCTAGTCACCGGGTGAAGAAGGAAACAGAAAGTATGCAAATGTCAAATGGGGAAGAAGAAGAACACGTATGCAAAATTTCGACACGATTCAGGCATAAAAACCACTGAACGGTGAGTCAAGTGTAAGTCGCTGTAGTAATGAATCGGAAGATGGTGCCCTTCACGAATAAGGAAAAGGCTGAGATGCATTTAATTTACGGAGCGGCAGATGGAAATGGTGCAGAGGCACAACGAATGTACGGAGAGCGATTTCCTAACAGGCGGTTGCCTAACCGCAAAACTTTCGAGCACTTGCACAGACAGTTGTGTGAGACGGGATCATTTCTCGCTTCCCGGTCGAATGCAGGTCGTGCAAAAAAGGACGAATCAGTAGTTGTTGCAGAAGCCATTCTGGATGTAGTAGCGGCGCAGCCAAGTACAAGTACACGAACAGTGGCTAGCCAGGTGGATACCTCACAGTCCACGACTTGGAGGGTACTGAAGGATGAACATTTGCTCCCGTTTCATGTGCAACGAGTCCAGAAACTGTCTCCAGGGGATTATCCAAATCGTATTGAATTCGCCCGCTGGTTTCTGCAGCAGAACGCGCTAAATCCACATTTTGGACGAACTGTGCTTTTCACCGATGAATGTACCTTCACACGTGAAGGTACATTTAACACACACAATGCACATGTATGGGCGGATGTCAATCCACATGCTACGTATCCACATGCTCATCAGAGACGCTTTTCCATCAATGTTTGGGCAGGAATCCTCGGAGACCACCTAATCGGACCGTACCTTCTTCCTGAACGCCTCAACGGTAAAACATACCTCACATTTCTGCAACATGTGCTGCCAGACCTGTTAAACGTTGTTCCTCCACGCATCCGGCGGGTCATGTGGTTCCAGCACGATGGAGCGCCAGCCCATTACGTACGAGACGTCCGCAACTATCTGGACATCACATTTCCGAACAGATGGATTGGTCGAGGTGGTCCTGTTGCTTGGCCTGCTCGCTCGCCAGATCTTTCACCCCTCGATTTCTTTTTTTGGGGACGATTGAAGGCTCTTATGTATGAGACACCCATTGAATCCCCCGAGGAACTGGTCGCCAGACTTTCCGCCGCTGTAGGGGAAGTGCTCGAAAAGCCTGATGTTTTCGCGAATGTTCGCCGTTCCATTCGTCGCCGTTGTTCTGCGTGCATAACCTCTGGTGGTCACAATTTTGAACATTTATTGTGATTACATGTTAATAAATATGCTTTGGTAACATAATCCTAATTTGTGTCTTTTTACCTCGTATCACAGCACACAATGTGTGGACATGGTAAACTGAACTGTGCTCAGGAGTAGAAATTTCAAACCCCTCTCCCCAGAAACTTAACCACGTCTAACGATTCAGATTTTGGGCTGAAAATTTAAGTCTAAGCTTTAGAAAGCATTTAATGAGACACAAAAAATAACGGTATAAAATAGTTGTTCGTTACTGCAAAGTCTAAAGCGCCCTCTATCGGAATTTTTTGAAAATTTTCTTTAAAATTTATTTTCAAGAAAATACTGACATAAAGAATAATTTTAGCAAAACGCGGCAGTAGTTAGAGCCTAATCTACGACACAAAGATCGGGAATAACTGATTTTTGTTCTGGGGGGAGAAGGGTTTCAAATTTCAAATTTCAGTTTACGCTACTTAACTACTCGTTAGGACTCAGATTTTTAGATCAAAATTTAAGTTTAAGTCTAAGCTTTCGAAATCATTTAAAGAAATACAAAAAATAACGTTAAAAAATAGTTGTTTGTTACTCCAAAGTCTAAAGCGCCCCCTATCGGCATTTTTTGAAATTGAACTTTAAAATTTTATTTCAAGAAAATACTGGCATAAAGAAAATTTTTTGCAAAAACCGCAAACGAATCGACCAATTTTTCCATGTTTTATAATCATTTGAAATTTCGGACCCTAAACTTTAATGCCCCCTATCTCCTTGGGAATACGTCTGGGACCCTTAGTCTCCTATTTAATATTATTTGTCTTTAAGTGTACTATAACCCCTTAAAGTTCTGCCCATCTTTTATGAATCACCCTGTATATATATATATATATATTTTTTTTTTTTTTTTTTTTTTTTTTTTTTGCAAGATATTAGATTGAATACGTGAGTTTAACATATTGGAAATGTTTGGTTATTTTTAGCTATCAGTGTGTGAAATCTGATTTTATTTTTCAGAATAAATAATATTTAGCAAGATGTTAGTTCCATTAAGTGCGTGTAGCCATTTTGGTATTTCTTTTAAACTTGCATTGTTATTTATAAAATAAAAATATAATTTTATTTTTCAGGGTTAATAATATTTTGCAAGATGTTAGTTACAATAAGTGCATGTAGTCATATTGGTAAATCTTTTAAGCTTGCATATAATTATTTATAAAATGAAAATTTAATTTGACTTCTACAATAATATTTTAGATTTTATGGGTTTATTTATGTTTTGAAATTATTTAAATGTTGATATATGTAAAAATAAATAGATAATTTTACACTGGAAAATTTACTTAATCAAAATAATTAATAGTTATTTAGATATTGTTTTAATCTTTAACTAGATGGCAGCACCATATAATGATTTTAAAAAAACTATTACTATTATTACTATTATTCTTTAGTATTATTTTTTAGTTATTGTTTATTATAAAACCAGATGGCAGCACCATATAAATTTTCACATATTTTTTTTTTTTTTCTCTTTTACCTGAAAACTTGGAATACAAGTGAAATTTTTAAATATTCCAATAATATAATATATATATTAAAATTATTTAAGTTAAAAAATATTTTTAGTAAATGAATTTATAGTTTTTATATTATTTATTTGTATTTTTATATTTTAAATTAGAAATAGTTAAAATCACAATGGTTAAATTAATAACTGCTACTTTTAGAAAATTAACTGTAATTTTAACTTGTACGTTAGAATTCACTTATTCACTTTACCATGTGCTTAGCACAAAACATTTTTGGCTTACGGATTCTGGACAAATTGATGTTGTAATGTATAGATTTTCTTTGTCTTCCTTTGTATTTATTTGTTTATAAATGGATTTATTTTCTTCCGTTTGATTTGTAGTGTTCTATTTTCAAAGGTATCCTTTTTTTTTTTTTTTTTTTTTTTCAATTTCTTTCCAATGATTGTTAGGGCTTGGAATTGTCACAAAATTTTGGCTTTAAGCTTGTGATAGTTACAGAAAACAATCATTCTTTGCTTATAATGTGGTTTCCCAGCCCTTGAAAAAGTAAATTACATTATAAGCTTGCATTTGTGTTTTTTTTTTTTTTTTTTTTTTACTTTTGTTTCACTTTTTGAATAAATACTTCATTTGTTAGGACTATGTTTTATAATGTGTAATTTGACATAGCTATTTGGGGTAATAATTTCATTGCATTTGGTCAGTTATTTCTGTTTCAATGGTTAATTTTTGCAATAAGTTTATATATATATATATATATGAAACGAAGCGTGTTGCTCCGTCGGTGGGTCCTTGATCGCCGGGCCGGTGGCTGCGCGGACTGATGGCGGCTCCGTATTTACGTCAAAGCGCTCATTCTGATTCCCTTGCATGCTCTTGTAGTCCTGGGCCGTGAGCGGGATTCGGTTAAATTCCGAGTGAATGTATGTCTGTTTAAAGGAAGACACCGTCTATTACGGAACCTGGTTTATTTCTTTTTCTTACATGCATCCTTTTAAACCAGGCCCATATTGGCGTGAGAGCTGCTTTTTAAGTCTGTCTGGACATCGAAGGTTCGTCCATCGCGAGGCAATTCCGAGAGAGCAGATTGGCGTGGATTTGTTTAGATGAGGGAAATCGTAAAAAGTTCGCTCCTGATAGCCGTGTAATGGTATAAATATGAGGTTTTTGCATTATTTCTGCTAGAGGTCGTCTAAGTCAAAAGAGGCGTATTTTTAATTTTAATTGGCCGCGAGCTGAGTGATTGATTGTGCGGAATAAAGGCGTTGGCTCCATCGGCCGATCGGATGCCGCAAGACTTTAAAATTGCGTTAGCGTCAGCACAAATATTCTTATGAAGAGTCAGAAAACGATCTTTGAAAGTTATAAGATGCGATGCAGGAAAACTAATTTAACAGGGGCGACGGCATTTTCAATCAATTGAAACACAATTATTAAAGCATTTAAAAGTTTTGATTTAAATTTCTATTTTTTAAAACGGTAATTTAAAATTTTAAAAGGGGCAAAAAGGGATTTTGCATTTTAAAAAGGGGTTTAGCTTTTATCCTTTCATATATATATAGTAGATTTGTATGAAATATCTACTTCACAAACAGGAGAAATATGTGATTTTTTATCTTTGTTTTTGTAATTTATTACTTATTTTTTTTGTGTACAATGTTTGTATCCATTTTTATTGCCAATATTAATCAAATTGTCAGTTAAAAAAAAAAAAAAAAATGGCATGAGCATTTTAATTTTAGAAAATTAGGTTTTACATTCCATGTGTTTTTGCCACAAAAATAATTAAAGAAAAAAAGTGGTTAATCTAAATCTTAAAATAATTTAGAGTGTTATTTAATCTAAAGTCAAAATATTGATTTTTACATTAGATTAAATTAAATTATATTATATTTGAAAATGAATTTAATTTAAAAATAAGATAATAACATAGAGAAAAGAAATTGTTGCAGGGAGGGGTAATTTAGATTTCTTAAAAGTTTTCAATCTTTGCTATGATAATGATTTTGAAAGCTGATCTATACATTTCATTCTCATGTATGAAAATCGTTAATATTTTATGGATTTTTCTTTCATTTTATTAATTAATGCAATGTGTAATTAAGAAAATATTTATCATATGTATAATTACACTATACATTTACATCATATATGTAATTACATTAAATTTATTTTGGATATATTTCTAAGAATTTTGAAATAAAATAATTGCTTATCTAATTATGCTAGTTTCTGTATCTAAAACCATAGGTTTTTTTTTTTTTTTTTTTTTTTTTAAGGAAATTAAAGAAGTTGTCTAAAAAGCAGGAAAAGGCTTCACATTGCAAAAAGAAGAAAAGTAAAAAGTCAGGAAAATCAAAATCCAAAGATAAATCTTCAGGTAAGTAGTTTCTTTAGTGATGGAATGCTACAGAGTGATCAATTAAATTATTTGAATTTAAGTCTGACTGCATAGGATTTACCACTATATTGCTGTTTATTGATTAATATGAGTATTTTAAATTATCCGAGACGTATAGTATTTATTTTGCACCTATGACTCTAAGGATCTGATATGATAATTTATACTTAGAAAATTTTATTAGACAAATTATCAATTAATTATAGAAAAGAAAAAGTTGCGTTGTGAATTATTTTTGAAGTTCGGATCCTCTTTGAGCCAATTACAATCATCAAAGGTTACCTGCAGAGAGTTATGTAACGTTAAATAAATAATGGCTTATTTTAAAACCTAGATTGTAATATTAAAGAAAACATTTCCTAAAATAAAAGAATTAATATTAATTCAATAAATTAAGTAAACAAAAGGAAAACTGACTAAAATTAATTGAATATAAAATTGAGTTTATTTACAAGATAATTATAAGCATTTAATTAGAAAACAAACATAAATGTTTAAAAAAAAAAAAACATATTCAATCCTAGTTGAGAACTGTATTCTCAACATTTATTTTCTGAGAATTACAGTTTATCTTCCTGAATTAACAAATTCGATTTTGAAAGGCAGAGTTCCATACCCTAGAAGTATTTTTTTGATTAGCCTTTTTATGTTTAGATCGGGGTAGGATCTTCATACACACGTAAGTTCGTATTATTAAAAGAATATAGCTTAATTAAATAAAATGGAACAATGGTGAAGGAAGATAGTTTGTTACCTTATATTACTAGATAACGTTGACAGCTGGAGGTGATGGCTGACGCGTTTTCGCTTTCCCTTAGCGCATACATTTCCATCTATTGGCACACACACTCAAAATCTGTTTTTAGTTAGAGAACAGTCAACCTTCTACTTTTCCATCTTTTTTTTATCTGAACTCCAAAAAAAAATCACCTTCTTTTCGTGGAGCAAAAAAAAAGGGATGGAATCATTCTTCCCTTTTCACATAAAATTAAGGCCTTATACATTTTAACTTCTTGAAAATTTGCATGTTTCGGCCATACCTCTGATTTTAGAGAGATGACCATTGGCAGGCGGGAGAAATTTGGTACTCCCCTTGAGTGTTTCATAGGCCCGTCGGTACAATAGTGATTCCTCTTGACGCCGTGCTGTGTCTGGGAGGTAAAGATGCTTTGACTTGGGAGGTCTTCGTGCCTATTTAAGCTCTCATAAATAAATGTGTCATATTATTGTTCTGACAATTTTCTCCATGACATTTTTATTAGGTGTAGTTAAATCATTTGTGGGAACGGAAAAACAAATATTTCCTTGACTGCCGTGGTTCATTTTGTTCCACAATTATCTATCTGTATGCGCTGATCCTAAAATGGATCATTAATTGGTATTGTTCACTGTTCGCTGATTAAAATGATACCAAATACTCTGCTAATATGCAGAAAAAAAACCAAATACTTTTTTTTTTATAGTGTGTGCTAGTTTAGGTCTAGATGGTGGTATTTCTCACCATCATCTCTTCCCCCGACATTAGAAAAAAAAAGGTCAACAGTATCTTTTTTTTTTATATATATGTAGCCACAAAGTACTCGATGAAAGTCCATCGTCGTATTATATTGAAGATCAAAACTGAAAATGTTCAAATGGAAAAGTCTAGGAACTTGGGATAAGCTGGAGTGTCACTAGGTTTGGAGTGTAAGTAGGTTTGCAACACCAGAAAAAAAGTTTTACACATTGGTGAAATAAAGTGTAATCAAAAGTTCACTGTTGAAAAATCTGATGAAAGACATGACTTCTTCAGCAAGTTATCATGTGTAGTTGGTTTCAATTTCCATTGTTCCAAAAACATTTATTAAAATTTTGAGTTTTAATAGGTCCACATCCAAATAAGGCATGAAAATTTGAATAAGCCATATAATAAAATAAAATGCCCGAGAAAAGAAAGAAAAAAAAATTTATTTTTCTTTTCCATTCTTATATTTTGCTTTACATACATATAAATTGGCAAATCTTTTATTTTAATTATTACAAGCTAATTAGGTACCCATGAATGGAAACACAATATACAGAATCATTTAAAACAAATACTCAATATAATCAGTAAGCTGTATGCATTGATAATGAATACCATACAATTAAAAAAAAAATTATATAATATATGAAAAACATTGAGAGAAAACACATCTATATAATCACGTGTCTGTTGTACTACAATCTTTATTATAAACATTATAATAAATTCTCACATGAATTATTTTCTCTTGAGCAGAGAGGAAAACTTCTTTTTTTTTTTATATATATATATAAAGAAAATGTTATGTTAAAAAAAATCTTATCATTCTTACTAAAACAATTGTTTTGGAATATGTGAAAAGGCTACTTTTCTGAATGAAAGATATTCTCAATAATAATATATTTTCATAAAGGAAACAGATCGAAAAAATGATTTTTTTTTTTCTTCTTTCGATACCAAAAATTTAAATATCCGTTGATCAAGTCAAACACAATACCCTTTTAAACTGTCTGCCTTGGTATGAACGGGGTTGGAAAAAAAAAAAAAAAGAAGAAGAAAAAGAAAAAAACAGTAATCTTTTCTCCCTCTAATCCATCACCGCTAAGCGGAAGGATAGAGAATGACAGCTAGATGACCCTACCTGTGGACAATGATCCATCTCCCTACCTTCGGATTCAGATGTACACGGGGGACGATTTGCGAAATGATAAGCCGTGTATTAGGTATCTTTCCTCACCTTTGGGCAATGTTTACTAAACTCCTGGATTACTGACCGTGGAAAAAAAAAAAAATCAGTGAAACGATTTGATTGCACGTGTGTCTGTGAAAAGGATTACTCGCAAAAATCCAGCTATCTGTTTTTTATTGTTAAAATAAAATTAAATGTGTGACTAAAATTAAAAAAAGTCGTGTATACCCGGCTTGGATTTAAAAAAAAAAAAAGGGGTATGTAATCATTAAATGTGTATATCTGCTTAATTACAGAGAATAGTTCTATAAAAAAAAAAATCTGTACACGTGTAACATGGTCAAATCCGTTTGCATCGCACTATCTTCTCGTCAATTTATATATTTACTTATTTATTTATATTATGTATAAAACGTAATGTATTATAATATATATATTTTTTTTTAATATAATATTGATTTTCTAGTTACAATTTAAGTTAGCGAGAAAGAGCGTTGCTTTGCACAAACGAAAATGTGCCTGCAATTGTAAAGTGTTTATTTAATTATTTATTCTACTTATTATTATTATTTTAAAATATATTAACGTGTAAATATACATATTTAAGGAATGGAAAGCGAGCGTTCGCTTTTCTTTTCTCTTATTTTTTTTTTTTTTTTTTTTTTTTTTTTTTATAAAATATTACATATAATAGTTAGAGAAAAAAAAAAGATTAAACAAATTCTTTTTTTTTTTTTGTAAAGTTTGGAAATTTAGTTAATTAGAAATATCTCAGCTAAATGCATTATTAGATGCTCTGTGCAGATAGTCTCAATTTCGCCTGCAAAAACGAGACTTTAACATCCAATAAATTGCTGAAATGATCATTGACATGTATACAACACCTTTTATTATTATTATTTTTTAAGTATGAAATAATTTACCTAAATATTTAAGGTATAAAATAAACATCCAATTTATGTTTTGTAATAATTGAAACGTTCAATGGTATTTTTTATTTTTATTTTTTTTTTGTAATTAAATTATCTGAAATGTTAATCCTTAGGGACAACTAATAATTTTTATTTTTTTTTTGTTTTGTAATATGAAATCGTACAATTATTCTAAAATTAAAATTGAAACGCGTTGTTCTAACCACGTTATAGATTATATCATAAATATTAAACTAAAATAATTTTGTAAAATCTGACCAATTTTTTTGTTATAATAATTCAAGTGGATTCGTCAATCCGTGGCTTTAAGCAAAGGACGAATTATTATAAATATTGGTCAATATAAAATGTTGTATTATTATTATTTATATTTGTGTCGCCGAGTGAATAGATGTTGACTTGTAATTTTAAATCGATTAGTTATATGTTTTGTGCTACATATAAAGAGTTTTATTTTCACTTTTAGTAGAGGGGGTAAAGTTATATATTTAAAAAATTTTTTGTTTTGTTATATAAATTAGTATAAAATGGGTTTGAAAGGGTGATACCATGGCAAGGCTGCCTCTGTTTTTATTTTTACCGTAATTATTATTATTTTTTTATTTAACATGCATGTTTGTTCATAACTCCCTCTGACGAGCCAAATCCCTCAGTAGTACACTGTGTAGCAAAGAAAAAAAACTTGCAGTATCCTCCCTAAATGATCTTTTTTTTTTTTTTTTTTTTTTTTTTTTTTTATAGTAACCTGTCCTCAATGTACTGTAAATAAACAATAATGGAAAATTATAAAATGTGTACTAAACTAAAGAAAAATAAGACATCTATAAACAATAAAATTTTAAAATAAATATATACATATTGCCTCGACAGCAATAAAAGAGAAAAAAAATTTCTCGCTTCCCTATCTAGGAATTTATGTGTATAGTCTGTGATTCCACTTTCGTTGGTGAGAATAATTTATTTATGTGGCGTTTAATAGTCGCTTTATCTGGGAATGCAATTTCCTTTAATAGGTAATTGTTATTCCTAAGCTTCCTTACCACCTCAAATGGTCCCAAGAATTTTGGCTGAAGTACACCTGGTTTACCCACGACTTTTAAGTAGCAGTCTTGTCCCGTTTGTAGAAATTTTACTTTTTGGACTGGAGTACTGTCGATGTACTCCGCCATCATTTTTTTTTGGTTTTGTAAGGCTAATTTCTTTATTTCCTCAATATGTTGGACTCTATTTTTAACATAGGTTTTGACAATTATGTCTTGGTCGGGCAAGTGTATGGAAAAAGGAGTTCTTATTTCTCTACCGAAAAATAGAAGTGCCGGAGAAAATCCCGTAGCTCTGTGCGGCGTACTGTTATAATTAATTTTAAAAAAATCAATCCTGGTATCCCATTCTAAAGAGTTTTTACACATAGCCACAATTGAATTTTTTAATATTTTATTACTGATTTCACAGAGCCCATTACTGCGTGGATTATTCACGGACGTAAAATCTAGGTCTATGTTAAGAGAATCCATGTATTCTTTGAATAAATCGGAGTGAAAATACCGGCCATTATCCAATTTTATGGATCGTGCCAATCCGAAATTACTAAAATAGCGATTCAATACATTTAGAAGTGTTTGTGATTCACAATTGCGAACCGGTACAGCCTCCAAGAATCTTGATGTGGAATCAATAATCATAAATACAAATTTATTTTTGCGTAGCGTCATTGGAAGCAAACCAATTAAATCTATATGCAAAACTGATCCGATTTCTTTATCTTTGATTATTTTTTGTGTGGGAACTTTAATAGTTTGATGTTGTTTAGCCGTGTTACATGGTATACATTTAGTACAATAATTCTTTACATCCCTGTACATCCCGTGCCAGTAGAATCTAGCTTTTATTATTTGATAAGTTTCAAAAAATCCGAAATGGGGTTTATGAGCTTCCTGTATTATTTCAGCTTTAAGTTTATCCGGAGCAATTAATAGTTCATTTGTATCAGAGCCTGGCTTTAATATTAATATTTCTTTTTGATTGAGAGTGAATTTCTTAGTGGTTTTGTTTTGTTTGTCAGTTTTAATTTTGTTTATTATTTTATTCAATTTTTCGTCTTCTAATTGTTGTAGTTTAATGTTTTCATCTGATAGAGCTTTGTTTACCGTAAACAATGAATTTTGCAATTTTTCTCTTGAAATTATATTATTAATGTTCCTCGAAACATAATCAGCAGGATTTTTAGATCCCTCGATATGCTGAAAAGAGTAATTAAAAGAGGACAAATTGTCCAACCACCTTGCTACAATGTCTGGTTGTTTTTCCAAATTTAAAAAATACGTTAGCGCTTTGGAGTCTGTATAAATATTAAATTTTCTCCCTGCGAGAATATGCTTGAAGTACATCACCGCTTCATGAACCGCCAGTAGTTCGAGTTTGAAACTGGGGTAGTTCTTTTCGGGATCCCTTAATTTTCGCCCAAAATGTTCAATTGGCAGCTGTTCTCTGTCGTATTCCTGTGCTAAAATTCCAGAAATAGCTGTTTTAGAAGCGTCTGTGATTAAAATGAAATCTTTTGAGAAATCCGGGGGTTTTAATGTGGGATTTTTAACTATCGCTGCTTGGATTTCTTTGAAAGCATTTTCTTCTATGTCAGACCATTTAAATTTCACTTTGTCTTTAGTAAGATTAATTAATGGGTCAACTATTTTAGAATAGTCTTTAATAAGCGATCTAAAATAATTCGAAAGACCAAGTAGAGATTTAACTCCCTTCTTATTTTTAGGTTTAACTAAATTTTGAATTTTATCTATGTTTCTTTTTGAAGGAGAGTATCCTTCGCTGTTTAGGGTGAAACCGAGAAATTTGATTTCTGACATACAGACTTGTATTTTAGTAGGCTCAATAGTTAAATTATTTTCAATAAAGGCTTTAAGGACTTTGTCTAACAGATCTAACATTTCTTCGAGTGAGTCGGCTGCTAGGATCACATCGTCAATAAAATAAGCGACTTGAACTTCATTAAAGTGGCCCAACACTTTATCAATTAATTCTGCAAACACCGCAGTACTGAGGCGCGTTCCGAAAGGCAATCTTAAAAAGGAGAATTTACCGTGCTCCGTTATGAAAGCTAATTTTTCAGTGTCTTCTTCACGTAAATTTATTTGAAAAAACGCACTGTGTAGATCCAGTACTGTATAATATTTTTTTCCACTCATTCTCCGCAGAATCTCTTTAATTTCGGGTATGGGGTACGCATAATTTTGAAGTATTTCATTTAAAAGTCTATAATCGACCGCCATACGATATTTAACTTCATTAGCCTGTTCGTTTTTCTGCAAAGATTTTTTTTAACGAAAATAACAGGGAAAGCGTAATCAGAGTTGGATTTACGAATGATATTTGCTCTCAAAAGTTTTTCAATTTCTTTTTTAGCATACTCTTTAACATTGTGTGCAGTTTTGTATGGTTTAGTCTGCAGAGGATAATTATGTATTAAATTAAATCTTGGGACGACTAATGAAGATTGTCCGAGTGTATCGTAATTCTTAGAAAAGGCATGTGCATTATTTAGAAGTATTTTTTTTAATTTTTCTGCTGTGTCCGAGTCTAAATGTTGTAAATTAAAGTCGTCTGATCTAAGTTCTGCTTTTCTCCGTTCACGAACTTGCTCTAAATTCAGATTATTAATGTGCACTACCTGCTTCGTTACTTCCTGACCCTCAGTGTCAACTGATTTTATTTCAAAATGTTCAGAAATTTTGCCAATGTTCATTCCCTTTGTTAAGATTAATTTTTGTTGTGATTTGTTGGTGATTATTATATGAATTTTATTATCCTTGGCAATTTCGTGAATTGATGTTTTATAATAAATTTTCATATTATGTTTAATCGGTTCCAAGAGCATTGTATTTGTAGTTGCGAATTTATCTGGATCTAATAGTAATGCAACAATTTTTTTTTCGCCTGGTAGTAACTCCGTTGTCTGTGTTAGTTTTGCTGTAACAAAATTTTTGTGCGAGATGCGTTTTTTTTTTCTTTTTGCGTATTGTTTCTTTATTTTGATTCTCATTAGAGTTAGCAGTTAAGTTACTTATCAGACTTTGAGGTTCATTTTCTAGAAATTGAAGTGCAATGTTTTTGTTTTTTAATTTCATGGTTTTATCTTCAAAATCTAGGATAATATTGTTTGTTTTGAGGAAATCGAATCCCAATAGCATATTGTAGTTCCGACCAAAATCTTGAGTTGTAACATAGAATGCCCCCGATACAAAAACGTTTTCCAATTTGAAAGTTAATTTAATGCATTGCTTAAAAGAGATTGTCGAATTTGTTAATGTTTGAATTTTTACCTGGTTACAGAGATTTTTATATTTTACGTGTGCATTCTTTAATTGTTCGAACAATATAGGTGATGCCAAAGTTACTGCCGCCCCACTGTCTGTCAAAGCATTAATCTTAACACCATTAATTTCAAAAGTAATAATCGGAAGTTGAGAATTGTCATTACTTTTGACACTAGCAATAATTTTGTTATTTTTTTTAGACCCGCAGTGAGACTTACGCGGGTGCCTTGTATTTGAGAATGTAAGTCCCAACTTTAGTTTCCCTTATTGTTACTAGAATTCTGATCATGATCTTTATCTTGTTTATTGTTTTCAAATGTCTGCTGTGAATTAATTTTTTTTGTATAATCATGTTTTTTATAATTATTTTGCTTGTAGCCCCCTCTATGCCCTCTATAATTTCTTCGCTGGTCATATGATCTCTGTTCGTTGAAATTGCCTCCATAATTTCCGAAACTGGGATATGATATCGGCATAAATTGTTGGTGGGGTGGGGGTGGTGCATAGTACATGTACTGAGGAGCAGAATATTGCATAGGGTTGAAGTTTTGGTGCGTGTAATTTGGGGTTTGCTGAAAGTTTCCCTGAGCTTGTTGGTTTCCCCCTTGATAAAAATTTGGTTTTTCGATTTGAATATTCTCAGGAATTTTTTTATTTTCGTCCACGTAATTACTGCTGTTTTGTTTGTTGCCCTTGTAAAACCAACAATGTGGGTTCGTATGGGATGTGGATTTACAGTACTTGCAAAACCTAGTTGTATCATTGTTAGTGGCATTTACCTTTAATTTTATGTTGTTTAATTCCGCGGTTAATAATTTTATATTCTCTGCACTTTCTACATTGAGTTTAAGCAGTTCATTTAACAAATCAGAATCTTTAGTTTTGGAAATGTTGTTGATGTCCTTTAAATTGAGATGTGAATAAGCCTCCTCTAATTTTAAAGCTATGTTGCACGCTGTTTTAAAGTCCGGCGGAGAGTTTTTTCTTACTTCCAGACTTAAATCACTACGAATTGATTCCAAAAACTGAGATAATTTGATCATTTCCATGAATGTACAGCTGTTGTTAGCTCCTATATCTTGCCCACTTTTTTTTAGATACAGGTCTGCTGCCGCATTAAATTCTAATATAAATTCGTTCATGTTTTGTTCCGGTTTTTGTTTGAGATTGCAAAATTTCTTTTGCGCTTCTAGAAATGTGGTTTTGGGTTCGAATAATTGTTTTAACTTTGTTTTAAAGGTTTCTAAGTTCTGTTCCACGAACAAATTTTGATCCCTCATCAATTTATCTTTAGCAGGTCCTACAATTTTCGCCTTTAATATAGTTAATTTAGAATCATTATTCAATTCAGTTTTATTGATGAGATTGTCAAATTGTAAGAAAAAATGGTTAATATTTGCTTCCTTTTTTCCATCATAGTATGGAATCAGATTAATTAGGCTATCTGCATTTGGGGTGTCCATTGTAGTAATTTTAGGAGTAGCTTTTTCAGAATTTATAATTTTCTTCTCCCTCTTGTTTTTCTTATTATTATTATTCTTATTATTACAAATAATATTAGTGTCTACAGTTTGATTATTTAATTCGCGTAATTGTTGTCTAGTTTTGACACCAGTATCTATTCTACTAATTCTTTGACTTTTACGCTTATTCATCCAATTAAAGTACAAAAATCATAAAATAGAGAGAGAGCAAAAAAACAATTGTTTAACATAAGATAAAAGATACCCAATGGTGAATTGTTATGCACTGTTCGGGAAATTAATTATATATATATATATATTGTTATTATTATTATTATTATTATTATTATTATTTTTTACAACAGTTGTTGAAAACAAGTATATATAATATATATCATTTCAATATTTGAGCATTATTATGTATTTATTTTATATTTACTGCTGTTGCAGTATATGTAACACAGGTCATATTTTCAATTCTTTGTTAATACAAATCAATCCAATAACACTTATTATTATTTAATATATCATTATATATTTAGTGAGGAACCCAAAAAGAATTGCCAGGTATATGCATGTTACAGAGTGTATGAAGATTCCCCAATGAATGCTTAAATTTTCTTTTATTAGTTATTGAAAAGAGGAAAAAAAAATTTTTCAAAAGAATTTTAAAACTAAGAACATTTATGTTAGCAAAAAAAATTTTTTTTTAATTATCCGAGACGTATAGTATTTATTTTGCACCTATGACTCTAAGGATCTGATATGATAATTTATACTTAGAAAATTTTATTAGACAAATTATCAATTAATTATAGAAAAGAAAAAGTTGCGTTGTGAATTATTTTTGAAGTTCGGATCCTCTTTGAGCCAATTACAATCATCAAAGGTTACTGATGGAATGCAACAGAGTGATCCATTAAATTATTTGAATTTAAGTCTGATTGCATAGGATTTACCACTATATTGCTGTTAATTGATTAATATGAGTATTTTAAATTATCCGAGACGTATAGTATTTATTTTGCACCTATGACTCTAAGGATCTGATATGATAATTTATACTTAGAAAATTTTATTAGACAAATTATCAATTAATTATAGAAAAGAAAAAGTTGTGTTGTGAATTATTTTTGAAGTTCGGATCCTCTTTGAGCCAATTACAATCATCAAAGGTTACCTGCAGAGAGTTATGTAACATTAAATAAATAATGGCTTATTTTAAAACCTAGATTGTAATATTAAAGAAAACATTTCCTAAAATAAAAGACTTAATATTAATTCAATAAATTAAGTAAACAAAAGGAAAACTGACTAAAATTAATTGAATATAAAATTGAGTTTATTTACAAGGTAATTATAAGCATATGATTAAAAACAAACATAAATGTTTAAAAAAAATAAAAATATTCAATCCTAGTTGAGAACTGTATTCTCAACATTTATTTTCTGAGAATTACAGTTTATCTTACCGAATTCACAAATTCGATTTTGAAAGGCAGAGTTCCATACCCTAGAAGTATTTATTTGATTAGCCTTTTTATGTTTAGATCGGGGTAGGATCTTCATACACACTTAAATTCGTATTATTAAAAGAATATAGCTTAATTAAATAAAATGGAACAATGGTGAAGGAAGATTGTTTGTTACCTTATATTACTAGATAACGTTGACAGCAGGAGGTAATGGCTGACGCGTTTTCGCTTTTTCTTAGCGCGTACATTTCCATCTATTGGCACACACACTCAAAATCTGTTTTTTTAGTTAGAGAGCAGTCAACCTTCTACTTTTCCATCTTTTTTGAATCTGAACTCTCAAGAAAAATCACATTCTTTTCGTGGAGCAAAAAAAAAGGGATGGAACCATTTTTCCCTTTTCACATAAAATTAAGGCCTTATACGTTTTAACTTCTTGAAAATTTGCATGTTTCGGCCATACCTCTGATTTTAGAGAGATGACCATTGGCATGCGGGAGAAATTTGGTACTCCCCTTGAGTGTTTCATAGGTCCGTCGGTACAATAGCGATTCCTCTTGACGCCGTGCTGTGTCTGGGAGGTAAAGATGCTTTTACTTGTGAGGTCTTCGTGCCTATTTAAGCTCTCATAAATAAATGTGTCATATTATTGTTCTGACAATTTTCTCCATGACATTTTTATTAGGTGTAGTTAAATCATTCGTGGGAACGGAAAACCAAATATTTCCTTGACTGCCGTGGTTCACTTTGTTCCACAATTATCTATCTGTATGCGCTGATCCTAAAATGGATCATTAATTTGTATTGTTCACTGTTCACTGATTAAAATGATACCAAATACTCTGCTAATATGCAGAAAAAAAAAAAAAAATACTTTTTTTTTTATAGTGTGTGCTAGTTTAGATCTAGATGGTGGTATTCCTCACCATCATCTCTTCCCCCGACATTAGAAAAAAAAAGGTCCACAGTATCTTTTTTTTTATATATATATATAGCCACAAAGTACTCGATGAAAGTCCATCGTCGTATTATATTGAAGATCAAAACTGAAAATGTTCACATGGAAAAGTCTAGGAACTTGGGATAAGCTGGGGTGTCACTAGGTTTGGAGTGTAAGTAGGTTTGCAACACCAGAAAAAAGTTTTACACATTGGTGAAATAAAGCGTAATCAAAAGTTCACTGTTGAAAAATCTGATGAAAGACATGACTTCTTCAGCAAGTTATCATGTGTAGTTGGTTTCAATTTCCATTGTTCCAAAAACATTTATTAAAATTTTGAGTTTTAATAGGTCCAAATCCAAATAAAGCAGGAAAATTTGAATAAGCCAAATAATAAAATAAAATGCCCGAGAGAAGAAAGAAAAAAAAATTAATTTTCTTTTCCACTCTTATATTTTTAGTTATTACATACATATAAATTGGCAAATCTTTTATTTTAATTATTACAGGCTAATTAGGTACCCATACGTTGAAACACAATATACAGAATCATTTAAAACAAATACTCAATATAATCAGTAAGCTGTATGCATTGATAATGAATACCATACAATTAAAAAAAAATTATATAATATATGAAAAACATTGAGAGAAAACACATCTATATAATCACATGTCTGTTGTACTACAATCTGTATTATAAACATTATAATCTAATTCTCACATGAATTATTTTCTCTTGAGCAGAAAGGAAAACTTCTTTATTTATTTTTTTATATATATAAAGAAAATGTTATGTTAAAAAAAAAAATCTTATCATTCTTACTAAAACAATTGTTTTGGAATATGTGAAAAGGCTACTTTTCTGAATGAAAGATATTCTCAATAATAATATATTTTCATAAAAGAAACAGATCGAAAAAATGAAAATTTGTTTTCTTCTTTCGATACCAAAAATTTAAATATCCATCTATAAAGTCAAACACAATACCCTTTTAAACTGCCTGCCTTGGAATGGACGGGGTTGGGAAAAAAAAAAAAAACAAGGCAGAAGAAGAAAAAGAAAAAAAACAGTAATCTTTTCTCCCTCTAATCCATCACCGCTAAGCGGAAGGATAGAGAATGACAGCTAGATGACCCTACCTGTGGACAATGACTCATCTCCCTACCTTCGGATTCAGTTGTACCCAGGGGACGATTTGCGAAATGATAAGCCGTGTATTAGGTATCTTTCCTCACCTGTGGGTGACGTTTACTAAACTCCTGTATTACTGACAGTGGGGAAAAAAAAAAAAAAAAATCAGTGAAACGATTTGATTGCACGTGTGTCTGTGCAGATTTTGGATTACTCGCCAAAATTCAGCTATCTGTATTTTATTGTTGAAATAAGATTACAGGTGTGATTAAAATAAAAAAAAGTCGTGTATACCCGGCTTGGATTTAAAAAAAAAATGAGGTATGTTTAAATCTGTATATCTACTTAATATTTTCTATAAAAAAAAAAAAAATCGGTACACGTGTAACGTGGTCAAATCCGTTTGCATCGCACTATCTTCTCGTCAATTTATATATTTACTTATTTATTTATATTGTGTATAAAAACGTAATGTATTATAATATATATATTTTTTTAATATAATATTGATTTTCTAGTTACAATTTAAGTTAGCGAGAACAAGCGAGCGTTGCTTTGCACAAACGAAAATGTGCATGCAATTGTGAAATGTTTATTTAATTATTTATTCTTCTTATTATTATTATTTTAAAATATATTAACGTGTAAATATACATATTTAAGGAATCGAAAGCGAGCGTTCGCTTTTCTTTTCTCTTATTATTTTTTGTTTTATAAAATATTACATATAGTTAGAAAAAAAAAAATTAAACAAATTCTTTTTTTTTGTAAAGTTTGGAAATTTAGTTAATTAGAAATATCTCAGCTAAATGCATTATTAGATGCTCTGCGCAGATAGTCTCAATTTCGCCTGCAAAAACGAGACTTTAACATCCAATAAATTGCTGAAATGATCATTGACATGTATCCAACACCTTTTTATTATTATTATTTTTTAAGTATGAAATAATTTACCTAAATATTTAAGGTATAAATTAAACATCCAATTTATGTTTTGTAATAATTGAAACGTTCAATGGTATTTTTTTTTTTATTTATTATTATTATTTTTTTTTTTTTTTTAATTATCTGAAATGTTAATCCTTAGGGACAACTAATAAAAATTTTTTTTTTTTTTTTTTTTTTACTTGTTTGTTTTATAATATGAAATCGTACGATTATTCTAAAATTAAAATTGAAACGCGTTGTTCTAACCAAGTTATAGATTATATCAAATATTAAACTAAAATAATTTTGTAAAATCTGACAGATTTTTTTTTTTGTTATAATAATTCAAGTGGATTCGTCAATCCGTGGCTTTAAGCAAAGGATGAATTATTATAAATATTGGTCACTATAAAATGTTGTATTATTATTATTTATATTTCTGTCGCCGAGTGAATAGATGTTGACTTGTAATTTTAAATCGATTAGTTATATGTTTTGTGCTACATATAAAGACTTTTATTTTCACTTTTAGTAGAGGGGGTAAGGTTATATATTAAAAATTTTTTTTGTTTTGTTATATAAATTAGTATAAAATGGGTTTGAAAGGGTGATACCCTGGCAAGGCTGCCTCTGTTTTTATTTTTACCGTAATTATTATTATTTTTTATTTAACGTGCATGTTTGTTCATAACTCCCTCTGACGAGCCAAATCCCTCAGTAGTACACTGTGTAGCAAAGAAAAAAAACTTGCAGTATCCTCCCTAAATGATCTTTTTTTTTTTTTTTTTTTTTTTTTAAATAGTAACCTGTCCTCAATGTACTGTAAATAAACAATAATGGAAAATTATAAAATGTGTACTAAACTAAAGAAAAATAAGACATCTATAAACGATAAAAATTTAAAATAAATATATACATATTGCCTCGACGGCAATAAAAGAGAAAAAAAATTTCTCGCTTCCCTATCTAGGAATTTATGTGTATAGTCTGTGATTCCACTTTCGTTGGTGAGAATAATTTATTTATGTGGCGTTTAATAGTCGCTTTATCTGGGAATGCAATTTCCTTTAATAGGTAATTGTTATTCCTAAGCTTCCTTACCACCTCGAATGGTCCCAAGAATTTTGGCTGAAGTACACCTGGTTTACCCACGACTTTTAAGTAGCATTCTTGTCCCGTTTGTAGAAATTTTACTTTTTAGACTGGAGTACTGTCGATGTACTCCGCCATCATTTTTTTTTTGGTTTTGTAAGGCTAATTTCTTTATTTCCTCAATATGTTGGACTCTATTTTTAACGTAGGTTTTGACAATTATGTCTTGGTCGGGCAAGTGTATGGAAAAAGGAGTTCTTATTTCTCTACCGAAAAATAGAAGTGCCGGAGAAAATCCCGTAGCTCTGTGCGGCGTACTGTTATAATTAATTTTAAAAAAATCAATCCTGGTATCCCATTCTAAAGAGCTTTTACACATAGCCACAATTGAATTTTTTAATATTTTATTACTGATTTCACAGAGCCCATTACTGCGTGGATTATTCACGGACGTAAAATCTAGGTCTATGTTAAGAGAATCCATGTATTCTTTGAATAAATCAGAGTGAAAATACCGGCCATTATCCAATTTTATGGATCGCGCCAATCCGAAATTACTAAAATAGCGATTCAATACATTTAGAAGTGTTTGTGATTCACAATTGCGAACCGGTACAGCCTCCAAGAATCTTGATGTGGAATCAATAATCATAAATACAAATTTATTTTTGCGTAGCGTCATTGGAAGCAAACCAATTAAATCTATATGCAAAACTGATCCGATTTCTTTATCTTTGATTATTTTTTGTGTGGGAACTTTAATAGTTTGATGTTGTTTAGTCGTGTTACATGGTATACATTTAGTACAATAATTCTTTACATCCCTGTACATCCCGTACCAGTAGAATCTAGCTTTTATTATTTGATAAGTTTTAAAAAATCCGAAATGTGGTTTATGAGCTTCCTGTATTATTTCAGCTTTAAGTTTATCCGGAGCAATTAACAGTTCATTTGTATCAGAGCCTGGCTTTAATATTAATATTTCTTTTTGATTGAGAGTGAATTTTTTTGTGGTTTTGTTTTGTTTGTCAGTTTTAATTTTGTTTATTATTTTATTTAATTTTTCGTCTTCTAATTGTTGTAGTTTAATGTTTTCATCTGATAGAGCTTTGTTTACCGTAAACAATGAATTTTGCAATTTTTCTCTTGAAATTATATTATTAATGTTCCTCGAAACATAATCAGCAGGATTTTTAGATCCCTCGATATGCTGAAAAGAGTAGTTAAAAGGGGACAAATTGTCCAACCACCTTGCTACAATGTCTGGTTGCTTTTCCAAATTTAAAAAATACGTTAGCGCTTTGGAGTCTGTATAAATATTAAATTTTCTCCCTGCGAGAATATGCTTGAAATACATCACCGCTTCATGAACCGCCAGTAGTTCGAGTTTGAAACTGGGGTAGTTCTTTTCGGGATCCCTTAATTTTCGCCCAAAATGTTCAATTGGCAGCTGTTCTCCGTCGTATTCTTGTGCTAAAATTCCAGAAATAGCTGTTTTAGAAGCGTCTGTGATTAAAATGAAATCTTTTGAGAAATCCGGGGGTTTTAATGTGGGATTTTTAACTATCGCTGCTTGGATTTCTTTGAAAGCATTTTCTTCTATGTCAGACCATTTAAATTTCACTTTGTCTTTAGTAAGATTAATTAATGGGTCAACTATTTTAGAATAGTCTTTAATAAGCGATCTAAAATAATTCGAAAGACCAAGTAGAGATTTAACTCCCTTCTTATTTTTAGGTTTAACTAAATTTTGAATTTTATCTATGTTTCTTTTTGAAGGAGAGTATCCTTCGCTGTTTAGGGTGAAACCGAGAAATTCGATTTCTGACATACAGACTTGTATTTTAGTAGGCTCAATAGTTAAATTATTTTCAATAAAAGCTTTAAGGACTTTGTCTAACAGATCTAACATTTCTTCGAGTGAGTCGGCTGCTAGGATCACATCGTCAATAAAATAAGCGACTTGATCTTCATTAAAGTGGCCCAACACTTTATCAATTAATTCTGCAAACACCGCAGTACTGAGTCGCGTTCCGAAAGGCAATCTTAAAAAGGAGAATTTACCGTGCTCCGTTATGAAAGCTAATTTTTCAGTGTCTTCTTCACGTAAATTTATTTGGAAAAACGCACTGTGTAGATCCAGTACTGTATAATATTTTTTTCCACTCATTCTCCGCAGAATCTCTTTAATTTCGGGTATGGGGTACGCATAATTTTGAAGTATTTCATTTAAAAGTCTATAATCGACCGCCATACGATATTTAACTTCATTAGCCTGTTCGTTTTTCTGCAAAGATTTTTTTTTAACGAAAATAACAGGGAAAGCGTAATCAGAGTTGGATTTACGAATGATATTTGCTCTCAAAAGTTTTTCAATTTCTTTTTTAGCATACTCCTTAACATTGTGTGCAGTTTTGTATGGTTTAGTCTGCAGAGGATAATTATGTATTAAATTAAATCTTGGGACGACTAATGAAGATTGTCCGAGTGTATCGTAATTCTTAGAAAAGGCATGTGCATTATTTAGAAGTATTTTTTTTTATTTTTCTGCTGTGTCCGAGTCTAAATGTTGTAAATTAAAGTCGTCTGATCTAAGTTCTGCTTTTCTCCGTTCACGAACTTGCTCTAAATTCAGATTATTAATGTGCACTACCTGCTTCGTTACTTCTTGACCCTCAGTGTCAACTGATTTTATTTCAAAATGTTTAGAAATTTTGCCAATGTTCATTCCCTCTGTTAAGATTAATTTTTGTTGTGATTTGTTAGTGATTATTATATGAATTTTATTATCCTTGGCAATTTCGTGAATTGATGTTTTATAATAAATTTTCATATTATGTTTAATCGGTTCCAAGAGTATTGTATTTGTAGTTGCGAATTTATCTGGATCTAATAGTAATGCAACAATTTTTTTTTTGCCTGGTAGTAACTCCGTTGTCTGTGTTAGTTTTGCTGTAACAAAATTTTTGTGCGAGATACGTTTTTTTTTTCTTTTTGTGTATTGTTTCTTTATTTTGATTCTCATTAGAGTTAGCAGTTAAGTTACTTATCAGACTTTGAGGTTCATTTTCTAGAAATTGAAGTGCAATGTTTTTGTTTTTTAATTTCATGGTTTTATCTTCAAAATCTAGGATAATATTATTTGTTTTGAGGAAATCGAATCCCAATAGCATATTGTAGTTCCGACCAAAATCTTGAGTTGTAACATAGAATGCCCCCGATACAAAAACGTTTTCCAATTTGAAAGTTAATTTAATGCATTGCTTAAAAGAGATTGTCGAATTTGTTAATGTTTGAATTTTTACCTGGTTACAGAGATTTTTATATTTTACGTGTGCATTCTTTAATTGTTCGAACAATATAGGTGATGCCAAAGTTACTGCCGCCCCACTGTCTGTCAAAGCATTAATCTTAACACCATTAATTTCAAAAGTAATAATCGGAAGTTGAGAATTGTCATTACTTTTGACACTAGCAATAATTTTGTTATTTTTTTTAGACCCGCAGTGAGACTTACGCGGGTGCCTTGTATTTGAGAATGTAAGTCCCGACTTTAGTTTCCCTTATTGTTACTAGAATTCTGATCATGATCTTTATCTTGTTTATTGTTTTCAAATGTCTGCTGTGAATTATTTTTTTTTGTATAATCATGTTTTTTATAATTATTTTGCTTGTAGCCCCCTCTATGCCCTCTATAATTTCTTCGCTGGTCATATGATCTCTGTTCGTTGAAATTGCCTCCATAATTTCCGAAACTGGTATATGATATCGGCATAAATTGTTGGTGGGGTGGGGGTGGTGCATAGTACATGTACTGAGGAGCAGAATATTGCATAGGGTTGAAGTTTTGGTGCGTGTAATTTGGGGTTTGCTGAAAGTTTCCCTGAGCTTGTTGGTTTCCCCCTTGATAAAAATTTGGTTTTTCGATTTGAATATTCTCAGGAATTTTTTTATTTTCGTCCACGTAATTACTGCTGTTTTGTTCGTTGCCCTTGTAAAACCAACAATGTGGGTTCGTATGGGATGTGGATTTACAGTACTTGCAAAACCTAGTTGTATCATTGTTAGTGGCATTTACCTTTAATTTTATGTTATTTAGTTCCGCGGTTAATAATTTTATATTCTCTGCACTTTCTACATTGAGTTTAAGCAGTTCATTTAACAAATCAGAATCTTTAGTTTTGGAAATGTTGTTGATATCCTTTAAATTGACATGTGAATAAGCCTCCTCTAATTTTAAGGCTATGTTGCACGCTGTTTTAAAGTCCGGCGGAGAGTTTTTTCTTACTTCCAGACTTAAATCACTACGAATTGATTCCAAAAACTGAGATAATTTGATCATTTCCATGAATGTAGAGCTGTTGTTAGCTCCTATATCTTGCCCACTTTTTTTTAGATAAAGGTCTGCTGCCGCATTAAACTCTAATATAAATTCGTTCATGTTTTGTTCCGGTTTTTGTTTGAGATTGCAAAATTTCTTTTGCGCTTCTAGAAATGTGGTTTTGGGTTCGAATAATTGTTTTAACTTTGTTTTAAAGGTTTCTAAGTTCTGTTCCACGAACAAATTTTGATCCCTCATCAATTTATCTTTAGCAGGTCCTACAATTTTCGCCTTTAATATAGTTAATTTAGAATCATTATTCAATTCAGTTTTATTGATGAGATTGTCAAATTGTAAGAAAAAATGGTTAATATTTGCTTCCTTTTTTCCATCATAGTATGGAATCAGATTAATTAGGCTATCTGCATTTGGGGTGTCCATTGTAGTAATTTTAGGAGTAGCTTTTTCAGAATTTATAATTTTCTTCTCTTTCTTTTTTTTCTTATTATTATTATTACTATTATTACAAATAATATTAGTGTCTACAGTTTGATTATTTAATTCGCGTAATTGTTGTCTAGTTTTGACACCAGTATCTATTCTACTAATTCTTTGACTTTTACGCTTATTCATCCAATTAAAGTACAAAAATCATAAAATAGAGAGAGAGCAAAAAAAAAATTGTTTAACATAAAATAAAAGATACCCAATGGTGAATTGTTATGCACTGTTCGAGAAATTAATTATATATAATATATATCATTTCAATATTTGAGCATTATTATGTATTTATTTTATATTTGCTGCTGTTGCAGTATATGTAACACAAGTCATATTTTCAATTCTTTGTTAATACAAATCAATCCAATAACACTTATTATTATTTAATATATCATTATATATTTAGTGAGGTACCCAAAAAGAATTGCCAGGTATATGCATGTTACAGAGTGTATGAAGATTCCCCAATGAATGCTTAAATTTTTTTTTTTTTTTTTTTTTTTTAATTAGTTGTTGAAAAGAGGAAAAAAAAATTTTTTCAAAAGAATTAGAATTAAGAACATTTATGTTAGCAAAAAAATTTTTTTTTGTTAGTCTTAATATTGCATATATATTTTTATATTTAAAAAATTATACAATAACCTAAAGTTCTATTTCTAAAATTAAATTAATATATTAAAATAATTTAGAAAGAGGTAACGGTACCACTTCTAATTCGGTAAACCCTATGATGGAATGCAACAGAGTGATCCATTAAATTATTTGAATTTAAGTCTGATTGCATAGGATTTACCACTATATTGCTGTTAATTGATTAATATGAGTATTTTAAATTATCCGAGACGTATAGTATTTATTTTGCACCTATGACTCTAAGGATCTGATATGATAATTTATACTTAGAAAATTTTATTAGACAAATTATCAATTAATTATAGAAAAGAAAAAGTTGCGTTGTGAATTATTTTTGAAGTTCGGATCCTCTTTGAGCCAATTACAATCATCAAAGGTTACCTGCAGAGAGTTATGTAACATTAAATAAATAATGGCTTATTTTAAAACCTAGATTGTAATATTAAAGAAAACATTTCCTAAAATAAAAGACTTAATATTAATTCAATAAATTAAGTAAACAAAAGGAAAACTGACTAAAATTAATTAAATATAAAATTGAGTTTATTTACAAGGTAATTATAAGCATATGATTAAAAACAAACATAAATGTTTAAAAAAAATAAAAATATTCAATCCTAGTTGAGAACTGTATTCTCAACATTTATTTTCTGAGAATTACAGTTTATCTTACCGAATTCACAAATTCGATTTTGAAAGGCAGAGTTCCATACCCTAGAAGTATTTATTTGATTAGCCTTTTTATGTTTAGATCGGGGTAGGATCTTCATACACACTTAAATTCGTATTATTAAAAGAATATAGCTTAATTAAATAAAATGGAACAATGGTGAAGGAAGATTGTTTGTTACCTTATATTACTAGATAACGTTGACAGCAGGAGGTAATGGCTGACGCGTTTTCGCTTTTTCTTAGCGCGTACATTTCCATCTATTGGCACACACACTCAAAATCTGTTTTTTTAGTTAGAGAGCAGTCAACCTTCTACTTTTCCATCTTTTTTGAATCTGAACTCTCAAGAAAAATCACATTCTTTTCGTGGAGCAAAAAAAAAGGGATGGAACCATTTTTCCCTTTTCACATAAAATTAAGGCCTTATACGTTTTAACTTCTTGAAAATTTGCATGTTTCGGCCATACCTCTGATTTTAGAGAGATGACCATTGGCATGCGGGAGAAATTTGGTACTCCCCTTGAGTGTTTCATAGGTCCGTTGGTACAATAGCGATTCCTCTTGACGCCGTGCTGTGTCTGGGAGGTAAAGATGCTTTTACTTGTGAGGTCTTCGTGCCTATTTAAGCTCTCATAAATAAATGTGTCATATTATTGTTCTGACAATTTTCTCCATGACATTTTTATTAGGTGTAGTTAAATCATTCGTGGGAACGGAAAACCAAATATTTCCTTGACTGCCATGGTTCACTTTGTTCCACAATTATCTATCTGTATGCGCTGATCCTAAAATGGATCATTAATTTGTATTGTTCACTGTTCACTGATTAAAATGATACCAAATACTCTGCTAATATGCAGAAAAAAAAAACCAAATACTTTTTTTTTTATAGTGTGTGCTAGTTTAGATCTAGATGGTGGTATTTCTCACCATCAGTTACCTGCAGAGAGTTATGTAACGTTAAATAAATAATGGCTTATTTTAAAACCTAGATTATTGTAATATTAAAGAAAACATTTCCTAAAATAAAAGAATTAATATTAATTCAATAAATTAAGTAAACAAAAGGAAAACTGACTAAAATTAATTGAATATAAAATTGAGTTTATTTACAAGATAATTATAAGCATTTAATTAGAAAACAAACATAAATGTTTTAAAAAAAAAAAAACATATTCAATCCTAGTTGAGAACTGTATTCTCAACATTTATTTTCTGAGAATTACAGTTTATCTTCCTGAATTAACAAATTCGATTTTGAAAGGCAGAGTTCCATACCCTAGAAGTATTTTTTTGATTAGCCTTTTTATGTTTAGATCGGGATAGGATCTTCATACACACGTAAGTTCGTATTATTAAAATAATATAGCTTAATTAAATAAAATGGAACAATGGTGAAGGAAGATAGTTTGTTACCTTATATTACTAGATAACGTTGACAGCTGGAGGTGATGGCTGACGCGTTTTCGCTTTCCCTTAGCGCATACATTTCCATCTATTGGCACACACACTCAAAATCTGTTTTTAGTTAGAGAGCAGTCAACCTTCTACTTTTCCATCTTTTTTTTATCTGAACTCCAAAAAAAAATCACCTTCTTTTCGTGGAGCAAAAAAAAAAGGGATGGAATCATTCTTCCCTTTTCACATAAAATTAAGGCCTTATACATTTTAACTTCTTGAAAATTTGCATGTTTCGGCCATACCTCTGATTTTAGAGAGATGACCATTGGCAGGCGGGAGAAATTTGGTACTCCCCTTGAGTGTTTCATAGGCCCGTCGGTACAATAGTGATTCCTCTTGACGCCGTGCTGTGTCTGGGAGGTAAAGATGCTTTGACTTGGGAGGTCTTCGTGCCTATTTAAGCTCTCATAAATAAATGTGTCATATTATTGTTCTGACAATTTTCTCCATGACATTTTTATTAGGTGTAGTTAAATCATTTGTGGGAACGGAAAAACAAATATTTCCTTGACTGCCGTGGTTCATTTTGTTCCACAATTATCTATCTGTATGCGCTGATCCTAAAATGGATCATTAATTTGTATTGTTCACTGTTCACTGATTAAAATGATACCAAATACTCTGCTAATATGCAGAAAAAAAAACCAAATACTTTTTTTTTTATAGTGTGTGCTAGTTTAGGTCTAGATGGTGGTATTTCTCACCATCATTTAGTATAGCATATAAATGTCATTTTCTAAATGCTTCATATGGTATTTATTACCATCGTTCAGGTTATATATTCAGTATTTATTTACAAAATATCGTGATACAATAGACTCCCAACTATCTATCCTTCGTAGTATTTGGCCTAGTTTTAAAAAAAATAATAAAACTTAGGTAAACTTTTCATAGAATGAGGAGTTACTCTGCCAAGGCATTGGAAGCGAGCATCTCCAACAATGTGCAATCTACCTACATGCCGTGTACAAAACACAAGTTATATCATAAAAAGTGGGGTTCCAAAAACTAAAACTAAGTTTTGGCTCTTTTATCTTATATCTAACTTTTCATAATTGTGTAGTCATAGTAAAATAAATTTAAACTTTTTTTTTTTCTAAAGAATTCAACATACGTTTTTCGTTAGTGTTTATAAATTACTAACCTGATTTCAGAGCTCAGAAAATAAGAGCGGGTTTTGATATTTAAAAAAAGTTAGAAATTGTACATTAAACGTGACATATAAAGTGTGTTTGCTTTATAACTAGTTTCACAATGTAAAAAAAAATCATCATCATTATTTCAGTGAAATGAATTTTGTCGTCTGCTAGAAGCGAAATGAGCATGCCTTTTTTTTCTTATTATTACGTATGCCACGTTTACAAATGCAATTTTTTTTTTCACCATGGAGATCTTGCTTTGCAAATGATTACCTCCATGGTTTATTATTTTTATGACTCAAGGAACGAATCACCTGTGTTTATTTACTCTAATGGATTAAGAAATTTGGTTAACTTAATTTCCACTGGAGTTATCTCAGAATCTATACTTTGTTGAATATAACTCGTCTCTCAAGCAAACAATTTTTTTGAACGGTCTTTCTAAAAATGTAACTTTTATGCAATTTTATTTGAAAAAATAATTTGGAATAAAAATGGCCGCTTGGCATATGAAAAAAGATGTGCTTAGCCCGTATTTGTTTTCCTCTGTCACATGACTCACATTTTCATTAATTAGATTACGTATGATAGTATTTAACAGAATAAAGAAAACTTCCATTTTAATAACTTTTTAAGTTTTGATTCGATTTTCATAAAATTTGAAATGACTCGACAAAATTCTGCAACAATTATATATATATATATATATATATATTAAATTTCAAATCATTCGGTTGGGTATTTTTTGCACTGTTATATGTGGACAGCCTATCCAGCTTTTTTGTTATCAGGCCTGCCCTTCTGTCATATTAAACCAGATAGTCCAGAGTACTTGATACTTTTGTTGTTTTTGTCAAAGAATCTAAGGAAGTACTTTCTAGAGAAACTGTGACTATCTGTTTAGATGGCTAAATTAATGTTCATTATGAACCTTTTTTTGCACAATCATATCTTTTGTTGATATTCAACTATTGATTATGACTGTTTTTTTCACACTTTAAATCTTTTAGCTAAAAGTATGGAATTCCCTGGTATAGATAAAAATATAACCAAAATTATTAAATGTTTTAAGCACACACTTTTACCAAATACTTTTGTAACTGAAAAGTTGAAAAATTGCAAGATAAAATGCATTGTTTGAAGCGTTAAAGTCTTTTTTAAACAAAGGGGAAAACTAGTAACTGGACAAGGTTCTGATACAAAGGATGTGAATTATCACTTTACTAAACAGCGTACAACCATTAGAGTGAAAAAATGCCCATACCGGGGTTCAATCCCGGATTGTCAAGTGAGAAATTTTTCTATTTTAGAAAACGGTTGTTTGGCTAGGCAGAGGACCTGGAAAAAAGGGGGCATTTGTAGGCTTAAAGTTATATTTTTGTGTTTTCCGAGCTCCTCATTTTATTTAATAACCACCACCACCATATAAAAGCTTGCTTCTATGTTTAGTTTAATTTATTTTCTAAGTATCTTATTTAGTTAATCATTTTTAATGTTTAAATTCAATAGTCTGGTACTTACAGCAAGTGTGCATGCTTGTTTACCTTTTTCAGCATATGATTGGGTGGTTGGTAGTGAAGTTAACTTTCTGTTACTTTTTAGTTAACCTTTTCTGATTTGTTGTTTCTTCTGATGTCATTCTGACACAGTGATGTCATTTTGTTCTAGTGGGTGTGTATCACTTATTGAAAGTTATATTTACTAATTTGGCAACATTAAAATGCAGATTTTGTATTGTGTTTGAAGTATATATTTGGGAAGTTGTATTCTGACAAATCAGTTCAGCATGTAAGTAGCTTTAGCAAATAAGCTTGATTTTGGTGGTGTTTTATTTAGTAGCAGGTGACTACTTGGTTTTAGTGTATAAAATATGCAGTTAATATATGCAGTATAAAATGAACTATGTTTGGACTTTAGAAATTATTAAAAGTTTGACTTATTCTGTGCCTGTGATGATGTATCTTCTAAAAGATGTGTTTGCTACCTATAACCTACAGTTTTAATAAACTCTTTTTTGTTTCCTTCAGAAAATGTTGAAATTATTTTAGCCTCCATCATGCACATAGTTATTTTAATTAAATGGTAAGCAGTGTGGCTCAAGATATTGTGGGGGAGGTGTTATCTAACCCTACACGGGACGAGCGCCCCGTATACGTGACGAGGCTTGTGGTTTTCAGATCCCGCGTGACTGGAATACGTGACTGGGCTTGCAGTATTCAGATTCCGAGCGACACAAATTCGTGACTCAGACTTGGAACGTTTTTATTTTTTTAATTTAACGTACACATTTTTATAATAATCATATTTGAATAAGTATTACAGTAGAACACATTTCATTTTAACTAGGTAAATAAATGGAATCAATTAATATTTTTTTAATCCATGATAATTTAATTTTTTAAACAATTACTGCAATAAAATAAAATTGAGTTTCTTCACACTGTATTTATGTGTTTGAATAGTGGCTCATTTTTATCATGACTTTTTTTATTGCGCCTAATAAATTTTATCGGGAAATTTTCTAGATCTCTTGGAAAAGAGGATGTCTGATATGAATGGATGTAATGAATCAGTCAGCTGATCAACATATGACGTATACTTCAACCTGGCGCCTGCTGACTAAGAGTTTATGCGTGTTTCATTTATTCTTTTTTTACTTTTTTCTCGATTGAGAAATATTTATTCCTACGTCGGCAACATTATTATTATTATTCAGATTTTCGTTCTTTGAGAAGGAAAGGGGAACTCTTTTTTTTTTATACTTTATTTTATTGTTGCGAAACATATTGCGCAGTAATGAAAAAGAAATACAGATTGTGGTTGCTAAAAGCATCATATTTTTTTTCGCACAGTAAAGTTAAGATGGATTTTCTGTTCTTTCCTTTGGTACTTATTTTGATATTTTCTGTTAGTAATTTTGCATAACGTTTCAAATGAATTTGTTTTAAATTAAATTATTTATAATTTCATATCCATATCCATTAACTAATTAAAATGTCTAAAAGACGTCGGTATTTAACTGCTGAGGAAATAACGGAAATTATGAATAAAAATTCGTCTTCAGAAAGTGAAATTTCTGAGAGTGAAAGTGATTGTAATACAATCATTGACTCGGATTATTTTGATAAGTCAGCTGATGAATCTGAAAGTGAAAAGGATAATTTAGACCTACCAACTCTAGGACCTTCTGGACAGTGTTCATGGCTATGGTCATCTAATATAAATCCAGTTACTCCTATGTCGTTTTGTGCATGTCCAGGTATAAAAGTTAATCAATCATTTTCTTCTGAGATTGATTTTTTCAGAGTTTTTGTTGATGATGAAATTGTGAAAATTATTACAAAAGAAACTAATGCTTATTATAATTTTAAATTTTAAAATCAACAATATTTTTGAAATATGTATTTTAAGTTATCATTAAATTTTACTGATAATTATCCAACGCTTCTTATTTTAGCTGCTTTATTGTACGTTAATATATATATATATATATGTATATATGTTTTGAAAAACATTTCCAGAAAGAAATGCATATTTTAAAATTTAATTCTATTTTACTCATTATTACTACTTATTATACAACACTATATACGATATGTTTAATAATATGTTTATATAAATAAATAAATATATATATATATATATATATATATATATTATTTTAAAAATATTTTAAAATTAAAACAAGTTTTTTGTGTCTATTTTTATGTACGTTAAATGTTATGAGGTAACATTCGCAGGTTGTTTGCAAGCTTTATTTAATTATTTTCATGTTTGAATAAATCATCTTGTTTAAAACATTTATTTTGCTTACTGGGAGTGTTAAAAATTATTTAGTAACAAAATTGTTATGTTTAGAAGAAAATGTTTGATATATTGATATTTTAAAGACATGTAAGTATTTTTCTATTATATTATAGTTTTAACTAAAAACGTAGATAAACATAAGCATTAAATCTATTTAAAAATTCATTTTTTTGTTACAATATCAGAGAATATACCTCATTTTTTAATAAATATATATATAATAACAACTTATTCCATATACGTGAATTTCAAAAAGTTTAATGGAATACTTATTTTGTTATAAGTTTTTAAGGAATATTTTACAAACGTTAGGCTTAACTGCACAAAATCCTTCGGCCCAGAAGGAGAAATCGAATTTTCCCGCTCCGTCCTCAGATGCACACTTCAGAATGCATGCACCGTCGCAAACGGGTTAAAAGTATAAAATATTCTAAGTGCAGCACTTAGGCGGCGGGTACGATGATTTTTTTTTCATAGTGATGTCTTGAAGACCTGTTTTTTTCCATACCGATATCTTACGATGCTATTTTTACGTCTTTGATCAACCGTCACATGTTCTCAAATTTGTGCCAAAACATTAAAAAACGTCTCTTCAACCTCGGATGTCCGTGAAAGGTTGTTTATTTTTGACCAATCAGTGGAGTGAAAAATGTTGGTCTCACTAGCTCTCAAATTAAAAATGATTATGTTTTCTGTGCACCCATCAATAAGCACTCTATCCTCAGGATATTATAATTGATATAGAGCCGTCACGATTTTTTTCGCTAATGTTGGAAATATTTTGTTTTAGCAGTAAGTTTAGCTTACCATTTGCTCAAATATTGTTCTCTTAAGCTATGTGTTCGTCCACACTTTCAGAGAACGTAATTTTGATTCAGTACCATTGCTTATTTACCTTTTTGCCAACACTATTTCCAAGTTTAGTTGTCTCACGATTACTTCATCGTGTGATAAGTTGTTCTTGCAGGGCATATAGGTGGCACTGGTGTTCCATGATTGCATGACGCCATACTTTTTATGACGTATGCTGCACCGTGATTCGTCCGGATAACTAACTGTTCGTTTCATGGTTCATATGCAAATGTCTTGGCAATTTTAATGTGTCTTTTGTCAAATGGCATGCCCCCCTCTTTTTAAAAAAAAAAAAAAAAAAAAAAAAAAAAAAAAAAAAAAACGCTACTAGTTGTGCTGACGTGGCTTCAACAAAGTTAATATACGATATTCATTTATATAGTTCTTTTTCCGGCACTTTAAGTAAAAATATTTGTATGTATATATTAATAATAATACAATATTTCTTTATATTTAATTACTAGTTTAATTCATTTTTTTGTGGCGTTTAAGTGAAAATATTTATAAATAAATTTGAGTTTCTTGGGGGCGGCGCTTACGTGGATATACTTTTAAAAAGTAGATTTTCAGAGATGCGTGGATAAAATCTTTTTTAAAAACAGATTTTCATTGATGCGACGGGTATTCCCAAAAATACGGTAAGCTTATAAATCTGTTTAAATATTAAAATAAATGAAATGTGAATCTTTGTTTTAAAATCTTGTTGTTTAAATTCCTTTGATAATCAAATCTAATCTTATATTTTCTGAATGAGTACAAAGAACAAATTATTTATTTGTTTTAAATAGTTCTGGTTTGTGTTTGTTGCAATTAAATGTATAAGTGTGTATAAATTTTGTATTATTAACAAATATAAATTGGAATTTATTACATTTTATGAAATGTTCAAACTAAATTTATATCAATCCTGAAAATATTTCATTTTAACAATACATTGATTGTATTATCAAAAATATCAAATATTGGGTAAACGATTGTAATTGGAGACGCATATTTTATTTCTTTTCTTTTTAATTCTACTCTCTTGGTTCAGGACAAATACAAAAAATAGGAGTGACAGTTAATGCATGTAGCTACAGCTACAAGTGTTTGTATTTGTCCTGAATCAGGAGGGTAGCATAATAATAATAAATAAACTAGTAAATCTACAGATCAGAGGCCGCAACTTCAGACCTAATTAACCCATTAATCTCACTAATTTTTATTATTATCTGCATAATATTTGATATCATAAAATTCAATTTTGTTAAGTTATTTATACATTTATAAGCATATAAGATTTATCGGAACTTCCGGAAATTTTAAATGTATCACATTAAACTACTTATCGTACTTTTTCAGAATAACAATACATTTCTTCAGGGGGGGGGCAGAGCCCCCTGAACCCCCGTTGTTGCTTTAATTTTATGCTCTCAATTCCCAGTAATTGTGCTATTTCATTATTTGAGTATATGTCTGAATGTATTTACTGTTGTAATTTTATTAGATTAACCATCTCCTTGTACAGGAGATTGTATCCTATCCTTAAATGAACACTTACTTTTAAACCATTAAGAATCGTCATATGTTGCTAAAATTGGTAGAATTTCGTGTACTAAATATACTTACACAAAATGTAAATTCCTCTTATGATAATTATATTCAATTTACACATTCAACGTTTTTATAATTTTTGTTTGGAAAACCGATTTGGTATTCTTTCTTTAGTAGTTAAAATAAACCCTCATCTATTTCATTTGAAAAAGCATATTAAAAACTAAAATCTCCCAAAAATCAACTAATTAAATTTTGCATCAAAATAATGCGATTTACTCAAAAAAAAAATTTATATTGTTTGAAGTACTGAAATACGTTGCTAAGCAACCATTTAATGAAAGAAAGGGAAAAAAGAAATGCATTGGACATTTTTGTAAAAAATGAGAAATTAAAATTATTTTAAATCTCTCCAATTGGTACATAAAATTTCCTAATAATTCATACAATTAATTTCGAAATTCTAAGTAATTATTGGCAAATTTTAAAGTGATCATATTAAGATCTCCTTTCTGGAAATTGAGCATCCATAATTTAACATGTCAGTTATCCCAATGCAACATTTTCCATTCGATGAATGTTAAAATTTTCTGACTTCCCATTGAAAAGCATTATGATTTAAAAGAAAATGTTCTATATTTTTCGAACGAATGAACCAAATTTAACCCAAAACTATATTATATAGCTAATTTCGGGTATCTCACCAACATACCAATCAAAAATCAACCTAATTGACTATTTTTGCTGCAGTTATCGCGGAACAGACAGACAAACAGACAGAAACCAAAAACTTTTTGCGTCTCCACAATGAGCCTTCACTGACGTTTCGGCAATAAAACATGTGTATATATCAAAAAATCTTGATCATGAGAGACGATAGTATCTCGAGTGACACAGCAAAAGCCCAAAACCGAATATGTCCGCGGCACTCTATATATACAGCTAGTTTCAGATCAAAGAAAATTGAAAAAGCCGACATTTAATATCAGCAAATATGAGACATATCGTTCTGAATTTTTTACAGCAGTCTTATGTCTCTTGTCTAACTCTATTCTGAAATTTATACATTTCTAGATACAGAGTATTTTAAAATCTCGAAGTCCATTTTTAAGTGTAAAAGGGTGGTGTCATATTTTTGCTCGAAATAGGCTTGGATGATTTAAAAAAAATTAATGTTATTATTATTAATGTTCATAAACATCTGTGTGTGTGTGTATGTCTGTACCCGGATAAACGCTGCGAGCAGCAAGGCAATTTTGGTATAAAAAAATTCGGAAAAATCCGGGCCTCCAGGAATTACAGTTTCGAAGAAGTCGGCCCCTAATTAAGAGCGTTATTAATTAAAAACCTCATCAAAATTAGCAAAACAAGAAACAGTTTTATCGAAACCCGAAAAGAAAATTTCCGTTTTGATAATCGCAGACATCCAAATTGTCTCTTTTTGATGCATCATTGAATTAAAAAAAATCAGGTATCGATCCGAAAATCGGGATACAAACGCAGCCGATTTTTGTCGTTCCAAAAATTCAAATTTTTTCAAATTCAAACCGTAACTTTTCTTTATTTTGGCCAAAAACTGACCAGACTTCCAATACTGACCCAGACAGGAAAGAGGGTGCCTTAAAGAATGCGGGGTTGACACATCTGTGGCGAAATCGCTCCACCTGCTTTTCGAAACAAGTGGAAATAATTACTCTACGTCCACGAAAATTTGCAAACATGTGTAGAAAAAAATTGAAAATTCAACAAAAAAAAATTCATAAAAATCGACCAGTAACTTTTTAAAATATCAATTAAAAACTCATTAATGAAATGGAAAATGAATTTATTTCTATTCCAGAAAGACACCTGCCAATGATTCGCATGTGTTTACAGAGACAGATTGTCTGGGAATAATTTATTTCTGAAAGAGATAAAATGATGCATTTGAAAATGATTGCACTTTTTATACGCTATATAAAATTTTCAAAATTTTCGAATTTTCGAACCTGAAATATATGCATCCTTGCTCAGAGTGGGCTGACATTTCACGGATTTAAAAAAATTTCGAATTCGGACCATAATTTTTTATTTTAGCAAAATTAGAATTTTTGTATAGGAAAAAAAAAAAGCTATGGAATTTATTTTATTTTTTATTTATTTTTTTTTTCAAAATATCTCCTGGAGTATGGGTCCCATCACGACGTGGTTTGACTCATTCAACTCGACATCGATAGAGCTTACCGATTTTAGTTCAGAGTTTCACCACCATGGGGCGCTTTCCTATGTCTGTTTCTATGGGCCAGATCACGATGGGGTATGGCTCATTCGACTCGACATCGATAGAGCTTACCAATTTTAATTCATTTTTTCACCACCAGGGGGCACTTTTTTATCTCTAGTTCTATGGGCTGGATCACGACGGGGTATAGCTCATTCGGCTCGACATCTATAGCGTTAGCGATTTCAGTGCCCGAGGTTCCTATAGAACAGATTGTGCCACCTGGTAGTGGAAGGTGGAACTTGCAGCGCGTGGGCAGTACGACTGCTATATGGTGCCGCAGGCAGCGGGCACCCGAGCCGGAGGTTCGTTCAGTTAGAGGTTTATACTATACTATTGTATGTGCAAATTGAGGGATTATTCGGTGCATGCGTAGCACGACCGGTATACGGTGCCGAAGGCAGTGGGAACCCGGGTCGGAGGTTCGTTCGGTTAGAAGTTTATACTATTGGATGTGCAAATTAAGGGATTATTCGGTGCGTGCCCAGCACGACCAGTATACGGTGCCGAAGGCAGCGGGGACCCGGATCGGAGGTTCGTTCGGTTCAAGGAGGGCGCGAGCCGGAGGTTTGTTAGTTTCGAGGTTTTATACAAATGGAGAATTCAATTAGATTAGGGGCCCGCTAGCAGGCAAAGCCAGCTAGTATGATATTAATCAGTTATCAATGAAGGGATTAGCAAAGCCGATTTTATAGGAAAACTCCAGTTTCTTATAAAATCCGGTTTAAAAACAGGACTATTTCCCTACGTATTTTCTCATAGCATTTCATGGAAACGCTTCACTACTTTTTACTACGCCCAGCCACGGTTAAAAATCACTCCACAGCACACAGTTAAAACTTCTGCATGTAGTTTGTAAATTAGTATGTATATTCATTTTTTTTTTAATCTGAAAACAGTTAATTTATGCATTTTTGATGTGTAATAAAAACGTATTAAACTAAATTGTTGCTTATATATTTTTCTTTTTGTTAATCAAAATATTGCACATTGTAACCCCGTATTTGGTCAAAAACTTATTTAGATTCATGAGAAAATATTTTGTAATTATATATATTCAACTTTATTGTTATTTCTAACAAGTTTTCAAATTTTTTAAGGAGAAAATGATTTCACAATTTTTGTCTATAATTGCACAGCTTCTCCAGCACTTCAATCAACCAATCGCTACTAACGTGCTTCGTTTCTTGTTTATGAAACTGTTAATCAATGAGTGTATTTTTCTTTTTTTCAGTTGAAAATTGAAAACATAAAATAGTAAATTTTTTCATAAAACACATACACAAGGTTGTCAATAAGTAGTATAAGTTTTAAATCAACTGTATAATCTATGTATGTTTTAAATCTGCTGATAAAATTTGTAAACAAAAGAGGGAAGCCTTTACTTTTTTTATTCAAGTTTTATTAACACCTTTCAGTGTTTCATAAAAATCTTAATTTTTTAGATATCTGTATTTTTTAACCATTGTAATACAAAACATAAGCAAAAATAGGTAATGCCTGATTTTAATTATAGTGATTTTAATATATGTCTCCAAATTTTAGCTTTGTCAGTCATAGAAGTACTATGTTTGTTTATTTACTTTTAAAATAATTTTATTTGTATTTTACTTGGTAAAATTAGTAGTCAGATGAGTCTTTAAGTATAAATAATAAGGTGACTATATTCACTTAAGTGTTTCATTTGATGTCTGATAACAAAAAACGGGGGGGGGGGGGTTAACATCACAGAATGTATTTCAAAATCAATTTAGTGTGAAAGCATAAAGTTAAAATAAATAACCATGGACATACTTTTAAAATAATAATTGTTTATATTTAATTTCATTTAGATTAGAATTTATGTTTAAACAAAAAAGAAAATCTGATTGTCACATATTGAATTATAATCTGTAAAGATACATCATATGATTTTTTTCATAACTTAAACATAACTATTGTTTACCTTAAAGTAAAATAATAAAATTATTTAACTATTAATAATAAATAAACATATTTCACTAACTGAAAGAACTTTAAAGGCATTTATTTTCTTGCCAAATTTGTTTAAATAAATTGAAAAGGAAGAGACTAAATTTAGTCTAAATATTTTTTAATATAACATCATTTTCACACACAAAAAAAGTTTTGTACAAACAACATCTAAAAGTAGGCATTACTATGTTTATTCGTCTTGGCATTACAATAATTAACAAGAACAAAAAATCATGCTTCAGGCATAGATTATGTAACACTTTCCAACGCTTCCAAAATAATTTTACAAATCATACCTTTTAAATAAGCTGAAAGATAGCATCTAAGTAAATAATTTGGAAAACGCATAACATATTTAAAAACATAATTTCAGGAATTTGCAACCTATACAGTATTCGGAAAAATATCCGAATACTTTTATTCAGCCCTGTATATGATCTATAAATTTATATATATATACTACATAGGATGCTAAATTTTAGTTCAGTTAGGAAAAGCGTAGCACAGTTTAAAATTCTCCTTCTGGAATTTGTCAATAAACGGAAATGTGTTCGCGAATTTTTGTGCTTCCCTGTATATGATCTACAGAATTTATACACACCACATAAATACACAAAAAGTGAGTTAAATTTAAAATCGCGTTCAGTAACTTAAAACGCACTTCCAGGAATTATTGTAAACAGACAGTAGAGAATTCTTTTGTGTCTCCCTGTAAATGAACGATGACTGCTATACACACAATATTTTGTAGTAAGCCTCTTGTAATGCACCTTAGTGATATATATAAATTTCAATGTGTTTAAAATAATGAAACATTATTTAAATAAACCGCAGACGATTTTTCTCCATAGATGTAATGTAACGGAATTCTTTTGACTGTTCCTGTAAAGTTACTATAAGTGCTATGCACACCCTATTCCATATTAAGCTTCTTGTAATGCACCTTAGTGATATATATCAATTACAATGTGTTTGAAATTGAGTAACATCATTAAAATAAACCGCAAATGATTTTTCCCCATAGATCGCAATGTAACGAAATTCTTTTGAGTGTCCCTGTAAAAAAACTATAAGTGCTACACACTTCCGTTGAAATAGGGAACATGCTATAGAGTACTACAATAACATATAAAAATTGCAGAGCAATCCGAGCATATTTACGGGAGTTAGAGCACGGACAAATGGCCAGACGGCCATCCGGCCAGACAAACCGAAGTCATAAACACTTTTCAACTAGGTTGGAAAGTGTTAAAAACTGCTGATATCGAAAAAATTAAGATTAAGAAACACTGAAAAGCATTTATAAAATTTGCCTTTGAATAAAAATAGCTTGCCACTTTTGTTTACAAGTTTTATTGGCAGATTTAAAATGCAGATGTTTTATTTCTTTAAAATTTATCCTACTTACTGCTGGGTAGACATGTGTAATAAATTTCATGTAATTTTTTGGAAGGGAGGGGGGTGTAAACACTAAAAACAAAAAAGCAAAAAGAAGCTTTCTTTGAACATGTTGTCAAAATTAAATTTTTAACAACTTAATTTCATGCATACAAAAAAAAAAAAAAAAAAAAAAAAATCTTACATTAACTCTTCAAACGCGATGCTTGCTCTATGTCAGGAGGGGGACCTCTCTTTGTCTGGAGGCTTGGGCTTCCAGATAAATCGGGTAATATAAACCTTAAATAAAAATCCCAGATATCGTATTTCATGCATTCTAGAGATGGCTGCACAAGGAATTTCATGCATCCGGTTTTTTTTTTTTTTTTTTTTTTTTTTTTTTTTTTTTCGGTTAATGTACGCGAAGCGTACATATATATATTACTAACCTGTGCTTGAATGAGTTTCATGCATTCAAAAAATCAGAAATCTCGAGATTCTCCCCAATCATTACCTGTGTGCTTTGTGGCAAAGAACTCATTACTTACACAGTTTCCATGAAAATTTCTTTCATGAAGTAAACATTGATTTTATTCCATTTTGTGACAATTTACAAAGTTTAAGCAAGGAGAAAAAAATAGCTAAAAATTTGTAAAATTATAAAAATCCAGAGGAAAAAATTGCTAAATGTTTGTAAAAATTGAAATATCCGGAGGAAATATTGCTAAAAGTTTGTAAAAATGGAAAAAAATGGGGGTCCTTATAAAAACTAACAAATAAATGCTATAGATTCCATATTTCATAGGAAGAATACATTTTAATAATGTATATCAATTTCAAATAATTTTATGGATCTCTGTAGAAATGAACTGTAACACTCCTTATTAATTTGGGAATATTGTTTCCAAATGTATTAAATAAACAGGCACTCTTACTTAGAAACTATGTAATCGAACGCTTTTTTTCATTTTTCGTTAAAGGAAAAAGTTAAATGCTGTTAAAGTTCATGTTTTGAACGAAATTTCCAAATATGATAGCTCAGGAAAGGAAAGGAAAACTGCCGTCATGAGACAACAATTGCTTATAACTCAAGATGAAATTCATTTATCGAAAACTATAACAATAAAAAACTATTTGATTCCAAATCATTTCAATCAGTATGCCTGTAAATTAGAGGTTTTTTGTTGATGTGTGTGTGTGTGTGCAGTAAAAAAATGTACGAATAAATGCATAGTTGCCAACCTCCTGATTTTTTTCATACCAGTATTTTTATGCAAAAACATTTGTTTTATGTAATCGTACAATTGCTTCAATTTAATAAAGTGAATTTTTTTGTAAGATTTTACTGGTATTCAAAAAATCGAGAGGTTGGCAACTATGTAAATGCTATGCAGTCCATATTCTGAAAGACTGTAGTGCACTTCACATCAATTTCAGTACGTTTTGATAGAGTGTAACATTTTTTGAAAAAAGTTTCTCTTATAATGCAACAAACTTTTTTTTATTTTGTGCATTTGTGTATGAATTTATTTATTCGTAAACGAATTTTAGTACATACTATTAACTAAAGTATAGTTAAGCGGGAATATTTTTTAAATAAAATAAAATTTGTAAATAATACATGCTCTTAGGCCTTCTTCTTTTCATCGTCCTGAAAAGGAGGTTTAGAATTTATTACACAACACATAATCTACTAAAAAAAAAAAATAAGTTTTAAGACTGTTCTGAAATTTGCACTGGCTACATTCTGACACATATTTTGTTTGAAAATGAATCAAGTGCTCGTATTTTCAAACTATGAAATCGAATGTATTCTTTTTTTCGTCTTTCGGTAAAGACAGGAGTTTTTTTTAGAAAAATGCTGTTAAAGTTTTAGAGTTTTGAACCGAATTTCCGCATACAATAGTGCAGGAAAAGAAAAAAATTCCGTCATAAGACAACAACTGCTTATGACTGAAGATGTAATTCATTAATCGGAAAGTATTGAAAAAAAAATATTTGATTCCAAATCACTTCCATCAATATACCCGAAAGTATCACGTTTTTATGTTTAAAAATTTAGACAGAAAGTGACATTATCGGCAATAATCACTCATACACTACTGTAACCAAATTCGTTTTTTTTTGTGTGTGTGTGTGTGTGTGCCCGTAAAAAATATAGGAATAAATGCTATGCAATCCATATTCTACAAGACTGTAGAATCTCCATATCAATTTCAGTATGTTTTGATAGAGTGAAGCTTTTTTCTAATAATAATTTTTATATCTTATAAACATAATTCTTTTTAATTTTTTTTGTATGTGTATGAATTTATTTATTCCCAAACAAATTTTAGTTAGTACATACTAAGTTATTGTTAAGATGATATACAATTTAAATAAAGTAAAATTTGTTAGCAATACATGCTCATAGTCAGTAATGGTTATTTTTTTTTTTTCACTGAAAGCCCTAAATATTAGTTTTAGAATTACATACCATATAATGTACAAATTAAAAAAAAAAAAAAAAATCTCTTAAACTTTAATATTATATTATATCATAATCGATTGTGTTTACAAATATATTATTATTATTATTTTATAAATGTTAAAATAAATGTACATATATTTCATTTTAGTTGATTTGTCAAAAAAGGTTGTAATGTCAGTTCATCTATAATATTTTAATGACTGTATCTCACAATGTTGATCAGGAAAATTATCAAAATACTTTGTCCTAATGATTCATTATTCATACGTACTAATTCATTCCTCGCAATCTAGCACTCATGTTAAATATAACAATGAAAGTGATCAAGAATGGGGATAGCTGGCGAAAGTAACAACCTACTCAATACTTCCTGGAATTATACAACAACCCTGGATTCCAATGCACACCCAACACTTCTCCCCACTTCTGGACAAAGGTTTCAGTCATTCCAATGTAAGGGGGGGGGGGGGGATTCCAAGATATTGCCGTACTTAGAGTGTGAGGTTTTAAACTTCTATAGCCAATAATAGAAGGTTAAGGGGGTAATGACAAGCTACTGCCGAAGGCAGGTGTACTTCACTGCCGATTCCAGATTCTCGTGAATCCATGTGAGGACACCACCAGAGACCGGTTTACCCGGGCACCCTCACAGGTGGCTCTTCGGTTGGGGGAGAGACGGGGGCGTAAGCCTACTGCATCTCTCGATCCTTTCCCAAATGAATTGACAACAAAAGTCGACACAACATGCGGTGGAGCCCAAACTTCGAGAACACGACCACAGAACAAGTGTAAATTTGGGAGGTTAGAGGGTAATTTTGATGATTATTTATAATTTTTTAATTAGTAAACAACGAATATTGCAGTTTTTTTTATATAAAGAGTTTTTAAAAAATTAACCTCTATGCTAGAGGGGGATGCAAAGGAGGAAGCAGTCATTTTGGGGGACAAAGGGATAATTTGTATGATTGATTTTTTATAGCCACTTATTTTTATTAGTAAGTAATGAATGGTTGTAGATTTTTTTTTCTTTTTTTTTTAATAAAGAGTTTTAAATATTTGAATGTCTGTATGCTAGAGAGGAGATGCGAAATTTTGAAGGGGGTAGGGGATAATCTTTTTTATTGTCACTATAATACATTAAACAGGGGAGAGGTAGCAAATGACTATGTAGGTCCTGTTCAACATCTGTCTAAGAATAGCATGTATATTCGTGAAGATGTTAACGTTTCTGTAGAAAATTCAAAAGGTTTTTATTTTCATAGCATGCAGAGTTTTCGGCCGAATTTAATACCACTTTCCAAAAACTTGATAAAAAAATAGTAGAAATAGTCTATTGTAATTAATATATTGAATATTTGATGAGATATGGGTATTTGTGTGAAATAAATTTTAACTGTGCATGCGCAAACTACAGCAATTTTTTTTTTTCTTTTTTTGTCATGATTTGATAGTCAATACTATAGGGAAACTCATATAAAAATACCAGTGAAATATCGTGAAAACTCAAAAAGTTACAGCATGGGATTTCCTTCTCAATTTATCAATTATTGCTGTAACTTTTTGAGTTTTCATGATATTTCTGAGGAGAAAATTGGTATTCATTATCATATCTCATCGCCTCTTATCCCTTTCAATACACTATCAGGTCACACAATAACTCCATTTACGCATTTATTATAAGTTCAGACATTCAATAATACCTACATACATAATACAACTTTATTTAATATATTCTGTTATAATGTAAACTAAACTCACCTAATTAAACCTCAGTACTTTATTTTAGTTATTCAGCAAATATGTTTAAGTTGTTAAAAAACGCTGTTCCGACATTTCACCATTTTTCCCTTTCGATATTGTAAACTTTCATAACCTACTTTCATTAATACAATAGCCAGACTGACGTTAATTCCATCCAAAATAATTTTCTTTCCGCCAGATGGCGACGTAGCACATAAGTTGGTTTAAACCGACTCATATCGAATTTCGAGAAGTCGAACTCGATACTCGTCCGTGATTGGCTCTTTCGGTAGGCGTTACTCGGTAATGAGTCTGCGGTATTGTTTAAATACGCAATGTACGTGAAAGGCTTGTCCTTTTCCATGGATGTTTATAGTAAACTTCTTAATTGTTTAAGTTCTATAATAGTTTTAAATAAGAGTGTAAATGTTTGGAATGGTCTGGGTGATTTTAATATTGTCAAATGCTAATCTTTATTATCAAGAATTGGGCTGCTTTTATTCAACTACATTGTATTGTGAAACCACCATTGAAATATTTGATGATGTCATTTAGCATAAGTTTGTTTGCCTTTTTCATCTGTGCTGCTGTTATGAAGTTATCTATGCATATCGTTAATCTTCTGAATAAAAATTGATATTCCTATTTAAGTTTTTCTCTGCTGTTTTTCTACACCATACTTTTACACAAGAACTGAATCAGCTTTAATTGAAACACTTTCATTTTTTTGGTAATTAAACGAACTTTGTTTTGCCAGCAACAAGCTTTCAATCTGCATATGTTATTTTAAAGCTAACTTTTACACTCTGCAAAACCTGGAATAACATTTTTCCTTGTTAATTTCACTGGTATTTTTATATGAGTTGCCCTATAGTATTGACTATCAAATCATGACGAAAAATTTTTGCTGTAATTCGCACATGCGCAGTTAAAATTTATTTCATACAAATACCTATATCTCATCAAATATTCAATATATTAATATTTTAATCACAGTATACTATTTCTATGATTTTTTGTCAAGTTTTTGGAAATCAATGTTAAATTCGGCTAAAAACTCTGCATGCTATTTAAAAGAAAAAACCTTTTGAATTTTTCACAGAAATGTTAACATCGTCACGAATATACGTGCTATGCTTACACAAATGTTGAACAGGACCTACATAGTCATATGCTACAGTGACAGACTATTTTTAGCATTTTCTGTTATTTGGGTGATCGAAAATATTATTTATTTATTATTAAAATTATTATTCGCCTCCCCCCCCCCCCTCCTAATTGTCCTTGCGACAAAATCTGCACTGAAAAACATGAAATCAAACATGTTCTTTACATCCTCAAAGTTCAAGGGCATTTCCTTACAAGTTTCAGTAGATATTCGATGAAACATCTGAAATTGGTCTCTGCACCTTAATTTCTGGACATCAGGATATTTTATTTAATATTGGTGTGATTTTAAATTATGTTAGAAAGAAATAATAAATAAGCCAAGCTATGTTAATTTACTCTTTATGATATTAAAAGGAGGGGGATATAATTAAAACTTGGTATATCTCTATATATGTATTTCATGGCACGATGATTTAAAATTATGCAATAAAATAAAGCAATAATTTATAATATATATGCATTTTTTTCCTTTTCTAGATCATAAAAAGAAGAAGAGTAAAAAACCCATTGAATCTGAATCTTCTGATGAATCTGCTAGTGAAAGTTCCAGTGAAGAGAGTGCTGAAGAGAAACAGAAAAAGAAAAAACACTCAAAGAAACATTCTTCTTACAAAAAATCAAAAGAAAGAGATCCCTCAGAATCGTCTGATAGTGAATTAGATGAACCAAAAACATCAAAAAATGTGAAAGTTAATCAAGGAGGAAAAGACTTGTCAGTGAAAAAACGTGTAAAATCTGATGTTTCATCCTCTCAGAAAAAATTTCGGAATGTTTCATCGGACAGTGAAAATGAATCTAAAAAAAATAAATGTAAAATCTCTAAACGTTCAAAATCTAAAAAATCCAAAAGTGCCACAAAAAATAAAAATAATTCTTCAGATAGTGGTAATGAATTTGAAGAAGATGACAGAAAAGATGTTAATCACATAAAAGAAGAAAAGTCTAGAAAATCAACTAAAAGTACTGCAGATATTTCATCAGAAAGTGATCAAGAAAGAAGTTTAAAAATGAGTTCTGAGCATTCTATAGATAAAAAATCAAGAAGTCATGACAAAATCACTAAAAATCCCAAAAAGAATAGAAGTAAAGATATAAATATTGAAACACCAAAGGAAATCAGAACTTACCATAAGGAAAGATCATCCAGTGAAAGTCAAGATGAAAAGAGCAGTAATCGATACAATGAAAGTAGAATCAAACATAAGAGTGATAATTATGAAAAAAAACAAAGTAGTAGAGATTCTGAACCTCAAACATCCAAAAATAATGATAATTATAAATATGATGTTAAACTTAACAACCCTGATGCTAGAAATGAAAAAATTAAAGAACAAAGATCAAATGATAATGTAAATAACCTTAAACATGGAGATTTGAAAACAAGTGGTGAAAGCAATTTGCATGAAGAGATGAATTCAAAAAGAAAAACAGATAAAGAACATGATACAGAACAGAAGAAAAGAAAAGATGATAGCTCTAACTATGAAGAGAAAACAAAAAAGAAAAACAATGAAGAATGTATCAAAACTGAATTAAAGAACACTTACAGTGACTCAAATCGTGAACTATCAAAAAGAAAAAAAGATGACAATGAAACATCAAAATTAAAAAGGAAGAAAATTGACCTTGAATTTGTTGAACAAAAAAAAATTTATGATGATGAACCAAGTACATCTCATTTCAAAAAGAAGAAAAATTGTAGCAACTCTGATGAAGTAGGAAAATTCCATAGAACAACAGATGAACAGAAACATCTTGACTGCATTAAGAAAATAGATGAAAGTAAGATAGGGGAAGAACTTACTTCCCAAAAAAGAAATAATATGCAACCAGATTCAGATGAAAAACATGACAGTGGCTCTAAAAATTTAAGTGTAAAGCAAAAATGTAATTCACCATTGCATCCTGATGGATTCAGTCACCTTTGTCCTCAAGCTAAAGTAGAAGCTAACTATGTACAAGTTGATGAAGGATATCAAGGTAAAACACATGATGATTTTCGCCACTTTAATAGAGAAAGGAGATCACCATCAGTTAAGCAAAAGTACAACAGTTAATGTATAAAATGTCTTCTCTTAGATCTGCAATCTGTTTCATCTAATATTATGCAATTTATTATTAGAAATGAAGATATTCATTTGTAATATAAAATGTCTAGTTGTAAATATAGTTTACTTTTATGTAAAATATTCAGATTTTGTTTATTCATTTTTTTCCTTTTAATTATGTCATAAAAAATAATTTTAAAAAATCTGCTTCAATTTCTCTTTATCAAGGAGGATCCATAATACAGTCAAACTTTCTGAAATCTGCCACTGTCTAATTTGCAGTTCTCTAAAATGTACCATTCACTTTGAGATGTAAACAATAGAAATCACTTTTTGTACATTAAGCCTATAGAACAAATTTAATTTAATAGTGATTTCAGCTATAGTCTTTTTTTTTTTTTTTTTTTTTTTTTTTAACTGTCATGTTTTTAAAGTTTTGACATATTTAAAATATTGTATATTAAAATACTATAAAAACCTTGAATTCAGATTATTCAACAGAATCCTGCCTTAAACAGAAAAATTCCATGGTCCCTTGAAAAGGAATGCCATATAATTACAACATAATATGATGAAAACTTGTCTAAAATAGAATTTTCTTCAGGTTCCTGATTCTAGCCAATTCTGCTTTAACATGTTTTATTATAATAATTTTAACTTAAAAAGAGAGAGAGAGAAAATAACCAAAATAATAAAAAAGTACTTACAGTGCTAAGTTATGCATTAATGAAAACTCTGTTATTGGGAAAATATATTATAATTATAAAATTAGTTTCAACAAAGTGTTTATTTGGAAAGTTCTTTTATATAATGCATATGTTGGTAATTTTATTTGCATTTCATATTTGATCTCTCATTTTGGCATTTCATATTTGATCTGGAAATAATGATTATTATTCATAGAATACAGAATATATATACCCTATATTCCAGCATATAATGCACACATTTTATAGAAGAAAATTGATTGAAATTTACAGATGCATGTTTTACACTAGTTATAAAATTGACATAATAAAAATTAAGAAAACAAATGATCAAAAGAATTGGAATTTCTACATTAAAAAATATGCTATTTACAAAAAATTGCATATGCATAGCTGCCAACATGTCCATTCAGAAAACCTTACAATTTTCCCGCCGTACTTCACTGTGCATCTTTAAAAATATATACGTAGTGTTTGTGAAGGCATCTGGTATGGTAATATATGGTTTGATACAAAATTTACTGATAAATACAAAAATATTAAACAAGCAACTGTTTAAGTTTAAAAAGAAAGTAAAAGACACAACCCAAATAATATTAGCATTGATAATTATCTTTAATATACTTTAAATAAGCTGGCTTTACCCAATATTTTTTTGTCAAATATTTCTTCATAGCAATCTTCACGTCTTCTTTTAAGTATTAAAATATTTAATACTTAAAAGCATATAAGTATTAAAATATTTTATAAGTAAAAAAAAAAAAAAAAAAAAATCTAATAAATTTCTAATAAAAAAAGTCTCAAAACTACAATTTTAATTTTGCATTCAGCTTTGCTGCGAGAAAATTTTAAAATACAAAGCATGACTAAAAATTCCCTGGCATAGAATAACGTGTTGTGAATTACTACTTGGTTGCTGTGACGTGCCATATTGCTAATCTCTCTCATCTTTGTAACATAAACACAATGTGTGCATCAGTTTAATTCTTTTACTAAATGAGTAACATATTTGAATAATCATTTCAAGTTTTACCAAAAAACCTTACAATCTTACTTATCATCCTTACAACCTTACAATTTGACCTAAATCCTTACATTGTAAGGCTAAACCTTACAAGTTGGCAGGTATGCATATGTAATGAGGATATCTGTCAATTTCACATGAGTTAGATTTTCCTTAAGTTTATATCTGCCAATTTACACCAAATGTTTATAGTTTTTTATACGTTTTGAACTGTACTTTAAGATTGTTTCATTAATTTTAAAAATAAGAATTAATTTTAACAAGGGTATGTTTTTACAAGTCAATTTTACTTAAAAGTTGCACTAAAAATTCAATGTTTTTAATAAATTAAATCTCAAATGGAATTTTAAAATTCAGCTGTAGTATTAAAAATCCCTGAAGGCTCGAAATCTTGAAATCTTGGGAATTGACGAAATTATGAATTTTTTTCTTCTAAAACCCCCTTTCCCTCCCCCCCTTAAGGCAATTTTTAATTATATATAAAATCTGTCATACATAAGTTTTTGGCCCTGTTCCTAGAAGTAATAATAACTTTAAACGGATTCAATATGTATCATAATTAAGAAATTATGGTTTTTTTCTGTTTTCACAAAAAGCCCCCCCTCATCCCCCCCCCTCCTTGGTTCGATTTTGCCCATTAACGAACTTGACCGAGATTTTATGCCCCTTGATCTTATGTATCAGTTACGAAAAGATGCGGGAGTTGGAACCGCCTACTTCGAAAAATAACTTGTTTGCAGGCGGAGCCGGCAGGGATTTTTTTTTTTTTTTTTTTTTTTTTTTTTTTTTTTTTTTTGCTATAACAGTTGGTCCTATAAAAAACTTGTCAATATAAAAGTTTTAGATAATACTAAGAGGATTAATAATAAATTTACGCGGATTTGATATCTTGTGAATTGACGAAGCTATGATTTTTTTTCTTCTAAAACCCCCCTTTTTTCCCCCCCTTAAGGCAATTTTTAATTATATAAAAAATCTGTCATACATAAATTTTCGGCCCTTTTCCTAGAAGTAATAATAACTTTAAACGGATTCGATACGTATAATAATAAAGAAATTATGAGGGTTTTTCTGTTTTCACAAAAAGTCCCCCCATTTCCCCCCCTTTGGTTCGATTTTGCCCATTAACGAACTTGACCGAGATTTTATGCCCCTTGATTTTATGTACCAGTTTCGAAAAGATGTGGGAGTTGGAACCGCCTACTTTGAAAAATAACTTGTTTGCAGGCGGAGCCGACAGGGATTTTTTTTGTTTTTAATTTTTTTTTGCTATAACAGTTGGTCCTATAAAGAAATTGTCAATATAAAAGTTTTAGATAATACTAAGAGGATTTATAATAAATTTAAGCGGATTTGAAATCTTGGGAATTGACGAAATTATGAATTTTTTTCTTCTAAAACCCCCTTTCCCTCCCCCCTTAAGGCAATTTTTAATTATATAAAAAATCTGTCATACATAAGTTTTTGGCCCTGTTCCTAGAAGTAATAATAACTTTAAACGGATTCAATACGTATCATAATTAAGAAATTATGTTTTTTTTTCTGTTTTCACAAAAAGCCCCCCTCCCATCCCCCCCTCCTTGGTTCGATTTTGCCCATTAACGAACTTGACCGAGATTTTATGCCCCTTGATTTTATGTATCAGTTACGAAAAGATGCGGGAGTTGGAACCGCCTACTTCGAAAAATAACTTGTTTGCAGGCAGAGCCGGCAGGGATTTTTTTGTTTTTAATTTTTTTTTTGCTATAACGGTTCCTATAAAAAACTTGTCAATATAAAAGTTTTAGATAATACTAAGAGGATTAATAATAAATTTACGCGGATTTGATATCTTGTGAATTGACGAAGCTATGATTTTTTTTTTCTTCTAAAACCCCCCTTTTTTTCCCCCCTTGGGGCCATTTTTAATTATATCAAAAATCTGTCATACATAAATTTTCGGCCCTTTTCCTAGAAGTAATAATAACTTTAAACGGATTCAATACGTATAATAATAAAGAAATTATGAGGGTTTTTCTTTTTTCACAAAAAGCCCTCCCATTCCCCCCCCCCCCCCCCCTGGTTCGATTTTGCCCATTAACGAACTTGACCGAGATTTTATGACCCTTGATTTTATGTATCAGTTTGGAAGAGATTTATGCAGAATTTTTCCAGTTATCGTGGTCAGAAAAAAGTGACATAGATAGATAGATAGATAGATAGATAAAGTTTTGAACTGGGGGTGGTTTTGGGTTCTGGGAGTCATGATCGGCGTAGATCTGCAAAAATTTTTCAAAATTTCCAACTTAGGTGAGAATGTAATAGGTAGTATTTCTTACGAAATCTACCTAAAAACTGCTAAAAAGAGTAAATGCTAAAAAAAAAAGGGGGTAAAGGTGAATGGAAATTCTATGGATCAAAATGACCCGGTGTCCTCTCGAAGGGTTTAATAATGCTTAGTATCAGATTGTATAAAAAATACAAACCATTATACTTTTAATTAAATGTTATTCGCTTTATTTATTCTTTTTTTTTACTACAAATCTCATGAAGATTTTTTTATTTATTTATTTTTCAAAAGAGGTGTGCATTATACACTGGAATATGTGATATATACAGAAGGTCGTTCACACTTTATGGAAACGATTTTTAAAGTTAATTTCTACGTATAAATGACATATTCTTTGCAACAATTTTACTTTGTTGGATTGCCTTGACTTTTGGCTATAGCTCTGGCTCGAAACTTGTATGATAATAAAATTTCTTTGTTACAGTCATGTTGATTTTTCCCAATTACCTCTTGTAAAACTTTCCAAAGTCTTTTCAATGTTCGTGAATCCATTTAAACAATCCAAATGTAGAAAAAGGCCATTGATGGGGGGGGGGGGGGGGGTCAGGTGATTTTATATGCATTTCTTCAATTGAGACACAATTTATTTCCATTTGAGATTTTTTTTTGCTAAATATGCATCAGTTGAGTTATGGAAGAGCGGCTGGGAGACTTTGTTCATATGAAGATCAATTAATGTCTTTTTCATATAAAGCTGGAATTTATTTTTCGGCTAAAAATGGGTTCTAAAATATTTTATTGATAATAAAGTGAAATCACCTTAGCTTTACTGCACTTTTTACCTTAAATTTAATTTCATAACAAAATCCAGCAACAATCGTGAATTCTTTTGGAAACTTTTCTTTACATTCCCAAACCCTTTTTTCTTTTTTTTTTTTTTTTTTTTTTAATTAATTGATAAAAATTGCTTTCTTTTGATACACTCACTTAAATAAAGCCATATTTCATCCAGTGTTACGAAAAATTTTATTTATCACCACCTATGTGTTTGTTAAAGTGATAGTCAGAAAGCGCTATCCACAACACATTGGAAGACTTGAAATTTTATATGATAGAAATTTCGATCCAGACTTACAATCAAGAGTCAGGGCTATACAGCAGAGTAAAATTGTCGAAAAGAATAAGGCATATATGGTCAGAAATTAATCGTTTCCATAAAGTGTGAACAACCTCCTATTTTATGTATTTGGCAGCCTGAAAATAACTAGACTCAGGACCTAGGTGTGAACCAAAATTATTTTATTAACTATTCTATCACATAGCAGTAGTTTGATCTATTCGTAGGCCCCAAGAGCTGTAGTGTTATTTACAATCACATTATGGGTTATAGACAAGGCTGAATATATCAAATTCTGTCTTTGAGTGCATTTGATACAGAATTTTTTTTTTGCCTTTAGAGGGAGGATGGTCAAAACAGGTGTTAATTTACTTGGTTCTGAAGCTTTTGATTGAAATCAGCGCTAGCCTGTACAGAAATTCCCAGGCAAGTGCATCTACATGGCCTGACCACAAGAAACTGACAGTATCATCTGCTCGTAACTTTTTACCTTAAAATTGGGTAGGATTTGATATCTGACAGTAATATTTTTTAAGCCAAGAAAATAACATAAAAGGGGCAGATTCAGAATTAAATTTTGAGTTAGAAATTAATTTTAGTGTTTTAATCCTTTTCATATATTGATTTTAAAACTTTTGATTGATATTTAGTGTTTGGGATTTTAGTGTTTTAATCCCTTTCATATATTGACTTAAAAACTTTTGATATCTGGACCAGCCATGCAGAAATTCCCTGACAGGCACATCTGCTCGGCTTGACCATCAAAATCTGAGAATAGTACTTGCTCATAACCGGACAGTGGGTTATATGCCAAAATATTCATTACAGTATAGAACCAATTATCCAGAAGTATTCCAGATAACTGGTTGGGCATTAAAGCAATATCCATTTTACCAGATTTGTAGAATATATATGTGGCCGTGCCATTGTTTCTGATATCAAATTAATTATTAAATTACTCTGATTTAGAATCAGATTCAGTCAACATCAAAGATTAGAGTCTGAAACAAGAACGAAAAATCATGCGTCAAGCATAGATTATGTAACACTTTCCAATGCTTCCAAAATAATTTTACAAATCATACCGTTCAATAAGCTGAAAGATAACATCTAAGTAAACAATTTGGAAAACGCATAACATATTTAAAAACATAATTTCAGGAATTTCCAACATATACAATATTCGAAAAAATATCCAAATACTTTTATTCAGCCCTGTATATGACCTATAGATTTGTATATATACTACATAGGATGCTAAATTTTAGTTCAATTAAGAAACGCGTAGCACAGTTTAAAATTCTACTTCTGTAGTTTCTGTCAATAAACGGAAATGTGTTCACGAGCTTTTGTGCTGCCCTGTATATAATCTACAGAATTTATACACACCACGTAATAAACAAAAAGTTAGTTAAATTTAAAATCGCGTTCAGTAACTTAAAACGCACTTCCAGGAATTATTGTTAACAGACAGTAGAGAATTCTTTTGTGTGTCCCTGTAAATGAACGATGACTGCTATACACACAATATTTTGTAGTAAGCCTCTTGTAATGCACCTTAGTGATATATATAAATTTCAATGCATTTAAAATAGTGAAACATTATTTAAATAAACCGCAGACGATTTTTCTTCGTAGACGTAATGTAATGGAATTCTTTTGACTGTCCCTGTAAAGTAACTATAAGTGCTATGCACACCCTATTCCATATTAAGCTTTTTGTAATGCACCTTAGTGATATATATCAATTACGATGTGTTTGAAATTGTGTAACATCATTAAAATAAACTGCTAATGATTTTCCCCCATAGACCGTAATGTAACGGAATTCTTTTGAGTGTCCCTGTAAGAAAACTATAAGTGCTATACACTTCCGTTGAAATAGGGAAGATGCTATAGATAACAACAATAACATATAAAAATTTCAAAGCAATCCGAGCATATTTACGTGAGTTAGAGCACGGGCAGATGGCCATACGGCAGACAAACCGAAGTCATAAACACTTTTCAACTAGGTTGGAAAGTGTTAAAAAGGCAATTGGTACAGGCATGAAAGAGTCCCTCTTAAAGGAAGAATTCCACCTTTTTTAAAGCAATTTTCGGCATTCTCTGGATCAGGGGTTCCCAAACTATGGTACGTGTACCAGGAGCTCTGGCTGCTGGTACGCAGAAGTTTGATACTGGTACATGGAAACACAGAATGCAGCCTATTATTATGGAATCAAAAATGGCTTGTCTTTATTAACTTCGAAATTTTCAAAACATTTTCTAATGTAATTTAGGATTTGTAAATGCTTTTTAACTTTTTTGTTATGAGAAATATTTGTTATTGCAGACATGCTGAAATTCGCACATTAACTGCCATAAACTGCAACAATGAAATATTTTAACAGCTAAAAAATGGAAAATTCATTATAAATAGAAAATTAAGAATGTGATATTTAAAAAATTACGTCTTTATCAACTAACAGTTTAATATTAATGATACAGATGCAGCAAGGTATCTTTTTGACGCCAAAATGGCGAATTTATACATGGGCAACAAGGTGATTTTCACGAGATTTTGCTTCGTCTGGCAACTCAGTAGAGCAGATTGCGTGTGTTTTATATTAAAGTAGCTGATTTGCCCAGCGCTGCCCGGTCCTATAAAATAATAGTACGAAACACGAAAACACTCTCAATATCACTGTATAATAAATACAATATTTAATAAAAAGTCGTTTCACCTCCCCAACCTCTCCTCATCACTGCAAATATAAAAAATTATGTTAAATAAAATTAATTCCGTTCATTGTCAAATAGCTATTTATTTCTTTTTCCATAAAAAAATCAGGATTTATGTTGTTATGTTATGGGATGGAATGGTATTATTTGATTAAGACTAAATATATACAGCTGTCACATTCTGGTGCTGCGTAATTGCCAAGTCTCAAAATAATCATTAACTAAAGATGTAGAGACTAGGAATGATTTGTGAATGAAGCTTTCAGAGTTATAGGAGTAGTACTTGTCCTGAAATTAAAAAATCTTGAAATGTCCTAAAATATGATAGTCTGCAGAGGGTGGATCCAGAGTGTCCTTTTGGGGGGGGGGGGGGGATACATTGTTACATACAATGGGCATAGTATAGTATAGTAAAACACCTTTGAAAATGGAAGCTGTCAGTAACGGAAAAATTCATGGTTCCGAAGGAAGAAACCATACAAATATGCCAGCAAAACAAAAACTTGTCTAAAGCGGAATTATAGTCTGATCCCTAGCGATTCTGTTTTTACAGGATTTGTTGTATGTAAAAGAATACAGTGATTTATTGTTTACAATTATTTTTTAGTCATAATTTCTGCTGGTTAATTCATCCAGTAAAACCTCTAAGAACGGAACCTGCCTATACCGGAATTATACCTTAAATGGAAAAAACTTTATGGTCTTGGTGAGAGGAATACTATACAAATCTATCCTCTAAAACGGAAACCTGTATAAAATAATTTTTTTCCAGCTGATAACTGAATAGTTTTCATGAGTTTTTACTATAATTGTAGTTTATTGTTAACTAGCTCACTCGCCTGGCATTGCCCGGGTCGTGATAATAAATTAAAACAAACCTCAAGTTTGTATGATTTTATATCGTTAACCCGCTTTTGGGGTTTAAAAGGAAAATTTTTAGTAGTTTATAAAGTAGTAGGAGGACCCTACAGCTATGTTTAAGAAAATTGAAAGATAATCAGATCACTTTTAAAAAACCTGCACCAAGGGCCCCAGGAAGGATATTAATATTCAATATAAGTGGCAGCTGAGTCCGAGATATTTTTTTCTCATTCATGTAGTAGCTGGAGGATCTAAGAAATTGTTAGAAAAAAAAAAATCTAGTGAATCTGACGATTTTTAAGAGGCCCAAAAGGGTTGAAAATTGATGGTATCTGAGGTCCGAGAATTTTTTTTGTCATTCATGTAGTAGCTGGAGGACCTAGACCTAAGAAGTTATTAGAAGAAAAAAAAAGCTAGTCAATAGGACGATTTTTAAGCAAGCTATAGTAGGGAGACCAAAAGAAGGCCAACTGATAGTTTTGAGCAGGGCTCTAAGATGAAAACACCTGAAGTGGTCCTAGTACTTAGCGCTTTAAATCTTCAATTAGTTGAAATTAAGCAATAGGTATGAATTAATCATTAGAATAATATTTTTAATAAAGACATAAAAAGAGCCCTAGGGCCTCAATAAAAATATGAGGGTGGTGACCCGGGTTGCGGAGTCAAAGACTCAAATTTAAAGTTATGCATTGAGAGGATAACACAATTACAAGGGTGAAAAATGCATGGCACACAAAAACTTCAAGGGGCACCAAGGTCTTAACTGGAGTATAGAAATGGAGGGATAACTAAATGGAGAAAAGGCCCCAAAAACGAAGACGATCGGATTAAAAGGGGGCAACTTATTGACAATTTAGGAAACAAAAACTTCAACGGGCCCCAGGGGCCAGGTTCTTAACTAGAACCTAGAAATGGGGGGGGGGGGGTAAGCTAAATGGAGAAAGCGCCCCAAAAACAAACAAGATCGGATAAAAATAAGGCCAGTTATTAACAATTTGACATAAAAACGTAAATGGGCCACTAACCTAGCCCTAGGGTGCCAGGGTCTTAACTGGAATGTAGAAATGGGGAAATAACTAAATCGAGAAAAGTCCCCAAAACAAAGAAGAACGGATAAAAGGGGGGCAAGTTATTATCTATTTAGGGCACAAAAACTTAAAGGGGCACCAGAGGCTTAAGGGGATTGTAGAAATGAGGGAATAACTACATGGAGAAAAGTCTTCCAAAACGAAGAAAATCAGATTCAAAGGGGCAAGTTATTAACAATTTAGTTCACAAAAACTTCAAGATGCACCGTACCGGGCTCCAGGGTCTTAACTGGTATGTAGAAATGAGGGGAAAGCTAAATGGAGAAAGGGCACCATAAATGAAGAAGATCATCGGATAAAAATGGGGAAAGTTATTAACAATTTAGGGCAAAAAACTTAAAGGAGCTCTAAAGACAAACAAAACTTAAAAGGGCCCCAAAAACGAAGACGATTGGATAAAAATGGGGCAAGTTATTAATAATGTAGGGCAAAAAACTTAATGGGGGCCCCAGGTCTTAAAAAAATATAAATCTGAGCCTCAGATGCATCAGGACCTGCTTTGGACTATCCGCACTAAATTTTCAGACTTCTATGTGCATCAGATTTTGCTAGCCATCGCACTCGCACAGACAAAAGACAACTTTCTTTTATTAGTATAGATTGTTTAATTAATAGAAAAGTAATACTACTATGTGTAGTTTTAATGATTTACAAATAGCAATGTAGTGAATCAGTGAAAACAAAATCGCTGGAAACCGAAAAAAAAAATTCAGTTTTGACAGGTTTTTGTCTTAGCAGGTAGATTGTTATGGTATTCATTCCGTCGGGACCGTGAAATATTCCTGTTTAAGAGAGGATTCCATAAAAGACAGTTTCAACTTTCGGATGTCGGAAGGAATATTAAACAGTTATACATATTAAGACGGAAACCTGGTTGAAACGGAACTTTTCTTTAGTCTCTAGCTATTCCGTCTTAGCAAGTTTTATTGTATTTTATTACCATTTGATAATGCTGCAAACTTTCGTAGAGGTAATAGTTTTTTCCAAATATTTCAAAACAAGCATTAAGATAACCTTAATTTTCAAAAAAATGTCGGTAATATTTATAGAGTAATTTGTGAAGAGAAACCTGTCCCAAACGAAATCCTGTCTTAAACAGAAAAATTTCATAATCCCGTCAAAAGGAATTGCATACAATTGTACCTGCTAAAATAGAAACCTGTCAAAAATGGATTTTTTTTTCAGTTCCTAATGATCCTGTTTTCACATGTTTTACTGTTATCATAACTATTTCATTACCATTAGAATTCCTTTTTATGAAATAATTCTAGTTCTTCAAAAGTAGATAATGTATGCTGAAGCTATTTGCATAGAGCTAATAGTATTTCTCGAGATACAATAAAATCTGCGAAAATGGTGTCTAAGGGAATCCTCAATTGTGTATAAGGGAATCCTGCCTTAACCGAAAATATTTCATGGTTCCAGCAAAAGGACTGTTAAGACCAAAAATTTTTGTAATATTTATAGAATAATTTGTGAAGGGAAACCTGTCCCTAACGGAATCCTGTCTTAAACAGAAACATTTCATAATCCCGTCAGAAGGAATTGCATACAATTGTACCTGCTAAAATGGAAACCTGTCCCTAACGGAATCCTGTCTTAAACAGAAACATTTCATAATCCTGTCAAAAGGAATTGCATACAATTGTACCTGCTAAAATGGAAACCTGTCAAAAATGGATTTTTTTTCAGTTCCTAGCGATCCTGTTTTCACATGTTTTACTGTATCATAACTATTTCATTACCATTAGAATTCCTTTTTATGAAATAATTTTAGTTCTTCAAAAGTAGAAAATGTATGCTGAAGCTATTTGCATAGAGCTAATAGTATTTCTCGAAATACAATAAAATCTGCGAAAACAGTGTCAAAGGGAATCCTGCCTTAACCGAAAATATTTCATGATTCCAGCAAAAGGAATAGCATGTAACTATACTTGTTAAGATAAAAACCTGTTTACAATGGAAATATCATTTGTCCCTAATGAATCCGTCTTAGTAGGTTTTACTGTAGTTACATTGATGCATGCAAAGGGAGTATTTAAGACTTAAATAACAATTAAAACGGATAAGTACAAAAACTGTAGTGTTGTGATGTGAAAAATCAATAAAAAATAACTAAAACAAAAATGTCTAAAAAATTCAATGTGCAAAATACAATATAAAAGATATTGAGAAACAGGAGCAAGGAGAGCACCTTTTTAAAGCTGTGAAACAAGCTTCATATTCATCATCTATATAGCTGCAAGCGTAATCTATGTGACTGTGTGTTTATCTTTGCATTGGTTATTACACATGACAGTAAAACCTGCTGTTAGGGACAGAAAAAACCCTCTATTTTAGCAAGTATACTTGTATGGCATTCCATTCATTAGGATCATGAAACATTTCTGTTTAAGGCAGAATTCTATCACAGACTGGGTACACAGGTTTTACTGTATTTGGATTTTGTCTCAGAAAGAAAACTTGTCCCAAACAAAAGCTTAGCTGGAAGAGGGCAAGGATAGGATTAAGGACATAGTATTAAGAAAAAATAACTTTTGTATTGACATTTTCTTAACTAATCAGGCTTCTTGTGTGTAACCCATTTTACACTCCCTTGTATGTTCCAGGAGAGGATTTTTCTAAAGAAGAAAAAAGGGTTTAATTTATTGGGGCGGAGGCAGTTGTTTAGGGGGGTTATTGTTTATTGATGGATCTTTCAGCAATCTATTAGGCTCTGAAAAGACTGCACTATGATACTGAAAATTGGAAAGAATGACATATTTTGACTCATTCATGTTAACTTTTCTTAAACATTTCGCAAAAGTTCCATGAAAAAAATAAATGTAATTGCTTTTCATTATAACAATAATATATTATAAAAACAGGTAAGTAAAAACAATTTTTTTTTGGGGGGGGGGTGGGGATGCCCCCCCGATCAGTAACAGTAAGTGTAATGTGTATGCAATGCCAAGTGCTTTTCCTTTCGCTGCATATCTTTTGTGTTATGGATAATGTATATGTAACATCAATGTAGGCAGAATCTGGTGTGCCTACAATGAATTGATTGGTCAATGCTCTGGAACAAATGCAGAATTTTCTCATGATGAATGAGCAATAAGTAGAAAAAGAGATACCAGGCAAGCAGTCGAGATCAGAGTGTATCCTCATGAACACAGATGATCCAATATATGAAGTATTCACAAATGACGTCACTTGAAGCCGTTTCTACCCCTCCTGCATCTGCCATATTTAGCCACATCTTGCACTTGAGACTGCTATCGGTCAAAGTCAAATATATGGCATATGCAGGAGAGGAGGGGAAAAAACTCGTTTTTTGGCTTCAAAGCTTTCCACTGTGGAAGATTTTTATGTCTACTCTTCTTTTCATAACTTCATGATCATGAGTCAAGAATACCTGCGCAGAGAGAACTTTTATGTTTCTGATGGAATTTTCAGATTTTATAATTGTAAATTACAATCTATAAATATATTTGTCTTACGTGGCGCGGAAATAGGGCTGAATTTCTAGCTTATTGTTGGCAACAACCATAGTTTCCAGAGCTCAGACCAATGAAAAGACTAGATTGTGTTAGATAGATAAGCTCCGCCTCCAATATGGCGGTCAGTGTCAGAACAGTGAAAATCAAGCTAGCAAATATTAAAAATAAAATAACATGTACGTAATCCAATGCGTCTGAGATTATTCCTCATTTTAATTATGAGTAATATTGCTAATTTCAAATGAATTCTCAACTCTTATTTAGAATTTATTTATGAATTTCACTCACATGAAAAATCGGAGAGAAGTAAAAATATCAACTGTCTAGGTTGCACCTGCTGCCATCTGTTGCAGAAATCTATAATCAATTAGAATAGTAAAATGTCGAACGAAATTTAAACAATCATTGATGATAAAATATCTTCCTATTACGTAGTGTTTTTTTAATGAATAAGCCGTGCTGTACAGTATTATACGTGCAATAAGTTTTAAACAAATTATGTTTCCAAGATCTTTTATTCATAGTATTTAAATTTAAATGATTTATATGCTCATTAGTAGCTCCAACTAAATGCATTTTTAGTTTATTTTCAACGGAGTTCAATTACTTTTTTACATTAAAAAAAATTGTCAATTTCATATGTTCAAATGATTTATAGTAGTACTTATTCCCACTAGAATTACTGCAAAAATAAAAAGGGGCGAGCGAGCGAAGCGAGATGGGATCGCGTAGCGGTCTCAAAGTGAATTGCTTTGCAATTCACGGGGGGTTGGTGAGCGTTAGCGAGTAGGGGGCAAAGCCCCCTAGTATACTTTTAAAACAAAAAAAAATTGTATATGTAGTGTACTATTTATGATAAAAAAAAAACTATTGAACATGATATTCAGGGGGTATTTTGGTTAGTATGCCATATAAATGTGTCCTGAAATATTGAAAAAAATATGTCCTGAAATATCACCTAGGGCCAGTACTAGCCCTGGAGTTTAGCTAAAATTGACTTTACACGATCTCAGAACTTTTTATGGTAAAAGAATCATGAGGCTTGGCTGCATTTTTTACATGCGACTTTTTGATGGGATTATTAGATTCACATGGATAAAAATTGAATTTTTTAATAAAGACCTAATTTTAAAATTAATGAATGAGGTATTTTTAATTAGCAGAAGAACTGCTTTAAACATGCTTTATAAATTGAATTATCTGAAGGTCAAAGTCGAGATGCTTGGAAGTAGGAGGAGCTTGAGTGAGTAAGAGGAGTTAAAACAAAGTAAAATTCCAAGTATAATTTATAACCCATTGTTCTCTTTGTAATAGAAGAGTTTCTACGAGGTGTTGAAATAAAATTTTTACTTCAAACATAATTCATAAATTAATTCATTCCGTTGATAGAAATATTTTTCTTCTTTTGTATAAAATATGTATAGTTTCTTTCTATTTCAGTTTTTAACAAAGTAAGTTTATTTAAAATGGTGATCTGAAATCAAGCAAAAACTGTGGTCATATGCAGTGTGGATTTGAGATAAAGCATTGTACATATGTATTGAGGTGGTATATATATATAAATGTATGAAGAAACTTGCAAATGTTTGTTTTTGTCGCATTTAAAGGTATGCCGATTATTAATACAGTTGTATTGAGCCTATTTTAAATGGGCTAACTAAGCTTTGGGTAAGAAATTCGCTTCTCATTTGAGACACCCTGCCACTGTATCTCACGAGAGAGGAAAGAAGTGAACTTATTCAGCTGTCCTTGGATCGATTTGTGGAGTCCACATTCAAAAGGATGAATGTAACCGAATATTCGTTTGAGAATATCAGAGTACCGTCTGATAGCGTCAAAGTCTGCTTGTGTTTAGCACAACATATCTCTGTGAATGTACTTTTCCTTCCATTCTTTATATAAAAAACAAATACATGAATAAACTAAACATCGAATCTCACTTAAGACAAACTATCTAATATTGAACCAGACATGAGGAAGCTGTGCTTGATAAAACAAGCCCCTTTTCATTAGCGATAGAAGCAAATTAGTGCAATCAACCTACTATAACAGTATATTAATCAGTTTGCGCCAATATGTCATTAAGTATTGTAGCTTTTTTCCTATACCAAAACTTCACTATATTTTGATATTGTATGCATTATTAAAAAATTAATGATACTACATTTTTACTTGCATGTTATTATAAAGCAGGCAGTCTAAGCACCAATTTAGTAATGTAATCATTTATTTTTAAATACAATAAAACCTGCCAAGACAAAAACACAAAATACTGGTTTTGTTTTACACAGGCTCCTTTTTACAGGTTTTTCTATGTATTAACTTTACGCTTGTTACCTGGTGGTACGCAGAAGTATGAACTTCGATTTAGTGGTATGTCGGTCTAAAAGTTTGGGAACCCCTTCTCTGGATTGATGTAAAAATGCAAAGAAAATATTGGAAGCATATAAGGGAGGAGGGGTCTGGAAAATTTAATATTCAAATATTTTGTCTACTCAAATTCTTGGAGTTTATTTCTGAATTGCTGTGCAAAAGAGCCATCAAATGAAAGGTGAGCTTATATTATAAGCATCTGAAAGTCATGTAAATGAAGTTGTGTAAAGGGTCTTTCCAGAGTGTTTTTTTTTTTTTTTTTTTTTTTTTTTTTTTTTAAGACTTTAAAAGGAAAAAGAAGTTTCCATAAGGTTCTTTTTGTAGCAGAATATTTTTTCCTATTTATATAACACTTTTGGGTGATTTCAGCGATGCATTTTTGGAGATGTATTTCTGTAGCAAAAATTGATTTGATGTGTATATATTTAGCATGGAGAATTTTCTTTAGAAAGAAGGAAAAAAATCTTATACAGCCAAACCATCTAGAATAATATTTGTTTTGAAATATTAATCACTGTACATAAATTGATCAGATATATTTGGATTTACACCTTTAGCAAACTGTCTTCAATTTTCTTTTTTTATTCAATGATGCTATACATTTTTTGCTAGTTTAAATTTGTTTTTAATACCTTCTAAGTTACAGAAAGAAAATAATCACACGTACAGATATATTTCATTTAATTGTATAAATAACTGTTATCAAATTATCATCTGAGATATAAGATCAGAATGCAGTTTGGTTTTCTCAAACTAAATTGAATATATGCTTATCTTGTACTTGAGCATTAACTGTGAGGTAACTGAAAAAAAAAAAAAACTTTTATTGCATCTTATTAGCTGCAATTTTAATTCCATTTTGTAAATAAAAATTGACTGAAGCAAGAAATCTGCCAATAAAAAGTGGTTTTATCAAAAAAGAATGCATTTGATAAAGAAAATGTGTACATACTAATCTATTCTTTAGAAGAAATTTATGTAAAATAAAATAGCAAAATCGTCCGAGAAAAATAGTCTGATTTTATAGACACCAATGGGCCAAATAAAGCTATCTAAATAAGTAAGAAAGGCAATATTCTAAATGTTTTTCTCAACAGTTTAAATCTGTTATTAAATTAAAAAATTGCGATAGAAAACAAGATTTTCTTATTTCTAAATAGCATTTATTTCAGCTTCTTTATTAATTCAAATTTTTGGAATGAAGCATTTATACGAAGTTAGAAACAAATAAGATTCACGCAGCATAGTGAACAAATCTAGTTAATCGTTTGTGGTTCCTACAACAGTTAAAGGGTTAAATACCTTTAAAAACAATCAAAAATTGGACAAATATACTGTAAAGCATAAGGGTTATGGGTGGTAGCCTAACCAAAAATCGGTAATTAGTTTTCCACTGAAATTTGAATGTTGTTATCTTTGCACTACATTTATATTGACAAGGTAATTTTTTTTTTTTTTTAAATGCAAGTTTTTACATATTTTAAAAATGGGGAAATTTCACGTTTTTCAATTTACCTTGCATCTGATAGAGTATAAAAATACGAACATTTTGATACCATTTTTACCTATATTTGAAACTTGTATAATTCATTAAATTAACTTTTAAAACGCATTTTTTGTCGTCGCGGAAAAAAGCCGCGTCACGTGATAAAAGCCGTTCTGACGTCACTAGCCATGAAACAAACCCTCGCTGTATTTCTCCCTGTTATTTTCTATGGGGGATGGTTTGCTTTACGCTTTTTCTTTTCTTAAAAATGATTAGTATAACAAATTAAAAGTATTGTAAATTGCTGTAATGAATAAATAATACTGTGAATTCCATGTGAGATTTTTATTCCATCGTGTTTCTAAGAATTTTCATTTTTAGATCTCGATGTAGAAATAAAGCATCGGTACAAGTTAATAATCGCACTACAATATTGTATTTTATAGAATAAAGTATACTTTTTTTTTTGTACAATATTTCAATGCAAAGGTGCTACGTATTTATCAGATCTGAAAAAATTGGATTTGTCTTTTTTTAAGTTCATTGTAATCTGAAAGCTTACATGTATTTTTTTATTTGTTTTGTATTGTTTTCTTGAATAATGAATTGTTGCATTCATTGTTTCAGGAAAAAAAAAAACAGAACTGTTAACTTCTTCTGAAATGATTAATCTTCCTGAATATAGTATCCAACTTTTAGCATATATGAAATTGTGAGCGTCTGCGAATTTATTTTATTATGATGTTAACATGATAGAAATGTTTTTGTAAACTTATAATCTGCTATTCTTCATTTGTATATTTATTTATTGATTGAATCTAAATAAAATTTTAATAAATGTATTTTTTTTTTCTTTTTTTGGAATATATGAATGAGAATAATCACATATGAAACAGAAAGAAATATTTATGTATCATACATTATAGTCATTCATTTTATTTATGCATATTAAGAAGTGTCTTCAAGCAATCGATAGTTCATATTTGAAATGTATATATTCATCATTCAGTAATCATAATGCAATTTTTTGGAAACCCCTAATTTTGATATCCATCCTTAATGTATAATTTTATTAATGGAAAAAAAAAATGCAATCACTTATGAAAATAAATTTTAACTGAAATCATACATTCTGAGCGAAGCATGTTCAGAATTTTTAATAAGTATTTTTACAATAGTAGCATAGCCAGAAAAAAAAAAAAATGGGGGGGGGGGGGGTAGGAAAATGTTTACTCTATATTAATATACAGAAATTTAAGTATATTGGAGAATTCATAGTTCAGCGGGTTAGAACCTCCCTTAAAATTCTCCTAAACACCCTTGACTATAGAACTGTTTTGAAAAAGAATATTGTTCAATGTTATGTTTATGTTGTGTGATATTATTAAATATTAAGAAATAATATAGTGAAGGATTGATAATCTTTAAATAACTAATAAATTTCTAAAATTTGCAGGACTTAATGAATATAAATTGTTAAACAAACAGGCAAACAAATTCTTAAGCAAAGAATGAATCTTCAAAATATGTACCAATAAAAAATATATGTAATTAAAAATGAGGACTTTCTAATAACTTGCCTCTGTTACATCAAACAGCACAAGAAATTTGAGCGGAGTATGCCAAAAATGGCAACAATAAAGTCTCAGAATCTTTAACAGAAGATTTTGTAATGAATTTGCTGATCATAAATGATAAAGCACTAACTACTGCACATATAACAGATGCTGAAATATTCCCTAGTGTTTCAGCTACTGACTATAAAACAAAACTAGTCGGATGTGCCAATCCCAAAACTTTCTTCTATCTCACACTGTTTCGCATACACTAAAAATAATCAGCACCAATTTATATCAAGGTTTAACTGAATCTAAAGTTTTATTAAGTTCCATGCATTAGTTCTTGAGATATGACTTCCTAAAATCATGTAAATCCGGAAAAATGCAGAATAGCAGCGTCACCTGTTGGGAGATTTACACCAAAATCTAATCAACAACAACTTATGTTATCAACGTCTAACTGAATCTGAAGTTTGATGAAAATCCATGCATTTAGTTATTGAGATATAGTTATCGTGATAATAATTAAACAAGTACCATAGCAGGGCAACCTGTTGGGCTATTTACACAAAAACGTAAACAGCATCTATTTATGTCAAGGTCTAACAGAATCTGAAGTTCACCAAAACGTAATCAGCGTCCATTTATGTCAAAGTCTAACTGAATGTGAAGTTTGATGAAAATAAGTGCATTAGTTCTTGAGATAGAGCTATTGCGGAAATCTCAACAAATGCACCATAGCAGCGCCACCTGTTGGGCGATTTTCACCAAATTATATCAGGTACTAACTGAATATAAAGTTTTATTAAATTCCGTGCATTAGTTCTTGAGATAGAGCACCCAAAAATATTTTTGTCACATACAGGCAGAAAGAGTCGCAGACTCACAGACAGACAATTTTTAAACTCATTTTCAACAGTCACATCGTGTTCAGGACCTTCTAAAATGTATAAATCCGTCGAAAACCGGAAGTCGGAAATTTTCACGAATCCAATACTTGTTTCTTGTAAGATAGAAGAAAGTAAAAATAGTTTTTTTTTTTTTTAAATATATATATATGAAGCAAAAATTGGTGGCTTTAAAAAAAAAAAAAAAAACCTTGAACTTTTGGGGGGTGAAAAATATGAATAAGTAAACACATAAATGCTTTAGGATAAGAAAAAGAAGGCCATGACAAAAAAAACTTTAATTTCATGGAAACTTTTGAAAGATAGAGCAAAAAGGAATGTCAAAGAATGAATGCAATATTTTAAAGTTTACAGAGAAAATTTTTACTCTGAAAAAATATATTAAGTACTAAATAAAAGGCCTTATTTCTCAATATTTTATTTTATAACAAATATACTTTATCAGTATTGTAAAATAATTAAAATTTCATTTAAACTGAAATAGGATGCAATAAGAAAATAATTCATTTCAAGAACAACAATCAAGAATCGCGTACTATTATTTTAGCTTTTAATCATTATTATTATTTAATAAATCAAAGTAAATGTAGAACAGAAATATATACCTTTTAGATTTAACTCCTCGCATTTCTGCATCCATGAAATCAAAATTTTATCCTAAAAAAGCAAACATGGAAAGAGTACTGTCTTATCGTAAGGAGAAAAACTCTAAGAAAATTCTCTCTCTCTGTGGTCACTATAGAAACGGACTCGTCCACTTAATTTTCGGGTGGTCAGGAGTATTGTTGGCTTTGTTTGTAGCTTTAGGCGCGAAAAAGGGGAGAGGAGAAGGTAGCAGTCTGCTTTGAGCTTTTGCCATTGACAGACGGATTTTTTTTCTGTTCTCTTCTGATTATTGCGCGTTTGCTGTTATATATTTTATTGCTTATTAAACCTTTAATCATTGATTTTGGTCTGTGATTAAATACTACCGGCAGATATTCCTATTCTAAAATGACATCCACATTTAAAAAAGGAAAAACATTGCATTCTCAAGCGCGTGAAATAATAAATAACGTGTCTAATTTCTTTAAGGCAGAGGCTGCTGCAAAATCTTTGAAAATACCAATTTCCCAAGCCACTAAACGAACAGCTGAAGCAACAAAAGTGTCAGAATCTACGGTGAAAAAAATTAAACGTGAAGTTATCAAATTGGAGCAGAGTAATGAGAAAATTTTTGTCTACTCCAGGAAAACACCGCAAAAGACCAGAAATCCGCAATTGCTATATTGATGATTTCAATAAATGTGTTATCCGACAAATTATTCAAGACTTTTATGTTAATAAAAAGAAAGTCCCCTCTATTTCAAAATTATTGCCAATATTGAGAGAAAGAATTGATTTCAAATGGCAGAGAGAATCTCTGAGAAAAATTTTGCATTCGATGAATTTCCGTTGGAAAAAAAGCAGCAGTCGCAGAAAAATTCTGATGGAAAGGCCTGACATTGTATTTTGGCGAAATCGGTATCTGCGGGAAATGAAAAAACATAGAAATGATAACCGATGCATTGTTTACATTGATGAAACTTGGATCGATAGTAATTTAACTTTTGGAAAATGTTGGCAAGACGAAAAAATTACAGGTATCCAAGTGGACACAAACTCTAAAAATCGCTTTATAGTGGTGCATGCCGGTTCCTCTAGTGGGTTTATTTCTGGAGCTGAACTTGTTTATAAAGCCTCTACAAACGTTGGAGATTATCATGGACAGATGAACTTCAATAATTTTCAAAAATGGATTTTAGAAAAATTGATACCGAATTTGCAGCCGAAAAGCATAATTTGTATGGTCTCCATATCATACGAAAAAAGTCGATACCGTTCCCACAAAATATTCCACAAAAACTGTAATGCTTGACTGGTTAATGCTGAAAGGGATAGCCGTGCTGCCGTGTCTTAAATTCGATTCAAAACGTCGACTTTCACAGCATTTTCTGGAAGATCTTCTGCCTTTATCAAAAAATTAAAAAGCGTCTTTCGATTACCTAGTTTCTAAATAACATCATCTGCCAATTTCATGCGTTTCCGAACAAAAATGAATTCAAAAATGTGTCAGAAAGTAGCTCTTTTGGATTTGAGAACAATCTTAATGCCTATAAAAAACATATTATAAAGATTTGATTTAAAATGTGATAGTTTTTGCCAATACATTTCTCTATTTATTATATTATTAAATTCTACTGTATTTGCGTTGTCGAATAGAAGGCATAGTAAAAATTGAGAGCGTCAAACGAATGCTAATTGTGCCAAGTTTTCAACCTGCTGTTATCTCTCACACCTCTCCCACTTGGTATGTTCTGAGGAAGCAACCCTGCTCAGAGTTTTTCTCCTTACGGTAAGACAGTATCTATTTTTGGGAGATTGTCCGATTGCCCTTTCACATATCCAGCCGAAATCGACATTTTCTAATCAAAATTTTAATGAAAATAAAAAATAAACGATATATTTTACATTAAGATAAGTTAGATCTTACTTTTTCACAAATTTGAAGTTGATAACGTTAAATGAATTTTAAGAAACAGATGAAACAAGATTGCAAATGGGAAAAGCAATGGGAAAAAGTATACGTGCAAAGCGTGAACATTTCAGTTTAGCGGCAAATGACGTCACAACCAATCACGTCGCGTTTTTGTATCACGTGGTTTTGTTTATGTTTTTGCATTATTAAAAACAGTAATTCGAAGTTATTTTCTATTATTTTAACGATTCTGAGTGAATTTTTGAGGATTTCAAGATAAACATGATCAGTTACACACAAAAGAAAACGTATTCCTCCCGTGTGAAATTTCCCCATTTAATAAAAAACTTTCAAGGCTAGCCTAGGATTTTTCAAAATTTTAGGAATTTTTCCCCAAATTTTAGGGGCATTTGCGATATTTTTAACATTACAAGTATAGTAATAACAGTATTTTTGTGCTAGTCAGGCACATGTGGTACACTGCCAAAGAATATTCCCATCATTCCAATGAATTCAGCCCTTGTTCCATGTGCTTGTGTTGTTTGTTGGGAATGAGGGCATTTAAATTTGCACAATAACCGGCTTCATATTACAAACAGTTTTGACAGCTTATGCTTACTGCAATTCTATTAATTAGAATTTTGAGTTCCTGGATCATTGAGCCTAACCAGAATGAATGCTCTCCTTCTCTCTCTTTTGGATGTTCTCTGTGAACTTAGAGAACAAGAGGCAGGAAGCAGGGGTGATTATGAGAAAAAAAAAAATTCTGAAACCCACAGAAAAATTTCTGAAAGGTTCTTTTCCACACTTCTTTGTTGAAATTTGCGTTTTTCCGTGATATTTTGATGACACATGCATTTTTTCGCGATTGTTTCACTAAATTCGCCTTATTTGCATGATTTATTGAAAAAATTCCAAGTTTTTTTCACAATCTTTTGACGGAATTCACGTTTTTTTTCGCAAGGTTTTGACAGAATTCACTTTCTTTTCATGACCTTTTGACAGAGCTTGCTTTTTTTCGCGATCCTTTGACGAAATTCGCATTTTTTCTGCAATCTTTTGATGAAATTCGCATTTTTCTGCAATCTTTTGACAAAATTTGTATTTTTGTGCAATCTGATGAAATTCGCCTTATATACGTGATTGATTGACAAAATTTCGCAATCTTTCAATGAAAGTGGCGTTTTTATCACACTTTTTTGATGAAATTCAGGTTTTTTTCTGCGATTCTTAGACGAAATTATCTTTTTTCCCTTGATTTTTGGATGAAATTTGAGGGGTTTATCAAGATTTTTTTAATCGAATTTCACGTTTATTCCGCAATCTTTTAAAGAAATTCTAGTTTTGTCCCCCCCCCGAGATGTTTTTAAAAAATTTGCGATCCTTTGAAGAAATTAGTGTTTGTTGCGATCCTTAGACGAACTTTGAGTTTTTTTTCAGGATTGTTTGTCGAAATTAGCCCCCCTCCCTCACGATATCCTTGGATGAAATTTAAGTTTTTTCCCCCGATTCTTTGTCGAAATTTGCTTTTTTCCGCGATATTTTGATGAAATTTGCATTTTTTTTCACAATCTTTTAGCAAAATTTGCATTGTTTTAGTGATCTTTTGATGAAATTTGCATTATTTTAGCAAAATTTGCGTTATTTTAGCGATCTTTTCGCGAAATTTGCATTATTTTAGCGATCTTATGGTGAAATTTACATTATTTTAGCGATCTTTTGACGAAATACGCGTCTTTTCTGGTGATCATTTGTCGAAATTCGCGATATTTTTTGGTGAAATTTTGCCGATCTCTAATTTTTATGAAGAAGAAGAAAATTTTAGGATAAATTTAGGAATTTTAGGGGATAAAATAGTTAGGAAATTTAGGGGGAATACGAGTCCTGAACTTTAAATATTTATACGGAAATATTAGATTGGGGTATTAGGTTAAAAAAATTGCAATGCTGAGATTTTTTTTTTTACAAAAATAGTAGCTGGGACTGGAAAATAGTCTTTTCCTCTAAAATAGTCGCTTTTGAAGGTTTTTGGGCTGAAATAGTAGCCATAGTTGCCTGATGCTGAAAATAGTCACTTTTAGTTGCAAATGGCAGCTCTGCTAAGGGTACTTTTACTTTCAGAACCGGTTTTAACCAGTTCTGAAATTGAAAATGTCCGCTTATAAAAAAAACTAACTAAAATCAAAATAGTAAAAACTAATAACGTTAGGGATCGGCCTCAGCTATCCTATGCAAAAAATATTTTAAAATATTAACATGCGAGCAAGAAATCTGCCAAGAACTTTACCATAGACTTAACATTAGCTCAAGCATTTCTTCGTGTGACTAGTAGTGTAGGATCTTAAGGCTACTTCACTCACGCGAAAACACATGCTCACTAATGTTAATCTTATGAGGGAAATATTAAGATATCTTTGTTCACATTTCAGTATTTTTAAATGAACTTTTTGCATTGGATAGCTGAGGTCCAAGTTTCTTTTTTTAAAAACTGCAACCAAAATCAAAAAAGTAAAAAAGGGCCTGCATAGAGATAAACCTCAGCTATCCAATGCAAAAAAAAAAAAAAAAAAATATATATATATATATTGAAATGTGAACGAGTTATCTTACAATATTTCCCCCAATAGGATTACAATATTAGCGAACGGATGTTTTCGCATGAGTGAAGTAATAGATTAATTTTAACAATTATTCAAATTGGTAAAGAAATCATACGAGTTAACATAATTTTCTAACTAGACGAAAAATGTCCGGGCCAGGATTCGAACCTGGGATCTCTTGGCTGAAGCTGCCACGCTCTACCAACTGAGCTATCCCGGTCAAATCTGGAGGGCAGAATTCATCCAGTTAACCTTAACAGCTTCAGCCAAGAGATCCCAGGTCCGAACATTTTTCGTCCAGTTGGAAAATTACAACTCGTATGATTTCTTTACCAATTTGAATAATTGTGTTAAAATTAGTCTAGTGTAATCACGTTTCCTGGAGTTCCTTTACCTGCAGTCTATTCTGTTGAGCTGATTACAGATGCTATGATCAATAAGGTTAACTGGATGAATTATGCCCTCCAGATTCGACCGGAATAGCTCAGTTGGTAGAGCGTGGCAGCTTCAGCCCAGAGATCCCAAGTTCGAATCCTGGCCCGGACATTTCTCATCCAGCTGGAAAATTACAACTCGTATGAGTGAAGTAGCCTCTTAATTTGACAAATCATTCTGCCCATATTGAAATAGATTGGACTTCAAGTTGCATTTATATTTGCCTAATTTTAGAAAAATTTTCAAAAAACATCAGCTTGTTTAAATTTGTGTACCGTAATTTCCGGCCTATAATCTCCAGATCAAACAATTCTGTTTCAAGCCAGAAACTTTATTTTATAAAATGTAACTTACTAGATTGCTGTAAATATTGGACTTCAATTATTGAATATTTCTGGGTTAGAACAGAATTGTTTGATCTGCAGTTTACAGGCCGGAAATTAAGGTATTTTGTTTAATTTCATTCCATTTATTTTAGAACCTTAATTCTGTGCCAAAAATATTTTGTCTCATGCAATAGGTTCGCTGTCCCTGATCTAGGAGATAACTAGAAGGATATAATAGAAGTTGACATATCAATCTTCCCCTGTGGAAAGTTTTGAAGCCCACAAACTAGTTCTTTTCCCTTCTCCTTCATCCACCATATTTGACTTTGACCAGAGGCAGGGGCAATGGAGGATATTCCATCTACGTCATGATCACGTGGTCCGGGCGAAGAACTTCTTTATTAAAGAAGGGAAGGCTCCGTAAACGTAATGTAAATCCCCGACAGCAAACGAAACAGTTCATGGGATAAAGTAATAGTAGCTTCCCTTCTTATCAGTTAGAAGTTCTTTGGGTAAATTACCGGTGCCACGTGACCTTTTTCAGCCTCGAACCAGGATTTGGAATATCCTCCATTGTGGGTTCATGAAAATAAAAAAAACTAAATTTTAGAGAGAAAACGTTTCCATATGAGAAAAGAGGGGGGGGGGGGAGGAAAAGGAACATATTATATTTATTGCAGTTAGGTCAAATTATGAATTTTTATTATGTTTAGCAATCATATGAAATTGGTATTTTAGTCTTATTTTTATTTTATGAATTCAACTATCAGAATTTTGGCACTGAAAATGAAAAAAATACCTGAATTCAGGTATATACAACCTGAACACAATCACCCCTGCATAGAGGATTTGCACAGAGGAAAAATCCGATCAACTGCAACCAAATATGGCAGACACAAGGAAGTAGGAATGACTCAAGTGAGGTCATTTATGTTGACTCCTCCTAAGATGCTTATACAGTGTTTATGTTTGAGCTGCCAGATGTGGCCATGATCGACATTGGCTTCAATTTTTAATATAGCCAGTTGTTACATTTTATCTTCTAGATCAGGGGTTCCCAAACTTTTAGAGCGACATACCACTAAATCGAAGTTAATACTTCCGCGTACCACCAGGAAACGTAATGTTAATAAAGGAAAAACTGTGGAAGAGGGACTTCCCATAATTTTTTCGATTTTAAATAACTTTACAGTATTAAAAACCGATTTCCATTAAATACAAAAAAACTTACACATTTGGTACAGAAGAAGAGAAAATTTTCAATTGACAGACTTAAATAAATAATGAATTATGTTTCAAATAAAACTTCAACACTGAAATAACCAGTACAAAAAAAAAAAAAAAAAAAAAAAAAAAAAAACTTATTTGAACAAGCTCTTCCTACTTTCACGAATTCAAACTTTACCTTCAGATAATACAATTAAAAAGCACGTTTAAAACAGTTTTTCTGCTACTTAAAATGTTTCATTCGTTAATTTTTAAATTAGGTCTTTATTTGCAAATTTTAATTTTCCCGCGTATAAATGTAATAATTACATGTGTTTAACCCTGGAAAACTGGTTATATCATAAACAGCGTGTGAGGATTTCAGACAGTTTGCTATAACAAACATTTCTAGTACTAATAACAACAACAAAAAAAAAAAGAGTTTACAGTTTCTAATTTTCATTCGAAAATTTCCAAAGTGATAAATTCATGCAGTTTTTTATTATATAATATTATGCTGGTATTTCGTTTTACGTACCAGCATCGCACTTTCGCGTACCAGTAGCCAGAGCTTTGTGTACCAGTACTGGTACGCGTACCATAGTTTGAGAACCCCTGTTCTAGATGCTATAACTATACTGAAGCCGAAATTAAATAGTACAGATTAAATTGTTTTGTGTTTATAGAGTCTTTCAATGAGAAGTACCATAACTAAATTTAAATAAAATTTATTTTCTATTTTTTTTTAATAAATCTTTAAAAAGATTCTTCTGCCTTGTCAATGTTTTCATAAAAAGTTTTACTTTATGAAAACATTACAATGATTACTTTGAAATTTCATGATTGAAACAAAATTTTTAATTTGAATATGGAAATAACTACGAATTAGCAATTCTTTACTGATACTAAACTACAGTGAGTGTCAAATGTTAAGCACAGCATAAAATTCCAAAATAGAATTTTATTATTGACTGAAAGTTACTTCTTTTCACATGACCTACAAATAGTTTTAAAATATTTAACAGATTTATGCTTTAAAATTTCGCAAATAGAATTTACTGACCTGCCCATCCATACACAATTTAAATTTCTTAGAATTCTCTTAAATTCAAGAATTTTAAGCTTCTTAATTAGGGTAGATTAGTGTGCCTCTACCAAAATATTAATCAGGTTTGGGAACAAGTCAAAGAATTTGCATATTTCCACTTATGGTTTTCTACAATCATAATGAATCGCCCCCCCCCCCCCCCACCCAAGCACAAAAAACCCTCATTAAATAAAATATAATTATTTGTTGCTATCCAGTAAAAAATCAACCATTTAGACTATATAACCCTATGTCTGCTTCCTTTCTTTGCCAGCCCCAGCAAAGAAAAATCTTGAAAAGGGGGAGGGGAATAATAAATGTGGTAGGAAAGCAGCCTTCTATGCATTTTGGTGGTTTTCACCCCTGATGTATTCTCTAAAATAACTCCCTCCCCCATTAACAAAATATCAGTGGTAAGAACTAGGGATGCACTGAACAGTGATTTTAGCCGAATATTTTTATTGTAGTTTAAAAAGTTAAAATTTTAAAACAATGTGATGACAGATACTGACCCTCCCAGATTGAACAGCTGATGTTTCAATGGGAGAAATGCAGAAGTGTCATCTTTTTGCATTTTGCTCGAATTTAGTTTATTCGGTTATTTATTATTATAGGGCTTTCAAAACCTGTACATTTAAATTATGCATGCTCCTTTCAATTTTTTTTTATTTTTAATGTGATATAAGTGCGCTATTTTAAGATTATTAAAGATTCGTCTTTAGTGTCTTGTCGTGAAAAATTTGTTCGACATTTTAAAATTTGGTAAAGATAACAATTGTAGCCTTATTATTTAGCTTTCGAAAAATGCTTTTTATTGTTTTTAAAAAAATTTTAATCGTATAATCAAATAAGAAAAAATTCTGTATTCTTTAAAAAAACAGCTAAAAATGGTAAAATGTCTGCCCCTACAGGCCTTTTTTTCCCCGGAGGATAGGCAGTATAAAAGGAGGTCAGGATGGTAGAAATTTATTTAGTCCAATAGCAGAAAAAAACATGTAGATTCAAAATGCTGGAAATTACCACCATTTATATCTGAAGATGGGGCTAGACATTCCTTTATTCAAAATGCAGCTGAAAATACTTAGTGTCAGCAATCAAAATTCTGTCCCTTACAATATATTTTATACCAACAAATATTGCTAAAATATCTTCATTACTGTTAAAGTTGTGAACATAAGTAAATTCAGTTTCAGCTTGTAATGACACTACTTTTGATGATAAAGTGGAGTGAGATATTTCTTGTTCAAAAAAATCTCAATCCACTTAATTCCATCAAAAGTTGTTTTATCTTGACCACATTATCTGCCCCCTGAAAGCTTGCTCCAACATTTTAAGAACAATGTTAGAGTTTACTATCTCTGAAAATGATTGCCTACTCCAGACAATGGTTAATTAAAATACTTCCTTGCTAAATCAACAGGAACATTCTTCTTGCTGAGTTCTACCATTGAAGTAGATTGTATTATTCATTTCTAAACTTTAGTTCTTTTCTGACAAATAAACAGTAATGATTAAAATTTCTTCTTCAGATTCTTTTAAAATTTGTTTTTGTTTTAGAAAATAAGAAAACTCTCAGAAGCCATTAAATTAAATTTCATTCTATCCTCTTGAATAACTCAAAGCACAAGTTTACTTGTAAAAAGGTTTTGATCATAAAATATTCCGTGTGAAATATGTAAAATGGAACTAGCCAAATATCCAGTATTCGACCTAATAGTTATTCAATGCATGCTTGACCATTTTTATTTTACACCTACAATAGCAACTTACATGTTGAGAGTAGCAAGCTTAATTTTCTCTTCTTTAATTCCAATTACTTCCCTGTGTATTATCTAAATAACCAAAAATTCCAATTCAAATAATATGTACATTTGTTTTTGTAAAAAAAATTTACATGCCTTTGGAAAAAGGTATCTAGTTGCATAGCTAGTTGGTTAAAAAATGAGTTCATTAAAAATTTAACCGAACTCACTTTCTGACTTCAGATTAGATATGAAACTACATTTTTTTCAAATTTTATAGAAATATTGACAAAAAAGGGTTTCAATTATCCAGGCCGTAACACGCTGTTCAGATCAGATATACAAGATATCGGACCACCGAACTCATTGAGGGAGTTCCACAAACTAGCTCTGAATTCACGACTCCCTGACTGGCTCTGGAGGCTAGCTTTAAGGCAGTATTTAAAAAAAAATATATTTTTCCCACGCTCAACAACTCAAAATTTTGAGACACATTCTCAGACTCATTTTCAAAAGTAACAGGAAACTTGGCGGCATGATTTATAAAGACATTTATAAGGGCCCCATGTCTTTATTTTTCGTTCAATTACAAATTGATTTACAGACAATTATTTCCACAGTATGATCATTTTTTTTGCTTCCAGCACTATCGCTTCGGGAAATTCGGTTCAAAATGTCCACTTTGACAGCATTTTTTGAAATATATTCTGTTTTTATCAAAAATGCGAGACAATACGGACATTATAAAGTTTCTGAATAAGAGAACCTGCCAATTGGATGCATTTTAGAGCAAAAATGAATTTACAAATGTGTCTCAAAATAAGCAGTTTGGATTTGAATACACCCTTAACAGATTGGCGGTTGAAGCTGGCTTTAAATGAAGCATACATTCTATGTTCAGAATCTTAAAAGTTTTATGGTGTGAACAGGTATTCAACCTCACCCCTGATATTTTTGCAAGGAGCTTTTCAGAATATGACAATCATGGTCACCACAACTACTCGAAATGTTTCTTTTATCTTATTAACAGAAATACTAAACTGACATTTCATAATAAATCCTTAATATGGAAATGCTGGCTGTAAAAACTTCAAGACTCATTTTAAGATGAATAGTCATAGTGTTTACAAAGAAACAGGCAAATTAAAGTAAAACAAATGATTTATTAACAAATATTTACATAGCACATTATCAACACAATATCTATATCAGTACATTATCTACAAAAACCATAATTCAACAAATTACATCGTGTCCCAAAGTAGCACACACAATCTCGTGTGCTTTACAATGATTGGAACAGTAAAACTAAACTAAAATTCTAAAATATATAACAAAGAGCTGAAAGAAAAAATAACCTAAAGCTGAAAGAGTAATGAACATGTTAGTCATACACTTGTCAGCTTACCTTCTGACATAATAGACATATCACAAATCAATAAAAGAAAAGAAAAAAGGAAGCCAACTCACCATATTTAAGTATCATATCCACTTGAATCTTTTCTTCTTCAAATGCGGTTATAGCGGAATAGCGCAAGCGACAAGGGAACAAAATTGAAGTTTTCGGTAGGAAAAAAAAAAAGCTGAAATGCTCCATAAGAACCCATTAATGGTAGACTTTACATACTACTGATTTCACCACATTTACACAATTATTACATTGAGATTGATAAAACATCCAAATTACCAAAAGCTTATATTTTATTCTCTTAACCCAAGTAAAAATATAAGCTTCGTCTTTTCAATAATTACTCAAAGATTTTAAGCATTCACATGATTTAGTTTTGAGTAGTTTTTTTAATTAACGCGTCAATTTAATGCCTTCAAACTGCTGCTTTAATTTAAAAATGCAATATAATTTTAATAAAAACTGCTTAAAACCTTAGAGTAAAGTACAACTATAGAAAAAGAATTCCATCAAAAGTGCTTAAAAGTAACATGCCACAAACTTTTAGACTTAAATCTAATTATGGTTTGAAAATTTATCCAGAAATTAAAATCTATATTAACAAGCTAAAGTATAAAGTGATGTTTTATCACAAGGCTACATTTAAATTCATAAACAAGTACAGATTATGCAGTTAAATACACAAGCACTTGCAATATTTTGTATAACATACTAATGCACAATTGTACTCTATAGGACACGTTACTAAACAAGCACTTTTACAGGGCTATAAGACATTACTAAACACTTTTACAAGGCTGCCACTGGAGATTATTTTTAAATTTTATTCGCACCATTACTTAACAAATTTAAGTATATTTTCTCTTGCACATGTTGCCAAAGTGCATTAAAAGATTATTTTGAAAAGTAGTGTGGGATAGTATTAAAAAATAGTCATCTGTGGAAGCCCTGCTTCTACAAAGCTTTCAGTGTGACGTCAGTCATTCAGCTTTGATTGAAAACTACTTTAAACAAATGGTTGCTGTCTCATTTCTTATTAAATACAAATCTTAGAGATTAACACTGCATTTTAGCTGCGAGATATAACTAATATAAAAACAAAATAGAAAATATAATGTAGCAACTTTGTTTGCATTTAGTTTTCAATCAAAACAATGACTGAGCATCTATAAAGCAAGCCAGACCAGAAACCTGAAGACAGATTTCTGCTCTCGCTTTAAAAAAAACTTTGAAAACAGATAATTACCTTGAGGTTGAGAATCTGTAGATAACAGAGCCGAGTTATCTTGATAACCACTAGGCCCTGACATACTTGACATATTGGATTGATCCATGTACATCATGGAATTTTCATCTGCACTATGAGATGGACCCGCTACAGGAGACATAGGTGGTTCTAAGTCTAAAAGTTCTGGTTTGATATCTAGAAAGAGAAGGCCAAAATCTTAACCCACTGACAGTCTTGCAAAAGGGCAAACTTTTTCTCTGCATTTTGTTTTAAATGCTAAGAAAAACTAATTTAACATTTAATGTAAAAACTTAATTACATATATGAATGTAATCCTACTCCTTGAGAGTATTCATTGCTCAGCGCATTAAAAATGCATTAAAGGAATAAAATTTTATTACTTTAAGTAATGCTTATATTGCAGTGAAACCTGGCACTTAATGAACGTATTAACACTGGCTTGTCAGTGAGAGGATTAATAAAATACTGTAACTGCAAAAAAGTAGTATCACCTTGTTCTATATCTAGTAATTATCCTTTTTATTTGTTAGGATGAGAAGAATTAGTTTCATTACATATATTAAATAATTTCAGTTTTTAATTGCTTGCATGCAAGGACGGGGTGGGAAGTAAAAAAATATAAAGGTTGTTACAACAATACATGGCATTTTGGACAAAGGAGATGCAGAAAATTTTGGGCAAATCAGAGTGGAACGATCACCACAGTACTTAAGTCTTTTTTACATGTTAGTGGGTAGCTGCCCGGGGTGGGTTTCTTCTTTAAAAACCCAGGTATTTTACAACTTAACTTGGTAAATATAAGCGTTCACCACTGCTTGGCAACTTTTTTGCTGTGGTAGCTGCCTGGGTAAGTTTAAAAAAAAGTTTGCAGTGGATAGCTGCCGGGCTTTTTTTTTTAACTGGGTTTTTTACAACCCTCGCAATTCCTCCTGCCAAGATTTCTCATTGTCCAATCGAAATTTGTTTAGTTGTCTATAGTTGTTTAGGCACATGCTCTACTCTGGAAGAACAGTTTTAGAATTTGAGACTTTTGCCACTAATAGCATCATTTTGAATTTGAACTCTACCCTTGACTCGCAGGAGCATTTTTAGACACGATTGCTGTTTAAATAAAAATTTTCCTTTTAGTCGTTTTAATTTAAATGCGATATGCATCTAGTATACTTCCTTAAAAACACTCATTTATTAAATATTTTCAAATTACAAATAGTTTTTTATTTTACAGTACATATAACTTTTGTCCTTATAGCAGTTGCTTTGAATGCAATTTAGTTACGTTTAACAGAAAAAAATTATTTTCTATCAAAGCTGTATGTTTTATTTAAAAAATAAGTGTTTTGTACCAAGTAAATGTGTTACTTTGTGTTTTGACCATTTGTTATTTGGAAATTATTTTTGTTTTAAGCAATATGATTAGCAAGGGGTGCAGAACTCTATACGTAGGTTCCTGTTTTCTTATTTTTTAACAAGAACTTTTATGTGTGTAAAGATTACAATAGGTTATGGATATTTTATATTAATAAATTTTAACACCTTGTAATAATATATTACTTTTAAATGCTAAAAGTTGTAAACTAACAACATAACATGCAGTAAAATGACAATAGAAATTGTAAATTCAATTGCTCCTGATTCAACCAAGAATAACTAAGTATGAACACATTTGTTTGGATCGTGAGCAATTGAATTTACAATTTCTATTGTCATTTTACTGTACATCATGTTGTTAGTTTACCCCTTTTAGCATTTAAAAGAAATATATATTGCATATTATTATACTATGTATATTGGATTTTAAGAAAGTTGGTTGTGGATATGTTGTTTCTCCCATTGCATGTATGCTTCAATGAGTGTAGTAGTATCGCAGGATCAATTAACCAAACTAATCAAGAGAAACCTATAATTGAAGTACATTAAAATGGGCTAAATAAAAGCATGCTTCTGACCTTGTAAATAACACATTTGAACTATCTTCAAACAAAAAGTCAATCAGAGAGGCAGCTAAGCTTTGGCATTCGCCTGCAGCCAGCCATCTTTTTTAAATCAAAACATTTTAACTATTATATATAGTCAATAAAATTAAATGACGTGTTACGTAAATATGGATAAAAATTTTGAAAATGAGAAACAAATGTTTTGATTTAAAAAACAATTTTTAATGAATCCAGTTTGTTTATATTTGGATAAAAATTTTGAAAATGAGAAACAAATGTTTTGATTTAAAAAACAATTTTTAATGAATCCAGTTTGTTTATATTAATGTGTCCAATTGCTTATTTTATGTGAAATCCTTTGGCTCTGACAGTTCAACAATTATTTAATTGCAAAGCAAATTATCCCATTTAAATTTTTGTTACAGTAATTCGTTATTTAAAAAACAAGATTGCAAATGGCAGACTGCAGCTAAATCCCAAAGCCATTCCTAGGTTATTTTGCAGATTCAGTTAAACTGGTAAAGATCGTATATTTCAAAATTATCAAATTTGAGAATGAACCATGGAAAAAGCTCATCCAAGGCAACACTGAAAACTTCAGAGTATCAGAAATAACCAAATGAAAATGGGCTAGAAGTTGGGGCTCTTTCATTGTGCCCTTACAGTAAAAGACAAAGTTCTTTTATTTTTAAACGAAACTTTAATATATTTTTGCAAATATTCTCAATCCTTATACAGTAGTCGCGGTTATCCGAGTTAATGTGGACCAAGCTCATCTCAGATAAGTGAAAAACTCGGTTAAACGGGATTTATATAAATTGTCACTAATTTAAGAGAAAATATAAATTTACACACAATTTATTAATTTGTATAGTATACTTACAGTCGTTGTGATGTACACTGCAGATGCTTGTAGAATAAAAACAGCTAATGAATTGTTTATTTGAAAAAGTACTTAATATATATATATATATATATATATATATATATTTTTGTTTGTGGGATGATAGACGTTTTTTTGCTGCAATATTACGCCAATTTTTTAGTGGCATCAATATTGTAGGTATAGCTTCTTCTTGCTGCTCATTGTAATAAATGCTTTTTTCACTAGAACTTAGACTTTCAGAATGCGTAATTTTTTTCTGATTACCATCATCACTGCTCTCTTGTTCGCGATTTTCAACCATATCTGTAATCATGTCATCTGTAATTTCTTGCTGTTCATCTGCATTCATCCACTCAGCAATGTCTTTTTCAGTAAGGGTTTCAGAAACAGGAAGTGTTTGTGCTAAGCTCAATAAAGATTTGTCATCAGATGCTTCATTTTCATAATTTGATTGTCAATGAAGTATAAGGTGGAGGTGAAAGAAAATTCATAAAATTCTGATTTTTTAGTCAAAATAAGAGAAAGGGATTTCTTTTCTTTTTTCTTTTTGTGACTCAGTTAAACCAAAACTCGGTTAAGCGGGACTCTGATAATCGCGACTCTACTGTAGACAGTATTTGCATCTATCCATACAAACATAACTACTTTAACTAAAGATTACTAATGATCTTGCAATTGAAAAGGTCTAAAGATTTATAAATTACATTTTTATGCATTTTAAATTTGAAAACTGGATCAGTAAAGCATTTTTCCTTAAAGGATTTGAAAGATCTTGTAAAATGCAAACACAACACAAAACAGGTTGCTACACAGCCATGGGTGCAAGAAATCCATCCAAGCCAAGACTGAAAAATTTTCTGAGTATTAAAGAATAACCAAATGGATTACAAGATGTCTATTACTTGCAATAACGGCTAAAAAATGATCTCTTGCAATAAAAGATAATGATTAAAAGTTCTTGATAGTCAAATTGCTATTATTAAGTATAAAAAGTAGAATTTACTATTAATCAAAAATCTTTGCAGGACTGAAATCCGTCCAGACTGAAGACTTGCACCCATGTACACAGCTAGTCTAATAAATTATACCAAACATAATAAATTGCACCAATAAATTGTGTTGAACAAGACAATTTTTAATATAGTGCATTCTCAGATTTGTTTTGGTATTATGATTTACAAAGTTTTATTAGATCTTACTATGAATTTAAATTAAGAGTACTAGTTTCATTAAAGTTCTCTAAAAAGAAAACTTGAAAGCTGGTATGGCATGTTTTAAGAAGTAGTTTAACCCCTCCCCTCTCCCCACCTAAAAAAGAATTTTTTTAATTGTGCATTTCCAAAAAAGTAACAGTTTAGTTAAACAGAAGTAGTGACAAATAATTAGATAGTTTTCATTAAATTCAAAATTCAAGTTTTAAAAATGGAATCTTTCAACTTTGACCAGGAGAGATTGTTGATTTAGAAAAAAAAAACCTGAAATTTTAGCGAGAAAATGTTTCAGTATAAGGAGATAGAGGCTGGGGACATAATTTATGACAGGGAGGTCAAATTATGAAAAATAAATTTTATGTTTAGCAATCACATTACTTTGATATTTTATGAATTTAACTATGAGGAAAACCAGAATTGTGGTACTGAAAATGAAAAAATACCTGAATTTAGTTATATAACCTGAACATAATCACCTCTGCATTGATGAAAGAATCATGGGATAAAATTTACACAGAAAAAGTTCAATCAAATTTTCTGACAATGTAATTAACTTCAAATTACATTATACAAACTGGCAACTTTATTTTCAGATCAAAAATCAAACTTTACCTATTGGACTTTCAGGCTGCTGATTGGAAACTAAGGCATCTGATGACATAGGTGTTGCTGTGACAGGAACTAAACTAGAGGAATGATCTGTGCTACTTTGGGGTCGCCTTTGAAGCTCCATATTTGACTGTACTGATGATCGACCTGTCCGCCTTGGTAACTAGAAAGAATTACACACACATTAAACATACAGTAACATTGTGCAATTTTAATTTTGCTTTTAGAACGTGAAAGTTCATGCTTACATCATCTGTTGTTAAGGATTGTTGGAGCAACTTTGCAGGTTCTATACTAAATTTTTCTTCTTGTGCAAAACTATCTTCAACATGTTGTTCAATTGGCTGCTGCTCTTGCTGAGATTTGTGGAAGGAATTTGTACGATGAGATTGTGAAGGCACTGTTGAAACCATTGAATAGGGAGTATTAGTATTACGGTCCATATCACTAGATAACTCCTCTATATCAGAATCTGGATTAGTTTTTGATTGTGAAGCTCCATCATCACTTTGGTCACTCAATGACCGCTTTCGTGTTCTAGCTTTTCTTCTTTTAACAGGTGGTGTGCCTGTTCTTGAAGGCGGCCGATGCGATGATTCATCACCAGATTGATCTTTATCATTTGTCACCTCAGCAAGTCCTTTTACTCTCAAAGTTTCGGCAGTTTTCATTAGAGCTGATAGCTGTTCCTGAGCAACATTAACTTCACCATGATACATGAACTCTATAATTGCTTTGAGTTCTGTATATTTCATGTCTTTAAGTATCACAATAGGGTGCTTGCAGGGATTTTCTAAAAACAAAGACTGGAAGAAAGGACTGCAAGCTGAAAGAACTATTCTGTGTGCTTTTAAGCTCAATCCATCACAGGCTAATGTGACATCGACCATTGCTTCGGTCGACAATAAGTTTTTGAACACATCCATCATGTTATTCATGTGGTTGTTCCACTTTAAACAAAACTGTTGCGACATGGTAGCACAAATGTATGATGACAATGACTAGTATACTATAAAGAAAAAAAGATATTGTTAGAATTTTTTTTTTTTTTTTTTTAAAAAAGAAAGGTATTTAATATTTTAAATGCAAAGTTTTTTTTTGAACGATATGCATGTCTTTTTTATGGTTAAATAGCAATTATAATTAATACTTGTTAACATATAGGTAGTAGGAGCATTTTACTTCATTAGAATTTTTTTTTATCTCCAATGAAGACTCTTCAAAATTGATTTCCTTGCAACTTAAAGGATTACTGTATAGGGAGGGTAGATGTGCCAGTAATGGACACCCATAAGGAATTTCTCTAAAAATATTCTTTTAATTAAGTTATTATATTCCACTTTTTTAAATATTATATTAATCTATCAAGAATCATGCTCACAGTCACATTTCCCAATATGAATCAAAATTTAATTGTAAATAGAAATAAATCAAAACAAAAAATTCCAGTAATGGACACCCCACAAAAAGTAATAGGTAATTTTATGATTGTATTTAAAACCAGAATTTAGTGAAAGCATATTAATGAAATAAAATAGTCATTTACAAATAAATTTAACAATTAGGATATCAATAATTAATAAAATATTTATGAGAATATGTCACTGTTTACATTGCCATTATCACAAGAACAATATTTTAATTATTTTAGATAGAAGGTTTGAAATACTAAATTTCAAAGAATTACATTTATCAAATTATTGAGTCATTGAGGGGGGGGGGGGGTTAGTTTAAAAAAAAAAAAAAAAGATTTCTAAAAAAGTGTCTTGCAGCATCAGTGCATGGAATCATATTTATTTTTATTCTTAACAGTTGAATTCCTAAAACTGCTTTATATATTACTGTTAGCAATTCGTATAAAATATATCAAATAAATGAAAGTGTAGGTTGAATGTTTTTTTAAATACTATTTCAAAATAAAATATCGGAACTGACATTTGAACCCCCTGATCTGCAGATTTACTACTTTCATTGCTCCTATAAATTTAATATTTTTATGTATAATGAAACATTTAAGACAGAAAATAGATTTTTAAGAACCTGCGACTTAAAAAATTATTTTTTTTATAAATGGTGAGAGTTTGAGCCCCTCATTTTTTCATGCCCTTAAAGATTGTTCTCTGCTTCCTGATGGATGTTAATTGCCACATAAAATATGCAAGGTACAGTTTACAAAAAAAATAATTTGATTACAATCTTTAAAAAATTAATAATGTGAAATTAATAAAAACTGCTATTTATATAAAATATATATTATTACATGAAATTTAAAAATTAAATTTGATTACTTAGCTTTTCAGTTAAATAAAAAAATATATACATGCACTATGAACATTACTGAAATTGCTTTGTAAGTAGTGTCCACATGGGGTGTCCATTACTGGAAATTGACTTATTAAGCACTCCAGTAATGGACCATGGTCCTAAAACCAGAAAATTAAATTAAATTTTTTAAATTGTCGTTAGCATGTAAAATAAGTGTTCTATTATTGTCAAAACAAAAACATGAAATTTTTTCAAGAAAATAAAAAAGATATCAATTGTTTAGGTGAAGCCAGCTCTTAGCATGTTCATTAAGATTTTCACAGAAAATCAGTGGAACTGTGAAACATTTTCTGCTTCCTTATTGGTTTGATTAAGAGTGTCAACAATAACCCAGTTTATAAAACAAGCAAGGAGGAATTATAAAAAAAATGTGTTATTTTTTTATAAATCAAAAACTTTGAAAGTGGCCCATTACTGGCACATCTACCCTGCTCCAGTAATGGGCCACCTTCAACGTTTTTGGTTTATAAAAAAATAAAAATTCAGCTTTTTTTATTTCATTAATATGCTTTCTTTAAATTCTAGTTTTAAATACAATCATAATATCAATTATCTATTACTTTTTGTGGGGGTGTCCATTACTGGAATTTAGGGTGTTTTGATTTATTTGTTATTTACAATTAAATTTCGCTTCACATTAGGAATTGTGACTATGAGCATGGTTAAATATTGTTGGTAGATTAATATAATATTAAAAAATGTGGAATATAACAATTATAACTATTATTAAAAAATAATTTTTAAAAAATTCCTTAAGGGTGTCCATTACTGGCACATCTACCCTATATTCCAGCTTTTTATAACAATGTATCAGCAATATTTAACCAATCTGTCATATTTCTCATTGTAAATCAGAACTTGACATAACAGAAAACAATACAATGTGCTAGTAATGAATAACTTGTCTAATTTAGAACCAGAACTTTAAATTTTATTGCAGAATTAAAATTTGATTTATAAAAAAAATAACCAATAAAAATTTAGTCTTTTATATATTTTTTCATAATTCCTCCTTGCTTGTTTTATAATCTGGGTTATTGTTGACACTCTTAAACCAATCAGGAAGCAGAAAATAATGTTTCACAGTTCCACAGATTTTCTGTGAAAATCTTAATGAACATGCTAAGAGCTGGCTTCACTTAAACTGATATCTTTTTTATTTTCTTGAAAAAATTGCATGTTTTTGTTTAGACAATAGAAAACTTTGAATTTTACATACTAATGGCAATTTACAAAATTTCATTTATTTTTCAGGTTTTAGGACCATGGCCCATTACTGGAATGCTTAATTAGTCAATTTCCAGTAATGGACACCCCATGTGGACATTACTGAAAAAGCAATTTCAGTAATGTTCATAGTGCATATATTTTTGTTATTTAACTGAAAAGCTAAGTAGTCAAATTTTAATTTTTTAATTTTACTTACCAGACTGTAATAATACATTTTTTTTATTAAATTCATGTAATTAATAATTTTTTTTTTAGATTGCTATCAAATTATTTTTTTATAAACCGTACCTTGCATATTTTATAATGTGGCAATTAACACCCATCAGCAACAACACCTATGTGGCAACTAACACCCACAGGAAGCAGACAATAATCTTTAAGGGCATGAGAAAATGAGGGGCTCATGGGGTTCACACTTTCCCCATTTAAAAAAAGACAAATTTTTAAGTCATAACGAGTGCTTAAAAATTTATTTTCTGTCTTAAATGTTTCATTATTTAGCTCTGACAAAAGAACTACATACATAAAAAATCCTTAATATTAAATTTATATTAGAATGAAAGTAGTAAATCTGCAGATCAGGGGGCTCAAATGTCAGTTCTGATATTTTATTTTGAAATAATTTTATTTAGTATTTAAAAAACATTCAACCTACACTTTCATTTATTTGATATATTTTATACAAATTGCTAAAAGTAATATATAAAGCAGTTTTAGGAAGTTTAACTGTTAAGAATAAAAAGAAATATGATTCCATGCACTGGTACTTCAAGACACTTAAAAAAAAATCTTTTTCTTTTGTTAAACTAACCCTTCTAAACCCCCTCCCCCCCCCCTCAATGACTTAATAATTTGATAGATATAATTCTTTGAAAGTTAGTATTTTAAACCTTCTATCTAAAATAATTAAAATATTGATCTTGTGATAGTGACAATAATTAATTTAAACAGTGAATTATTCTCAAATATTTTATTAATTATTGATATCCTAATTGTTAAATTTATTTTAAAATGACTATTTTATTTCATTAATATGCTTTCATGAAATTCTGGTTTTAAATACAATCATAAAATCAATTACCTATTATTTTTTGTGGGGTGTCCATTACTGGGTGGCCCATTACTGGAATTTAGGGTGTTTTGATTTATTTCTGTTATTTACAATTAAATTTTGATCCACATTGGGAAATGTGACTATGAGCATGATTAAATATTGTTGATAGATTAATATAATATTAAAAAAAGTGGACTAGGGTAGATGTGCCAGTAATGGACCCCCTTCCAGTAATGGGCCACTTTCAAAGTTTTTGATTTATAAAAAGATAACCAATAAAAATTTAGCCCAGGGCTAGCACTAGTACTTTTCAAAATTTTAGGGAGGAATTTTAGGAATTTTTTCCTAAATTTTAGGAAAATTTTAGGGGCATTTGCGATATTTTTAACATTACAAGTATGTAATAACAGTATTTTTGTGCTAGTCAGGCACATGTGGTACACTGCCAAAGAATATTCCCATCATTCCAATGAATTCAGCCCTTGTTACATGTGCTTGTGTTTGTTGCGAATGAGTGCATTTAAATTTGCGCAATAACCGGCTTCATATTACAAACCGTTTTGATAGCTTATGCTTACTGCAATTATATTAAAATTTTGAGTTCCTGGATCATTGAGCCTAACCAGAATGAATGCTCCCTTTTGGATGTTCTCGGTGAACCTAGAGAACAAGAGGCAGGAAGCAGGGGTGATTATGAGAAAAAAAATTCTGTAAGGGTTTTTTTACACTTCTTTGTCGAAATTTGAGTTTTTTCCTCGATATTTTGACGAAATGCTTTTTTTTTAGATTCTTTCACGAAATTCGCCTTATTTGCACGATTTATTGACAAAGTCCATGTTTTTTCGCGTTCTGTTGACGAAATTCGCTTTTTTTTCCCGCGATCTTTTGACGGAATTGGCATTTTTTTCTGCAATTTTTAGACGAAATTATCTTTTTTCCTTGATTTTTGGATGAAATTTGAGGGATTTTTCGCGATTTTTTTAAAATCGAAATTCACGTTTATTATGCGATCTTTTTAAGAAATTCTAGTCCCCCCCCCCCCCCCCCGAGATGTTTTAAAAAAATTTGCGATCCTTTGAAGAAATTAGTGTTTGTCACGATCCTTAGATGATCTTTAGAGTTTTTTTTTCTTGATTGTTTGCCGAAATTAGCCTCCCCCCCCCCACGATATCCTTGGATGAAATTAAGTTTTTTTCCCGAATCTTTGTCGAAATTTGCTTTTCTCCGTGATCTTTTGACAAATTTTGCATTTTTTTCACGATCTTTTGACAAAATTTGCGTTGTTTTAGCAATCTTTTGACGAAATACCCATCTTTTTCGGTGACCATTTGTCAAAATTCACGATATTTTTTTGTGAAATTTTGGCGATCTCAAATTTTTAGGAACAAGAAGAAAATTTTAGGAGAATTTTAGGAATTTTAGGGGATAAAATAATATTTAGGAAATTTAGGAATTTTAGGGGGAATGCTAGCCCTGTTTAGCCTTTTATATATTTTTTCATAATTCCTCCTTGCTTGTTTTATAATCTGGGTTATTGTTGACACTCTTAATCAAACCAATCAGGAAGCAGAAAATAATGTTTCACAGTTCCACAGATTTTCTGTGAAAATCTTAATGAACATGCTAAGAGCTGGCTTCACTTAAACAACTGATATCTTTTTTATTTTCTTGAAAAAATTGCATGTTTTTGTTTAGACAATAATAGAAAACTTTGAATTTTACATACTAATGGCAATTTACAAAATTTCATATATTTTTCAGGTTTTAGGACCATGGCCCATTACTGGAATGCTTAATTAGTCAATTTCCAGTAATGGACACTCCATGTGGACATTACTGAAAAAGCAATTTCAGTAATGTTCATAGTGCATATATTTTTGTTATTTAACTGAAAAGCTAAGTAGTCAAATTTTAATTTTTTAATTTTACTTACCAGACTGTAATAATACATTTTTTTTATTAATTTCATGTAATTAATATTTTTTTTTAGATTGCTATCAAATTATTTTTTTGTAAACCGTACCTTGCATATTTTATAATGTGGCAATTAACACCCATCAGCAACAACACCCATGTGGCAACTAACACCCACAGGAAGCAGACAATCTTTAAGGGCATGGGAAAATGAGGGGCTCATGGGGGTTCACACTTTCCCCATTTAAAAAAAGACAAATTTGTAAGTCATAACGAGGGCTTAAAAATTTATTTTCTGTCTTAAAAATGTTTCATTATTCAGCTCTGACAAAAGAACTACATACATAAAAAATCCCTATAATATTAAATTTATAGTAGCAATGAAAGTAGTAAATCTGCAGATTAGGGGGCTCAAATGTCAGTTCTGATATTTTATTTTGAAATAATTTTATTTAGTATTTAAAAAACATTCAACCTACACTTTCATTTATTTGATATATTTTATACAAATTGCTAAAAGTAATACATACCTGCCAACATGTCTATTCAGAAAACCTTACAATTTTTCTGACGTACTTCATTGTGCATCTTTAAACAAAATTTACTGATAACTACAAAAATATTAAATAATAAAAATAACCCAAATATTATTAGCACTGATAACTCTTTTTTGTATACGTTAAATAGGCTGATTTGGCTTTACCCAACAATTCTTTGTCATACATTTCTCCATAGTGATCGTGTTGCATGCTTTTAATTATTAAAATCTTTAGTACTTTTATGTTAGCCGGGCACCAGTGATTGCCAAATTTTTTTTTAATCTCGCCAATCATTTTTTTTCAACAATCTTTTAACATTAGCTATTAAAAAAATAATAAATATTTTTACGCTGCAGTATGTCTTAAAAAATTTACTTAAAAATAGCTAAAATATAATCATGATAAAATACGTAAACACAAACACATCAATACAAATAACAAAATCTCAAGATATGAATTAAAATCAAAATCATTGAATTCAAATCATTTGAATTGAAAGGGTTTACAATTCAAATGATGCCAACTGAAACAAGATTTGGCGGGGAACAGATGTGTTACTATCACGCTAAAATGTAAACAAAAGATTGGCGACTGTTTGTTTGGCGCGATTTCCAAGACTGCGCCAAACGAATAACTTAATACAATGGCTAGGTTGCCATTAAAGAAAAAAATCCCCTAAATTTGGCGACTTTTCTTTTTTTTAACCGATAATTTTTTTTTTTTTTTTTTAGCGTGAGTGTAAAGCATCTAAGCCTAAATTTCTAATAAAAAAAGTGTCAAAACTTCAATTTTAGCTTTGCTGCGAGAAATTTTTAAAATACACAGCATGATTAAACATTCTGTGGCATATCATAACGTGTTGTGAATTACTATTTGATTGCTGTGACGTACTATATATTGATAATCACACTCCTCATCTTTGTAACATAAACGCAATGTGTGCATCAGTTTTATTTTTTTACTCATGTTACATAAACGCAATGTGCGCATCAGTTTTATTTTTTTACTCAATAAGTAACATATTTGAAGAATAATTTCAAGTTTTATCAAAAACCTTACAATCTTACCTGTTGCCCTTACAACCTTACAATTGGACCTAAATCCTTACACTGTAAGGATAAACCTTACAAGTTGGCAGGCATGGTAATATATAAAGCAGTTTTAGGAAGTTTAACTGTTAAGAATAAAAAGAAATATGATTCCATGCACTGGTACTTCAAGACACTTAAAAAAAAAATCTTTTTCTTTTGTTAAACTAACCCTTCTAAACCCCCCCCCCCCTCAATGACTTAATAATTTGATAGATATAATTCTTTGAAAGTTAGTATTTTAAACCTTCTATCTAAAATAATTAAAATATTGATCTTGTGATAGTGACAATAATTAATTTAAACAGTGAATTATTCTCATAAATATTTTATTAATTATTGATATCCTAATTGTTAAATTTATTTTAAAATGACTATTTTATTTCATTAATATGCTTTCATGAAATTCTGGTTTTAAATACAATCATAAAATCAATTACCTATTATTTTTTGTGGGGTGTCCATTACTGGGTGGCCCATTACTGGAATTTAGGGTGTTTTGATTTATTTCTGTTATTTACAATTAAATTTTGATCCACATTGGGAAATGTGACTATGAGCATGATTAAATATTGTTGATAGATTAATATAATATTAAAAAAAGTGGACTATAATAATCATAACTATTAATAAAAAAATAATTTTTAAAGAAATTCCTTAAGGGTGTCCATTACTGGCACATCTACCCTACTTTTTTCGATATTTCAGGACACATTTGCTTGGCATTCTAACAAAAAAAAAACCTTAACTCCCTCTTCAATACATTTTATTACCATAAATAGCACACTACATACACATTTTTTTGTTGTAAAAGTATACATTTAAAAGAAAAGTAATTTTACCAGAACCCTTTAACCAAGCTGCTAAAAAATTGCGATTTTTGCATTACTGAAGGACGAAAATCTCGATTTTTTTTCTTCACCAATCGACGAAAATTGCAAGATTTTTTTTTTATAACTGATTGTTAAAAATTGGGTTTTTTTTTTGTGACTGGAAGACGAAAATAGCAAAATTTTTAAATGACTAATGAATAAAAATATCGAGTTTTGGTAACCGATCACCAAAAGTTGCGATATTTTTTTGTGCCAATTTATGAAAATCACTATTTTTAACGATAGATTGAAGAAAATTGTGACTTTCGTGAAAGCTTTGAATCAGTAAAAAGGTACAACTACCCCCTATTTGATGATTTCAAATGCCGATATAGCACAAAACTGAATATTAGGACAGACTACCGTATTTCAGGACGTTTTTATTTGTTTAGGAATTTCAGGACAAGTAAAATTGAGATAATGGAGGATCTTTTTTCTTTATATTTTGTTGAAATTAGCGTTAGAATGTTTGGCTTTGGCTATATGAGTTTAAAAATTAGTTAAGAAATGAACCTTTAAACTGCTGACATACAGATAAAAGTTTACTCAATTTGAAATAATTCTCAAATTGCTCGAATCTTAGTAATAAAAAAAATCATCAAAAACAATAACACTAAAAAATATTCTACGAATTGCGATAAAACATTCTTCAATCTCTTCAGGTCTCTAGGACGCTCTTGGCGACGCCATTTTGTTTAACACTACGGCAAAAGAAAAAAAAACTAAGTACTGGGTTTGTAAAAAAATAAAATGACAACTATCACTTTATAAAACTATTAAAATTAAAATCATGAGTATCAGTCGGTATTCGAAACATTAAATGCAATATTTCTTTTAAATTTAGTAATAGTTTGTTAGCCGCCATCTTTAAAATGAAGAGATTTAAAGAATGTTTTTGGAAAAAATTATTCCGAGAATTCATCAGGTCTCTAGGACGCTATTGGCGACGCCATTTTGTTAACACTACAGCAAAAGGAAAAAAACTGCCCAAATGACAACTATCACTTTATAAAACTATTAAAATCATGAGTATTACACTCAGTATTCGAAACATTAAATGCAATACTTCTTTTAAATTTAGTAATAGTTCCAAATTTTCACTCCAGCAAGAAAAAAGCTGTTAGCCGCCATTTTCACAATGACTACTTTTCTGAACAATTTTTTTCAATAAAGACGATGTGGATTTTTCTCGCAGCTCGACAGAGAATTTGAATAACTGCGATATGTTTGTTATTTATTGCAACAGTATTTGAATATTGGAATAAAATCGAATGTCATAATTTGAACATCGGGAGAGTTCACTAAGTTCTACAGAGAATTTGAATAAAAAAAATATTAAAATCTGAATTTATCATAAAAATAGGAAAACTAATTTATTATAAAAATAGGAGAACTAATTTATGTCATTCATTTGTGCCAAAATCCAGCATCAATTTACTCAAGACAAATTTTAGCGACTATAACAATCCTATACTTCATCATTCCTTCCGAATACTTTCGTTGAATTTTTATAAATACAACTTTCTAGATGTACACTAATAGCAATAATTAGCTTAAAAAAGTTATAAATTCAAATTCCTCACAGATGCAAATGGATTAAGAATTCCAATGAGCCAGAAATCAAATTGCAGCACGAAATCTACACCATAAAAAAAAAAAAATCAATATTAATGAAATTATTAAAAATTAATTTAATTCTCTAAAACTTAAGGACACTGCTCATAAATTAATAATAATAAAATTAATACTTACTAAAATAATGAAGATGAACAACTATCGACTCTGAGTCGGCGTTAAGAACAAAGTACCTACATCAGAGACCAACGAAAGAATACTGACGCGATGACGCGACGCTACGAATTTCTGGAACATTCGAAATGTCGAGTTCTGCAGTTGCAGTTACAAATGCTCTACAATTACACAGTTGTGAAATATTCGCAATTCGCAACAGTTGATAAAATTTGTTTAACCTTCCCTTACAGCGGTCCTAGTATGATTGTAATTTAAACACTTGCATGATTTTAAATAAATAATTTGTAACCAGGTTTAAAGTTGTCAAAAAGAGGAAAAAATTAATGAAAATACTCACTTACCATGGGGCTGTTCAGAACCGAAGATCAGGCGGCACGCGGGCGATGGAGATTAAAATATGGAGTGAGTCTATATCTTGGAATCATGAATCTAAAAACCTTTATTGTTTTCATTAAAAAATTAAAATTTTTCAATGAAACTTATGAAAATGTAAGTTATTGTTCAGAATCTGAATATTCATACAGCTCAGGTAATTGGGAATCCGATATTTCATTGTACATATCCTCAGATTCGGATTCCATGCTTATCAACGACTCATCGGAATGTGAAAAAAAAATCTTCTGATCCGTCCATATCGTTGCTAATGCAGCATTTAAAAAAAAAAGAATTTAATCTCCTATTACAAATCATTTTTCAACATACTATCTGAAATGTGGTTCGACTTATACATATTGAAAATTAAATTTTTCAAAATTTTGCGTAACAATTGGGGGGGGGGGGGGGGGGTCGACTTATACACGAGTATATACGGTACTTCACTTGCGCAAAAACACTATCTCGCTAATATTAATTCTAAATTTTTATATATATATCTCGCTTCCATTTCATTATTTTTAAAATATTTTTTTTTTCCATTGGATAGTTGAGGTCAATCAATGCAAAGGCCGTTTTTTACTTTTTGGTTTTGTTTACAGGTTTTTTTATTAAGATTCTTTCACTTTCGGAACCAATTTCGAAAAATCACTAGCGAGATAGAACACGAAAGATTGATTATGAAGCTGTTATAAAAACTTTTATTGCTAAAAAATTAAGCAGAAAATTTATAAAAAAAATTATTAAATATCTCTAAATTATTAAAGTCAGTAGTGGTTATCTTAATAATTACCGCTATTAGTGATACATATATTTTTTTACTCAAAACCACTGTAAGCACCGTTGCAAGCCCCCCCCCCCCCCCCCCCATAAACATCTGTGCCCAGGACTTGTAAATCGGTCCCTGCATCAGTCAGAAAGTTTTGTTTGAAAAGAGCAAGAACAAACTTTCTATTTATTAATACAAATCATATAAAATAGTACCATTGCAGTATTAAAACACCTAGCTATAAGATATAGGTGTAGTATACAAGCAAAATAAATATAGCAACACTTTTTAGTTGGAGTCATTTTGATGTCACACTAAAAGCGTCTTATTGAAATAGATGTTATGTGCAGTCATTTTTTTTTCCTTTAAATTGATATGTTTATTTTCAAAGATGTTTTAATTCTAAATATGTTTAAATGAAGATACTACATCATTTTAACATACTTACAGTAAAGGTTTTAAATTTTATATATGAAAATGTGCATCATCTGCTCTGAATGACGCCAATTTTGTATGTGAAAACAGAGCAAGTTTGATATTTTATTGGCTAATAAAAATATTGTCCATACATAACTCTTTTTATGCAACAGGAAAGGAAATATTGCATTAGAAAATTTAATTTTTTTGAAGTTGACAATTTTGTTTTGGTTCTGAAACGTATCATGTGTATATCAAGTTTCATGAAAGTCTGTCAAAAATTGTAGATTTATATAAGCATTAGTGCAACAAAGGGAGGGGGGGGGGATTTCAGTGTGTACATATTTCATTGTTATTTCTTTCCCCCCCCCCCTCTGAAAATGCTGTGTTTTAAAACACATACATGCTAAATATATTATGGTTGATTGTGATTTTCATTATGGCAGTTTGTTATGGCTATTAATCTCATGGAGGTGTTTATTTAAGCAAATAGTAATCCGCTGAGTTTTAAATTAATGTAGTGATTATTCTAGATATAGTTAACATATCACTTCACCATGCATGTTCTAGGTGCCAAGAAAGCTGTGCCTAGGTGCTGTTACAATCTACTTTTTCACCCAGTTTTCTTGATAAAATAAAAATATGTATCAACGTAACATATCTGACAATTTTAAGCATATTGGTGTTAGTTTTAATGCTAATAATGGCAGAAAAGTTTGAGGTAAACATGACAATTCTTTATTGATTTAACAAACAAGCAATTGTACCCAAACATGCTTCAGCATATTATGGTGAAACTCCAATTGTATGTTGAAAATAATATCACTTTCACTACAAATAATAAAATACAGTGCTTGCATTAAAAGAGGTATTTGTTGAATATATCTAATAAATAGACCGAAAAGGCCAATTAAAACTTACATATCGCATTTCAACATTATACACTCTTTTGTTTCCTGAACGCTCTCAACCCTAATTCAGACATATAAATTTGCAGTCATTCTGCTCATGATCAACTGTTTCTTTTTAATTTGTTGCTCATTGTCAACTATTTGTTTTCAAACAATCTTTCATTTTAAGTATTTGATTTATAATTATATATATAAATGGGATGATAAACTGACTCTGGAATGAAGAAAACCCTTCATGTTTGAAGAATGAATAAAAACCTTTATTATTTTTTTTAAAGACTAATTTAAAAATAATGGCTTTATAAAACAATTTCTACTGATAATTCAAGTTTATTTTTGACTTGAATGGATTCATAATGATATTAAATAAGTAACCTATCATGAAACATTAAAAAGTGAAAATTTGATTTTTTAAAATTATGATATAGACTTTCTTTTAAAAATTACATTTATTTTAATTCCAAATGTTTATTTATTTTTTTAAGAGAATGTTTTAAATACTGTTTTAATATTTTCCTTGTTTATTAAAAGGGCATTGTTATGAAGCATTATATGCATAATAAAATTTAAATAAACTCTCTTTGTAACTCTCTTTTAAATTAAAAAATGCTTTGAGTATTTTCTTATTTTCTAATATACATTCTGTTATTTAAACAACACAAGTAGATACATGAAAAGATCATTTATAATAAAATTATAGTCAAATGATAATAACAGAAAATTTTTAATAAACTTCCTTTATTTGAAAATACAAGTTACAGAAATAAAACAGCAAAATATTGTTCTCTATTAAAAATATTATCACATAACAAATTTATTATTGAATATAATGATATACTACATATCAGAAATAAAATACATAAATAACAGTCTGGCACGATACTTTACAGAAAACTTCATTCTATTGGTCTGCAGAAACAGGTATGTATTTTAATCTAATGGGAGAAACAAGTTATTAATAATTTTCAGTTATTATAAATAAAAAGTGATAAATAATAACATCAAAGCCAAGCACTAACATGCTTAAAAAAAAAAAAAATTTAGTTTATTGTTAAAATAAATACATAAATTAATCAGCAAGATGAAAAGAAATGTCTCATTCAAACTGCTAAGAATACCCTTGGATTTGAAGATATCAGAAATACAAGTGGTTTTAACTCCAGTTCCAAAAAAAATATATATATATTACTATTTTATTTATAGTGCAGTATATATTACAGCCACTCATTAATTAAAGAAACTTATTGATGAAAAGAAAATTGACATAAGAGGATTGTTTTAAGAAATATCAAAACATATACTAAATGTTAAAACAGGAACGAAAAATCTTGTGTCAAGCATAGATTATGAAGCACTTTCCAACACAGCTAGAAAACTGTAAAGAAACTCCACCATTAAATAAGGTAAAAGAAGCTATGTAAGTAAACAGTTCAGAAAACATAATACATTGAAAAATAGTGTTTTCAAAATTACCTTCCAGTGTCAAAAAAGTAGTCCAATTATTTTGTGCAGCCCTGTATATGATCAATAGATGTGGATATATAGCCTGATAAAATTTAGTTCTGTTAGAATATTCACATTTAGCAATTTTCGCCAATCGATGGGAATGACATGTTTAAAGGAAATCCAATGTTAAATATCTTATTTAAAAAAGAATATTATTATTATTCTAGTATGCTTTAAATGTTTTGTTATCTTTCATGTAATCTTTTCAGGAATAGTAGGGCTAATATGACACACAATGCAATAAATAAATAAAAAATCTGAAAATTTATCCTCAGGTAGTAATTGACAGGTATTTGCATAGTTATTGGAAAAAGACATGTTCGATTAAAAGCAATCTGTAATTTAAAGAAGAGATTAAAATAATCATAATAAACTGATAAAAACAACAAGTAATTTTATGTTAGCCAGATACTAGTGATATATATACAGTAGATGTTAAAAGGGCACCAGTGATATATATATATATATATATAGATGTATATCTATCACTGGTGTCCAGCTAACATAAAAGTACCAAACAACATAAACAATGTAAAATGTATTTCAACATCACCTCTTTATTATGTAACAAACTCGATATACACTGAAAAACTACATACAGGTCAATTACTTTATTGATTGACATTATATTTACCACAGTTCCTGCTTGACAAATTTGGAAGCAAAAATAGCACAGTCCAAGGCCCGAATTCTAATTTCTTGCAGAAGATCACAAATGATAGCAACTTACTAAAACAGTAAAACTATGCATAAGTGATCTCCTGAGAGCAATAAAATATACATTTCCTGGCACCAGTAGATTCACCAGACAATCTCCCTTGCACCGTTCATGGATTTTGAAAGTTTCCAAACTTTTTCTGAAAAAAAAATTATGAAGTTTTCTAACTGAAACCATTCCTTGTTGTGAAAAGGGGGGAGGGGTTTACAAAAATTCATGTAATGTACTACAGATTAATTATTTAAAAAAATTTCAAAAATAAACAAACATCTAATAAAACTTTTAAAATAATAAGGAATGGTTTAATAATTAGCAATAATAACTAAATGTAAAAACTGTTTACTTAAAAACATATTTGTTCATTTTAACAAAAGTTAAATTTTACATTTGTGTAGTTACCATATTCGATTGAGTTTTGTTTAGTTTTTTTTTTGTGGGGGAGAGGGCTAAGAACCTAAATACAATATTTTAGATATATTAGGATGGATTCATTGAAAAAATTAAATTGAAAATGATGAATAACAATGCCAATCATGTACAGAGATTGCTATGATCAGTCAATTATATGACAGTAACAGTCAATTATATGACAGTAAACTGAGAAGTGAATTAAAAATGAATTATATGGCTAAAAATTTATTGGAACCAGTTTTAGGATAAAGTTAAAAATTGCCAGTAATAATATTAAATAAATACCTGAAATAAATCAAAGTATTTACTCACAAAAAAAGACATTACTGAACATTATGAATTACGATAGCACTATTCTAATTTTTATTCATATACTGACAAATTTGGGTTTTTAAATTCATGCCTATGAAACAAGGTGAGTTTTGAAATAAGTAACGTAACTAACAATTAACAAATGAATTGGTAACATAGTATATAAATACAGGAAAATAGTACTTAAAGAATTTATGAATACATAGCTTTATAAAGAGTTCGGTAATATAAAAAGTAACATAGCTAACAAATGAATTTTAGTAGCGTAGTACGTAAATACATGAAGATAGTAATTTACGAATACATAAAAGAAACTTCTACAGTTATGAAGCAATGTAGAGAAACATTAAAAATATCTGAAAAATATTACGTACCTTTGGTTTGTAAATCTCTTTTTTATTTCAAATCTTCTAAGCGATTTGTTGCAAAGAACAGTCGTTTCTCGTCTGTGAACCTGATCTGTGTTTGTGTAAGATAAGGGTTGGATGGTTCATAGTACTTGTGTGCCCTCCAACCCGACGTCATCATGACGTCTATTGCAACTGCCCTATTGAAATTGAAAGGACCGCGTTCATTATCATTGATTTGGACGTCCAAATCCATGATAATGAACGCGGGCCTTCATTTTGACTAATTTGCGTATTTTGATGATATTTTGTTAAAATTTTGTAGTGAACTTGATGCCGAATGGTTACAGCCCTTGATTCTGGAGGTTGCGGGTTCCATTCCCCTAAATTTCTATTTGATTTTCCTATTTTTTCATTTAAAAATGGTTTATCGGTTGCTTTGTATTTTTCATGATTAGTGTTAGTTATTTAATTAAATACGACAAATTCAGCTATTTTACGATTAAAATTTTACATTACAGTGCCTTTTAATATTTAAACATTATTTTTTTTTTCTTTTAGCAAATGTAAAATAAGTAATGAAAATATAATCAATTTGCACGAATTTTCCAGATTTTTATAATGAGTACTTCAACAGTGAATTTTTAGTACGAATAGAGTGCAAAGCATATTTTACAATGTAAAAAATATTATAAAAATAAAATGTAAAATATATACATTATTTAAACTAGAAATATCAGTACCTATTTTTGTAAAAACGTAAAATACATGTGGTTTACCGTCTTAGTTTCGTAATGAATATGAATAAACTATTGGGACTTAAAACGGCCTATAGAGGCGCTGATTGCAGCCGTCGGTACAGGAAAATTGGCCCTTTAACTAATGCTAAAGTGCCATTGAAACCATTATTTATTGTAAACGCGTTTAAAAGTGTTAGATATTCAAATTCGGATAATTTTTACTTTGACATATAAACACAGAACACAAATAGCACATGAAATCTGGAATTGTGCATAAAAATAATCATTCTGAACAAATAATAAATGCATGTAACGCAATGGGATTGCAAGGGATTTTCCTGAAGGGAGAAGTTATATCTATTTTCCACCAGATGGCGTATTCGAGCGCTTGAATTCCCAATACCGGGTGTCCTAAAAAGGACTGACTGATTTTAAAAATCAATAACCTACAAACGGTGACAGACATTTAAAAAAATCTTGCAGGAGAGTAAGGTACGATGTCAGGAGTTTTTTTACTGCGATTCTCAGTTTTAGTTAGAATTATCATCAATAGATGGCGCTGCGAGCAATAGGTGCTTAATCGAGACCAAAACCGAAATCAGGCGGTTACATGTATGGAGTGTGTCTCATTCACCAATACAATTTCTTTTAGGGCCCGATTCTGAACTCAGTCGTTATATTTTCGATAAAATGTGTTGTTGCTATGGAAATAGCGAATTCTTCGATATATTCAGCGAATTCTTCGACAGCATTCAGAATTGGGCATGAATTTAATAAGCAGTATGTGAGTGAGCAGACGATTTTATATTTATGAAGCTTTATTTTCCTGGATTAACTTACTTTTTATTGTCTGATTTAAAGAATATTTTGTGCATCGCATCTTAAAACTAGGAGAAGAGATTCAGTACTTTTTTTCTTTTTGTTGTTAAAAATTTCATAAATTTTGTTAAATTCTAAGAAATTTTAGATATTTTAAGGAGGTTTGTCAGTAGATTTTTATGAATGTTGAATACACTTTAAAAGAATCTTGGAAATGATTTATACTTTGGAAGAAAGAATATTTATAATATTGGAGTATACCGCTTGGATCAAAGCATAATAGCGACTAGAAGAAGTTTCCAAGAGAAATTTAACGTAAGGAATGCTCTGTATCGGAATACAATTTAGCAATTGCTTGAGAAATTTGTAAAAACCGGTAGTGTTGCCGATGATTTGATAGAGAACGCTGGACGACATAAATCGGCCATGACTGAATCTAACGTGGATGTTATTAAAAATGTTATTAATCAAGATTCGAATCTATCGGTCCGCAAAATTGCAGTTTCTTGCTCGGTGAATAAAACCGCAACGCATAAAATATTGTGAAAGTTTTTGGAAATGTATCCTTACAAAATACAAACGCAGGAACCGCTTCCTATCATTATGAAAGAAAAAAGACAAATTTTTGCAAATGAAATGCTACAGTTTATAGATGAAGGGGGTATTGACGCAAACCGAATTTGGTTTTCTGACGAAGCGTATTTTCATCTGGATGGCTTCGTCAATAAACAGAAGTGGAAGATATGGGGAACTGATAACCCTCATGTATGCGTGCCACGATCAGTCTGTTAAAAAAAAAAAAATACTGTGTGGGCGGCTTTATCCAGCAGTGACATTATTGGGCCTTTTTTTTTTTTTTTTTTTTTTTTTTTTTGGAGAAAACTGTAAATTTAAGTCTATACATTGAAATATTGCACCAATTTGTGGCCATATTGAATACCTTAAGTAATTTAAAAACAAATTGGTTCATGCAAGACAGTGCGAGACCTCATCGGACTGCTGATGTTTTCACTTTCCTCGATAAATATTTTGATAACCGCCTCATTGCATTGCATTATCAAAATGCAACCGATACAGGTATGGATTGGCCACCGTGTTCGCCGGACCTCAATCCATGGGATTTCTTCCTATGGGGCCACCTGAAGGATGCATTGCACAGACATAATCCTACCACTATTACTGAACTGCAACAAATCATTAGTCATGAATGTGAAGCTATTTCAGAAAGAACTTTGCAGGACGTATGTGGTAATTTTGTTCTTCGTTTAAGATATATGATTGTGTTGATTTGTGCGCATTTTGAGAATATCGTATTGTGTTTGAACGCGTCTAATATCTGGTCTTTACCCTTTACTCCGTGGATTGAAGCATTCGCATTTTTTTAAATATGAGTTATAAAGAGTTGATATGTTTAGAGAATTTTACAAATTTGTATTTATTCCATGAAATTTTCTTTATCTGTTTGGTTAATTGTTTTAGCTATATAAGTTTAATGATTAGTTATTTTATAGAAAGTTTTTTAAATGTTCAAAAATATTTGAAAATGTTTATTTTGTTATTTTGGTTATTATTTTTTTATTAACTTTGTTGTCATTATCAATTTCTCTATTAAAAATAGTGCCACTCTCATTTATTCAATCAATATTGCTATTTCTGATTTATTATTCATAAACCTTTCATTATACAGTTTAATACACATTCTGTCTGCATATATTTATTTTGTAGTAATAATCTGTTATCTTCGGAAGAGCTTTGTATTTCTGGTAAATAAATGGTGAGAGAAATATTTGACAACGTATTATTTATACAACCTGCGGCCAGAAAGTTCGGTGAAGGAGCCTGTAGAGGTCGCTGCTGTAGTAGTAGAATATCAACGCGTTGCGCGTGGTGAAGGTCAATATCTGTTTGAACGTTTGGCAAGGTTCCAAGTGCGTTTATTCCCTGTTAGGTTTAACGCCGAGCGCGAAAGGTTTATTGTAGATTGTCGCGGTAAACAATATGGATCAGAGAATAAACATGACCGCCTTGGTTGTACGGCAGTTCCTGGCCTTGAATGGAGTTGTGATACTTGATCATCCACCTTATTCACCTGATTTGGAACCTGCAGACTTTTTCTTCTTCCCCAGATTGAAGTCAGCCCTGAAGGGAAAGAGATTTGCGGGCATCACCGACATTCATCGCAACGTGACGGCCGAGCTCAAAGCCATTCCGAAAGAACTGTTTTACAGGAGTTTCCAGGACTTATATACTCGTTCCCAACAGTGCATTACCATCCATGGAGATTATTTTGAAGGACAGTAAATTGTATTTGATGCTGTACAATACTGTATTTGAAATAAAAATTCATTCACCGAACTTTCTGGCATTGAGTATTGAGGTTGTAATGTTATGAATTTTGTAAATATTTCATTCTTTTTAATTTATTTTATTTTATTATTGTGAAAATTGCAGTATTATTAATGTATTTCCTATTGAGCATCATGTAACTCAATGCTAAAGGCCTCAGGTGCTTTGCAAGAAAAACAACCTTACAGCATCGGTTTTATAATGGAGTTCTATTGGGAAATCGCCAAGGAATGGGTTTATCGCCAAGTTGGCGATGGTTTTGGCGACTTATTTTTGTCGCCAAATTTGGCGATATATCGCCAAATGTCGCCAAGTTGGCGACGGATTTGGCGACTTTTTGTGCAACCCCCCTTATACCTTTACATTGGGATCCTTTCTCGTTTGGGGTACTCTATCGAGAGTTAAAGCACTTTCTGGTAATTTCTAGCATCCGAAAGCTCTGGAAAATTCTACAGTTATCTTTAAAGCCTATATAAGGGACCTCCACCAGTTCAGTTCAGTTAGTTCTCTGTCAAATGCGATTGAATACGCACGAGAGGCTTTGCATTGAGAACTGTGTTGTCTAAGAGCGATTTAGTATGGAACAATACGCTATATTGTTCTGTGTGAAATTTTGCTGTGCTGTTATTAGATTTGAAGATTATTGAATATTTGTGTCTTTGAAATGATCTTGGTGTACTTATCGAACTGTTTGGAGTAAATAAAACCTGTTGATTGTTCTTATATATTGGCATCAATACTTTCGTACCCCGAGCTCACAACATTTGGTGTCAGAAGTGGGATTGAATGCCGATTACAAGAGCAATGGAGGAGCAACTGAACAAATTATTGGAGAAATTAGGAGCTATGGATGAAAAAATGACTGCCAACCTTGGCGAGTTGAAAGAAGAAATGAAGAAAGATATGTCAGCGATGGATGAGAAAATGACTGCGAAGCTTGGTGAGTTAAAAGATGATATGAAGAAGGATATGTCAACCAACCTTGGTGAGTTGAAAGAACTAATAGAGGATAAAATAACATCTTTAAATGACAGAATTGACGGCGTGGAAAACAAAGTTGAAGAAAGATTTCAAGAAATAGAAGAAAAAGTTCAAAATACAGCCAAAACTGTAGAAGAAAAGGTAGAAGAAATACAAAGGACAGCCAAAACCGTAGAAGAAAGGATTGAGAGTGTAGAAAAGGAGTTGGAAAATGTGAAGAAACAAAAGATAACTGTCGAAAACTATCCCGAAGATGTCAAGTATCAAGCTATGCTTCCTCGGGCCTCTATTAAACTCTCGACGTATGACGGAAAATCCTCATGGCCAGTTTTTAAGAAACAATTTGGGATCGTAGCGGACGCCAATGGATGGGATTCCCAAACAAAGGCTTGCCAGTTAGCTGCTTCTCTACGAGCTGATGCTGCCGACGTCTTACAGATTTTGCCTGCAAATGAACCGCTGGATTTTGAAACGCTTGTCAGTGCCTTAGAATTGCACTTTGGCAAGAAATGTATGAAGGAATATAGCAGACTCCAGCTCAAATCTCGACAGCAGAAATCCACTGAATCCCTGCAAGATCTTGCTACGGATGTCGAGAGACTTTCACATCTTGCTTATCCTGACTGTCCGACTGAAATTAGAGAAAGCTTAGCTCTACAGCATTTTATCGATGGTGTGCGTGACTCTGAGATCCAGAAACAACTCCGGATTGCAGATCTCAATGACTTAAAAGGGGCTTTAGTTTATGCCCTAAAATTCGAGGCAGCCCAGCAAGCTACAAGGAAAGATCGGCACTTTGTGCGAGTAGCCAACATGCCTGAGACGTCGGATACAGCTGTGGAGCGTTTACAGCAGCAGATGAAGGACGTGATGAGACATATAAACTCCTTGATGGACAACAAACCTGGAAGAAAGATCAAGTGCTGGAAATGCGGTGGAGAAGGTAATATTCAAAGAAACTGCCTAAAACGACCCAGTACAGAAGGTAATAGCTCCGCACGAACGGCGGAGCAGGAAAACTAATCAATGGTCATCTCGCGGGGCGGAGGTTGCCAGATTTTGAGAAGCCCCATTATCAAATGTGTCAAATTTCTGAAAGAAGTTACGGCGAGAACGGAGTTTTTATAGTCGGGCGTGTGAATGATTTGCCCTGTAATATGATCATCGATACAGGAGCCAATGTGACCATCGTTCGGAATGATCTAGCTCTGCGGCTAAAAGAAAAACTCCTCTGTACTCCGCCCCGTGTTATCCTTCAAACCGTGACCGGGGATATGATCGACATACATGGAAGAATGAAACTGAAAATAAAGTTTGGGAACGCCGCTTACCATCATACAGCCTATGTGGCCGATATTTCAGACCCTTTCATACTCGGACTGGACTTTTTAAAAGAGCATGGATTTACACTGGATTTTAAGAAGAATGAGTTACGCTCTGCTCAAGAAGATGTCACTATTTTCAAACTTGGAAATGAGTCCGGGTCTATTCAACGGATCACAGCCAAGGCAGATGTTATCATCCCTCCTCGGACCGAAATGATGATACCTGGATTGACTGAGAACGAAAGTAGTTTTCAATGTGGCTTGGTTGGATATCCTGAGAAGAGCCCAAAAGGAGTGCTAATAGCATCAGCGCTGGTAGATCTGTCGAGAGATGTGATACCCGTGAGGATGGCGAATGTAAGTGAAAAGTCTAGAATTATTCAGAAGGGTGAAGTGCTTGCTACCTGTGCTCCAGTCACCTGTGTTTGCAAAGACCCGAGCTTGACGTTGTCGGAGCCGCCTACAAGTTTAACACCTGAAATTGGACGAAATGAGAATTTATCTCCTGAGCAGAGACATGCCGCAGAAAGACTGTTCCAGGAATTTACGGATGTGTTTTCACAAAACAAGAATGATATAGGTCGCACTTCTCTGACACGTCATAGAATTGATACTGCCGACCATCCACCGATTAAACAGCATCCAAGACGCTTGCCGTTTGCAAAACAAGAAGAGGTTTCTAAGCTCTTACGAGAGATGCAGGATAGTGACATCATCGAACCGTCATCAAGTCCGTGGGCCTCTCCCATCGTGTTGGTCCGAAAGAAAGATGGCTCCACAAGATTTTGTGTGGATTATCGTAAACTTAACGATATCACGAAGAAGGACAGCTATCCTCTACCAAGAATAGACGACACGCTAGATACTCTTTCAGGGCATAAATGGTTTTCCACACTGGATTTGAAGAGTGGATATTGGCAAGTAGAGATCCATCCTGATGACAAAGAGAAGACCGCATTTACTATTGGACAAGGACTTTGGCAATTCAAAGTTATGCCGTTCTTGCTCTGCAATGCTCCAGCAACGTTCGAGCGCCTCATGGAGACAGTGTTAAAAGGCCTGACTTTTGAAGCTTGTCTCATCTACCTAGACGACGTCATCATTGGTGGCCGCACGTTTGAAGAACATCTAGAAAATATTCGAAAAGTGTTAACGAAGCTAAGAGCGGCGAATTTAAAGCTGAACCCTTTGAAATGCAAGTTCTTCCAACGGGAAGTAAATTATCTAGGACACATCATTTCAGCTGAAGGTGTTCGAACAGATCCTGAAAAAGTGTCCGCAGTAAAGAACTGGAAGCGTCCGGAAAATGTCCATCAGTTGCGAAGCTTTCTGGGACTAAGCACTTATTATAGAAAGTTTGTCCAGGGGTTCTCCAACATCGCAAGACCATTGCATAGGCTCATTGAAAGCAATCAGAAGTTTCTATGGACACAAGAATGCGAGAATTCCTTCCAGCGGCTGAAAGAAGCTCTCACATCCTCTCCAGTCCTTACCTATCCGCACCCCGAGAAACAGTTCATTGTGGACACGGATGCCAGTCATGAAAGTGTCGGCGCTGTACTTTCCCAAGAAATAGATGGCCAAGAACGAGTCGTAGCATACTGGAGCAAATGTTTATCGAAACCAGAGCGGAATCATTGCGTCACTCGTAAGGAGTTATTAGCTATAGTGAAAGCCATAGAACACTTCCATCACTATCTCTATGGCAGGAAATTTCTCCTTCGTACTGATCACGCATCCCTAACATGGCTTATGAATTTTAAGAACCCAGAGGGCCAAGTAGCCAGATGGATACAACGGCTCCAGGAATACGACTTTGACATCAGGCATCGCAAAGGCTCATCGCATGGAAACGCCGATGCCCTATCAAGAAGACCGTGTCCCGAGAGCTGTCGCTATTGTTCCAGAGCGGAGAGCAAGTATAATCCCGAATATGTCTTACGCCAGACGAAGACTTCACTATTGACGCCACCAGATCCCTGAAGTGATGAGAAGATTCGAGAAGATCAAATGGCAGACTCTGAGATCAAACCAATCTTGGAGTTATTAGAATCTTCTAGCACGAAGCCCAGTTGGAAAGACATCTCGACTTACAGTCCTACGACGAAGCAATATTGGGCTCTTTGGAACTCTCTCCACGTCAGGAATGGTGTCCTGTTCCGAAAATTCGAATCGGAAGATGGGAAGACATCTCGGTTGCAGTTGGTACTTCCTCGATCCCGAATACCAGAGGTCCTCAAGGAATTACATGGCAGTCCCACTGGTGGCCATTTTGGAGTCATGAAAACATTACATAGAGTCCGAGAGCGCTTCTTCTGGGGAAAAGCGAGAGCTGACGTCGAACGATGGTGCAAATCTTGCGATGCATGTGCAGCTCGAAAAGGACCAAAGAAACGTAGCCGAGGAAGACTACATCTCTACAATGTAGGAGCACCTTTCGAACGCATCGCCCTTGACATCCTAGGCCCTCTGCCAAGAAGTGCTGATGGCAACAAAAACCTCCTTGTTGTCATGGACTACTTCACGAAATGGCCTGAAGTTTATGCCATCCCTGATCAAGTAGCTTCTACGGTTGCGGATGCCTTGGTGCACCAGTGGATATCAAGGTATGGAGTCCCCCTTCAAATGCATTCTGACCAGGGGAGAAATTTCATCTCTGCTGTGATTGAGGGTCTCTGTCAACTTCTCGGAATGGACAAAACTAGGACGACGCCTTTACATCCACAATCGGATGGCATGGTTGAGAGATTTAATCGTACCATCCTCAACAATCTCTCACTGCTAGTCTCAAGAAACCAACAAGACTGGGACCAAAAACTTCCCTTGTTTCTTCTCGCCTATCGCAGCGCCGTCCATTAAACAACCGGCTATTCCCCGTCTCAGATGCTTTTTGGTCGTGATCTTAGTCTACCTTGTGATCTGATTTTTGGTCGCCCTCCAGATGCGCCTTCATCGCCAGATGGATACGTGCAGAATCCCCAGGCACGATTTGAAGACGTCCACAACTTGGCTCGAGAGCGGATCAATATACAGACGGATAAGATGAAGACCAGGTACGACACGAAAGCCACGGGACATCAATTCAAAGAAGGTGACAAGGTTTGGTTTTATAATCCGACTCGACGTAAAGGACTTTCTCCCAAACTGCAATCGCACTGGGACGGTCCTTATACAGTCCTAAACAGACTGAACGATGTCGTAATTCGGATCCGAAAGTCACCAAGTTCGAAGCCTAGAGTCGTTCATTACGGCAGGCTGGCTCCATACTATGGCCATAGTACTTAGTTCATTGATTGTAAATAGTGTAATGTAAATAATGTAAATTAGTATGACCATGGTCTTGTATATAAGTTAATGTAATAATTTCTTTTGCTTAGCATTATCATTATTAATGTTATTATTATTTAAATACTTGTATGTTTTGTATAATTCAGCATTATGAATGTGTTTAATTGTTATTTTCCATGTTTGCTTTAAGTGCTTTGAATAGTATAGCATTTGTTGGTAACGGGTTTGCTTTCCGATCAAAGGTTGAACTGCCCAGGACGTGCAGTCCTTGAGAGGGGGGCAATGTTATGAATTTTGTAAATATTTCATTCTTTTTAATTTATTTTATTTTATTATTGTGAAAATTGCAGTATTATTAATGTATTTCCTATTGAGCATCATGTAACTCAATGCTAAAGGCCTCGGGTGCTTTGCAAGAAAAACAACCTTACAGCATCGGTTTTATAATGGAGTTCTATTGGAAAATCGCCAAGGAATGGGTTTATCGCCAAGTTGGCGATGGTTTTGGCGACTTTTTGTGCAACCACCCCCCCTTATACCTTTACATTGGGATCCTTTCTCGTTTGGGGTACTCTATCGAGAGTTAAAGCACTTTCTGGTAATTTCTAGCATCCGAAAGCTCTGGAAAATTCTACAGTTATCTTTAAAGCCTATATAAGGGACCTCCACCAGTTCAGTTCAGTTAGTTCTCTGTCAAATGCGATTGAATACGCACGAGAGGCTTTGCATTGAGAACTGTGTTGTCTAAGAGCGATTTAGTATGGAACAATACGCTATATTGTTCTGTGTGAAATTTTGCTGTGCTGTTATTAGATTTGAAGATTATTGAATATTTGTGTCTTTCAAAAGATCTTGGTGTACTTATCGAACTGTTTGGAGTAAATAAAACCTGTTGATTGTTCTTATATATTGGCATCAATCCTTTCGTACCCCGAGCTCACAACAGTATTGTGGCATTGAGGTTGTATTTTGAATTTTCATTTCATTTACGACTTTCTATGTAAGTTCTTAAAATTAAGGCAATAAATAAATTCTTACAAGTGATGTCTTAAGAAGAAGTAATCAAAATCTTCTAAACAGGAAGTATTTTATAAAAATGCAAACAAAAATTGTCGCAATTCAAAATAATTCGTTCTAATTTTACTTCGCCATGCTTTAAAAACGCCAATGAGATGAAAGAATGTATCTAATTAAACATTTTAGAAAACGCATAACACATTTGAAAACAAGATTTCAGTAATTACTGCCGATAGCCAAAAAAGTACTTTACTTCTTTTTGCAAGGTCCTGTAAGCCTATAAAACTGTACATATTCTACATAGTACTAAAGTTTTGTTTAATAAGAAAATACATAATGCAGTTGAAAATTCACCTACAGAAGTTTCTAGTAATAGACGGAAACATATTAGAATTATTTTGTACAGTCCTGTATATTAGCTACAAATTTTTTACATGCCAAAGATGAAACTAAAATTTAATTCAGGCAAAAACACGGTTAAAATTGCTGAAATAACAACTCCAGAAATTATCATCCATTGGCGGCCATATATTTCTTTGCGTAGCCCTGTACATCATATCATTAAAATGCATAACATAACTCGAATAAAAAACTCTTTTCTGCGATTCACGCTCATACTCGGTAATGATGACGAATTATTTTGTGTAGTCCTGTATATGATCTATAGCATTATGCACATCACGTAGTACGCAAAAATGTTTTTAAAACCGCTTACCATAACTGAAAGCGCACTTCCAGCAATTATCGCTTATAGACAGTGTTCTACATACAGTACTGCAACCGAAACCTTAGTGTGTACCTGTAAATGAACGATAAATGTTATGTACATCATATTATACTACAGGTACCTTTTAGTAAACCTCAGTAATGTATATCAGTTTAATTATATTAGAAATACTGTAACATAAATAAAATACGCTTCAAACAGTTTTTCCCCGTAGGCCATTATGTAACCGATTTTTTTTGCGTAGCCTTGTAAATGAATGATAAATGCTTTACATTCTATATTCTACAGAAGGCCTTTTTTAGTGTACTTCATAAATGTAAATCAATTTCATTATGTTTGCAACGCTGTAACATCATTAATACACACCGTAAACAATTTTTTCACGTATAACATCATGTAATGAAATTATTTTGGGTGGCCTTGTAAACGAGTTAAATTTTCTAAACATACAATATTCGATAGTAAGCATCTTGTAGTGCACTTTAGTGCTACATATTATTTTCAATATATTTGAAATAGTGTAACATCGTTAAAATACACTGCAAATGATTTATCCCATAGACCATAATAAAATAGCATTCTTGTAAGTGCCCCTGTAAACGAACCATAATTGCTACAAACTTAATTTTTAATACAGAGCATGCCATGGTAAACCCCAATATAGTATATCAGGTACATACATGGCAATTCGAATATATTTACACAAGTTAGAACACGGAGAGACGGTCAGATAAACCGAGTGCATAAATATTTTTCAACTGTGTTGGAAAGTCTTAGAAAGAATAAATTTGATTGATAAAGAACACACTCATTTTTAAAAAACATTATCCTTCTTGGAATGTAACAAGTTTTAAAAAATTCGATATTTTGAACATTGCCGTTACACCTTTCAATTTGGAAGAAGTCGTTTCCTTGGAAACAATACTTTTTTCATTGTTGTTGTGACTCTTACAATAGATCAGTTTCAACTGACGTCACACCCTAGCAACCACCTTAGCAACTAGCTTTGTTTTTTGTTTGCCCATCAAAAATGGTGGATTGTGATTGGTTGACTCGTAATTCAGGCTACAAATCCACGATTATGATTGGTTGATAACTTTTGGTGGGCTGGTGATCACGTGGTTGAAACTGATCTATATTGAAATAATACCGTCTGAGTTCAGAATCGGGCTCTAAAGAAATTGTATTGGTGAATGAGACCCACTCCATACATGTAACCTCCTGATTTCCGTTTTGGTCCGCGACCTGCGTTATACATGGCCGGTGCATGACGTTTAGAACGTCACATGGAGTGGATCATTTTTACACGGTGATTGGTTCAAAACGGGGGGCGCGCCGCTTTGCACCAATCACCGTGTAAAAATGATGCATTCCATGTGACGTTTTAAACGTCATGCCCCGGCCGTGTATGTATAACGCAGGTCGCGTTTGGTCTCGATTGAGCGCCTATTGTTCGAAGCGCCATCTATTGATGATAATTCAAACTAAAACCGGGAATCACAGTAAAAAAACTCCTGACATCGTAGGTTATTCCCCTGCAAGAATTTTTTAAATATCTGTTACCGTTTGGAAGTTATTGAATTTTAAAATCAGTCAGTCCTTTTTAGGACACCCGGTAGTTAGAATGTTTATAAATTTTCTACTGAATGTATAAGTATTTTAGCATTTGTTTCTAGTGTTTTATGATGTTTATTGCAATGTAATAAATAATGCAATTTACATCAAAAAATGAATTTCAAGAAAAAAATATTTTTAGAAATTAGTAATTATGTTTCAACAATGTTGTTATAAAAAAATATATTTTAATAAAATGTTCAAAAGCTTTTTTATCAAATTTTAACAAAGATTTTATTTTACTATTACAAATTAAAAAAATAAATCTTTTAACATGTTGGTATCACGACCTTGATTTATTAAATTTCTATTTATCCCAAAAAATATAAAGCAACTGATAAATCATTTTTAAATTAATAAAAATAGGAAAAAAAATCTGAAATAAACGGCGAGCATGGACTTTGTATCCATATGGAACCTGGAAGGTATATACCTTCCAGGTTCATCTGTGTAGGACAACCCAAACGTCAGTAAAGTACGTAACAATTTTTGGTACTTTTCGGTTAGCCGGGCGACAGTGAAAAAAATATAAATATATATATACACATATATGTTTGTGTATATATGTATGTATATACATATATGTGTGTCTATATCTACCCTATATCTATAAAATCCTAATGAAACGAATTTGTGAAACGATTTTATGAAACGAATTTATGAAACGATTTTATGAAACGACTGATTAAACGACTGATTATGTTTCAGGGCTATTTTTAATAAAATATTAAACGCTTGATGGTGAAATTAATACCAATTGTCCATAAAAATCCGCGGATGTCAAAACTGGTAATAGAATTTTGAAATTGGAATTAGTTTTCGAGATATTAATTTTTTTCTAATTTTAATGACATTTCTGTAATGATGGCAACTAATTACTCAGTTTTTTTGTGACAAAAAAGGGAAAAAAATAAAAAAGGATCCCGATAGGGATTATTGATTTATTTTTATTCGCCATTTTCAAATTGAAATTGAATTTATCTTTTATTTCAATCGATAATGAAGACAAGATTGTGATTAAATTATGTTTTTCACGAAAATTTGAAAAAAAAATCATATTTCTATCGTCAGGATTCAATCGTCTGTCAGCATTTAATTTAATTTATAAACTGAAAATATTTTGAATAAATTCGTCCAAATGACGTCATTTATGTAAATACGTCATTTATGTTTATACAATTTATTTAATATAAAGAAGCCATTTATCTATTTTTATGTACAAAAAGAGGTAAATTGAAAGACAATTATAAATAAATTGTATATATACATATAAATACATGTATAAACAAGCATAAAAGTTCGGTGCTTTTCCAGTATATGGGGCCTTGACGAAACAGAGAAAATAGCCTTGGCGGAAAAGGAAATTTGGCAACATACTTTCTGTCAACCTATTTACTTTGTCATTTCGTATACAGAAGCATTTTTTCAATTTTTATAGAATTTGTTTAGCGTAAAATGTCATTTATCCTATTTTATATATAATCAGAAGTAATTTGTATAGAAAAAACAATAATAATATACGTATAATTAAAATACGCATATAAACAAAAAAAATCGTCGAATTTGTTTCCATGGCTGTTTATGTAATTTGGCACCAAATCTCACTTTCTGATGCCCGAATTGGGTCAAGCTTTTTAAAAAAGCGTCAAAACCCCTATTATAGAAAATCACCATAAGTTCATTGGGTTTGTTTTCATAACTTTTGGCAACAAATATATGTATATTAACGAATCTATTCGTTTTTGAAACTCGAATTACGACAAACCTAAAAGCAAAGGATCCTATAATGGAAAAGTACCCGATTTTCTTATGGACAGTATTCAAGTGACATAACATGGTGTAAAATTATCGCGGATAGCGAATTTGTTTAAATATCTCATCAATTGATGCCGAATAAATGCAGGCATGCATGCACAAAATATTTAATTAATTTTGTATGATAAATAATTATTAGAAAATTCGTATATACATATTAATTAAAATAAATAATTTACATATTTAAAATAACATGAAAATATGCATGATGGTGCACTAAAATACAGAGAAAATTAAAACCTGTTACTGAAACTGTCTATAATATAGTATTTTTCAATACCGTGGTTCTTAATGTTATTCACAAGCAGATGGAATTTTTCTCATCCTTAAACGCAAAGGAAGAATAGAATACAGATCGTTGTTATAAAAGTGCGAGAGGTAGCCACAGTTTAAACCTAACCATTTTATACAAGCTGGTTTTCAAGGTGTAATTGATTTTACTTACCAATCCCTAAAACAGTCGTCAGTTGTCGCAACAGCTGTGTATGAGGCCATGATAATAAAAAAATGCCCCATTAAAACGTTAAAAGCATGGCAACCCAATTACAGATTTACCAATATTTTTAAAACGAAGCACGCTGTCATGTTTTTAGAGGCCTCGAAGTCTGAGCGGGGGTTGGCGAGCGTAGCTCGCAGGGGGTATGCCCCCTAGTATATATATATTTATATTTGTTTCACTAGCGCCCGGCTAACCGAAAAGTACCCTTTTTTTTTTAGAGTTTACATTAATTTTATTGTGTTTCAGGAATTCGGTGATCCGAACGTCCTCTCCCTTGTTAATTAAAGGTGCACTGTTTATAGAAAATTAAACTTTATTTTATTATATGCATTGTTTTGTACAATATATATATATTTATGTAACTGCTGTAATTTTAGAGACATATAAGTTGACAGCAGTTATGTAACTATATGATGTACACACACACATATGCAGGGTGTAACTGAAATGCTTCAACAAACTTTGAGGGATGATAGTACTCATGAAGATGAACAAAAAATGCAATAGAACACGGGGTCGCAAATGACATTTAACCCTTTCAGGGACAGTGGTATGTCTAAAAAACCACTTAATTTTAATTCCAAAACGCCACAATGGCACCAGAATTTTGCTAAAATCTTTTCCATTTAATATTTATGTGAAATATAGCCTTTTTCTTATTTACAAACAATTTTTTTTGTAAATTCCGGTGCCAGTCCATTTTCAGACGCATTTTCTCTATTTTTATCCTTTAAGCCTTTTAGGGGCAAACTACTTTTAGTACTAAAATGTTGAAATAAATGACTGGCACCGGAATTTATAAAAAAATTTGTTTGTAAATAAGAAAAAGGCTATATTTCACATACATATTAAATGGAAAAGATTTTAGAAAAATTCTGGTGCCATTATGGCGTTTTGGAATTTAAATTAAGCGCTTTCATAAACATACCACTGCCCCTGAAGGGATTAAACGTCATTTGCGACCCCATGTTCCATTGCATTTTTTGTTCGTCTTCATGAGTACTATCATCCCTCAAAGTTTGTTGAAGCATTTCAGTTACACCCTGTATATACATATACATCACACTTTGGTATTCTATTATTTTTATGTTGGATCATAAGGCTTAAAAAATCATTTTAGAATGTTAAAAAGTTGAAATTTTTCTGATATCCGATCGGATATCCTAATAAGCCTATTCTTAGTGATGTGATATCTCATGACTGTACGTCAAAACTTAAAAATTTAACTAACTCTAATTATGTATTAAATATTATAGTTAAATCTTTTTTTGATGATTTTTTTAAACTTAAGTAATAATTATACTAAACTTGTTCGTATTTTAAGTTTTATTTATAGGTTCTATGGTAATTGTAAGGAAAAAAGGAAAACCACTGGCCCTCTTAAATCATCTGAATTGAAAAATGCTCAAAGTAAGTTAATTAAACTGTGTCAAGAGGCTGAATTTAAAAAAGAAATATTATGCCTCAGTTAAGAGGATAATGTTCCGCAGGATAGCCAACTAAAATTCTTATATTCATTTTTAGATAACGAGGGAATTTTAAGAGTTGGTGGAAGGCTTGTTCATAGCCAACTGAATTTTAGTAGGAAATTTCCAATAACTTTACCAAATGGTCATAAATTAACCAGATTAATTGGAGAATCTTATCATAAAAGATATTTACATGTAGGCCCTCAAGGGTTACTGTTTATTATGAGGCAAAAATTCTGGCCTTTAAATGGTCGTAATCTTAGTAGAAAATTAGTTCATAACTGTATAATTTGCTTTAAGGCTCAGCAACAGCTTATGGGCAATTTGCCTCCTGAAAGGGTCACGCAAAATTTTCCATTTAATTGTGTAGGTGTAGTTTTTTTTTTAAATTTCATGATAAAGTATCCAAACCAAAGGAAAGGTAAATTGAATAAAGTTTATGTTTGTATTTTCATTTGTCTTGTTACAAAGGCCTGTCATTTAGAATTAGTAACTGATTTATCAAGCGAGGCATTTATCGATGCCCTAAAAAGATTTATCAGCAGGCGTGGGAAATGTGCTCGTATCTTCTCAGACAAGCAACCAATTTCACAGGGAGCAATATTGAGTTAAAACGATTGAAGGAATTAGTAGAAAATTCTAATGAAAATTTAGATAATTTTTTGTCAAATGAAGGCATAGATTGGAATTCCATTCCTCCAAGATCTCCCAATCATGGTTGTCTTTGGGAAGCAGGCGTTAAATCAATCAAATACCATCTTAGATGTGTAGATGGCAATCTAAATTTGACCTATGAGGAATTTTGCACAGTAATAGTCCAAATTGAAGGAATCTTAAACTCTCGTCCACTCTATGCTCTCTCAGTCGACTCAGATGATTATGACCGCCTTAACACCTGCTCATTTCTTGATTGGAAGACCTATTACAGCTATTCCAGAACCTAATCTGTTAAGGGGCTACTTCACTCAGACGAAAACACCCGCTCGCTAATGTTAATCCTATAGAGGAAATTTTTGAACGCTCCTTTCTACTTTTTCGATTTTGATTACAAGTTTTTTTTATTAAGATACTTTTACTTTCGAAACCGGTTTTGAAAGTGAAAGTATCCTCAATAAAAAAAAAACTGCAACAAAAATCGAAAAAGTAGAAAGGAGCGTGCATAGAGATTGACCTCAGCTATCCAATGCAAAAAAAATCATTTAAAAATATTGAAATGCGAACGAGATATCTTCAAAAAATTCCTCCATAGGATTAACATTAGCGAGCGGGTGTTTTCGTGTGAGTGAAGTAGCCCCTTAACTGTAAATGATAATAGGTTAAAAATTTGGCAAAAACTGACTAAAATAATTCAAAACATCTGGAAACTAGTCGTTGGGGGCCACCGTAATACTTACCCATCATGGATATGCATAATGTAAAATATTAAAATAAAAATGTGTAAACTACTTATAAAATGCATTGCAATTCAAATAAAATCGTGGCTTGGTGACGTCACAAACTTTAAAGGCTCGATTACTGAATTGCTTGAAAGAGGTTTTTCCTTATAACTCCAAAAATAATAATCCTATTAACTAGCGGTTTATTGCATCTGATTAAGCGTCAAATTTCCAATTAAAATCTATCTTTGAAGTGAAATTTGGATGAAATACAGGGTCATGAAAAATCGAAGAGTGTGGAAAATAGGATTCCAAATATCTCGGCAATAATTATCCGATCGACTTCATGCTTTATTCAAAATTTATGTTTTTTTATTGTCTTTTATATTCATTTCTTAAAATAAACAATTTCGAAAATTTTTATATACCTTTCATCAGAACGAATATTTCGAGAGTCCGAAAAAAATTGTTCCGGTTAATCGAGGTTATTGAAATGAAATAGGCTTCTTCCCATTATTACATACTAAGTACATACCAAATCGCAAGTCTCTATCTCAATTTTTTCGGGAGATAGAGCGTTTACAGACACACACGCACACAGACACACAGACACACAGACGGACGGCAAAAATTTTTTTCTAAAAATATGTTTTTCGGAATCTCCAGTGTCTGAAACGTGTAAATCCGTCAAAAAAAATTTTTCGATTTTCAAAACGATTACAAGACTTACCCTATACTACGTATGATGGGTAAGTAAAATGGTGAAATAATTCTCTCAGTACTTTACAACACAGAACAAAATGGTATTATGAGAAGGATAATGTAAAGTTAGGCACCATGGTTGTCTTGAAAGAAGAAAATTTTGCCAGTTTGTAATTGGTTATTGGGTAGAATAGTGGAATTACATCCAGGAAGGGATAATAAAGTGAGGGTTGTGAAAGTTAAAACTAAAAAAGGAATTTTTAAGAGACCAGTAACTAAACTTGGTGTATTGTCTTTTGAAAATGATAATTAGGAACAATGTAAATGTAAATATTGAAGTGTATATATACTTTTTTTATATATACAATTTTTTTTTAGAATTTTATTAGTGCATTTATTTAGTATTCTTTTGTTTTTGCAACATTTATAATTCTATCAATTTGTGTTTAAACTTATTTTTCTTAGCATAAAATTTCAAATTGTTGAATGTTTGTCAAGATGTCAACGCCGGCCGGAATGTTGAAGCAAGCGTTTCGCAATTATAAGTTTATATTTCATGTTTGTTTATTCTCTTTTGTAGTTTGGCAACAAGTCAATTTTAATTCTTTATGTAACTAAACAACTCAGCAACACTAAGAGTTCTGTTTTTCTCGGCCTGCGAGAGGTCGTCTTTGTGTTTGTGAAAATAAAATGAGTACGTTCTGTAGTATCGAAGATATGCATTATGTAGTTTAAGATTCTATTTTAAATTGAGTAATACCACATTGTAGAATTTTAAGCTTGTGAGAATATACTACAATATCTTCGAGAAAGACCCTTTAAAATAATTTACTAAAGGACACATATTATTTACACTATAAACTTTATATATTATTTACACTATAGACTATTCATTTATATTTTTTCACTATACATATTATTTACACTATAAACTTTATACATTATTTACACTGTAGACTAGACATTTATATATTTTTAACTATACATATTATTTATGACTTCGCCAAAGCCTGAGCTTGTATAAATATTGATGGCCTCTTGAGGATGTAGCTCATCAGCAAAACCTCCATAATTTCAGCATAATTGCCATTTGTTAAAACATCTGATCGTGAAGTAAATGTGCTAAGCTAATGTGAGGTTGTCGATGAATTCATCATTGATCTCCAAGTGATGAGCCACAAGAGTCTTCAAACTGGGTGCAAGACTTTCTTTCCCACACAACAGCAAAAGAAACAGCATAACAAAAACAGTTGCCGTCTCCTGTTGTGTGGATGGCCATGAACCAATTAGATATGTGAGAAGGCAGTTCTACGTTCCTTGCTCGTTTTCCTCTAGCTGTGCTTACGCCCTGGCGAACGAAACTGAGCAGTACTCTAATTTTTGATTTATCCTGTTCGTTGGACTTTCTCTTCAACGCAAGGCTCTTGAAAACATTTTTACTTTCGAGAATGGCATCCTGAAGAGCCCTTGTGGTGATGAGCCACAAGAGTCCTCAAACTGGCTGCAAGACTTTCTTTCCCACACAACAGCAAAAGAAACAGCATAACAAAAACAGTTGCCATCTCCTGTTGTGTGGATGGCCATGAACCAATTAGATATGTGAGAAGGCAGTTCTACGTTCCTTGCTCGTTTTCCACTAGCTGTGCTTACGCCCTGGCGAACGAAACTGAGCGGTACTCTAATTTTTGATTTATCCTGTTCGTTGGACTTTCTCTTCAACGCAAGGCTCTTGAAAACATTTTTACTTTCGAGAATGGCATCCTGAAGAGACATCTGCCGGGATGGCAGTGATGCTGCATGTACCGATGGCACATAAGTATGGGGCATTGCCGATGGAGGTAAAGGAAGTGGTTGAAAAAAGGATTTTTCAGGTTTTACTTCTGGAACACAAATTAAAGCTTTGTGGTGGCTGTAGAATGTTTCTATGATGCCACATAGATGCTGAAAATTTGACTAGACGCAGTCTATTGCCGTGCTTTTATTTGTTGTTGAAGTTCCTTTGTAGAGCTGACTACGGAACTCGATACTCTCTAATTTTCTGTAGAAAGAATGAAGGGGTTTAATATTCATATTTAGATTAAAGTCCCCCAAAACGATGGATTTCAAACTTTCATTGTAGGCGGCATCCACACTGGCAAGAAATGAGTGCTCCACTTCAGCAAACGGTGTGGAGGGAGGCTTTTACCCTGTGCATATAGCTAATCCGCTGCAGACAAATCCAGCCAAGCAACAGGTTTTCCCAATAATTTCACTGGCATAAGTGTGCAGCACATTAGAAGCGATGCCTTTCTTCAAATACACCACAAGGCCATATGCGTGTCGTTTACGACTGTCATTCAGCCGAAGTAAGACGTTGTATCCCTCAATGCTTACATCGTCATCCGTTAATGTCCATGTCTCAGCCGCAATGAAAACTGTAGGCTGATTCAACTTCATAAAGCTTTGCAAGTCAGCCCAGTGTGCTTTATTTCTAATGCTTTCGACATTGTGATAAACGATGGTCATTTTTGTAGCAAACATAGAAGGGAAAAGGCATGACAAGACTACTTGCTTGCTGGATAGCTTTTGCATTGCTGACAATACTTTGTTGTTTGCACTGGGTGCAGATGGGGCGGTGAAGCGGCCCGTGAGGTACAGACCGCTTAACGTTGTGCATCTATTGAGAGCGACATATAACTCATTGCGCTTCAGTCTGCGGTCAAGCTGAATCGCAACCTGGTCATAAGTTCCCCCTTGGCTCTTGTATATTGTAAGAGCTTCTGCAGGAACTAAAGGAAACTGTTTTCTTTGCACTGAATGTGGACTTTTTGATGGTCTTATTCTTCTTAACTTTATCTATCGCAGTCCATTCTATTTCAGAGTTGTGCCGCATTTCTTGCCGTCTATTTTTTCCAATACCACTAGGAAACAGTAATCAAAGCTTTTTTACTGACAAATCAGATCCTGAATCTATGTGTTTTAAAATGCCAACTGCTCCATTCACTAGGCCGTCTGCTACGTTAAGGTTCACAGTAACCATATATTTTACGTTAATACTAAGCTTTAGGCAGAACGGCAAGCCCTGACAATCTTTAGCTGCAGAACACATAGCTGCATTTAAAAGACGTTCTTTCACTTTGTCGTTGGGTTGGCCAGTTATTTTGTCCTTAGATTCCTCAGAAACTTTATTTGGATCCTGGTCTATTTTTTTGTTATTGAATGAATCCACCTCTGCATTACTTCTGAAAAGGCGGATGGCTTGATTAGGCATTTGATTTGGATCTATTAACCTGTTCTCAAAAAGTTTTACTTGCACTTGATCCAATGTCCCCCGAGCCAAATTATTTAAAGCCGCTGCAAATTGTGCATCATCTCTCTGGCGCATAATTTCAGTCAGTGTAAAGCTAGTGAAGAGGTCTCACAAAGGATTTTCGATTATTTCGCCGTAAGTGCTTGAGAGATGGGATTGAAATACGTACCTATCATCAACAGGAGCCAGTTGATTGAAATCACCAAAAACAAGTAGTGAAATTCCAGCGAAGGGTAGCGATGTCTTGAAAATCTGCTTGAGGCGACAATCCACTTGTTGAATCATTCTTGATCCGATACTGATTTCATCTATGATGATAAGCTAGACATCCCTCAGTTTCGACCAGATATTCCGGGCTGCGCTTCCGAGTGGCACAAAATCTACTGCGCATTGGCTGAGCGGTAAAACAAAAGCGGCATGAAGAGTTGTATCTCTAATTCCAAAAGCTGCTTTTCCAGTTGGCGCGCAGAGTAAAACTTTTAACGTGTCTAATTCTACTCCACCCCTGTTCAGCCATCGTAGTATAGTTTGGTGTAAGGCAGTAATAAGACGAGATTTTCCTACCCCAGCTCCTCCAAGAACACAGTGGTAAAGCGGTAATTTACCTTCATTAAAAAGATGCAACACATGGAGAAGAAAGTTACGTTGATTAGAGTTTAAAGTGCTGACTATTTCAGAAAGCATTTTAGGAATGGGGAGTGTCAATTCATCTTCAGAAACTTGGTCAGGCACCGGGCCCACCACCTTGTCTATGTCTTTGTCTGGAATTTGGACAATTTGGGAATCTACGGCTTCATAGATTTGCAAATGTGTTGGAGTTTCTGTGTTCTTGTCACTTTCATCAGAATCGGAATTTTCCCGTCTGTTCGGAGCTTCTTCAAGTGAAGAAAGTATGGCTTCATTGAAGACATACATTGCTCGGATTTCTTTAATTATGTTGCGTTTGCTTTGATAAACGTCCTCAGCAGTATCTATCATTGCTTTTTCATCTCTCCATGGCCAGAACAACACGACATTTTCTCGGATATATTCGTCGTCGTGTTCCCTATAATTGACGAATCTGATTATTTTTGCTCTCCCTCTACTTCGCAAGTAGCCGGACTTATCTTTAATTGGAAGAAAGAATCATCTTCGGGGCATGGACTACTAGAGACATCGCAATCCACATCTTCTTCTCCTCACCAACTGCTTTTTCCCTCTTTGGTTGAAAAATTGTACCAGGCTACAAATTCCGCCAAGCAAACGCTTTCTAGAGATGTCGGACGTTGAACATAATGATCTATACTATACTATCCTTTCTGAAAATGTCCGTGGAATCCCTGGCAGTTTTTCCAAATCAGATTTCCTTTTAACCACTGAAACTCTCTTTTCAGGTGGATTTGTGTTAACAAACTGACAATGTCGCGAGCAGGATGACAGAGGCAAAGCCATTATGTAATAGATAGCTTCTTGAGCACTAAATTCGCTAGCATTTAGAAAGGAACTGGATAGCATTCGAAGCTGTTCTTTCATGCTATAATTCCCTTGCCGAATATCAGTTGCTGCCTCCCTCAGCAGCTTAGACATGCCACTATTAGCCTTGTTTAAGTAATTAAGAACGTAAGTGGCACACGAATACATATCTGTTATAAATTGGATGTCCATATTGGCTTCATGAAATAGCAGCAGCTCTGGGTTATAGAAATTAATCATGCACTCATGTGGTGACCATTTAAGCAATACAGTAACGCTTTTTAACCCACTACGAATGATAGATATGCATTCAACGTATATCAGGTCAAAGTCTCTGATAAGTTCATCTGTTGTTATGATTTCTTGATTTTTTTGTAGCTCAAGATGTTTTTCTTGTATATTATTTCTTATTTTTCTCATTTTCTTTTGCACCTCCTTGTTCACTTCTTCCTCAGGCAAGGGGGATAAAATGACTGTTTCTAATACTGGAAAGAAATGAATACCAAATCGGCATTATCTCATCTGTTTGTTTTCTTCAAACCTTTCTTACACGTGAATGTATGTTTGTGTGTTTGGAACTCCAAAGAATCTGAAGATATAAAACTAGAGCATGTCATGAACTTATCGATGAACGCAATGACGTTCTCATTTTGAGTGCCCTCGCGATACACCGGAGCGTCTTTCAGCCATAACAAGCAGTGTAAATGAGGACTACCACGCTGCTGAAATTCCGTCCGAATGTAATAGTCAGTAACTTTGTTTCCTCTGAAGACACTATTGTCTTGCTTGAGTAGATTGAATAGCCTCCTCATGCGCGCCACCGCAACTGGGTCATTTTTGACGAGGCGTACTTTTTTCTGGTAGTTTAATGATGGGACCATCTCTTCATCAATCGCCACATTGTCCACAACATTTTTTAAAATGACCATCAACTCAGGCCATCCTGTTTCAGCCGAGGACAACGTCAGGAAAATAGTGGGCGGTCCCAAGTGGCGCACCATGGCAAAAAGTTCCTTCTTCTTCAATTCCCAATAAGCAGGCGCTCCACGGTCTGTGGCAAAGACGCGAAATCCACTGTCATGAATTTCCAGGTCCTTAATTGTGCCTTGTGCCTTCATCTAAAATGTTTTTGGCACTGAAATCAGACTTCTTTGATTTAGCTTTCCTCAGGCAAAAGCAAATGCTCGATGACATTTTTGACAGTTTTAATTTCAATGCCGAGAAGAAAAGGTTGGTTTCATAGGCGCAGCGACGATCATCTGTCATTATTTCGGACTTAACCCATTGTTGATAAGTCATGCCTTTCGGTTGCTGGATCAGTTCACCCCGGGGCCGTAACCAGATGGGGGCAGGGTGGGCTGAGCCCCCCCTCCCCCTAGCAACTTCTTGAGCCCCCTATAGACTTCATAATCATTCAATACAAATAACGTAATTAATTATATTTAAAAATTTTTAAACTTTATAATCAAAAGTTTTATGATACTTTTCTTGTCTTTATACAGGGCAAAATTTTAAGGGGTGATAGTACACATCAAGACAAACATTATTAAATAGGAAACTAGGGGTCCCAAACGTCTTCCGAAGGAGATAGGCGCCATTAAAGTTTAGGGTCCAAAATTTCAAATGATTATAAAAAAAAACGGAAAAATTAGTCGATTCGTTTGCGGTTTTCGCTAAAACTATTCTTTATGTCAGTATTTTCTTAAAAATAAATTTTAAAGATAAAGTTTAAAAAATGAAGATAGAGGGCGCTTTAGATATAGGAATAACGAAAGACTATTTTTTACCGTTATTTTTTGTATCTCATTAAATGCTTTCAAAAGCTTAGACTTAAACTTAAATTTTGAGCTCAAAATCTGAATCGTTGGGAGTGATTAAGTAGCGCAAACTGAACTGCGTTCAGGAGTTGAAATTTAAAACACCTCCCCCCCCCCCTCCTCACTCCTGAACACAGTTCAGTCATTCCCGATCTTGGTGTCGTAGACCAGGCAGAAACAATATGAGTTGTAATTTTCCCACTGGACGAAAAATGTCCGGGCCAGGATTCGAACCTGGGATCTCTTGGCTGAAGCTGCCATGCTCTATCAACTGAACTATCCCGGTTGAATCTGGAGGGCATAATTCATCTAGTTCATGCCCTCCAGATTCAACTGGGATAGCGCAGTTGGTAGAGCATGGCAGCTTCAGCCAAGAGATCCCAGGTTCAAATCCTGGCCCCGACATTTTTCGTGCAGTTGGAAAATTACAACTCATGTGATTTCTTTACCAATTTGAATAATTGTGTCAAAATTAATCCAGGCAGAAACTACTACCCCCTACACGTAAAATAAAATGACAAAATTAAATAGAAAATTTATTCATAACAGGCATGAGCAATTTCTCCGCGCAAAATAAAAAGAAACAATTTGATGTATGCATGTAGTGCGCAGTATGAATGAAGGTTGACACGTAGAAAATGGTACATGCATGATGTTCGTGAGGAATCACAAAAACTGCTCGAAAGAGTGCCCACCAGCAACGATGCAGACCTCACACCATCGGTGGAGGAAGTTGCGAACATTAGTGAATACCCTGGCATCTCCCGATATCACCTGCTACGACGGCAATCCTCGCAATCAGGTCCTCGTCGGAGTCGACGGTAAAAAAACAGTTGTTCATTACTCCAAAGTCTAAAGCGCCCTCTATCGGCATTTTTTAACTTTATCTTTAAAATTTATTTTTAAAATAAATTTTTTATTTAATTTTTTCATCTCTCTATCGTTTATTTTACGCGTAGGGGGTAGTAGTTTCTGCCTGGTCTACGACACCAAGATCGGGAATAACTGAACTGTGTTCAGGGGGGGGGGGGGTCAAATTTCAACTCCTGAACACACTTCAGTTTGCGCTACTTAACCACTTCCAACGATTCAGATTTTGAGCTCAAAATTTAAGTTTAAGTCTAAGCTTTTGAAAGCATTTAATCAGATACAAAAAATAACGGTAAAAAATAGTTGTTCGTTACTCCACAGTCTAAAGCACCCTCTATCGACACTTTTTAAACTTTTACTTTATAATTTATTTTTAAGAAAATACTGACATAAAGAATAGTTTTAGCGAAAACCGCAAACGAATCGACCAATTTTTCCGTTTTTTAGAATTATTTGAAATTTTGGATCCTAAACTTTAATGGCGCCTATCTCCTTCGGAAGACGTTTGGGACCCTTAGTTTCCTATTTAATATTGTTTGTCTTGATGTGTACTGTCAGCCCTTAAAGTTTTGTCCAAGAGTTTAGATTCACCCTGTATATATAAAAAATAGAGGGAAAAAGACAAACTGTGAATTAGCCCTATCGAAACATTTCAAAGCCCCCTCTGACTTTGCCGACTGGTTACAGCCCTGGTTCACCCGCATATATTTTTCTGAAGCTCTGTGCCTCCACGTATTCTGCACAAAAGTGACTCGGGTCTCCGACCTTCACCAGGTGCAAATATTAAAGCATTCATCAGCATTATCTCGTCATCAGCAATATTCAATGGCTCATCATCCTCTTCTACTTCTTCATCATTATCTTGTTCTTCACTATATTTATTTTGATCATACTCAGTAGCTGACTGAAATGTGATGTCACCCATGCGCTGCTTATCTACTGTTATGTTAAAATATTGACAAAGTGGTGATTTTTGAAGCAGCAGTGCAGCTTTTTTTATAACTTGGGGACAGACATTTTCGAATGCCATGTAGGACTTGAAGCATTTTTTTCGTTTAAAACAAATGGGCACAACTTTTATCTCGCCAATGGCTCGAGGTCAAATGCTAACTGATGTGGAAACGTCGACTAGCACATTTACTGCTCGGCCCTTGACCAAGTACTGTTTATCACTTATTGCAACCCTTATAAACATAAACGGTATTCGAGGGCAAATGAATCTCTTTTCTAATTCCGTCAATGCTTTAATTTCCTGTGGTATGTCGGGAAAACAGAGGGCTTTATTTCCCAGAGAAAATGTTGGCATCTTCTTGCTGCGTATGCTGTTATGGCAGCTACTACACAGTTTAACCTTTTCACTCTCTATTACACCACATGCTGTACACAAAATGATCGAATCCAGACCACATATATTTCGATGCTTAATGGAATTTTTAAACCAAAGTCTGTGGCACGAATCACAGTTGTGTGTCGGACCTTGCTTCTTCTCATTCAGAAAGTTTTTGAATAGATTTTTTTTGTAATTAATTTCTTTCTCATGCTCCTATCTGACTGATGAAGACAAAAATCGTGTAATATGCATTATACGACCTGCAAGATCTCTTAATCTTTTTTTTTTTTTTTAGCTTTTCGCAACCTCGCTAGATGTTTGTTGTTTTGCAAAGCAATGCGTAGTCTTTTATTTTGATTTTCCCTTAACTTCTTTAGGTGCTCTTCACGTTTCTGAGGATCCCGAAGGCGCTTCCGTTGGGATGCATTTTCCCGCTCACGGTGAACAGCACGTTTTATGGAAGAAAGGAGACTCTTCCGATGGGAGGACTTGTCTCTTTCACGGTGAACAGCGCGTTTTGTGGGAGAAAGGAGACTCTTCTGTTTGACTGATTTGTCTCTCTCACGGTGAACAGCGCGTTTTGTGGGAGAAAGGAGACTCTTCTGTTTAGCTGACTTGTCTCTCTCACGGTAAACAGCACGTTTTGTGGGAGAAAGGAGACTCTTCTGTTTGGTTGACTTATTACGTTCGCGGTGCATAGCACGTTTTCCTCGTGTTCGAAGGCGTTTCTCTTAGTTCTCCTTCTTCTGCTGAAGACGAGCTTCACGCTGACTAGTAGGGCTTGTTTCATCACTTTCAACATCCTCAGGTTTATTTAGTTTTCTCGCTAAAAACTGAAAGAAAAAAAAAGTATCAATTTCTTAAACGAAATATAGGCAATATTTTCTTGTTCCCTTCCCATTTTGAAAGTTTCTGTTTTCAAGTAGTGGCTAGAAGTGCTAATACAAAAACATCTTGTAATTTCCTATCCTTTATCTCGTACCATTATGGATGGAAAACTTTTGCTAAAAACAGATTTATCTTCAGGATCGCATTTAAAACATAAAAATGTAAAAAAAAAAACTTTTTTTGAAATTATGCCGGTAAATAGCGATCCGCTGCGGGTACCAAGTTTCTTTCCTCGACATTTGTAACTTTTATATTTTAGGATCAAATGGTCATATTGAGCTGAAACAAACACCAATTGATTTCTTTTTTTTCGAAACGCTACAATCTATTAAAATTTCATCTCGACCGGAATACTAATTGTAAATGTTGTTGATCACTGTTATTTTCTATTATAACACCATTTTTTTCCAAACATGTCAAGATGGCCGGAAACTTTTGTGCGTTTTCCTTTGCAATTAATTTTGTCAATTAAATTTATTGATATTTATTTGTCATTCCATAAATAAGTTCCTAACTATTATGCCAATAAAATGTATAAGTATCACTTTGAGATTCCTCTTCATACGGGTATACTTACAAATTAACCAAAAATTTTATACTGGCCAGAAACTTTTGACTGCCACTGTACATTACGTAGTAAAATTATTTCGTTTAAAATTCGAATAACATCTAAAGGGGATTGGGTGCGTTTCCACAGTTGAAACATATGAAAATGTCGCTGTTGTTTATATCCATACTGCACACCTCCTAATCAATACTATATCATTATATATATATTTTTTTACAATAGGTAGCAAAGATCATAAAGTTCATTATGGCATAAATCAAAATTTACTCTATAAAAAAGTATTTTTAAAATGTAATTTAAATGATAAGAGTGTTTTTACATGAAAAAAAAAGTATTAAAGCTCATTTAGGTATGCTTTTCAAGAAAACTACAAGTTCACTTATCTTGAAAACTTCCAAAAATATTCAAAACACAATGCTTGACATAATGAATTAATATTTTTATTAATAACATATTTTTTAAATTTTTGTGAAATGAAATTATTTAAATGGCGTTTTTCATAAAGCAAAGATCATAAAGTTCATTTAAATCAAAATTTACTCTATAAAAAAGTACTTTTTAAAAGGCTATTTAAATGATACAGTGTTTTTGCATGAAAAAAAAAAAAAAGAAGTATTAAAGCCCATTTAGGTATGCTTTTCAAGAAAACTTACAAGTTCACTTACCTTGAAAACTTCCAAAAATATTCAAAACACAATGCTTGACATAATGAATTAGTATAATTTTTAAATAACATAGCTTTAAAATTTACAAGAATTGAAATTATTTAAAAATGGCGTATTTAAAATATATAATTGAAAAAAAAAAAACTAATTCATTCACTATAGTGAATGAATTAGTATCAAGTTAGAATCAAGTATTCGCTTTTAGATTTTTGGGAAGTTATTTTGTAGTTTTCTCTTATAGTATACCTAAGTGAGCATTAGTATATATATGTTTTTCATTCAAAAACACTCTATCATTTAAATAACCTTTAAAAAATATTTTTTGATAGAATAAATTTTGATTTATGCCAAAAGCATCTTTATAAGCTTTCTACCTAGGGTAAAAAATTAAAATGATATATTTATTAGGAAGTGTGCATGTGCAACATGTGTGTAAACAACAGTGACACTTTCATGTTTTTGAACTGTCGAAAAGTACCCAGTCCCCTTTATTACAGTAGACTCTCACAAACTTGATCTAAAATGGACTGAGAAGGTGACAAGTTAAAGAAAATGTCGAATTTTATGTAATAAGTGGTGGGCTATTCAAAACTCATAATATTTTACTGCATATTACTCTAATTATAGCTCGAGCATAATAGAGGGCACAGAAAAGTACAAACTACCCTAAAATAATTACTTAAAGCTTAAAAAAACCAAAACTTGCATACAAAATTGAAGAAATAACTAGTTCTTTGTAGAAAAAAAAATCCCGTGATGCTATATTAAATACACTACGCTTTCAAATATTAACAAAAAGGACAAATTAAGCATCAGGCATAGATCATGAAACACTTTCCAACAATATAAGAATATTGTTAAGAAATTTCATTTTTTCCATTTGATGAAATGTGCTATAAACAACACATAACGCAGTAAAAATTAATTTTCAGCAATTACTGTCGGGGTAATCTCACCCAGCACGGTCTGGGTCATGTGGGGAGTGGCTGGCTGTCAAGGGATGTGTAACAATGGTTCACTTTTGGTGCGTCTGATCCTCAGAGAAAGAGATCTAAACTTTTTCATTTAAGTATGGTCCCCTAAGATAGTTACCTCCAGTTTTTTACACAGCACATTGTATGCGCGAGGGGTGTGGTGGCTGTCAATGGAAAGAAAATGAAGTACCTATATATTACAATACCTTACAAGCATGTAAGCATGTAAGTTGTAGCAAAGAATTTCTCAAAAATTTACAGTTTCTTTAAAAAAATAAAATGCACCTGTAGTGTTATGTGCCGTTATGTTTTTATGGAAATTTGTTATTTATTTATTTATTTATTTATTTTGATAAATTATATCAAATATATTTCTGTAACAAGACTTCGTAATAATGGAATACAATAATAATTATATATTTCTGTAACAAAACTTCGTAATAATGGAATATAATAATAATTATATAATATAGATAATAAAAATAATTATATAGTTATGTTGTTCAAAACAAATCGCAATCATGTACATTTTGTCTTTTTTAAACTATTGCTTTAACCAATCTAATCATAATATATCTTTTTCAATTAATTTTTTTTTCCCACAAATCATTAAGAGTTTGCAAAGAAAACCCGAATGTGTAAATATAATTTGAAATATAATAGATTTTAACATAATTCTTTATTATTTAACAAGATTAAAAATAATAATAACAATAATGCATTATTATCTGTTTAAGGGAGTTGTACTTTTTATATTAAAACATCTTGTCAATTTCAGTATCTGTACGTTCAAAAATAAAATCCTATGTTTACTGACACAATAATAATAAAGTATTTTATTTTTATGAATGAAAGTGCATTTTTTCTTTAGGGAATTATGTCATTATCACTACTAGAATTAAGGTAAAGAGGAAAGAAAAACTCTATTCTAAATTATTTTAGAAAATTGGTAATGCTTTAAATATTTGTTTTATTTAAAGATGTCAGCTTTAGGAGCTATTTTTTGGGTATCAGCTTTAGGACACTTTACCTTAGTCCACTTTTCTGAGATTAGGTTAGTGCATAATTTACTTCAATCATTTTTTTAATATTTCAGTTTTATTGAATACTTAATATGATTTTTTTAATGATATAATTTTCAGAAACGTTTTATCCAGTGCATATAAAGTTTTTTCTTTTTTCCTTTTTTTTTTTAATAGAATGTGGCAAATGTAGGAAGTTTATATGCAGAACTAAACGTTACTGGATATGATATCGTAGTGATGTAATCATACTAAATTGTTTTTGTCCCATAAATGAAAATGACCTTTTCTTTTGAGATTGATGTCAGTTATCTGAGTATCCGCGACGTCATCTTTTAAGGCGGTTGTCAAAAAAATATTTTCCCCCAACTAACAACGCGAAACTTTCTGAAACATTCATGGGCTTACTTTTAAGGCAAAAGCATGATGACACTTGCAGGCCTGAATATTAAAGCTATTTGAAATCGAATAGTGTTGACCATTTTTTATTCAACGAATTACTTATATATTTATAAGTGATTGTTTTCATGTGACCACAAATTTTTCTTTGATAGTATTTTGTGAATGATATTTTGCCTTTATCAAAAAGTGGAAAACATCATTCCATCACATAGTATCTGCATAAGAGCACCTGCTAATTTCATGCGTTCCAATATTTATTTAAATATGACGTCATTTTTACTTGTGTAATATCATCCAATCTTTTATAATTGGGTTTTATTGCGTAAAACAGCGCAAGATACCGTATTTTTAGATACTGCGATATCTGGACGGTGGTTGGCGGGCGTAATTTGCAGAGAACAGTGCCCCCAGTAGAATAAGGTGGTTCTGAAATTAATTGAATAAGAACATCTGTCAATTTCATGCGTTTCCGAACAAATAGGAATTAAAAAATATGTCTGAAAGTAGCCCCTTTGGATTTGAGAACAGCCTTAAAGAAAGAAAAAAAATGCTGAGTTATTATTTAAGGTTGTTCTCAAATGACCTGCTCAACAACGCGAAATTTTCTGACACAGTTTCTGATTCATTTTTAAACGCAAATGCATACAATTGGCAGGCCTGACTATGGAAGTGATTTAAAATCGAAATTGGTCCTCCATTTTTTTTATAAATAGATTACTTATCGAATTATAAGTAATTCTGATCATGTGACGACGCATTTTTCGCGTTTCTCTTGCTGCCGCTGCGTGAATTCGGTTCAAAACGTCGACTTTGACAGTCCTTTGTAAAAAATCGTCTGTCTTTATCAAAAAAAAAAAAAAAAAAAAAAAAAAAATGGAAAACGTGTTTCAATTACACAGTTTCTGATTAAAAACACCTGCCAAGTTCATGCATTTCCGAACAAAAAAGAATTTAAAAATGTGTCAGAAAGTAGCGTCTTTGGATTTGAGCCTTAAGAGGCTAATCTTAAAGCTTGTTCAATTAATAAAACTTTTAAATTTTGTCGTTTTGACAGTCAATTAAAAGAAATTAATACAATTTTGTTCTATTCTAAAACAAAATATTTAAAAATCTAATAGAACTTTTATTTTTCTAAAACCATCATTAATTTTTAAGAACTATTCCTTCTCCGCTTATCTAGCTAATTATAATTGGCTATATGGTAAGTTTGCTCAAATTCAAACTAGCTACTTTGTGACATATTTTTTAATCAAATTTTCTTCGGAAACGCATGAAATTGGGAAGTGTTCTTATTCAGAAACTAGTTAATCGAAAGAAGTTTTCTATTTTTTGGTACAGGAAGAAAATCTTTCAAAATTATTGTCAAAGTCTGCGTTTTGAACCGAATTCTCGCCGTAACACCGCGAGCAAGGAGAAAACGTGTTGTCACGCGATGCGAGTCACGTATGACTCGATAATGTATTTTATTTATTAAAAAAAAATAGAAAACTCATTTCGATTTTATGATACAGAATAAGTGACATATTTAATTAAACTGTATTCAATTAACACTTTCTTAATTATAAACTTCTTTAAAATGTTTTATTAACGTATGCTTAGAAGTTTGCACTGGCACTCTAAATATATTTTTTAAAATCGCATATTTTCTGATGCATTAATGGGGGGGGGGGGGGTACGTGACAAATATATGTTTTCCATTTAGAAGAATGCATGATTTATATAGATTTGCACGTATGTATATTTATGTACGCATAACTGAATCAAGAATAAGTTTTTGTTTGGTCGATTCTCTCTTTGTTTTCATTAAAAAAATATTTTATGTATGGAGAGAAAATTAACATTGTTTCCTACTTAATTTTTCTTTTTTGGTCATTCATGTCGCATTAATATTTTTGGGCTAACGTTTAAGAATTTGTAACCGGAAGGGAAAATCTTTGCTTTATTCCCACGAGATAGCTAAACATGCCAGCGGTGTGACTTGTGATCATATAAGGCATTAAGCCGCTATTTCTGTTTTACCTGTCATTTCATATACTCCTGAATAATTCTCAAAATTAATTGGGTCAATTATACTGCAAATGATATTCTTTAATTTCTTAGGAGGTTTGGCTATTAAGCAGATATTGAAACATTTAAGGCTGGTGTTTTAATTTTTCAAAAAAGCTTGGATAATATTGTAGAGTATAAAGTTTCTATTTTTGCGAATCACCTTTCTTTTCTGGTTTCTTATTATTGGTGATATCCATGATTAATTTATTAATATGGTGTACTTTAAAACCATTATTATAACCTTTTATTAAAGAAGACGGATCCAAGAATTACTACAGGCATGACCAGCAGGAAATTTAATTGCAGAAAAAAGAGCACATAGCTGATATTAAACACAATAGAAAAACTACAGCCCTGGCAGGATTATATCAAGAAGAAACCATCCAAATAAATTTCAATGAAAGTAAAATAATATTTCCCTCCAGTCTATACTATCCATCCATAATAAGAGAAACCATAGAGATACTCACGCGCAAAAATACAATATGTAACAATGCGGCATCTTTTAATTTACCGAAACTGTGGCTAGAGTTACTCCATCGTCAAAGATATGAAAATAAACAATCAAGTAAAAAATAATAGATAACGTGCGTAATTAAAAAAAAAAGTACATGAAAATAATAACTTCAAAGCCCGTGCAGCTTTAGAATATTCTCATTTTGTTTTTGAAAATGACTCGGAAAGAGTCTAAACATGTAAAACAACTAATAAAAGTTATTTTAATTTATATTATGTTGTTAATTTTACACCTTTAGCATTTAAAAGTAATATAACATTCCTCAAGTTAAATTCCCAGATTCAAATCGGGATTTACATAGAATTTACTATGTTTAGAAATGTTAGAAAATAAAAATAAAGCTTTTTTTAATATGTCAGTAAATTTCTGCTCCTCCTCTTGCTAAATAAGTTGTTAAAATACTTAGTTTAAGTATCGTAATAACAATAAATATATTTTTACAACATAAAATTCACTTTGTCTGATCATAATTCACCAATCAGAATAATGCTTCAACAACTAAAAATGACGTCATATTTAAAGAAACATTGTATTAACATTCATAAAACTAATATTTTTAAAAGACTGCATTAAGGTTGTTCTCATATTTAAAGAAGCTATTTTCTGACACATTTCTGAATTTATTTTTGTTCGGAAACGCATGAAATTAGCCGATGCTCTTATTCAGATACTAGGCGTCGATGGTACCCATTTTGGTACCCATTTTGTGAAAAGCAAAGGTTATTTTTGTGAAATGTATTATATTTTTTGTGAAAAATAACGTTTTGTATCGAAAGTTGAAATCTATTTACTCAAATTCGAGCCAAGCCTTTATTAAAAAACTTTTTAAAATCATTTTGCTGAAGTTTTCCTCTCTGGTGAACTTGTTGTTTACAAATTAAGCATTTCAAAACGTCACAAAATAATAAATAATTAGTAAACAGTAAGTTTTTATGGAATAGAATTTTGTGAAAGCGCCATTTTATTATAAGGAATTATGTGAAAAGGCCTATTTTATTATAAAGAATTTTGTGAAGGGTCCCATTTTATCAAATTTATTTTTGTGAAGAGATCCATTTTATTAAATTGACGTTTGTGAAGGGTTCTGTTTTATTAAATTGATTTTTGTGAAAGGAGCTGTTTTATTATGTAGATTTTTGTGAAGGACCCTAAATAGGTCTCAAATTTTGCCTGGATCGACCATTGCATACTAAGTAATCGAATGGTGTTTTCTACTTTTTAATTAGGACTGAAGGTTTTTCAGAAAATACTGTCAGAGTTTTGAACCGAATTTCCAGACGCAATAGCGCGGGAAAGTAGAAAAATAATTGTCGTCACCTGACAACAATCGCTTATAATTCGATAAGTAATTCCTTTATAAAACAACAAACAAGAAAAATGTTCGATTCCAATTTTATTTTTTAATTTCTTCTTTTGTGTTTAAAAATGAATCCGTAAATTAGACAGAATGTTTCGCAATGTTGAGCAGGAATTTTTTTTTTCTTTCTTTCTTTTTGAGAATTGTTTTCAAGGGATAACCTATAATTGGATTCTCAGTTTGGTTTGGATGGTAAAACTGACACCATTCTTAAAAGAAAAGACCAGTTTCATTTATGGAAATAAAATAATTTAGTATGATTGCGTCCGTATATATTCACCAATCTTTAGCTCTGCACGTAAAGTTCCTACAATTTTTTTTTTTTTTTTTTTTTTTTTCATTTTAATAAATTTTATATACACCGAATAAAATGTTTCCGAAAATTACACATTATTTTCTTGAAATCAGAATAGGTATTCAATAAAACTCAAACAGAAGCGTGGTGATAATGACGTCATTCTCAAAAGAAAAAGAGACCTTTCATCCATTAAAATAAAATGCTTTATTATTATTCTCTCAGTAATCCTTAGATTTTATTTCTGTAACGTACAGGTACTTAAACTGCATATTTGCAAGTAAATCAGAGTAAAGAAAATTGATAATTTAATATACAAAAAGATTATTTGATATAGAAACTAATGAAATCGAGTATTTTGTAATGTGCTTAAAAATGATTGTAATGAAATGATTTATTTGAATTTTACAGTGACGCTTAAATCATGCCTCAGGGGGTTGTCAGGTGTAAGCTATCGGGAAACAGAGCCCCCAAGTATTTAATTAAAAATAAAGCCTTTTCTTTTTAAAAGCTTTAAATTTAATAATATAAATAAATGTAAATACCATGGCTATAGTTTCTTATTTTACGAAAACAGATTTTAAAGATTTTTATAAGTAGTGTGCGTTTTAATGAATTTGAAAAGTTTAACGTCCTTTCTCAGATAAAAATGCAAGTTTTTTATTTCACTTTTTTAGTCTTGTAAAATAATCAACAAGTGGGTAAGTGTGATCGAAGATAGCACAAATGGTTTCGTTTAATATTCCTTTCAAAACACTTTATCCTTCCTTTAATAAATCCAAATAAATTTCATTTTCAAAAAAAAAAAAAAAAAAAAAAAAAAATCATGTTTTTTATAAAGTAATAATTTACCGGTCTATTTTTCTCGTTTTTTCGAAAATCTGAACTAGTCCGATAGTCATAATAATATCTGTCATGTGGCGACTAAATGCGATATTAAAAAAATATCAATTTCAAAATTAAACATGTTGTATAGAGACTTTCAAAATGTTAGACGTCAGATTAATTTCTTTTAAATTCTCTAATAACGTCCTATTAAGTTAATTTCTGTATTTACGCATACTCCTTGTATTATTGAGAAATGTTTGAAAATTTCCTTTTTATTACCAATATGATGTCATATTAATCTTTTTTTCAATTGGTGAAACTTTTTATTTCATTTTCATTTTTCACGTGGAAATCTTTCAAAAGAAAATTAATTATTGTAGAAATAATTTGATTGTGGATTTTTAATTGTTGGCAACTGCTACAACGTAAAATGTTTAAATTTAATAGAAAAAGGCTGTTAGATTTTTGGTTTTTTATCTCTACATATTAAAAATAATACGATTTTGAGCTTCATAATACGTATTTAGCTATAAGTACACAAAATTTCATGACTGTAAGTTACATAGTTTCTGAGAACCGGCTCTGTGACGGACAGACGCGGGAGTAATAGGGTTTCGCGAGATGAACGAAACCCTAAAAATGATATTTTCAATAATCAATTGCAGCCTTCCACTACAATGCGTTTCCGAATTTTTACAACCATACAAATAAATTAAATATGTAAAAAAAAAAAAAAAAACACGGACCAAAAGGATAACAAACATAAATCATAAACTTCAATTGTGCTATAATATAATTGATAACTTAAGATTGATTTTCTTATTTTTGTTATAATTATGACTTTAAATAAACAATAATCACTTGTTACTTTTTAAATGCCAATATATTGATAATATTGAAAATGCTTCCTGTACATTTAATTTGTACGTAAGATATTTTTAATGTACTGAAAAATTAATCTCATTTAAACATATCTTGTTGTTTTATCTTTCACTGAAATAATTCTTTTTAATCAAGATATTTTCTTTCATTTCGTAGTAATCTTTTTTTTTTTTTTTTTTTTTTTTTTTTTTTTTTTTTTTTTTATTTACTCATCAGTTAAATGCAACAATAAAATGAAACCCAGGAGCAGAAAAAAAGCCGCATTAAAAAAAAAAAAAAACTTGAATTTTTCAAGAAACTTTAAAAATTGCATGATAAACTATTGGTCTCAAAGAATATTTTTAGATGAATCAAAATTTAATTACTTTTGACCTGTTGGAAATCAGTATGTAAGAGTGACAGATATAATGAAAATTGTGCTGTTCATGCATTTCATTCATGCATTTATGCTTTATCCTTATGTTATTGTATTAGGTTATGTTATGGTAGGGTATATTATAGAAATATTCAAATATTAACCCTGAGAGGTTCATATTTAAATTGTTCAGTTCATATTTAAATTCAATATCAAATGCAATATTAAATGCAGAAACTGAAATGCAGAAAAAAATCCATTGTTTAAAGCTGGTTATTAAAGTTGTAAACCCTTTTTTACAATACATGACATAATGTAATATAGTGGCAAATTAGATAAAATAACTATATAATTCGATGCCAATAAATTTATTTAATTAAAGAGAAAAAAGCGTAATAACTAAATTCTGTGGATTTTTTACTAATACAATCTATATTATAAAGGACAAACGTGTCCGTGCGTAACGCTGACATCATTTTGCGAATGGCAACATTTGACAATGAAAATTTCGGTTTTGCGACTTTTGCTACTGCAATTTTTTTAATTTCTAAACATCGCACATTTTCAATTGAAAAAAATCTACTTTCAAATGCTATTTGTTTGAAAACTGTATCGTAATTTGCTTGAAAACTGTATTGCCATTTACTCATTTTTTATGGTTTTTAACACTTTCCAACATAGTTGAAAAGTGTTTATGAATTCGGTTTATCTGTCTGTCTGTCTGTCGTCTGTCTATCCGTGCTCTAACTCGCGTAAATATACTCGGATCTTCATGCAATTGATATGTGTTATTGGGGCTTACTGTGGCATGGTCCATATTGAAAATTAAGTGTGCAGCACTTATAGTTTTTTTTTTTTTTTTTTTTTTTTTTTTTACAGAGACACTTAAAATAATTACGTTACATCACGGTCTATGAAGAAAAATCGTTTGCAGTTTATTTTAATAATGTTTCACTGTTTCAAACCTGTTAAAATTGATATATATCACTAACGTGGATTACAAGAGGAATACTATAGAATACTGTGTTTTTTGCTTTCATCGTTCATTTACAGGGACACACAAAAGAATTCGGTTAAAGTACTGCTTATTAATAATAATTCCTGGGAATGTTTTTTCAGTTGCTGAACCCGTTTTTAAATTTAACTCTTTTTTTTTTGCGTGGTGTGTATAGATTGTATACAGGGCAGCACAAAAATTTTCGAGTACATTTCCGTTTAATGTCGGAAATTGCAGAAGGGGAATTTTAAACTGTGCTACGCGTTTCCTAACTGATCTCAAATTTAGCATTCTATTTAGTATATATACAAATCTATAGATCCTATACAGTGCTGCACAAAAGAGCTCGGTTATTTTTCCGAATAGTGTTGGTAATTCCTGAAATTGGATATTTAACTATGTTATTATTTTTCAAAATTGTTTAGTTAGATATCACCTTACACATTACCGTAAAAATTTGCAAAAAGTTATTTTAGGAGTGTTGGAAAGTGTTACATAATCTATTCCTTGACGCATGATTTTTCCTGAGTGTTAAAATAATTAAAGACGATTGTGAAAGATTAATACTTCACTTTTATTAATATAAACAGTTCAGCATTTGTTTCCGGCTTATATTCCATAACGAATATTGAAACTTCATCACTAAATAAAATAAATAAATATATAAATAAAGGAGATGCAATCGAACTACGCACTTAAATCATTGAAATTATCGGAATCAAAATGTTGCTGTCTAAGCGATTTCTTCTGCTGTTAACTCTAGGCACGAGGCCAATATTGATATTATTAGTGAAAAATCTAAAAAAAAAAAAAATATATATATATATTAAATGTAAAAAAATCTGTTACATTTTCAATTAAAAGAATGGTGTTCACCTATATTCAGTAACACGGGAAGACCGTGTTGAATCCCCTAGTTTTTTTTAACATGTATTTTGACCATTAATTCTTCATTATATTTCATATATGTGAAGATATTTTCACATATATAAGATATTTTCATTTATTTCAATTTAATAAGAACATTTAATTTGATTTCATTGAGAATTCTTCAGAAACTAAGTTTTTGAAAATTGTGATTGTTCAATTATTTTTCCATGTTTTTCTTTATTAATATGTAAATAAATAGCTTACAAATAGTGAAAAATCATAGTTATATGTATTGCACAACTCTATCCGCAAAAATGTTTTTTTTTGTTGCAATTGGGAAGGTGTTTGTAGTCTCGAAAGTCAACTGTAGCAGAGCACAGTCATTTGTCTAAACTGTCATCCTAATTGCCCTTCTTCCCCGAAGGGATTTAATTTAAAAGGGGACCATCTTTAGCAGACTTTTTGAAACGCAAATGAAAGTAAAAGTATTTCTTCTCCCAGAAAATTTGGGGTGGAATGATGAATGAGATTCTCATTGTATAGGTTGACCCCGTGCTACGTGCGGTTGAATCATTACTGTCTACATCCGGTAATGTGTGCGACTTTTTTCGTTAAGACCTGTATATGATCTATAGAATTTATATAGACCACGTAATACACTAAAAATAGTTAAGTTTAAAAATGTTATGCCACAGCTGAAAACGCACTTCCAGCATTTACCATAATCGTAGTCGGTCCTGTAACCCAACTTTTTTGGTGTGTATGTCTGTAAATGAATGGTAAATGCTAAGCACTTTAAAATTTAGAGAAAACAATATTGTAATGCACTTCAGTAATTCATATTATTTTCATTATGTTTGAAGTATCGCAACATTATTAAAATACGCTGCAAACGATGTTTCCCAATAGATCATAATGTAATGGAATTATTTTGTGCGTCCCTGTAAACAAAGTAATAAATATAACTTAATAAATATAACTTATTCTTAAACTCCACAGAACGTATGTTGTAGTATACACCCCGGTGATGTATATCAATTTCATTATGTTTTAAGTATTGTAACATCATTAAAATGCAACGCTAACGATTTTCTGCCCATAGACAAGAATGTAACGGAATTCTCTTGTGTGTTTTTGTAAACGAACTATAAAAGCTACACATTTCCTTTTCAATACTGAATTTAATATATAAAATTTAATAAATGAATTATCATATATCTCAATAACATATAAAACTACATATGACAATCTGAGTATATTTACGAAAGTTGGAGCGCGAGCAGACGGCTAGACAGACAAACCGTACTCACAAACAGTTTTTCAACTTTGTTGGAAAGTATTAAAGAGCACGTATGATGATATATACTCTATTTCTGTTGAAAAAGAAACTGCGCACAGTGCGATGAGTATTTTTCAAAGGATTAAATTCCATATTCTACTTCAACAATACAAATATACTATTAATTTGAGTATTTTTACTGTGAATATAGATCATAATGTGTATGAAGTTGAGTGATGGCCTATAGAAATTATATAAGATATGAAAATCCTAGTAAAAAAATATAATATATTTAACCTCAATAACATATTCAAATATTATTTTAAAGATAATGTTTTACTTGACCAAGTGAAATCATTTAACGATTTTTAAAAAAGTGATTGTTGAGTTAAAAGGAAAGAGTATTTTTACTGTGAATATAGATCACAATATGTATGAAGTTTAGTGATGGCCTATAGAAATCTATATAAAGTATGAAAATCCTAGTCAAAATAAAAAATATTTAACCTCAATAACATATTCAAATATTATTTTAAAGATAATGTTTTACTTGACCAAGTGAAATCATTTAACGATTTTTTTTTAAAGTGATTGTTGAGTTATAAGGAAAGAGCATGTTTACAAACAAACACTTCCGTCAACTAATCTATCAGCTACACTTTTGCATTAAGAGGCTACTTCACTCAGTTGAAAGATCGAAATAGCCGAAAAAAGAAAAACCGTTGCCATCTGTAAGGCGTATCCTGTGACTAAGATTGACACTTTTAAAGTCCAATGATATTTACTAAGCTTGCGATTGACAAACAGAAAGGTCATCCCGCTACATAAAACAAGACACTTTTTGCCTCAGGCGGATAGTAAGGGAGAGTGATACCCCACCGCGAGAAAAGTGATTAGCAAACAGGAGATAGGTTTCCAATCACACTTTCTCAGATAGCTCCGCTGGGCTCAAGTCTAAACTTTATTTTCTAACACATTCTTAAAATCAATTATATATCTTTTTAAACGCACGAAATTATTTACAGATATTCAGATGCTTTTTTTTTTTCCCTATGAAGGCAAAACATTATTCGGAAAACAATGGCAAAGATGGTGTTTTGTATTGATTTTATACACAACAGGAAAAAGTTGTATTCGAGTAGCCATTCTTTTATAATTCAAATTATATTAAAATAAAAATGTAAAAAAAAAACCGATATTCGATTCCAAAGTGATTGAGTAATAATGTCAGCAAAGATTCACGCTGTTGAGCGAGTCTCTGTTCTTTATTTTTAACACTTTCCTACATAGTTGAAAAGTGTTTATGAATTCGGTTTGTCTATCTGTCTGTCCGTGCTCTAACTCACGTAAATATACTCAGATTGTCCCGCAATTGATATATGTTATTGATGTTCACTATGGCATGTTCGGCATTGAAAATTAAGTGTGTCGCGCTTATAGTTACTTTAAAGGGACACTCAAAAGAGTTCTGTTATATTACGGTCTATATAGAGGAAAATTCTTTGCGTATTATTTAAATGATGTTATACGATTTCAAATATATTGAAATTGATGTATATCACTGAGAGTTGCATTACATGGGACTTTCTTACTATAGATTGCTGTGTGCATATCATTCATTGTTCATTTACAGGGACACACAAAATAATTCTGTTAAAGTTCTGTTTGTTAACAATAATTGCTGGAAGTGTGTTTTCAGTTGCGGTGCGCTATTTTAAATTTAACTAAGTTTTTGTGTATTACTTGGTGTGTATAAATTCTACAGATCATACACAAAATATCTCGATCACATTTTCGTTTATTGACGGAAATTTCAGAAGGGGGATTTTAAACTGCGCTATGTGTTTACAAACTAAACAAAATTTTATCATTCTATTATATATATTCTAATACGAGGAAATCTTGTGTGTGGTTATATATATATATATATATATATATATATATATATATATATGCAAACTTTATTTAAAAAATGGCTCTAACGTTTTTGACGAAATTTTGTATCTTACCGTTTTGGGGCACCAGAAAACCATTGGGCTAGGTCACATGTTCGAGAATTTTCGATTAGTAGGTCACCATGGTTCAGGGTCAAGCTAATTGCATCTAAATATAACGGCTCAGACCATTTGACTGAATTTTTTTATATCCTGAGACTTTCGCGCACGAGAAAACAATTGGCTTGGTCACATGTTCGGGAAAATTTGATTAGTGGATCATTTTGGTCATGGTTCATGATATTTAAACTCAAAGCTAATTTTTACCGAGCATAGCTCGGTCTTACCTGCTCGTGCATTACATATACAAATCTATTTATCATATACAGGAATGCACGAAAGAATTCGAATATTTTTTTAATGTTGTTGGTAATTCCTGAAATTGGGTTTTTAAATATGTTATGCTTATTCCAATTTATTTACGTAGACATCATCTTTCATCTTATTAAACGGTAAAGATTTGTTAAAATATATTGGAATTATTGGAAAGTTTTATATAACCTATATCTTGATGCATGAGTTTTCGTATTTCTTTTTTTTTAAACAGCTTTAAATAATGTAATGAAACAATAGAATTAGAAATTTTATTTCCTCTTTTAAACATTCACTTCATATGAAAAAGTAATAGTTCAAACATTCAAAATAGTTCAAAATAATTCACTTGAATTTTCCTTTGTTGATATTCTTTGAAATATAGTTGCTTAGCAACCATTTAATGAAAGAGAGAAAGAAAATACATTGGAATTTTTTGTAAAAAATGAGAAATTAAAATTTTCATATCTTTCAAATTAATGCGTAAAATTTCCCAATAATTTATACAATTACTTTAGAAATTCTAATAAATATATTGGGAAATTTTCAAAGTGATCAAATTAAATTAAGATATTCATTTCGTAAATTTAATATCCATAATTTAGCATTTACAATTATCCCAATGCGTGATTTTTTTTTCGCGGAATGTTAAAATTAAAAAATCGTCTGACTTCCCATAGAAAAGCATTATGACTTAAAATAAAATGTTCTATATTTTTCGAACGAATGAACCAAAAACTATACAGCTAATTCCGGGTACCTCGCCAATATACCCACCAAAAATCAACCTAATCGGACCTTTTTGCGGCAGTTATCGCGGAACAGACAGACAGACAGACAAAGAGACTTTTCGGGTCTCAACAGAGAGCCTTCACTGACGTTTCGGCAATTACGTTTACAAAATAACTGAACTGTTATTATGTTATTTATAGGAAAAACATTGCTAAAACAAAACTATGCCAAAATAATCTTGATGATCAAATGCGATGTTGCGACCGCATTTGTCAAGCCCTGCACACTCATTTTTAAACACAAAAGCATAAAATTGGCAGGCCTGACTATTGAAGCGATTTGGAATAGAAATGAGTTTCCATTTTTTTATGTCATAAAGTAGTCAGTTTGGATTTGAGAAAGCCAAAAACATTTGTTACATATGGAGGAGTGAGCATTTATAACGCTTGTTTGAAATGTAGAAATTTTCACAAACTTTGAGGTGGTTCTCAAATTATCTGTTCAACAAACGCGAAACTTTCTTTTAAACATAAATTGGCAGGACTGACTATTAAAGCGATTTGAAATCGAATACGTTTTCTATGTTTTGATAAACAAGTTACTTATTGATTTATAAGCGATTTTTGTCATCTGGCGACAGGTTTTTCTTCTTTTCCGGTCTGTCGCGTCCGGAAATCGGTTCAAAACGCCGAATTCGATAGTATTTTCTGAAAGACTTTTGCCTTTACCAAAAAATGGAAAACGCTATTCGGTTGCATAGTTTCTGAATAAGAACAAGTGCCAATTTCATGTGTTTCCGAAGAAAAATGAATTATAAAAAGTGTCAGAAAGTAAGTCCTCTGGATTTGAAAACAGCTTTAAACAAAATATACGTCTGACAAAAAATTGATTACTGACACATTTATTTAAATTCTTACATGTAAAATAAATAATGCTTTATTTATAGTAACTAATTATAAATCGCACTGAAATATGTTTTTTTTTTGTTTTGTTTTTTATCTTTGAAGTATAATTTAAAAATGTTTCATTTGTGAAAGGAGAATCACGAAATTTACCGAAAAAAAGAGAACCCGTATAATCTCATCATTTCTGAGTTTTAAATTAGTGTAACAAATTTTAATAATAAAGCTATACAATAGTTATTTTTTAGTTAATCTACCGCATACATATTTAATATTTTCGAAAGAAACGTTAAAACTAACTCAGTAAGAGTTATGTAATAAATAATAGAAAAAAGGTATTGTAGAAAATTTAAATACAACTGTATTTATTCGCTGGATATGTCTATTGTCTATCTATTCATTTTAATGACACTTGCCACTGTATGTTTGTTTTTTCCCGAGAAAGAGTGAATAAATGATAGTTCTAGTATTTTTGTTTAGCAAATAAACGCTTTTTCATTTTACTATTGTAGGCAATTAAAAAATATATCGGGTATTAAACTTCAGAGGTGAGAGGTGAAAAAAAATCTTTATTGATCCCAAATCAATAACGTTTTTTAAAAATCTGTATGATGCCTAGTAAAACAAATAATCAGCATCTATTTACATCATTTCAAAATACCATTTTTTAAACTTTCTTCTCTGCTCTTAAAATGAAATTTGCAGCTTTAGAAGTTGCATACTGATAGCCAAAGGCAAAATTTCACACATTAGGTGGTCTTTCTTATCGCTCAATGAAGATTTTTCCCGTTTGACTTCCCGTTGAGTTCCCGGAAAGAAAGGGAGGTAACTTGTTTGGGGCGGTCATTTTACTGTTTTCGGCTGTTTTAAAAAAGGCAGTACAATTTTTTTAGGATTATAGCATCGATTAAATTTTTTTAAAAATCGAAATAAAAAGCATTTTTGGAAAGCTAAATAAGCAGGCTACGATTGTGTCTTTACCAAATTTTAAAATGTCAAACAGATTTTTCGCGATAAGACACTAAACATGAATCTTCAAAATAACGCACTTATATCACATTAAAAAAAATAAATAAATAAAATTTGAAAGGAGCATGCATAATTTAAATGTACAGGTTTTGAAAGCTACAAAAATTACTAAATTCGAGCAAAATGCGAAAAGATGACACTTCTAAATTTCTCCCATTGAAATAACATTAGCTGCTCTGTCTGAGAGAGCCAGTGAAGTAGCCCCTTAACGATCATTGCAGGAATCTTTATAGCGGCATAAGCTAATCGTATCGCAGGCGATTATTGATAGACTAATCAGATCGTAAGTGAATTATTCGTAGACCAATCAGATCGCCTGAATTCTGTCCTAACAACGACGAGTTCGCCAGCAGTCATTTTGCCAACCAACAGGGACATCACCTGCTCTTTCCTTATACGGAATGTTGAGTTAGCAGGATTCTACTGTACTATTTTATAAATAAAATTATCGTTTCGCAGAATATTAAAAATATGGGAAGTTTTTTTAATGATGCGTTAAATTGTCTAATTCTAAATATTAAATGTACGGCTTAGATTTTTTTATTTATAAATGTAAGGAATGAGATAAGAAATTTTCATACCCTTTTAATAACGAAGTATAGATGTACTCTTTGAAATAATTGATACATTCTTCAGTTTCTTTAAACTTTATAGACTCAGTATATGATATTATATTCTGTAAAGAAAATGAAAATTAGCTCATACACGGTCAAAAATAAATAACAATAAAAACTATATAGTTCACTATATTTTAAATACATCTTTTAATCAAACACACTAAAAATAAAATACCGTCAATAGACATTATATATTTTTCCGTTGATTTTGAAATAACATTTTTCAGTTTTTGTAGTGATTTGTCCATTTTTTCTCAGATCACGCGAAAGTTTCCAATTTAAATTATAGTGGGTTTTGTTATCAAGCAGAAGTTGTCAAACTCGGTTAAGCTTTATTATAAGTGGTTGTGTTTTTAACCTTTTGGAGCAGATTTAGGTTTATTTTACATAGTTTGAGTTTATTTGACATCCACATACCATCAAAGAAAATACCACATACCATAATCAACATCAATGATACAATAAATCCACATACCATAAATGAAAAAAAATCCCCAGTCTGGCAATACTGTGCATTGGTATACCCCCATACCAGTTTAGTATTGCCAGCTAAGATTACAAGCAAGTATTCCTAAAAATGTTGAAGTGATTAAAAAATACATTATATGTTTTGTAAAATTAGAATTTTTTGAACGGAACAGTGTAGTTTTTGTTACAATAAATGTTTTCCAAACCAAGTAGTTTTTATTGATATGTTTGCTAATGTTTTGCTCCCACTCTAAAACCACCGACACCTATAAAACTCGAGGGTGGACAGCAAAAACCCATTGGACAAAATCAGCGAGCGGCCTGCTATGAAAAATCATTTTTTTCTTCCAAATTAGGGGTGTTTCTTATTTTTTTTTTTATCAATATCCAGTAAATAAACAAATCAAGTAACACAGGTCAGCAAAATAAACTTTTTTTTGTGTGCCATTCATTTTAGGTGTTTTAAATGTTTTTTGAAAAGCTGAGTTAAGGCTGCTAGTCAGTAAACTTCCCGATTCCCCTCGCTAATGTTATTCCTATGGGCATAGGATGCATTCGTATTTTTAAAATATCTTCTCAGGAAATTAATATTTTTAACTTCTGTTTTCTGAGTACTGTTCTTAAAGAATGTCTTTTTTTCCCTTAGTTATCAAAATATTTCTAAACTATGTGCTTAATTTATATTTTTATGTGTTAAAATCTTAGCGAAACTGAATAAGATTTTAATATTTCATATAAAATTCAGTATATATTTTAGAAAAAAATTAACTAAGAAAAAAAGAGACATTCTTTAAGAACAGTGCAAAGAAAACAGAAGTTAAAAATATTAATTTTCCGAGGAGATATTTTAAAAATACGAATGCATCCTACGCCCATAGGAATAACATTAGCGCGGAGAATCGAGAAGTTTACTGACGAGCAGCCTTAATATGTTTTTCTATCATCACATAAGGTTTTCCCACAAAGTTATAGAATGAAGATCCATGAAAAATCACACGGAGAATCTTGCAGAGTCCAGAAATTTTATCAAAAGATATTAAGGGGCTACTTCACTGGCTCTCCCAGACAGAGCAGCTAATGTTATTTCAATGGGAGAAATTTAGAAGTGTCATCTTTTCGCATTTTGCTCGAATTTAGTAATTTTTGTAGCTTTCAAAAACTGTACATTTAAATTATGCACGCTCCTTTCAAATTTTATTTTATTATTTTTTTTTTAATGTGATATAAGTGCGTTATTTTGAAGATTCATGTTTAGTGTCTTATCGCGAAAAATCTGTTTGACATTTTAAAATTTGGTAAAGACACAATCGTAGCCTGATTATTTAGCTTTCCAAAAATGCTTTTTATTTTGATTAAAAAAAAATTTTAATCGATGCTACAATCCTAAAAAAATTGTACTGCCTTTTTTTAAACAGCCGAAAACAGTAAAATGACCGCCCCAAACAAGTTACCTCCTTTTCTTTCCGGGAACTCAACGGGGAGTCAAACGGGAAAAATCCTCATGGAGCGATAAGAAAGACCACCTAATGTGTGAAATTTTGCCTTTGGCTATCAGTATGCAACTTGTAAAGCTGCAAATTTCATTTTAAGAGCAGAGAAGAAAGTTTAAAAAATGGTATTTTGAAATGCTGCAAATAGGTGCTGATTATTTGTTTTACTAGGCATCATACAGATTTTTAAAAAACGTTATTGATTTGGGATCGATAAAGATTTTTTTTCACCTCTCACCTCTGAAGTTTAATACCCGATATTTTTTTTAATTGCCTACAATAGTAAAATGAAAAAGCGTTTATTTGCTAAACAAAAATACTAGAACTATCATTTATTCACTCTTTCTCGGGAAAAAACAAACATACAGCGGCAAGTGTCATTAAAATGAATAGATAGACAATAGACATATCCAGCGAATAAATACAGTTGTATTTAAATTTTCTACAATACCTTTTTTCTATTATTTATTACATAACTCTTATTGAGTTAGTTTTAACGTTTCTTTCGAAAATATTAAATATTTATGCGGTAGATTAACTAAAAAATAACTATTGTATAGCTTTATTATTAAAATTTGTTACACTAATTTAAAACTTAGAAATGATGAGATTATACGAATTCTCTTTTTTCGGTAAATTTCGTGATTCTCCTTTCACAAATGAAACATTTTTAAATTATACTTCAAAGATTTAAAAAAAAAAAAAAAAAAAAAAAACATATTTCAGTGCGATTTATTATTAGTTACTATAAATGAAGCATTATTTATTTTAGCATGCAAGAATTTAAATAAATGTGTCAGTAATCAATTTTTTGTCAGACATATTTTGTCTGTCATATATTCGCTGAACTAGGCGCTTCCTTATTTTTTCGCAGGGGTTCAGTCCGATCTTGTTTCTACCAAAAACGCCAATGTTTCTTAGTCAATATTATCTTATAATTAAAGTTCTTTTAACAGAATATTGCATACATAATACGTGGTATAGCAGATTATATGCACACAATCTATGCAGTGGTCGATGCAGGTTTTTTTTTTTTTTTTTTTCCTTGGGGCCCATATTGCGAAAAAAAAAGTTATTTTTGTGAAATTTATCATATTTTTGTGAAAAATAACATTTTGTAATGAAAGATGAGATTTAGCTACCTGAATTCAAACGAAACATATAATAATAACTTCCTTCTGCTAAAGTTTTCCTTTTCTGTGAACTTGTTTTGTTTGCAAATTACTCATTTTAAAACATAACAAAATAAAAAAAATCCCTGACGGCTCGGCCTACAGGCACAGGTAGATTTCGAAGACGCAGACCGTGGGGCACCTGATTATTGGGAATTGCAGAAGAAAGACCTATTTGCCAGGATGTGGCAGCTGGGACCACCCACTTCGAAATATACCTCTGCCTGTAGGTGGAGCCAGCAGAGATGTTTTTAATTTTTTTTTTAAAAACGTAAAAGTTGGTCCTATAAAAGTCCCGTAAAAGTTGGTCCTATAAAAAACTTGTCAATATAAAAGTTGTATATAATATTAAGAAGATTTATACTAAATTTAAGCAGATTTGATATCTTAGGAATGGACGAAGTTATGAATTTTTTTCTTCTGAAACCCCTATCCCCCCCCCCCCTCCTTGGGGGCTCTTTTAATGAAATCAAAAATCTGTCATACATAAATTTTTGGCCCTTTTCCTAGAAGTAATAATAACTTTAAACGGATTCGATATGTATAAAAATTAAGACGTTATGGGGTCTTTTCTGTCATTTTACTATTGTAGGCAATTAAAAAAAATATCGGGTATTAAACTTCAGAGGTGAGAGGTGAAAACAAATCTTTAAGACGTTATGGGGTTTTTTTCTGTCTGGTTGTAGGCGGAGCCAGCAGGGAATTTTTTTTTTTTTTTTCTGTAAGAGTTGGTCTTATAAAAAAACTTGTCAATATAAAAGTTGTAGATAATTTTAAGGAGATTTACAATAAATTTAAGCGGATTTGCGAATTTACCGAAAAAAAGAGAACACGTATAATCTCATCATTTCTAAGTTTTAAATTAGTGTAACAAATTTTAATAATAAAGCTATACAATAGTTATTTTTTAGTTAATCTACCGCATAAATATTTAATATTTTCGAAAGAAACGTTAAAACTAACTCAGTAAGAGTTATGTAATAAATAATAGAAAAAAGTTATTGTAGAAAATTTAAATACAACTGTATTTATTCGCTGGATATGTCTATTGTCTATCTATTCATTTTAATGACACTTGCCGCTGTATGTTTGTTTTTTCCCGAGAAAGAGTGAATAAATGATAGTTCTAGTATTTTTGTTTAGCAAATAAACGCTTTTTCATTTTACTATTGTAGGCAATTAAAAAAAATATCGGGTATTAAACTTCAGATGTGAGAGGTGAAAAAAAATCTTTAAGACGTTATGGGGTTTTTTCTATCTGGTTGTAGGCGGAGCCAGCAGGGAATTTTTTTTTTTTTTTCTGTAAGAGTTGGTCTTATAAAAAAACTTGTCAATATAAAAGTTGTAGATAATTTTAAGGAGATTTACAATAAATTTAAGCGGATTTGATATCTTGGGAATTGACGAAGTTGTGAATTTTTTTCTTCTGAAATCCCTATCCCCCCCCCCCCCCTCCTTGGAGGCATTTTTAAAGAAATCAAAAATCTGTCATACATAAATTTTTGGCCTTTTTCCTAGAAGTAATAATAACTTTAAACGGATTCGATATCTATAAAAAATTAAGAAGTTATGGGTTTTTTTCTGTTTTCACGTCTGCTTGTAGACGGAGCCCGAAGGGATTTTTTTTATTATTATTTATTTATTTATTTATTTATTTATTTTTTGCCATAAGAGTTGGTCCTATAAAAAACTTGTCACTATAAAAGTTGTAGATAATTTTAAGGAGATTTACAATAAATTTAAGCGGATTTGATATCTTGGGAATTGACGAAGTTATGAATTTTTTTCTTCTACCCCCCCACCCCTTTTCCCCTCTTGGGGCCATTTTTAATGATATCAAAAATTTGTCATGCATAAATTTTCGGCCTTTTTCCTAGAAGTAATAATAACTTTAAACGGATTCAATACGTATCATAATTAAGAAATTATGGGTTTTTTTCTGTTTTCACAAAAAGCCCCCCATCCCCCCCCCCCCTGGTTCGATTTTACTCGTTAACGAACTTGACCGAGATTTTATGCCCCTTGATTTTATGTATCAATTTGGAAGAGATTTGTGCAGAATTATTGGAGCTATGGTAAAAGAACATGGTAAAAGAAATAGTTCTTCGATCCTCTCTCTATTTGTATGTTTGTACATGTGAAAATGTATAAAACAATCTCCTTCATGTAATTCAAATTTAGATACATGATATATATATATATATATATATATATATATATATATATATATATATATATATATATATATATATATATATATAAACTTTAAGTAAAATTTAACCATTGAAACATAAGAAACTGACCGCATACACTGAAATCCCGATACAAAAGAGCCCTGTCAATTTACAAATTAAAATTGTAGTCCTAATAAATGTATATATTTTACCACTATGTATTATTTAATTATGCTTACATTGCTCAGTTTTTCGACAGTTGACTCTATACCTATTTGTAAACACGTTATTATACGTGATCATTCATTAAAAACTCGTATCATTAAAAAAATATGCTTTTTAAAACGCAATTATAAAACACTTAACTTTATATTGTACTTGTATACATTATTATTATATACCAGCTAACCCTACCCGGCGTTGCCTGGGCTCGTGATGATAACCTTATTGATACATAAAATCAGTGTTCAGTGATTTTATATTTTTAAAGGAAATTCTATCCAAACAAACCTAGAGTTGGGGGCCGCACTGCCTTCCGCACCGTACATCGGGCGTGCTACGCACGATGAAGTCTGTTTTTATTTTGTTTTTAAACGAAACTCTTTCCAAACAAACCTAATTTTGGGTTCGAAACAAACTCAATGTCTTTTATTTTTGTTACTCCAATTTTAGTTTAAAGTATTGTTTTACAGATTACAGCAGACTGTTTTATAAATTTTCACATGTACAAACATACAAATACAGATATTCTGTTTTAAATTTTACAAAATAATTTAAATAAAATTTATGTAAACAAGAAATTTATTTATAACGGAAAAGTTTATTTATACTTGTGTGCCTATGGTACATGTATACCTCCGTTGTGTTACAGGATATATGATACTATGAATTTCACTTCTTAATAACCATATAAAAAATAAAAAATAAATAAATGAAAATTAACATTTGAACATAAATTTTTCCAGTAATGAACACTTGCAACGTATATTTATTTAAATGATAAATGAACTTAGAAAAATGTATTCTATGTCAACCGTATAAAAGAAATTATTAAATGATACAGAATGTAAAGATATATTTAAAAAAAATATATGCAAGTAAAATCCTTTCTAAAACTGACAAACACACACGCATGAAGTTTTTCGCAGATTCTATTAGATTTTTTAAATTTTGTAAAGGTAATTTTTTTCTGCTGTTGACTTCTAATGCATTTTCTATCGAAATTAAATTATATTTTCGTGGATATTATTGCATGGTTGAAATGTAGGCAAAACTACGTTAATAATAATAATATATATATATATATATATATATATATATATATATATATATATATATATATATATATATTTGTACAGTTTAAGATGCTCATAAAATATTCTTATTTACCAGCAAAAGCAATTTATCCAAATAAAACATCATGCATTGAATATTACTTTACGTAGTTTTGTATACATTTCAACAATGCAATATCAACGAAAATTTAATTTAATTTCAATAGAAAATGCATTAGAAATGATTAGTTGATTTGCAGATTTCTCATTCAATCTCTGATGGAAGGGTACTGAAACATAAAAGAGAAAAAAAAAAGTCTGGTAAATTTGTAACAAGATTTTCAAAAAATGTTTTTAGTTTTTTTCCAAATTATATTCGGACCATAATAAAATTTCTGTCAATTTCAGTTGCTTTCTAAATTTAGATGGAGGCTAAGGAATTTTCCAAAAATCGTCATTATACATTTTTATTAAACATTTTTAACACATTTCCAACATCCGTACTCCATCTTGCAACTGTTAATTTAAATGTCTTCTTTGTTCTTAATAAACGGTGAAATTGTGTTATACGTCTGGAAGTATTGGAAAGTGTTTTAAAAAACTATGCGTGGCGTGTGTTTTTTCTTTCTTGTTTATTGCTGTTTTAGTTATCCACAAATGTTATAAAAACTGGACCGGAAGCATAACATATTTAAAAACCCAATTTCAGGAATTACCAACAACATTAAAAAAATATTCGAATTCTTTCGTGCATTCCTGTATATGATAAATAGATTTGTATATGTAATGCACGAGCAGGGAAGACCGAGCTATGGTTGGTAAAATTAGCTTTGAGTTTAAATATCATGAACCATGACCAAAATGATCCACTAATCAAATTTTCCCGAACATGTGACCAAGCCAATTGTTTTCTCGTGCGCGAAACTCTCAGGATATAAAAAATTCAGTCAAAATGGTCTGAGCCGTTATTTAGATACAATTAGCTTGACCCTGACCCATGGTGACCTACTAATCGAAAATTCTCGAACATGTGACCTAGCCCAATGGTTTTCTGGTGCCCCAAAACGGTAAGATACAAAATTTCGTCAAAATCGTTAGAGCCATTTTTAAAATTCCTCGTATTAGAATATATATGACAGAATGATAAAATTTTGTTTAGTTTGTAAACACATACCGCAGTTTAAAATCCCCCTTCTGAAATTTCCGTCAATAAACGAAAATGTGATCGAGATATTTTGTGTATGATCTGTAGAATTTATACACACCAAGTAATACACAAAAAATTAGTTAAATTTAAAATAGCGCACCGCAACTGAAAACACACTTCCAGCAATTATTGTAACAGACAGAACTTTAACAGAATTCTTTTGTGTGTCCCTGTAAATGAACAATGAATGATATGCACACAGCAATCTATAGTAAGAAAGTCCCATGTTATGCAACTCTCAGTAATATACATCAATTTCAATATATTTGAAATCGTATAACATCATTTAAATAATACGCAAAGAATTTTCCTCTATAGACCGTAATATAACAGAACTCTTTTGAGTGTCCCTTTAAAGTAACTATAAGCACGACACACTTCATTTTCAATGCCGAACATGCCATAGTGAACACCAATAACATATATCAATTGCGGGACAATCTGAGTATATTTACGTGAGTTAGAGCACGGACAGACAGATAGACAAACCGAATTCATAAACACTTTTCAACTATGTAGGAAAGTGTTAAAAATAAAGAACAGAGACTCGCTCAACAGCGTGAATCTTTGCTGACATTATTACTCAATCACTTTGGAATCGAATATCGTTTTTTTTTTTACATTTTTATTTTAATATAATTTGAATTATAAAAGAATGGCTACTCGAATACAACTTTTTCCTCTTGTGTATAAAATCAATACAAAACGCCATCTTTGCCATCGTTTTCCGAATAATGTTTTGCCTTCATAGGGGAAAAAAAAAGCATCTGAATATCTGTAAATAATTTCGTGCGTTTAAAAAGATATATAATTGATTTTAAGAATGTGTTAGAAAATAAAGTTTAGACTTGAGCCCAGCGGAGCTATCTGAGAAAGTGTGATTGGAAACCTATCTCCTGTTTGCTAATCACTTTTCTCGCGGTGGGGTATCACTCTCCCTTACTATCCGCCTGAGGCAAAAAGTGTCTTGTTTTATGTAGCGGGATGACCTTTCTGTTTGTCAATCGCAAGCTTAGTAAATATCATTGGACTTTAAAAGTGTCAATCTTAGTCACAGGATACGCCTTACAGATGGCAACGGTTTTTCTTTTTTCGGCTATTTCGATCTTTCAACTGAGTGAAGTAGCCTCTTAAAGAATAAGCTGTATCTTATATTTTATTAATTTGTTACGATTATCATATCATAACTGACACAAAGTTAAAAAGCTTTTTACAGCCTTTTCTTCTGTATACAGATGCTCTCCTCCTCCTACTTATATAACTTTTGTCTTTTCCTAGCTTCCTATGCAGGAACCAACAGCAGTCTGCTATCATGTTTATTGGTGGCTGCTGCCTTTCTAACTGTTTTACAACTTATCAATTGGAATTCTGATGTCTTTATGACAAAATTAATAATTTACCATCCAGGCGAAAATTCGCGATTTGTGTCGAAACTGTATGGGATAACTTTTTGTGTGTGTGTGCATTTTACCAGAAATTAGCATTAAAAAATAAGAAACACACCTAATTTGGAAGAAAAAAAAGATTTTCCATAGCAGGCCGCTCGCTGATTTTGTCCAATGGATTTTTGCTGCCCCCCCCCCCCTGATAGGTGTCGGTGGTATTAGAGTGGGAGCAAAACATTGGCAAACATATTTAAATGAAAACTACTTGGTTTGGAAAACATTTATTGTAACAAAGACTACATTGTTCCGTTCAAAAAATTCTGATTTTACAAAACATATAATGTATTTTTTAATCACTTCAACATTTTTAGTAATACTTGCTTGTAATCTTAGCTGGCAATACTAAACTGGTATGGAGGTATACCAATGCACAGTATTGCAGGACTGGCGAATTTTTTTCATTTACTAGCTACCACTATTGTGAATTCTACATTCCATGATTCTCGAGAAATTTTAATGTTTGGGACTTATTTCAGATAGCGAACTTCTTTCAAACTTTTACCAATAATCCCTTGAGAGACTAACAATCAAAATATTATCTTTGATATTTGCCTCTTTTACAAAAACCTTCATGCTGTAGTTTCGATGACAAACTAGTAATTAAACCAGATGACGCCGATCACTAGCTTGGGGATTTTTCTTTCGTCCTAATCCAGTCTTTCATTTAATGCCTATCCAATCAAGCCTTTTCACCACCTGACAACATTTTCTAAGGAATATCCTGTTCTCAAATTAGTCTCTTTTATGGCCTTAATAAAGCCAGTCTCAAAGAACTATTAATTAGATTTTTATTTTACTTCAATATAAAAAACAAAAAAATGGTAACAATACGTCCTTAGAAATTTGTATTTTCAGTGAAAAAAAGAAAAAAAAATCGTCAATTTTTTTTTGTATTGTAGAAACACGCTTTTACTTTATTTGTATTTGACTTTTTTTTTTAATTATCGTTTTTATGTTTTTAGGCATGTGAAACGAGCTACAAAACAAAGCACTCATATTTGTAAAAAGTCAAAACGAAAGTCAATGTAAGGCAGTAGGTAGCCATACTAAACCTTCTTTTTCCTCACTAGCCGCAAACATATGTTTGTATTTTCGGTGGGCTGCTACACATTACACTTGTATAATAATGTTAAAATAAATTAATACAATATAACAAAGATAATTATTACTAGTATTAAACTACTAGTAATTAAAGTAGTAAGATAAGAAAAAATAGTATACTAATAAACAATCAAACAAAATCAATATAATCAGTATTAGCAATATAACAAAGATAAGTAAACTAGTAAGATAAGAAAAATAGTATAATAAACAATCAAACAAAATCAATATAATCAGTATTAGCAATTTAATAAGTATAAAATGTAATATAATATAGTGCAGATTTTCCGTATTTTTAAATATGCAAAATAGAGAGATTTTCTTTAAGAAATCAGAAATTAGTCCTTTTCTGAATGGATTTTTTAAATGTAAAAATATATAGCGAAGTTTAATTAATTTTAAATAATGTTTGATTAGTGTTGAATAATCAAAAATATATACGCTACAGTAATGCAAATAGAAAATGTAAATGTAATTTTTGAATACGATAGGGATATTTAGGATGCTTTAACGTAATTTTAAATTGATTATAAATAATAGGATAGGGATATTTAGGATGCTTTAACATAATTTTAAATTGATTATAAATAATAGGACAGATTTCTTCTTCCCATAAAAATTATAAAAAAATAGTGAAGGTCTTAAAATATTTTTATGCACATCTCAAATTTTTATAAATATAGATGTATAGATAGCATGGCTGGTCTAAGGATAAAGTAAAACTGATAAAACACTTCACAGGAATAAGAAAACAACAACAAAAATAACATACATAAAGGAACATTAAAAATAATGCTGCAACTTCCCTACTTATAAATTATAAAGAACGGTGCACATTGCAAAGTTCTATCTCTATCAAAACAGAAGAAAGACATTCTGCTTTCACAGTGGCAACTTAATTTTGATAGCTGGAATCATTAGAATTTCAAAAATAGGAAGTTTTTTTTTTTTTTTTTTTACACATAAAAAGTCATGACATCTTCCATGATACGTGGTTGTCTGGTAGCAGAGAAATGAACTTTTATCCATTGAAATGCTCTAGCATAAAGTTATCTATAATGCTCTGGACTTAAATTACGTTGAGCTCAGCGAACGAAGCTCTTATACGTCCACTTAAAAGATACCTTTCTAACTTTACTCCTCCGAAACTGTTCGGCCGATGAACATCTAATTCAGCACAGTGATAGATGTCATGGCCATCATGGTTCGCGTAAAAATAAAGTGACAAAAATCTTCGTGTTCTTGGTGAATAATTATATGAGATAACAGACTTAAAGTTAAAAGTCAGTAGTTGGGCACTGGTTTTCCCATTAATTACGTAATCTATATATCTATACATATATAAATCTATGTGTGGATGTATGCTTCTTATGCAAATTTACAACTTTTGAGCGATTTGCACGAAACTTGATATACATACGTTTTAGAACAAGAGAAAAATGATTGTCTACATTAGAAAATTTTCAGACCGCTCTAACCAAAATGACATCATTTTCATGTAATCATTGTAGATTTAATTTTTATGAATGAAAATGTAAGTTGCCCCTTTTATCAACCACCTGACATAATTTATCTTTTTATACAAACCTAATTTTAATTTTCAAACACATTTTTTTTCTTTTTTGCTGCTACACAAAAAAAGAACTGCGCAAAAATAAATAAATAAATAAATAAATAAATAAAATGATTATATTTAAACGCGATAATGAGAGAATAATATAACTTAAATACGTGTACTTCTTTTTTAAAATCCGATAAAAATTCAGACCCACTCGCTATGTTTTCGCATCCGAAATTGACGTCATTCTGAGCAGACAATACGCATTTTTTTCGTATACAAAATTAAAACTTTTTACTCTAAGTGCATTAACATGACGTAGTACCTTCATTTAAATGTATCTGGAATCAAAACATCTACTATAATATGGACATTTCAATTAAAAAAAAAAAAAATAAAAATAATAATCTCCTAAATATGACGCCACTTTCCAAATCATTCGTCAAAAGTCGGACAACGACAAATATTAGAAATCAAATGGTATTCAAATTCGAAACTAGAGAATATTTTGATAAGTAAATAAGATATAGGGCATCGGCGATATTGAAATTACCGAAAAAGGGCAAAGTTTAAAAAAGAAAAACAATGTGAGAATTATTTCACACTTAGAAAATGATAACAGAGAAATACAATATCTCTGACACTGGTGAAATTCCGATTTTGAATTATCCATAGACTTTGAAAATTCCAATAAAACATAAATTTTAACATTGGTATTTAAAGCAACGTTAAAATAAGTATTTTTCAAGGAAGAAATAAAGGAATTTCAAGGAAGTTAAAATTTTAAGAAATGATATCCACACACCGAACAAAATATTTGACCCATGCAATTAACATAAACTAATATTTTATTGGTCCACCTTTTGCACGAATAACGGCTGAAATGTGTCGTGGCATTAAATGAATAAGCCTGTGAAGGATGTTTACAGCGATTTCAAGCCACTTCTGTCATCAGTTATTTCCGTAGATCTCTGAGATTGCTAGGATTGTCGATCATTCCGCTTTATTTGCAGTTCCAGATAATCCTGCAGATTTTAATTGGATTCAAATCTGGCGACTTTGTTGGCCAGGGAATGTGAAAGAGCTTCGTAGAATGTTCGCCAAATCAGTCAGTAAAAATTTTGACTCCATGCAAGGGACAGTTATCATCTTAGAACAAAGGTTTGTCCACAAGTAGATTCTGCCAAGGATGGTAAGAAAATGGTAGAATACCTATTCATCCAAAATTTGAATGTAGACGTGCTGATACGTCTTATTAACTGAGACAGATCAAAATCAGAGTATGTGATCCTCCCCCCCCCCCCCCCCCCGCAGAACATCACGGATCCATCTTGTGCTTGTATCACACCTTGAACACAGTCCTTATGAAAGTCTTCATTCGGCCTGTGATGTTTTCTATGTCTTGCATCATTAATGTAGAGGCAAAAACGAGACTCGCCAGACCAGATAACTCGTTTCCAGTCCTCTGTCCGGTTTTTATTAAATTAAGCCCATTGAAGACGTGCCTTTTTCTGTAAACGTATTAGCATGGGCGATTTCTATGGCATTGTGCATAATATATCCCATATTATATAGTTCACTACCTCAGAATTATCAGAAACCTCAGAAATTAGAATGTGTTGCCCAGCATTCATGTTATCAGCAATTGTCGCCTTGTTAGGAATCAATTTGTTAGCATTTGACATGACAATTTTGGCGATCTCGATCAGTGAGTATTTTCTTTCGACAGCAGTTCTCATGCTGATTCAATATCGACTGTGTTAGTTTCCACTGTCTGAAAACACTTTTCACTGTACTGTGTTATATACCACCGAACTGAGTCCCTTCTGCTACATTTTGTCCTTTTGAATAACCAAAAGCAATTACGCAATTACTGATTATAAATTCTGCTAGTTGATTACGTCTTTATTTCGATCCATCTTGCAAAAACAACATGCAAAAGCAACAAACATGAAATAGCGCGACTATAAGGTAAAGGCAGTTGACGACGTCACTGTGGGATAAAATTACTGTGGGATGCCTGTCCATCTCAGGGGCGTGCCTAGCGGGGGGGGGTGTTGGGGGTGTAATACCCCCCCACTTATTTGTAATAGTTGGTAAAATTTAGAATAGTCGGTAAGTCAGAAAGTTAAGAACACTCCCTGCAAAAAAGTCCCCTCCTCCGCGCCGTCGTCAGTTTCATTTCAATTCTCTGTTATCCATCTTTAAAGGGAAAAAGAAAGATCTTCTCACACAGAACGAAGATTGTGTATGATTCTGTGTGGGAAGGAGGGCATTTCCAGGGCTAAGATAGAGAGAGAGAATTGCTTTTGTGAGAATTTGAGACTTTGGTGAAAGAAAGAGGGGGGGGGGGGGTTTGCAATGTCTATTGTGAGTTTCCCCACCTAGCATCTGTAATTGCTTCCTTCTGCTATGGACTGATTCTTAGAATTTGGTAACCTGATCTGGTAAGTAAATTTTTCAGTGCAGCCAAATAAGATAAATACTGAAGAAGAACGGAAAGCTCCATAAGCCGTATTGATAATGACAAGCTACGGCTGCCGAAGGCAGTTGTACTCCACCGCCAAATCAAAATTCTCGTGAATTCATACGAGGACGCGACCAATAGAGGGCCGGTTTACGCGGTGCACCTCCACAGGTGGCGCTCTTCGGCCGGGAGGAGAGACGGGGACGTGAGCCTCCTGCGCCTCTCGACCCTTTCCCAAATTATTTGACGACAAAGGTCGATGCAACATGCGGTGGAGCCCAAACTCAGAGGACACCACCACACAACACTTGGGCGGACGTAGAAGTGATCCGACGGCTTTGTTGCCGGGACCCCATAAAAGAAACCGGGTCCTAGGCCAATGCCGAACAACCCGTTCGACCCATTACTGTAACCGCAACTTCCGATTATCGAGTCCTAGGGAGGGATAAAACGATTAGTTCATCTGTTGCGGCGAGCAAGGGGAGCTACTCGCCAACCCGGGACTTCGAAGAAAAACAGTCCCTGTCCCTGACGCATAGACACGGCTTGGCTAGGGTTGTCCCCTCCCAATGGCTTTGCTTTCGGTGAGCCCCATAGTGAAATACGGGAGGTCCCCGATCGACGCCATTAAGAGGATCATTCACACATAAAACATCACAAACAAACAAAAAACAAAACATGTCACAAAATTGTTAGATACAACGGAAAATTAGTTTTAGAACCACTATCGGACGTGGAAACTCCCTTCAAAAGCGCCAAAGAGGCATTCTCGATCGAGATTAGTAGCGTGAAATTTAGGTGAAGTCTTCCTGCTAGCCCCTACCGCCAGGCATAGAAAACTCTGGCTACGCATAGATGCGCTGGACTGGTTTCGTCCTAAGGTCAGACTTAGGTCTGGACACTGTCGACTGACGAGCCTCCTGCCCGTTTTTCTTGTAATCGGCTGTTCGGTGAAGAGGTTTAGACCCCCCCCCCCCACAGAGAAGGTAATACGAGCCACAGACCTCGGACCTGAATGGCTTTCCGTGACACGAACTGCTCTTGGAACAAATGGGCATCTTCCCTTTCCAACCGAAATTTGAGGGCGACTCACAACTACTCCAGCTACAGAGGGAGTCGCAAGGGACGATTGGGAAAGAGGTCATCATTGGGTGCGTCGCCCTTCATCCACATCTTCCGTCACATATACGTTCTACCGCCTGCACGGTGCCGAGGGTTGCTGCACGCCGCCTAACTCACCGACAAGCGTCACAATAGAACCCGAACAGTCCTTGTCATACGAAGTCCGCCCTCGCTTCGCTTTAGATAAATGTGGAAGCTGTCCTATCCCCGTTAGCTAGTCGTTGCCCTTACATCACCTTTCCGGGTATGCCACTAAGGCACGACCACCAGGCGAGAGGGATTGGCCTACGCAGTATCCTTTTACAACCCGGCTGTCCCAAGATCCCACGGAGCTAAAGTCCCACATCGGCGGGCGTTACCGGCAAGGAACTAGAGATCTGCACGTGAGACCTCAAAGGACAACCTAAAGTCGCAAACCTCTTGCAGCCGAGAGCCGGCCCAAGGGAGGGGACAGCCCAGACCTCCGTGGTAGTAGCTCCCCACATCCGGTGCCGTCGGCTAGACACCACTTTATTATAGACCCATCACGAGATGAGACTTCGGAACACCCATTTCCGGAAGAGTCTATTTTATGAAAGGTATGCACGATGAAACTGGCGGGAAAAATCAACCCCGTTCTTCCAGTGTCGACCAATCACTGCATCGAATAAAGGGTTGCAATGAAATAAATATTCGCCATTCGCGCCAACACTTTTTATGTCACTCCTCAGAAACCTGTTTTCCTGCCTTCGGTTAGCTGTGTTGTATTTCTCTCTCTATCTTTTAACTTATTTTGCAATATTCAAACTGCTTTTTTTTTCAAAACAAATTGTTATTTTATTAACAAAAATGTCCTCAAAAGGGAAAACAATTCATTCTAAAGAAAGAATGATTGTAAATAAAGTTACAGAATTTTTTGAGAAGGAAGCAAATGCACAGAAATCCTTCTTAGTTTTGTTATCCATCTATACTATTATGTAAAGAGAGAACACCGAAGGGGGGGGGGGGGGGGAGTTGAACATTTTAGGTCATTTCGCCATATCTCAGCAGCAGTTTTAGGCAGGAGCATGTACTTTAGGATAAAAAATCTACTAAAAAAATAGTTAAACACATATTTCTGAGATTTTAGACATTCACCCACTAAGACAGTTAAGCAACGGATGTTACCCGGAAGGCCAAGGTTAACTCGGGCGAAGCCAGGTGGTTCTGCTATATTAGAATAAGTTTGTTTCAATATCTTCATAACCAGAAAAAAAAATATTTATCACATTTTTACAAACTTTTATTTAAAGTTAAAAATTTGTAAGTAATGCAATTTTGTCTCATCTCAGCTTTTATAGGATTTAGAACATTTTTTTTAAAATTATCTACCCTACATTGTACTCGACATATTGTCCACCCTCGCGAAGCTGGGACAGGCCGCTAGTGTTTTATAGAATTGGAATTGCATTATCTGAAAATTTTATGCACGAACAGATGAAAAAAATAATAAAATGTAAATGACATAAAATAATTAAACACTGAAGCAGAAAAGAAATAAGAATTTTTTTGCACGGACACTTCCACATCTTCTGTCAAGTGTATTTCTTAATTTAACTTATTTCATGTTTATATTCATCATTTCATAAAAAAAAAGTCTGCGCTGCGGACGACAGACTCATCTTTTCTTGCCCCTCCTTAGATTTCTTTATGTCAGCACCCAGGTCCATACAGCTAAAATTATACTTGCAAAAAGAATATTGGAATAAATAAATAAATAAAATAATAAAAATAAGAGATAATTTTATATTAGGACTGTTCTCAAATCTAAACTGTCTACTTTCTGACACATTTTTAAAATTCATTTTTGTTCACAAATGTATTAAAATTGTCAGGTGCTCTTATTCAGTAGCTATGTAATCGAACTATTTTTCCGGTTTTAGGTAAAGACAGAAGACTTTTCTGAAAATGCTGCTTTTTGAACCAAATTTCTGGACTCGACAGTGCAGGAAAGTAAAAAAAAACGTCGTCCCGAGAGAACAATAGCTTACAACTCAAGCTGTAATTCAATTATCGGGAAAAAAACTGTTCGATTACAAATAACTTCAATAATCATGCCGCAAATAGCATGCTTTTATGTTTAAAAATGTGTCAAAGTTTCGCGTTGTTGTTGTGTGTATGTGTGTGTGTGTGGGGGGGGGGGGGGGAGAATCGCCTTAAAATTAATTAAACCGTACGTATATTTTTCCTCAGTTTGTAGATTTCACAATTAGAATCACTTACATTTAATTTTTAAAATAACAGTTGCGGTTTTTTCAAGTATTGTGGACTTTTGTATAAAAAAATAATACTTTATTTTATTAGTTTGTTGTTCGGAAGTTCAGAAAGGCAAAGAGAAAGATTTTAGTTTTATTGTTTCTTTCTCTCTTTCTTTTTTTCTTTTTTGTCCTATATAATAGTTGTTTTTTTAATTATTAAAAAATAAAAATAAATAAAAATAGTATTTTTTAACAAAGTTTGTAATAAAGTATACTTAAAATAAAAATAATTAATTATCGTCACTATTTAGAATTTTGTAACATAATATATGTATTAATTTTTAACGTTTAATAATATCTTAGTCATCTTAAAACGAAATTCCCTTATTAAGTCAACAATAAGAATAAATAGTACAGAAATGACGCCAAAATGTCGAGGAGCGCCAAATATGGCAACCTTCCAATTTATTCTCTATGCCTATTTGGAGGTAATAGTACCGTCCGCTGCTACGTCACGGATGATTGACAGGTCTCTTCTCGTGAAAGGTCTATAATACCACCCGATCACCACGTTGAGGTGAGGATTCGTCAGCTTACCTGTCCCCGTCGTGTCGGAGAACATTTCGCAGTGCCAGAGGCCGAAACCTGTTCACATCTATTTAAGTGACATTTCGTGACATTTAAGATATCTTAGACGGCCATTTTTAAGGTGGTACCCTCTCGGAATTGAATACCTGTCCACACCGCAAAACTCATCTAAGATAACTCACTGAACATCACTGCGTCCGAGATCTGAACAAACATAGAATGTGCGCATGCGCATACGTTAAAGGCAACCTCAACAGCCAATCGGCCCCCAGAGCCATTCAGAGTGGGTGGTACTGGCTGTATCTAGCAATAGAATGTTTGAACTCACTAAGTGAGTTTCCTAGAACTCAGCGGTTTCCTGGAGTTCGGCGGTCTTAAGATATCTTAAATATCCTATCTGAACCGTGTATAATGGTAAAACGCATTCCCTCCGATTCCTCTCTCTCCCCCTCCCTCCGACACCATGGCTTTATGGTAGTAAAGCAATTTTAAAGGATAAAATTAGGATAATTTTTAGTCTCTATTTTTAACAAGCAAGATTTGTATTTTTTATGTACTATTTTAAAATATATGCAGTTACATTACACAACAGAATGCGATTTTATTTATAGAAACATAAATTTCGAAGTACTTCAATGTTCTTAAATTGTTACTTTTGAGAACTGGTTAATGTACAGTACATCTACATCCGTACACATTTCCTTTTAAATCGTAAGCAGAATCCTAATTAAAAAAAAGGATTCTCAACGCTACTTATATAGTAAAAGAATAAACATTTTTTTACACATACTGAATAACAGCATTTAATTTGGACTGTGGCAACAGAGTATGGTTTGGCAGAATGCTGGTGACCACTTAGGACTTTTAGTGATTTTTTAAATTAACAGTATTGTAGAACAGTTGACTCCGTCGCTAAGGGGGGGGGGAGTATCACAAAGCCTTTCTCACCCCAGATCCCGTACTCGGCAAAAATCAGTTCACCCCCCCCCCCCTACTAAATCACCCTTCGGCACGCCCCTGGTCACATCTTTATGACTGCTACTGTGCATGAGCAATACTGTACATAGCAGCAACACGATCTGATTGGTCTACGATTAACAGGTCTGTGATACGATTGGTCTACGCGGGGCCTCCGAGATTACGTTGTGTGCTTTTTCTACCGGGCCTGCTACAAGTATTAGTGGCGTCACAAGAGAGATCCAGTTCGGTCAATGTATCCTAGCAGAAAGATTTAATAAAGAGAGATGTTTTGAATTTCCTGTCTTAAAATTTGTCATATAAATAATAGTACTAAATTTCATAATAGTGAAATAAAAGGGAGTTAATAAACTTGTTTTATAAAAGAAAATTAAAAGTTTTAAATTAAAAAATTGCTAAGATTAATAGATCAGATTGAACACATTGACTTACCTTTTCCTAAAAACATTATTTTACAATAAATATACGTACAAAAAGTATAATAAATCTGACAAAAACTTTACAAAATCAATCCCATTCTCCCCCCCCCCTTTACCACTACATACTATAATTTAACCACCAAAACACAATAAATATCAAATTAAATAGAGAAATCTATATTTTTCAACTATAGAGAACTTGGCGCTTTTTTCGCGAACGAACTAGTTCAAATGAACTATCCCATAAAAGGAAATGGTTCGAGTCGGGCTCATTTAAAATGAACAATCGTTCTTCCGTGCTCCTCTCTTTTTTCCATGATTCTTAATGTGCGGTGTAGATCACTTAATCCAATTCCTTTGGATCGAACCGAAGACATGAAATATTGTACCAGAGCTACTTCGAATGAACTATCTGAGATTCGGGTTATTTCGGTCCCGATTATGTGAACAGTTCACATGACTCATTTCGTTAGTTCCTTCGGATTGAACCGGACACATGGAATATTGTACCACATTTAGTTCGAATGAACTAGCTCAAGTTCGATTTGGGTTATTCCAGTTCTGATTGCGCGAAATAGTTAAAAAAATTTCTTATTTCGCTAGTTCCTTCGTATGAAACCGAACACATGAAATATGTCGTACCTGATATAACTAGCTCCCAGACACAGGGGGCTGTTTTCAGTTCATCTAAAATATAGTATATCATGATCTAGGTCTTGGAGATAAAAATTTTGCAGAACACCAAACCTCAGTATGTAGGCGCGTGATATGAAGGATTTTTCATAAAAATTCGGCTCTCCCTACCTCCCTGCCATGAGAGAATAACCATAAACCTTGTAGATGAAATATTTTTCAGGTTAAGAATTTTCAAAATATAGATGTAGGATACAAAATTTTTTCAATTTGGGCCCCTGCCAATGCGAATTTTGCGGGGAGAAGGGGAGCAATATTTCATGATATATCAAAGCCAAGCAGATGAAATTTTCCTAGATGACGAATTTCAGAACATAGACGTAGAACATTAGGGATTTTTTTTAGAAATTCCCCTTACAACCTCTACAGGGGAATCATACTTGAGAATTTATCAAGGTATTACAGATAAATGCTTTTAGGATGGAGATTCTCAAAATATAGGTGTGCTATACCATATTTTCTTTTTAATTCGGCTCCCTAAATGATATTTTGTATAAAGGTCCGAATTCAATTGTGCAAATACCGGATATCATAGATAAGTTTCGAATTTATAAAATTGGTCTTTCCGCTGATATCGAAAAATCCTTTTTGTAGATTAAAATAGACCTTGAGCATAAAGATTTCTTTACAGTTTTACTATCTTCTGTGAATGAAAAAGTATACATATTTATAGACATTGCAACGTGGTTTCTAGAGCAATTTCGAGCCCATTAGTATTGGAAGCTTTCGATGTCCCGTTTATTGAATAATGCACTTCTTAATTGTAAAAAAATGGCTAAAAAATTGAAATATTCGTTTTATGTTGAAAATAGTGTAACGGGTGTTTCGAATACTGCCGAACAAGAAGAATTTATCAAGCAGGCAAAATAAATTATGTCCCGAGGTAGTTTCAATTTGAGAAATTAGGAAAGGAATGTTCAATTTCAATATGTTTCAATGAGTTCTAGTGAACACAATTGCTTGTAGGATCTTGATAAAGATATGCTTAAGTATAATTTAAATTTTGATAAATTGAGTAACGATGAAAATTTTACCAAAAGATTAATTTTGAGCTCAATGTAGAAAAAGTTTGACCCAGTTGGAATGTTGTGTCCGGCAACTCACAGAGTAAAGAGATTTAAACATAGAATCATCTCTCATACACTGCAACGGCAACTTCTTTAACATGGGATTACACATAGACAGTGGCGTTTGCTGCGGGTGACGCAGAAACTACGGCCATAACAGAAGCGAGGTTTCTAATACGGCTATATATCGCTTTCTTGGCGACAAATGAGGGAAGGTGAAAAAAAAGAAAAGAAAAAAAGGCAACAGCTTATTGCTGCTTGTTTTTTAAATCTCATTTCTCATATCATTTAACATCGTACAATCCGCAATTATTATTTTTTCAATTGCATGCATATTTATAAGCATATAAAACTCTTCGAATGTTCCAGAAATTAGAATCATTAAATTAAACACGGTGTTATACAATGATATTCTGAAATTCTGATGAATTGCTTATTCTTTTTTTTTTTTTTTTTTTTTTTTTTAAATAAACAGGTATTTATCCCCCCGTAGTTTCATTAAATTTCCATTAGTTTTGATAAAAAAAACGTTTTTAAAAATTGTAAAAAATATGAAAATAAGATGCTTATATTTCCCGAACAGATGCAAAAACATTTTCAAATATTTTAAGCAATTAATTTCTAAATTCTATTAATCGGCAAAATTTTATAAAACTATTGGAAATCCATATCGAAAATTTAGCATTCATAATCTTACGTCTAAATCCATTATGCAAATGTTCCATTTTCATTTCAGATAAAAATGAAATTTGAAAAATCATCTGCACCCCCATAGGAAAGCATTATGACCTAAAAAAAAATGTTCTATATTTTCCGAACGAATGAACCAAATTTAACCAAAAACTATACAGCTAATTCCGGATACCTCGCCAACATACCTACCAAAAATCAATCTAATCGAACCATTTTTACGGCAAACAGACAGACGGAAATCAAAAACTTTTCGCGTCTCTACATCACTGTAGACGCCTTAACATGACGTTTCGGCAAAAATCTGTCAACACTGAATATATATAAAACTAGCTGTTACCCGTGACTTCGTTCACGCAACATTAAAAGAAGAATAAATACATTAATTAAGCAAAATATTTTACTCCCGATAGTTAAAAACGTTAATAATTAACTAACTATTTATCACATTTCATAGGGAACAATACGGTATTTTTTGTTATAGGGACCTTGACATAACTCAGTCTTAAAAAAGTGAAATTTTGTGCCAAATAATAGCGAAAATGAAATTGCAACCAATGCATAAAGGAGGGCCAAATAAAATCGCGTAAATAGACGAATTGGGTAAAAACAAATGTTAATTTTACCTGATAAGCAATTTTACTTTTAACGCCTTTGGGAAACGTTTTAATATCCTTAAAAAATATATTAATTGGAAATAGTATATGCTTTTTCTTTAAATTCAATTCTACCTCCTTGGTTTAACGTATAGCTGAAACAAATCTTGTTTTCTAAATGACAGTATGTTGACAGGCAATTTTTGTTCTCCAGAATAAATTGATTCATGAAGTTTGAATATGTGAAAATATGTTTTTATTTTTCGGATAATTTACTGAAATCAAGATTTTGTTTTCACCATCTATTCAAAGTGAAAATAAATTCTGGTTTTCAGTTTTAATGAGAAAATGGCGTAAAAAATATACTGATCTGTTTTCTTTCTCCTTTTTTATACACAAATATGGAGTAATTTACTTTCCGTTTTTAGAGAAACTTCATTAACATTTACAAAAAAAAAATCTTGGCGTCTAATTTAATTTTTTTAATTCTGGGAATTTGTGTGACATCCTCGGATCAATGATAACCGGTATTAAGTACATCGCGTTGTGTGAGATAGTCTAGGAGTAGTTGCGAAATACAAACAAACGGTCAGATTTTAATATAATAGATTCGTGTTCATTTTCCTTTTCTTAAAATTATGATGTGATTTTTAGCAGAAAACTCTCATCTGTATATAACGGATACTCATGCCTAATAATCAGTATAGATAAAAAACATTTAAATTTTTCGTTATAAATATGGCGTTAAACTCATCTATTTTCTATACTTATACTGATCCTTTTGTTATTAATGTAAAGAATTGATTCACACTCATTTTAAAACATATTGGAAAATTCCCGTTTTATTTCAAATATGACGTCTCTTTTTCCGCAGAGAAATCCCTTTTTAATGACATAATTCTTGTTAATTTTCTTTTCCAGGCAATTAATTTCAATACTGGCATAGGGGAAATTATGTTACTTTAACGAAATAATATTAAATCTTTAGGTTTTATCAACAAAAATGGAACTATTAACATTCGTCATTTTTTTTAGGTAATCAAGTTATTTCTTTTTGTTTTAAGAATGAAAATATCTATTTCTCGCTATTCATGACATCATTTTCGACAAGGATAATTTTGCGAAGCATATTATTGACATTTGCTAACCATTTTCTTTTCAAACTTCTTTTTACTTTTTTAAAATTTAAATAAAAATACGGTATAGTTATATTAGCCGTGCGCAGACGGTAAAACGCCAAGTATTGTTACCGTACAAAATAAAAAAAAAATAAAAAAAGTTTTCAAAGTTTCAAAAGTTTTCAAAGAAAAAATCCAAGATCATTTTACTTCACCATCAAAACATATCCGCTTTATTTTCGATGTATGATGTCATATTCGCCTGTTTCCTATGGTTACGCATATTGACACCTTGTATTATTATCAAAAATAAAAAAATACGTTTTATTTCTAATAATATTATTTACTCTTCTTTTTAATTCTTTAATTTTTTTATTTCATTTTAATTTTTCACGTGAAATTTTCTTGAATTGAAACTAAATTGTTGAGTAAAAATTATTATTCTGTATTTTGATCTAGTTTTGGCAACGATAAAGTATTAGCAACGGTAAAGTAAATTTAACCATTTTAAAATATTATACGAAAAAATGTCCATTTATTCTCTATGAAATTAACGAAATTTTGAAATATAAAGAAAAATATTTGAATAAAATAAACAAAAACCAGCCTATGTTCATTTGAGGGTTATAATCAACCTATATGCAAAGATACAGGATCATTAAATGCTCCATTTTGACGCTGGCTTCAGCCTAACTTTTGCACACAATCGGATTTATAATATTATTAGGATTAGGATTAGGATAGGATATCTCATACATTATGGAACTTGAAAAGTAAGAACAAAAATAACACATGAAAATAAATCGCAACTTACTGATCCTTGGGAATAAAAATCTTCGTAGCATTTTGAAGAATTATAATGACCTATTTGATCTTCAAAGAATAATTTTAATAATAAATATTAATCAAGATTCAAAAATCAAATAGCGAACGCCGAAAATGTGCACAGGTGAAAATGACAACAGCAAAAGACGCCAAGCAGAATAGGGTTACAATTAAACGGAAATGCTGAAGATAAAAATCGCCAAAGCGATGATTTAGCTTTTAAGTCATCCGCTGCAGTCGCTCTTTTCAGGCGAAGTTGGGTCTCTGTTTAAATCTCCTTACTCTGTGCGGCAACTTTGCCACCGAAAATTATATTGCATCAAACTTGAAAACTAGGTCTGGGTTAGGATTCTCCTCTACCAGATGAAATTCAAAGGGCTTTTAAAAATGGTTTAGCGAAATAAGTATATAACAGGACGATCAAATTCCATGATATGTTGAAGCGAACGAGTCCATCGAGATGCATGTTTTCATGGATACATGCAAAGAAGCATATGCAGCTTGATTATTTTTCTGGCATTCCTTGCCAGCGTTATAAAGTTAAATCACGTGAAACCGATCGCATTAAGCATTAATGTATTTTTGAAATTGTAGGTGCGTACTTAGCAGGACCTTTATTTGTTAAAAGTGCAGAAAAAGCTTGGGTAGTGTTCTATACTTATGCGGTCTATAGAGCTTGTCTCCTCGTTGTCAACTTATTATTTTCGGTTGTCTTTGCGACATTTCATAACAAGAAGACCTACTCTGACAAAGTTACCAATTTCAGGGTACCGATAATGATCTGTCAAACATTGGCTGGGATAAAATACTCGTTTCTCCGATGTGAATCGACTCATTTGGAAATTCAACCCTTTCTTAATCATCTGGTGTGTGTGTGGTAGGGGGGGGGGGAAGGCTTATTCAAGAGCTTATCAGACGGATACTTGGTAAAGCTATTGTGACTTTAGGGTAATTACAATAATCATGTATGATTGTGAAGCTACTGTAAATTCTCGTCCTCTCACATATCAATCCGAAAATCCAGAGGACTTGGTTCCGCTGACACCTAACCTGACTAAGTGCAAAAGTATAATTCGAATATCACTGACATTGACGAAGTTGACGCTAATTAGTTTCGCTAAAGTCTGTGATATAGAGCTAACCTCCTGGAAAATTTGAGATTACGCTTTGGAACAGAATATCTTGGACAGTTTATACAAAGGCATCGTCAAATCTCCGTTACCCAACTCAAAGCTGGGTGAACTTGCGCTGATTGGAGACAATGTCCAAAACTTTTCAAATGGCCGTTAGCCGTAATTACAGATCTAATTACAGGAAAAGATAGAACAGTAAAATTAAAAACAGAACATGGTGTAATTTATTGTAAGAACCATCCAGCGAGTTTTTCCATTAGAACTATTACATACTGACATTTCTGATTCGCTTTTTCAGTTGGAAAAAAGTAATCAAGAAGATTTGATGCAATCAGATTTTTCTGACATGCAGACTGGATCTGAAACAAACAGAACCCGATTTGACCATGTGTCCAAAATTTCTCAGAGATTTCTTTTGGCAAATAGCAATATAGTTTTAAGTAGCTGGTCAGGGACTCAAAAGAAGGGAGGAAGTTAGGTAAACATCTATAAATAATCATTAAATGCTAATAAAATAGCCGGAGGTGAAAACTAATAATTTTGTATATCATTATGTAGCATTTATTGATAGTAAATATTTTTTCTCCAGACAAATGTTAGCATAGTGGCGACGAGTGACGTCATATGATTCTGAAACAAGGCTAACGAAAAAGAAAGGCTAGCGCGGTGCTTTACGCATATATTTTTTTACAGACCGCGGGAGTCACGTGATGCTCAAATGCACCAATGAAGGTGCACGAAAAGAGCATCACGTCACTCTAGCAGTCTGTAAAAAAGATAAGTGGAATGTACCGCGGTAGCCTGTCTTTTTCGTTAGCCTCGATTCTGAAAAAAATATTAAGGTGTAATTCAGTTTAGTTTATGATTGAATATTGAATGTGTAACTTGAATTTGTTCGTGCGCAGTGAAAATTATGTTACAACGTATAGTTATCATTTTATGAAACCTTCAATGAGAGATATTATAATATTAACTAGATGGAACCCGTCAAAACTTGACGGAAAAAAATACTATAACAATATCAGTAAAATAAGCTACTTTATTATTTAAGAAGGGGTGCGTATGAAAGTGTCGTTCAAATATTTTATTTTAAAAGTTTTTTTTTTCCCAGTGAAATGCAGTACTATTTCCGACGCAAACTCTGAACAAACAATCCGTAAACAACTGTGTAATGCAAATCAGTTTGACATTATCGCCATATTCCCCACGGCAAGAAAGAAAATTTCATGGACCTATGAAGTATCATACAAATAGTATTTTCCTACGTTCATCTAATATTCATGAAATAAATGAACATAGTAAATAAAGCACACATCCCCCCCCCCTACCCCTGTGATAATGCAGAGCTCCAATGCCCAAAAGCACCGTCGAAATTCGCCGTAAAAAAGTTTTAAAATGTCCTCTTTAATCATTGTTTGTTTCAAATCCATAACTTCTAAAACGCATCCATTGTTTTAAGCTAATCAATTTTTATGTAAAGATGAAGAATTATTTTTACAATAATAAATAAATCTGCAGATGAGAGAGATTTTTAATGTTTTCAAGTGTAATTCATTTGTATGGTTTCTTCGGCCCCTTAACATAATCAGGATGATTATCCATCACAGTCGGGGATATTCTCCCTCTTATACAGTTAAATACCCAATGGATCTTTAAAAAAAAATACAATACCTAGCATTTTCTGATGCAACATATACATCAACGAATTCAACATATCAATTTTGTGTTAAACATAAACTGAAAATAGTTTTTTTTTTTTTTTCTGAATTTATGATTTATTAGGTTTTTTTATTATATTTTTTTCACTTTTCATGATGGTTAGGGAAATCTATTTTCAATTGTGGCAACTTTTCCAGGGACTATTTTACATTATTAAAGCAAACGGATGGTCATTGTTGAGATAGAATTGAAAAATATTTCATGCTTGAAAATTATTTAAAAAGTCGTTAAATTAAGCGGCAGTTTGCAAATAAATTTCAATCGAAAGCTAATTTTTTTTCTAATTGATGATGTAAGAATTAAAATTGTATAATGTAGTAAAAAATTGAAATTTGTGGTATTTAGAAGTGATATGTAAGCGCGATGAAAGCTAAAGCGATAGCGCCGTTTGTTATCACAACCGTTATACATTTCTAAAAATTGCCAAAAGTAAACTACCATTTTTTGACATCAAAAGAGAATTCACAGTGAAAGAAATAGGACTTTGCCGCTAATAAGGAATTGTTAAATGAATTTATAACAAACCTACCAAAATAATTCCTACAAAATATTAGCCCTACATTGTTTATTCTAGCTAAAAAAACAATCATGATTTCAACCCTAACACTATTTTTAATAATTTTAATTTTCCTGAAATCCTTTACTTTTGTGAATTTTTTTATTAAAAAATGAAATCTTTTAACCTACAATTTAAAATAAGTAATTGGTAGCATGTAATCAAGGTATGCAATCAAGATGAAGCACCCAATAAAAGCTTCAGTTCTAATCTTTAAAATTAAAAATTGAAAAATCACTTAAAATTACGTCATGTTGATACAATCATATAATTTTTCTTTTTAGTTTTATCAATGTTAAAATGCATTTCAAGCTAAGCATAACGTCATTTTCACCGGCGCAAATTTTTCACACGTACTTTGTATACGTTACTTTTATGCTTAAACACCATGTATACAAATAAAAATATATTTTGTATTTAATTGTAATAAAAAAAAGGCATCAACAAAGTTATAATGCATAATGATAAAATAAACCCAATGGACAATATTCCCGTGACGTCACAAAAAATATGAATTTTATTCTCTTATAAAACACGCGGATAAATATTTTTACCGAAATTTAACTTTCAAATTAAAAAATTCGGCCTGAAAGCCACGTGCTTTTAATATTTATTATTTATCTTTTATCCTCACAACCACAGAGTTCAGAGAATAAACTATGTGCCTCGCAACAGTGGGCGTATTCAGATTGCCGACTTTATGACGTCATAAGCAGATGTAAAAGTTTAATATAAAATTACGGCTAATTAATAAGTTTTTCGAACAAACGAATGTACGATAACAAATTTGTGTCCAAATATCTTTCATTTAAAAAAAGAATGATATAATTTGATGCAGTAGTTTGTTCTCACGGATTGTCGAAAGAAAACGCTTAGCGTTTTAAATATATAGACTAGATGGAACCCGTCAAAACTTGACGCAAAACAAAATACTATAACAATATCAGTAAAATAAGCTTCTTTATTATTTATGAAGGGGTACGTATAAAACAGTCTTTCAAATATTTTATTTTAAAAAATTTTCCCCAGTCAAATACAGTACTATTTCCGATGCAAACTCCAAACAAACAATCCGTAAATAACTGTGTAATGGAAATCAGTTTGACATTACCACCATATTCCCCACGGCAAGAAAAAAATTCATGGACCTATGAAGTATATACAAATAGTATATTCCTACGTTCATATCATATTCGGGAAATAACAGAACATAGGAAATAAAGCACACATCACCCCCCCCCCCCTGTGATAATGCAACCGAATGAGCTCCTATGCGCATGTGCATTGCATCTGCCCAAAAGCACAGTCGAAATTCGACGTTAAAAAGTTTTAAAATGATTAAATTAAAAGTTTTAAAATGTCCTCTTTAATCATTGTTCGTTTCAAATCCATATCTTCTAAAACGCATCCATTGTTTTAAGCTAATCAATTTTTATGCAAAGATTAAGAAGTTTTTTACAGTAATAAATCTATCTGCAGATGAGGGAGATTTTTAATGTTTTCAAGTGTAATTTATTTGTATGGTTTCTTCGGTTACTTGACATAATCAGGATGATTATCCCTTTTCCATCACAATCGGGGATATTTTTCCTCTTATACAGTTGGCAAATGTAAAAAAATAAAAAAATGCAACTCCTCGCATATCCTGATATCTGATGGAACATATTCATCGACGAATTCAACATATCAATTTTATGTTCAACATAAACTAAAAATAGTCTTTTTTTTTTCCCAGACAGATTTTTGTTTAGCGCCAAAATTTTCTATCTTATGGATAATCTAATCTTATGATTTATCACTTTTTTTTTTTTTTTTTTTTTTTTTTTTAATTATTATTCACTTTTTATGATGGTTAGGGAAATCTATTTTCAATTGTGGCAACTTTCCCAGGGAGTATTTTACATTATTGAAGTAAACTGGTGGTCATTGATCAGATAGAATTGAAAAATTTTCATGCTTGAAAATTATTTAAAAAGTCGTTAAAATAATCGGCAGTTTTCAAATAAATTTCAATCGAAAGCTAATTTTTTTTTCTAATTGATAATGTAAGAATTGAAATTGTAAAATGTAATAAAAAATAGAAATTTGTAGTATTTCGAAGTGATGTAAGCGCGATGAAAGCTAAAGCGATAGCGCCTTTGTTGTCACAACTGTTGTACATTTCTAAAAATTGCCATTGTATTTTGGCTGGCGTCCAAAAGTGGAAAAACATTTTTTGACATCGAAAGATAAATTCACAGTGAAAGAAATAGGACTTTGCGCTAATAAGGAACTGTTAAATGAACTTATAATAAATCTACCAAAATAATTCCTATGAAATATTAGTCTTACATTGTTTATTCTAGCTAAAAATACAATCATTATTTCAAGATTTTTTTCTGCCATAACACTATTTTTAATAACTTTAAATTTCCTGAAATCCTTAACTTTTGTGATTTTTTTTATTAAAAAAGGAAATCTTCTATCCTATAATTTAAAAAAAAAAACCAATTGGTAACATGTAATCAAGGTATGCAATCAAGATGAAGAAATCAATGACGGCTCCAATTCTAATCTTTATAATTATGAATGCAAAAATCAGTAAAATTATGTCATGTTAACACAATCATATACATTTTTCTCTTTAGTTCTATCAATGTTGAAATGCACTTCAAGCTAAGCATAACGTCATTTTCACCGGCGCAAACTTTTCACACGTACTTCATATACCTTACATTAATGCTTAAACACCATGCACACAAATATAAATATATTTTGTATTTAATTGTAATGAAAAAATGGCATCAGCAAAGTTATGATGCATAATGATAAAATAAACCCAATGGACAATATTCCCGTGACGTCACAATAAATATGAATTTTTATCCGCTTCTAAAAAACGCGGATAAGTTTTAAATATTCACTAAAACACTTTTATTTTGCTTAAAAGACGTCAACCATAAACATTAAAGATGTTAAAATTTAAAATTTAAAATTTACATGTTTCGATTTGTTCATCAAATCGTCATCAGAATCACGCGGATAAGTATTTTTACCGAAATTTAACTTACAAATTAACAAATTCGGCCTTAAAACCGCGTGCTTTTAATATTTATTATTTCTCTTTTATTCAACCACAGAGTTTAGAGAATAAACTCTGTGCTTCGCAACAGTAGGCGTTATCCGATTATGACGTCATTAGCAGAAGTAAAAGTTTAATTGAAAATTACGGTTAATTAATTAAATTTTCGAACAAACGAATGCACGATAACAAATCTGTGTCCAAATATCTTTCATTTAAAAAAAGAATGATGTAATTTGATGCAGTAGTTTGTTCTCACGGACTGTCGAAAGAAATCGCTTAGCGTTTTAAATATATAGATTTTAAAAGAAATAATATTTGTATATCGTCGTCACTATTTTTTTAAGTGTTTTTAACGAAATTCTGTAACTCTAGAAGAATTTTTTAAGCGTTTTTAACGAAATTCTATAACTTTGTGTTTGGAATATATATATATATATATATATATATATATATATGCGTATATAGGATGCATATATAAGCTTTGCGATGATCTTGGCGAAATCATAACTGCAACCTTGGCATAATCATAATTGTGAGGGCCGCTATAATATGAAAATACGTTGTTTTTTTTTTTAATTGAGCTTTCGGAAAATTTTCCCAATGGTTATTGTAATTTGTTAAATTATAATTTTTTTTTATAATTTCTTTGAATCATAACAAAACTAATAAAATTGCAAAACAAAAATAGTAAATGAATAATGTACTTTTAAGAAGTCACTTTAAACGGAAAAATAAATTCAAACACATTTCAGCAAGTATTACTCCGCCTACACCAGCCATACTCAACCTTTTTTTTCTGGCGGACCGCAACACACTTAAACAGGTTGGAAATTGTACGTCACACGTGATAAATGATCTATAGATTTGTATGTATACTATACGTATTCTAAAATTTACTTCAACTATAACTAGTTTTATAAATATTCAGATCTTGGTGCAATAGCTGTTTGTTGCACTCTTATGCAAAAATGCATAAATACAAAATTTATTTTATGTGCAGGTTTTCATATTATAGATACTTATTTATTTCCAGTGCGACTTCTTAATGTTAATTTAACACAGCATCTCCCGTTGAATGAGTTAACTACTAGGACTTCCCTCAAAGGGATTAGTCTGAGTGATATTGCTGAGAACATAAAGTTAACAATTACGATATAAAGAAGATATCAACAAGAATCTAAGTGAATATACAGCATATGATAGACAAGAGATAGATAAAGATACAACATATGAAAAAAAGCAAATCAAATTAAATGATATAATTACAAAATATCATATATAAATTCATATACTGTTATGTTTTCATATGCATTTTTTTATAACATTTGGCAAATAATCTCATTTTCTTAAGCGGGAATTGCTCAAAACTTAAAAAAAAAAAAAAAAAAACCGCCGGATCTTTTAAAACGATATTTTTAAAGTCACATAATCAGATTTGCAGCCAATAGCGTATTTTAGCAAGCGTAGTTTAACGCAAATTTAATTTAATTTTTGCAACATTTTCTTTGTGACAAATATCTAAATAAAATATTAAAAAATAAAATATTAAATATTGAAATATTAAATCAAATATTTAATATTTGAATTAAAAAAAATTCCTTTGTTTATTTGTATAACTATTTATAGAAACTCGTATACTTCAAACCACATTGATAACATACTTTGCTACAAACGTGTCTACCAGTCTAACTACTCGTATGTCTTAGCTGTATCTCTCTCCGAACTCATCTGTCTACTGTCTCTCTACTCTTCTGTATACCCGTCTCAGTATCCGGCTGTCTTTCTACCCGACTCTTTAATCGTGTCTCAACCTGTCTCGCTTCCCGTTACACTACTCGTCTATCAACACGTCTGTCTGTCTATATACCCCCTCTCTCTACCCGTCTGTCAAGTCGTCTCTGTACTCGTCTCTCTATCCACTACGCTACCCGTCTCCCTACCCATCTCACTACCCCTCTGTCAACCCTTTTTTGCACCTGCCTCGCTACCCGTCTGTCTATTCGTTTCGCTACCCGTTAGCTTATCTCTGTCGCTATCCGTCTCTCTACCCGTCTGTCTACCCGTTTGTTTACACGTCTATCTATCTCTCGCCAACTCTTCCCAATATTTAAACAATTTAGTAAACGGAAGCCGTTTATCTGTTATTAAATGCAAACAGGAGTAATTTATCTAAAGAGTGTAATCAGATGCAATTTTTTTAAATACATACATAAACCAGCATAATAATTCACCAGTTTTATTTTCATAGTAGTTTATGTCATTTGACAGTAAATCTCAACTTCTTCAACCCGAACTGCGTCAAGCTTTTTAAAAAAGCCCCAAGGTCCGTATAACTGGGAAGGGGAATTGTCCTCAGGGCTATTAGATACATGTTATTAAGTTAAGTGAAAGTTTCGTAATCGGGTTCGCAGCCAATTTCTTATGTCAGAAAGGGTGGCTTCACGCCATTTTAAATTCATTTCTGTAACTTTCTTTTTCTTTTTTTTGGTGGGTGGTTGGGGGGGGGGGGGAGGGTTCCAAATATATACACTTAAATTCAAACTTTTGCCCCCATGTTAATATTAGTGTTGTTTGTATTATCAATTAATACTTTGTTGATCGAGCTTCATTCGAAACAAATGTAAAAGACTTCTACAGTTTTTTTTTTTTCTAGGAGAAAGTTCCGTAATCGGGCCCTAAGCTAATCGGGGAATTTAATATCATTATTGTTTCTAACTCTTATAGAGTTAAAACAATATTGTTGCTAGCATTACTCTTGTTTGTGACCAATCTCTTCTGTGTATCTGAATAGGGAAAAGTTCCGTATCATGTACTGGTTGGTGCCAAAGGCAGTTGCAGAATCTTACAAATTTTTCTAGAGAGCGGAAAAACATGTTTTTTAAAATATTTACAAATATACGTTTATTAAACCATGTTTTTGAGCCATTTTAAAAAATTAAGTACGGTGCTAAAATAAAATTTTATTGCCATTTTCGATATTTTAATAAGAAATGAAAATACATAACAAACAAATTTAACAAAACTAAGCCATTTTTGGGTACTTCTCTATTATCCCGTCGACCACTTTTCATAACAAAAAACTATCGCCAAACTAAGATTAAACGCCAAAAATACAGTCCCATTTACTTGATGCCAGAAGCATTATACGTATTTGTTATGCCATCAAGTGGTTTTTAATTCGACATTTGCGTGTATTTTTCATTATGTTTTACTGATTTATTAGTTATTTCATTCATTAAAGTAACAATTGTGTCCTTAAATTCTTATATTTTATTTATTTTGATATTTCAATGGCAACGTTCTCCCGTTTATTTAGCGTTACAGTTTGGCGATAGTTTTTTGTTATGAAAAGTGGTCGACGGGATAATAGAGAAGTACCCATTTTTTGTGATAAATAATTGTTATTGCCAGGGAGGCAAATTGTAAACAATTAATAAGCGAACTAAAACAATTACCGGAAAAAACTTGTGGGAATCTCAAGAAAGAAATATCTGATATAAATAGCATTTAAAATCTTAAAATGGAGACGTGGTCCGTATAAAAATGCAAAACATTATACACCTGATATAAGAATTTTTTAATTTTTTTATATTTCCGAAAGCACAGATAAAAGGGTAAAAATCCCGGCACAGATGCCATATGCTCACCACGTTGGCGCGATTTTCCCCCCGCCCCTTTGGCGAAAACTGTTTGTTGGGTTTGTTTACTTTTATTTTTTATTTTAATTCTATAGATTATTTTTATATGTATATCAATATTAATTTAGGCACAGATGTCATATACGCACCAGATTGGCGCGATTTTTCCCCCGCCAATTTGGCGAAAACTTTGTTTTTGAATATTAGTTACAAATACCATACAATAATAGCATGTAATTTTTTATTTCAATATAAAAATAAAATAACGTAATAAATGAAATAGCTCCTATTATTCAAAAATGGGAAATAAAAATAAATAAATGATCGTTTGATATAAATAAATATTGATATATATAATAAAAACAATTTATAGAATTAAAATAAAAAATAAAAGTTAATAAACAACAATTGAAACAAAATAACCGGGTTACCATGTGAGGCATAAAATTGCCATTTTGTTGCAATCGCGCCAATGTGGTGCGTATATGACATCCGCGCCTTTATTTATATCAAACTATTATTTATTTATTTTTATTTCCTTTTTTAAAATAATAGAAGCTGTTTCATTTATTACGTTATTTTATTTTTATATTGAAATAAAAAATCACGTGTACTATTTGTCACACTATTTGTAACTAATATTCAAAAACAAAGTTTTCCCCAAGCTGGTAGAGGGAAAAATCGCGCCAACGTGGTGCGTATATGACATCTGTGCCTTGTTTCATTTCACATTACTGCTCTATTATCCCGTCGACCACTTTTCATAACAAAAAACTATCGCCAAACTGTTAGATTAAACGCCAAAAATGCAGTCCCATTTACTTGATATCAGAAGCATTATACGTGTTTGTTACGTCATCAAGTGGTTTTTAACGCGACATTTGCGTGTATTTTTCATTATGTTTTACTGATTTATTAGTTATTTCATTCATTAAAATAACAATTGTGTCCTTAAATTCTTATATTTTATTTATTTATGTATTTTGATATTTCAATGACAACGTTCTCCCGTTTATTTGGCGATAGTTTTTTGTTATGAAAAGTGGTCGACGGGATAATAGAGAAGTACCCACATATGTATTGGTACTTTTATGTTAACTTGGCGCAGTTGATAAATCGCCAAATATTTTTCTCACAACATCTTCATATTGCATTCATTTCATTTAAATATAAATCTTTCACTGATTTCATTTGAAATACATACATTAAAAAAACACGTCTTTCACTTATTTAATTTAAAATACACGCCTTTCACTAATTCCATTTAAAATACTAAAAAGGAAAAGAAAATAAGAAATAATGCCACAAATCAAAACCTTTTATTTAAACATCAAAGAATTGTTCCTAACATACACACGCGAAATAAAAAAGCTGCTAATGGTGTGATTTACGCCAAATCTCTAATACTAATACTACTCTTACTAATCTCTAATACTTTTCAAACAGAAAAAATTCCAGATTAACTTTCCATTTTTATTAAATTGAAATATATTTTATTGTGCTGAATATTAGTGCTTGCATATTTTTTTGCTCCATGTATTCCATGAACTTTTCAATTCCGATTGTCTACGAAAATCTCCCGCCGGTGAAAATGACGTACGCACAAAATTTAGTGACGTATGTACTTTAATTATGCTTTTTTATCTATTTTTTTAATATAACTTCCAAACGGTTTGACACTTATTCTTGGTAATAAATAGACGACGTTGTCACCGTTATAGGTACCTGCTGTAAAAATTTGAACGAAATCCGTGAAATATTTTTTGAGTTATGCTTGACGAAAGGTTTTAATATCCATCGTAGCTATATATGGGGCAAAGTAATACTGCGCTGTGTATGAGTCTTCGTTGCACTCAGACAACTAGACTTTTCCCCACTTTTGTATGCGTTGCCACAAAATTTTTACTCTGTGCTAATTCTAATAAAATTTGAAATAGTGAAATTGTTTGGCTGACGTCAGGATCAAAACGGATGATTAAATGCCGTTGCATATAGGTGGATTATAAATCCAGGAAGTAACATAGGCTATGTTTTATTTACGTTATTCAAACATTTTTCTTAATATTTCAAAATTTAATTTGAAATTTGAAATAGTGAAATTGCTTGGCTGACGTCAGGATCAAAACGGATGATTAAATGCCGTTGCATATAGGTGGATTATAATCCAGGAAGTAACATAGGCTATGTTTTATTTACGTTATTCAAACATTTTTCTTAATATTTCAAAATTTCTTAATTTTCATTGTGAATCAATGGACATTTTCCCTATAAAATTGAACTATGTTTCGTTATTGTTGCCAACAATTCAAAAACCGTAATAATAATTTATCCACAGCAATTTATTTTCAATTGAAAGATTTCCACGTTCAAAATGAAATTGAATTAATTTTTTAAGTTTTAGAAAAAGGATCAACACAATGTCATACTCTAAATAAACGGACATTTTTAAATATATTTGGTTATAATTCAAGCAGAAAGCAGATGAATATGTTGCCATATCTGTAACAAAAAGAACATTTTCTTAGTTCAGCAGCAGTAATACATTTGTTAATAATACAAGGAGCATCTATATGAATAAATACAGGAAGCATGTGTATATGACGTCATATTTATAACAAAAAATTGAAATAATTTTTACCGATACTGATTAATAAGGATGAATTACAAGATGAACATACAGGAGAAAATTTTCTGTCAAACAGTTTATAAGAGATTTCACTGGGGAGACAATTGATGTCTTATTATATATTAATGGCGTAGATGGTTATTATGAAACTAGCTAGCTATGCCCGCTACGCTGGTCAATTTCTCTTAACGCATCTTTAAATCAAGTGAAATAATCAAGACTTCGAATTTGACCTTGTATTTTAAAACTCTATGGATCTTTAATTGGAATGTCCTTCTGCATTTCTGAAAAGGATACGAACGCTATTGCGTTATTACATTTTTAATGTGTCAGACAAAATTTGGGCCGTTAGAATGCTGAACAAAATTAGGCCAATTCTCTGTAGACTTTATTATGGAATATGTCAGCATTAAAAAAAAAAAAAAAAAAAAAAAAAAAAAAAGGAAAAATTGTGTTAAATTATGGTGTCTATGCGGAAAAATCATTTCCGTCGGATTCAAATTGGATTTGAATGAAGTTACAATTTACAATACTTCAAATATAAAGAAATTGATTTGCATCTCTGAGGTGGACAAAAATATGTTACTCGTCGAGAATTAAATAAAAATCATGCACTCGAGATATCAGAATTCACTTTTATATTTTAACAGAATAATAAGGCTACTATAATTTGTGGCTCGTGCTATAGTCAGTATACATACGTCAGAACACAATGCCGTTATCATTATCTTTTTATGCGTGAAGATTTCGCGATGGTACTCCATTGTGAAATTTGGTAATTTTAGAAATTCAATATTTGAAAAACGGCATAATCATCAGATTTCAAATTTATATCAAGAAAAATACATTTTTTTACTTCTCTACCGAAGTTTGTCGAACAATTTTCTGACAAATACTTTTCGAGGTATTAATTTTTTCAGTAACTTCAAATGTTTCATTTTCCGAGATTAATCTGTGGCAACGATTAGCGAAAAACCCAGTCGTCAGCAACACATAGCTTTTTATTAAAGAGGATAGGTTGTACTGGATCAACACAATTTACTTTTTCGTTTATAGCGCCCCCTGGGAGGAAATAAGGTAACCAAATTTAAATAAAATTATTTTTTTTTATGTTTCATTGTATAATAGCTCTATTGAAATTAAAAGTAGTTGCCACAGATGCAACACAATTTTCTTTTGTGTTTATAGCGTCTCCCAGTGAGAAATAGGGTAACTAATTTTTTTTTAATTTTTTTTTACGGGTTTTATTTGAAATAAATTATTTCCATAATGGTCTACCATGATCAAATTTATGTTTAATAAAAATTTTCACATGATGTTTTATGCTGGTAGCGCCCATGGTGGAATATTGACTAACTAAAACTTAAAAATGGATTTTTCTTATGTTTTCTCATATGCCACCCATGCTTCAAGTTAAAATTAGGTAATACTGATTCAACAAAATTTATTCTTGCATGTATAGCGCCTCCTGGATGGAAATCATATATTATAATACGAGCAAATCTTGTGTGTGTGTGTATGCAAATTTTATCTAAAAAATGGTTCTAACGATTTTGACTAATTTTGTATCCTACCGTTTTGGGGTAGGAGAAAACCATTGGACTTGGTCACATGTTCGGGAAAATTCGATTAGTGGGTCATGTTGCGGTCTCTACGTGTCAATGCATTTCAATGGAAATGAAGGTTGAAACAATTGCTAAACAGTTGGCAGTAAACAAATTTGCAAAGTTGGCAACATCTTGACAAATTTGGCGACATTGCCGATATTTGGCGGGAAAATGACTTTCAAGATTACTAATGCCAAAACACATGATTGGTGCCAAATGAAAGAATGTCACCAAGATGATGAGTTTTCGCCAAATGTTGGCGAAAAAATTGGCATTCAGAATCTGAAGGAATTTTCTAGAAATTCCCAACAGGAGCTGAGATACATGATTCAACCAATCAGAGTCCATAGAACGTTCTCGAAAACAGAATTCAACCAATTAGGTTACATAATTTTTTTTCGCAATTAATTCCACACCTATGTAAGGAAGTGCTTTGGACGAAACCTAAAGTCTGTGAACAACAGATACAACATAATTTTCCTTCGCGTTTAAGCCGTCCCCTAGAGGGAAATAGGGTAAATGAATATTTATTTATTTATTTTATAATAAACTTCTGACAAGCTGAAATTGATGTTTTGTTAGAAATTTTCACATGGTATGTTTATTATTATTATTATTATTATTCAAGCACCAGCGCAGCGTTGGGAAATTATATAACTAAAACTTTAAAATCACTTTTTTGTGTTTTCTCATATGACAACCATACCCCAAGTTAAAGTATGTTTTCAAAAAATCTTTCTTTTGCATTTAAAGCGCCCCCTGAGAAGAAATAAGATAACCAAATATTAATAAAATTGATTTATGTTTTCCTTTTTTAAATAAGTTTTCAGAAAAGCTCCTGCCACAATAAAGTTTATATTTTGATAAAAATTTTCACATGATGGGGTTATTTACTCTCGTAGCGCTGCTGGTGGGAAATTGCTTAACTAAAACTTTAAAATGGATTTTTTAACGTTTTCCAATATGGGATTTATACCACAAGTTAAAATTAGGGAATAATTTTTTCTTGCGTTTATATCGCCCCCTGTGAAGAAATAGGTTATACAAATTCAAGTAAAACTGTTTTTTAAATATTTTACTGTATGGCAGCTATATTGTTGTTAAGTATAAGCTCTAAAAATTCAACAAAATTTACTTTTGCACTTATAGCGTTCCCTGGTGGGAAAGTGGATAACTAAATTTAAGTAAAATTGATTTTTTATCATCAGATTGGAAGTTTTTGTCCAAACTACAGCAACCTGCATTACTGCACTGGTGAAACATTTTGGATTAATCATTGCTAAATTTACATCACAAATTGTGGTGCCATACAGCATAAACTAAACCTTGATGATGGTACGCTCTATTAATTTTGAAATGAGATCGTCTTAATGCAGTAGTTATTAAAAAACTTAGCATATTAAACAAAACATAATTTGCCGAACAAATAATAAAAAAAAAAGAATTTATTTCCCACAATGTTTAGTCCCGAGAAGAGGCAGATATTAAGATATTTCATTCAGTTGGTTTTACATTAGATGTTAAATTTTTGGTAATAAATAAGGTTAAACCAATTGAGCTTTAAAAAAAAACAAAAAAAAAACAAAAAAACAATGGCACTCCGGGAGTGCCGACAGAAGTGAAAACTTGAACAATTACGTGTGTATTTTTTGAATCGTCAGGAAACGTTTTATTGTGCAGGAAATACTTTTAAATGAAGTGGTTTTTTTTATTCATTATTATAAACTACTACCACAAAAATTATATTACAATTTTCATTTAATGCGCTATTGTAAATTATAATATTATATTATAAATTGAAATATTTCATTATTTTCATTTTTTCTTTTTATATTACTTCTGTCTATTTTTTTTTTTTTCTCGTGCTCGTTAAATTATAATATTTTCCGTGTTTTGTTATTTCATTTTCATCTTTTGATTTGGTCTCGCGAGTTGAGTCACTTTTATCTGTTTTCACCGCGCGTGCTAAATTTATCGTGAAATAATTTTCTGAATTATTTTTATTCATAATACCAATCATTTCCTTTTCTGCACGTGAACTATTTCCTTTTGATACTTTCGCTTCATTGTATGAATTGGCAACATAAGTTAATTTTTTATCGGAATTATTTACAACTTTAAGGCAACGTACTTGAAAAATATTGCGCTCGCCAACAATTTTAATTCCCTCTTCATCTATCGCCAACTTTAGTTTGCTGATCACGTCTTGCTCTATTACAATATCGTATGCGAGAGATTTTGAAACATAAAATTTCGTTGATATAAGAAACCCATCTTCAAAGTGGTGTGAAATTCTATTCATGGTTTTAACATTACGTCTCGCCGCATCATAATCGTCTAGTTTATTTACTAATTTATTAATTTTTGGAAGATCATCAATAAAATGTTCTTTCATTTCTAGAGGTAACCTTTTCTTAATTTGATCTACTACTATTAATTCTTTTAAGGATTCGAAATCAGATACTTTAAGACCGCTAATCTATTCTTCCAAATGATTTCTTAATTCAAATGCTAAATCGCGCCAAATGGCTGAAAATTATTTTTTATGTGACATTAATTTCTGCCTAAATTCTTCTGGCGTCATTTTGAAGCGTTTAAGGGTGTATTTCGAACAATTGTCACCAAGGCAATCACTTGTCCGACAACAACTCCAGAAATTATCCAGAAAAATATTCAAAAATGGAGTATGTTATGCAAATTGACCTTATGGAAGTCCCCACCCAGATTTTTTTAATTTTAAATTTATTAAGTTTGATTTTTTGAGTGTTTCATGAAAATTACTTTATACTTAAGTTCTCCGAAAATTTCCCACAGAAGGATTCAAAAATTCAGTATTATATGCAAATTAACCTTATGGAAGTACACAATAAAAATTGGAAAATTTGAAGTTTGTTAAGTTAGGTTTTTTAGTGAAATTCTCTTGGCGAATTATTAAAATCTTTGTGAGAATGTTTGATATGGTAACCCTATAGGTACGTGAATATTTCTTCAGTAAGATGACAGATGGCGCTACAATAGCTTTTCAGATATTTTTGTGCATTATTTGAGAAAAGGTGGAGTTTTATCCAAGGGTCACATCATTGGTCAATTCGTTAAATTCTTACATTCAATTGGCTGTGTGTAAGTATAGGCGCGATTTACGAAATATCTAACGTTTGTAAGCTTATTGAAAGACGTAAGTGGAGGGGCGTTTCATATTATTTAGGTTTCAATAACATTTATTTAATTTTTTGATTCTCATGGAAATAATTTTAATGACTTTTCTGATAAGGTTATGAGCGAAAAAAAGTTTAATCTTTTGACTTGCGGAGAGAAACAAAGTTTTTTCCACAAATTGAGAGTGACGCATAAGAGAAATCGTTTAGGTACCTTACTAAACAATGTTAAACAGTATTTTAAAGGTATTAAGAAGGTATTTTAGGGGTATATGTACAATTTATTTTACTCCCTCTCTCCAGATTTATTATTTATTTATTTATTTTGTATACTATCATGCGCGATAGGAGAAAGCATAAATTTTGGCGAGAGAGGGTTAATTTTCTTGATTGATTATTAATTTATTATCACTAGAAAGCAGCAAATAGGTCAAAATATTTATACTATTTAAAAAAAATATATATATACGATTTAAATTTTTTTTACATGCTTTGGGGGGGGGGTTAAAATGGGGAGGGACGTGTCAGATAAAGACGTACGTAGTCAAACAAGACTGCATTTTGCTGAATATAATCGTGGTCGGATAAAAAAGATTTATTGAGAAAATTACTATGGATTTAAATGCTAACAAACAAAGAACAACATAGTTTCTGCCATCCAAACAGTGTAAACGTGCCCATGCTCTATTCTGGCCCTTTTCATTGAATAAAATATTCAGTAACAGAACGCAAATTCTTTTTTTCGTGTTTTTATTATTTAGGTTTTCTTACGAGCTTTTGTTCGGAATTGAAAGCTTAATACATCTAATTGTCAGTGGCGTACCCGGGATTTAATTTCGTGGGGCGTGGTGACTTAAATTTCAATAACGTACTGAGTCTTACGAAAGACATTTAATTGTGTTGTAAACAGAAATCATATTTGACAATAAGGCCGTAGCCAGAGGATATCGGGAGGGAGTGTACGAAGCCGATTCCAAAACGTCCCCTCCCCCCTTGCCGATATAAGATACTTGAAAAGTGTTAATGGGTTCTTTCATATAGTACTTCCATTTAAAAGACACTCATTGTAACTTAAAATGTATAAAATTGTCCCGGAACCCTAATCTATAGTAGTAAAGATTGTTTTTTTGTTTGTTTGTTTGTTTGTTTGTAGGGGGTAATCTCTGGAACCACTGAAGCGATTTCAAAAGTGATGATGGCAAATTGATGGTGACAATCCCTGCTCCAACATAGGCTATATCTTATGTCGGTGCCACTACCCCCAAGGGGGGTGCAAAAGCGATAGACGTTCTAAAATTTCTTTTTTTTATATACTGGAGGAGCTAGGAACATGAAATTTGGCATGGTAGCTACTTATATGATGTAAATGCTCCCTAAGAAAAAATTCTAATAAAATTCGAAATTTAAAAGGGTGAGATGAACGAAAAACGTTCTAAAAACATTCTAAATTACAATTTCTATGGAATATCTGGAACTGCAGAACCGTTTTCAAAAGTGATGGTGGCAAATTGATGGTGATAGTCCCTGCGCCAACATAGGCTATATTTTATGTCGGTGCCACAACCCCCAGGGGGGTGCAAGAGCGAAAAACGTTCTAAAATTTCGATTTTTTTTTTTATACTGAAGAAGCTAAAAACATGAAATTTGGCATGGTAGTTACTTATAAGATGTAATTTCTCTCTAAGAACAAATTCTAATAAAATTCGAAATTTAAAAGGGTGAGATGAGCAAAAAGCGTTCTAAAAACATTCTAAATTACAATTTCTATTGAATATCTGGAACTACAGAAGCGTTTTCAAAAGTAATGTTGACAAATTGATAGTAACAGTATCTGCTGTAACATAGGCTATATTTCATGCCGGTGCCACTTTCCCAAGGTGAGTGCATGAGCAAAAAACGTTCTAACATTTCGATTTTTTTATACTGAAGGTGTTAGAAACATGAAATTTGGCATGGTAGTTACTTATAATATATAAATGCTCTCTAAGAACAAATTCTAAAAAAAAAAACAAAAAAACAATGGCACTCCGGGAGTGCCGACAGAAGTGAAAACTTGAACAATTACGTGTGTATTTTTTGAATCGTCAGGAAAAGTTTTATTGCGCAGGAAATACTTTTAAATGAAGTGTTTTTTTGTATTCATTATTATAAACTACTACTACAAAAATTATATTACAATTTTCATTTAATGCGCTATTGTACATGAAAAATAATGCATATTATTTTACATACAAAAATTGCAATCTATTGCTTAAAACGTAAATTTACAAATAAAGGAAATATAAAATTTTATTAATTGGTATTCTTTGAAATGAATACCAATGAAACTTATCCCATCAAAATCATACATGTGAAAGAAGGCCAAGTTCGTTAACGGTTTCGCTAATAAAAGAAGTGAGATCTAACCGGAAACCAAGTTCTTTCGAAGCTCCTTAAATCATAGCTCCTGTCATGCATAACGTTCTTCAATTGCTTAAAATGATTTGTTATGTTATTTGCTACTCAATAGAGCGACATGGCAAGTTTTCACCCACCAACTTTAATCTTTGAGTCTGAGTACAATTTAGTCTAGTATGTCATTGGCAAAGATGTAGTCAATCAAGTATTCGAATAAATATGTCGAAGTTAAGGTATTGATCAGTTAAGGAAGTGATTAACTTTAAGTTCAGATCAATGAAGTAGAGAAATTTGAATAAGAGAAAACTTGCCAAGTCGCTCTATTGAGTAGCAAATAACATAACAAATCATTTTAAGCAATTGAAGAACGTTATGCATGACAGGAGCTATGATTTAAGGAGCTTCGAAAGAACTTGGTTTCCGGTTAGATCTCACTTCTTTTATTAGCGAAACCGTTAACGAACTTGGCCTTCTTTCACATGTATGATTTTGATGGGATTTCATTACTTTTTGTACAGTTACAATATACTTAGACACTATACTTAATGGTTTTTAATGTGTTTACAAGTGACTATTTTATTTACCAAGCAACATTCAATTTAATTTAAATTTCCTACAACAAAATATTTGGCTATCAATTTGCGGCAGAAATTTGTATTTTAATAGGCACAGATGTCATATACGCACCACATTGGCGCGATTTTTTTACCCCACCAGTTTGGCGAAAACTTTGTTTTTTAATATTAGTTACAAATAGCATGCTATAATAAATAAACAGTTATAATTAATAATCATAATAATAAATATAACAATAAATATAAATATCACAATAAATCGTAAATATTAACACTTATTAACACATAAACAAAATAACCGGATTACCATGTTTGGCATAAAATTGCCATTTTGTTGCAATCGCGACAATGTGGTGCATATATGATATCTGGGCCCAATGATCATATTGCCATAATTTTATTTTTTACCATTACAGACTCATCAACATATAAATCAGCAGTCCGATTCATATTTACAAATAAAATGACGAAACTATCAAAATAATATCAAACAAATAGTATAAAATTTACAGATAATTGAATCTCATCAAAAACGTCACCTGTAAAAAATGCAGCCAAGTCTCGTGACTCTTTTTCCGTAAAAAGTTCTGAGATCGTGTAAAGCCAAGTTTAGCTATCTTATTAACTCTGAAATTTTCATTCACAAATCACTCCTAGTCTCTACATCTTTAGTTAAACATTATTTTGTGACTTGGCAATAAGTTTTTTCGAATTTTACAGATTTTTTATTTATTTTATTTTTTTTGTATCCTAAATACTGCTTTTATTCCAAATTTTAAGTTTCTAGCTCTACAAAATCGAATTATTTTAAAATTTTCGTTTTTTTTTTCGATTTTTTTATTTTATTTTCGATGTTTGTTGTGTTTTTCTTTTTTTCTTTTTCTGAATCCTAAACACTACCTTTACACCAAATTTTCAGTTTCTAAGACTACGAGATCATATTATTTTCAATTTCTCACTTTTTTTTTCTTTTTCTTTCTTTTCTTTTTCTTTCTTTTTTTTTTTATTTTTAATTTTTGAAAATTTCGAAATTTTTTTTTTCGAATTATCCATATTATTTAATGCTCCTTTATTTAGTATCTTAAATATTACCTTTATTCCAAATTACAAGTTTCTTGAGCTACGAAATCGAATTATTTCCAAATTTTCTTTATTTTTCGATTTTTTTATTTTATTTTCGAATTTTATTGCGTTTTTATTTTAACGTATTCTGAATCCTAAACACTATCTTTACCGCGAATTTTAGGTTTTTAAGGCTAAAAGATCAAATTATTTTATTTTTTTCATTTTTTTCGAATTTTTCGAATTTTTGAATTTTTTTTCGAATTTTCCGGATTTTTTAATTTTTCCTAATTTTGCATCCTAAATACTACCTTTATTCCGAATTCCAAGTTTCTAGCGCAACAAAACCGGATTATTTGAAAATTTTCGTTTTTTTTCGATTTTTCGATTTTGTTTTCGAGTTTTTTTTGTGTGTGTTTTTGATGTTTTCTTTTTCTGAATTCTAAACACTACCTTCACACCAAATTTTAAGTTTTTAAGACTATAAGATCGTGTTATTTTCAATTTTGTTCAAATTTGTTGAATTTTCGGTTTTTTTTTTTTTTTTTTTTTTTTTTTTTTTTTTTTTTTTTTGAATTTTCCGATTTTATAATTTTTTCTTTCTTTGTATCCGAAACACTAGCTTTATTCCAAATTTTAAGTTTCTATGGTTGCGGGATCTACCCAATCTTTTTGATGACGCGGAGTGAGTGAGTGTGTGAGTGACAAAAAATCGAAACTTTGAGTTCATATACCGTCTGCACTAATTTATGGGTATTTTTTGAATTATCCATATTTTTGAATTTTTCCTTATTTAGTATTTTAAATATTACCTTTATTCCAAATTTCAAGTTTCTAGCGCTATAAAATCGAATTATTTTTAAATTTTCCTTATTTTTCGATTTATTCGATTTTTTTCGATTTTTTAATTTTATTTTCGAATTTTATTGCGTTTTTTATTTTAAAATTTTTTGAATCCTAAACACTATCTTTACCGCGAAATTTAAGTTTCTAAGGCTAAAAGATCAAATTATTCATTTTTTTTCGATTTTTTGAATTTTTTTTTTCGAATTTTCCGGATTTTTTAATTTTTGCTTATTTTGCATCCTAAATACTACCTTTATTCCGAATTCCAAGTTTCTAGCGCAACAAAATCGGATTATTTGAAAATTTTCGATTTTTTTCGATTTTTTCGCTTTTTTCAATTTTGCTTTCGATTTTTGTGGTGTTTTTGATGTTTTCTTTTTCTGGATGCTAAACACTACCTTCACACCAAATCTTAAGTTTCTAAGACAACAAGATCGTCTTATTTTCAATTCTCAATTTTGATGGAATTTGTTGAATTTTCGAATGTTTTTTTCGATTTTTCTGGATTTTATAATTTTTTCTCTCTTTGTATCCTAAACACTACCTTTTTTCCAAATGTCAAGTTTCTAAGGCTACGGGATCTACCTAATCTTTTTGATGACGCGGAACGATTGAGTGAGTGAGTGACAAAAAATCGAATGTTTGAGTGCATATATCGTCTGAACTAGAAAAGACAGAAAGTTGTAATTTAAAATTTTGGTCCTGTTTGCCAAATACTCTAGAAAAACGAAGTTTTGAATTTTTGGGATACTCCAGCGCGGAGATGTGGGGGGGTCAAAAGTGCCCTGAGTTGCTTCCAGAAAAGTATACTTACGGCCGTGCTTTCTCGACTTGGCGGGGCACTACCGTGCCTCGAGATTATTTTATTTTTTTCATTTTTTTTCGAATTTTTCGAATTTTTGAATTTGTTTACGAATTTTCCGGATTTTTTAATTTTTCCTTATTTTGCATCCTAAATACTACCTTTATTCCGAATTCCAAGTTTCTAGCGCAACAAAATCGGATTATTTGATAATTTTCGTTTTTTTTTCGATTTTTCCGATTTTTCGATTTTGTTTTCGAGTTTTTTTTTGTGTGTGTTTTTGATGTTTTCTTTTTCTGAATTCTAAACACAACCTTCACACCAAATTTTAAGTTTTTAAGACATTAAGATCGTGTTATTTTCAATTTTCAACTTTGTTCGAATTTGTTGAATTTTCGAATGCTTTTTTTTTTTTTTATTAATTTTCCGGATTTTATAATTTTTTCTTTCTTTGTATCCGAAACACTAGCTTTATTCCAAATTTTAAGTTTCTATGGCTGCGGGATCTACCCAATCTTTTTGATGACGCGAGAGTGAGTGAGTGTGCGAGTGACAAAAAATCGAAACTTTGAGTTCATATACCGTCTGCACTAATTTATGGGTATTTTTTGAATTATCCATATCTTTGAATTTTTCCTTATTTAGTATTTTAAATATTACCTTTATTCCAAATTTCAAGTTTCTAGCGCTATAAAATCGAATTATTTTCAAATTTTCCTTATTTTTCAATTTATTCGATTTTTTAATTTTATTTTCGAATTTTATTGCGTTTTTTTTTTTTAAATTTTTTGAATCCTAAACATTATCTTTACCGCGAATTTTAAGTTTCTAAGGCTAAAAGATCAAATTATTTTTTTTTTTCAATTTTTTTCGAATTTTTCGAATTTTTGAATTTTTTTTTCGAATTTTCCAGATTTTTTAATTTTTGCTTATTTTGCATCCTAAATACTACCTTTATTCCGAATTCCAAGTTTCTAGCGCAGCAAAATCGGATTATTTGAAAATTTTCGATTTTTTTCGATTTTTTCGATTTTTTCAATTTTGCTTTCGATTTTTGGGGTGTTTTTGATGTTTTCTTTTTCTGGATGCTAAACACTACCTTCACACCAAATCTTAAGTTTCTAAGACTACAAGATCGTCTTATTTTCAATTCTCAATTTTGATGGAATTTGTTGAATTTTCGAATGTTTTTTTCGAATTTTCTGGATTTTATAATTTTTCCTTTCTTTGTATCGTAAACACTACCTTTTTTCCAAATGTCAAGTTTCTAGGGCTACGGGATCTACCTAATCTTTTTGATGACGCGGAACGACTGAGTGAGTGAGTGACAAAAAATCGAATGTTTGAGTACATATATCGTCTGAACTAGAAAAGACAGAAAGTTGTAATTTTAAATTTTGGTCCTGTTTGCCAAATACTCTAGAAAAACGAAGTTTTGAATTTTTGGGATACTCCAGCGCGAAGATGTGGGGGGGTCAAAAGTGCCCTGAGTTGCTTCCAGAAAAGTATACTTACGGCCGTGCTTTCTCGACTTGGCGGGGGCACTACCGTGCCTCGAGATTATTTTATTTTTTTCATTTTTTTTCGAATTTTTCGAATTTTTGAATTTGTTTACGAATTTTCCGGATTTTTTAATTTTTCCTTATTTTGCATCCTAAATACTACCTTTATTCCGAATTCCAAGTTTCTAGCGCAACAAAATCGGATTATTTGATAATTTTCGTTTTTTTTTCGATTTTTCCGATTTTTCGATTTTGTTTTCGAGTTTTTTTTTGTGTGTGTTTTTGATGTTTTCTTTTTCTGAATTCTAAACACTACCTTCACACCAAATTTTAAGTTTTTAAGACATTAAGATCGTGTTATTTTCAATTTTCAACTTTGTTCGAATTTGTTGAATTTTCGAATGTTTTTTTTTTTTATTAATTTTCCGAATTTTATAATTTTTTCTTTCTTTGTATCCGAAACACTAGCTTTATTCCAAATTTTAAGTTTCTATGGCTGCGGGATCTACCCAATCTTTTTGATGACGCGAGAGTGAGTGAGTGTGTGAGTGACAAAAAATCGAAACTTTGAGTTCATATACCGTCTGCACTAATTTATGGGTATTTTTTGAATTATCCATATCTTTGAATTTTTCCTTATTTAGTATTTTAAATATTACCTTTATTCCAAATTTCAAGTTTCTAGCGCTATAAAATCGAATTATTTTCAAATTTTCCTTATTTTTCGATTTATTCGATTTATTAATTTTATTTTCGAATTTTATTGCGTTTTTTATTTTAAAATTTTTTGAATCCTAAACATTATCTTTACCGCGAATTTTAAGTTTCTAAGGCTAAAAGATCAAATTATTTTTTTTTTTCAATTTTTTTCGAATTTTTCGAATTTTTGAATTTTTTTTTCGAATTTTCCAGATTTTTTAATTTTTGCTTATTTTGCATCCTAAATACTACCTTTATTCCGAATTCCAAGTTTCTAGCGCAGCAAAATCGGATTATTTGAAAATTTTCGATTTTTTTCGATTTTTTCGATTTTTTCAATTTTGCTTTCGATTTTTGGGGTGTTTTTGATGTTTTCTTTTTCTGGATGCTAAACACTACCTTCACACCAAATCTTAAGTTTCTAAGACTACAAGATCGTCTTATTTTCAATTCTCAATTTTGATGGAATGTGTTGAATTTTCGAATGTTTTTTTTCGAATTTTCTGGATTTTATAATTTTTCCTTTCTTTGTATCGTAAACACTACCTTTTTTCCAAATGTCAAGTTTCTAGGGCTACGGGATCTACCTAATCTTTTTGATGACGCGGAACGACTGAGTGAGTGAGTGACAAAAAATCGAATGTTTGAGTACATCTATCGTCTGAACTAGAAAAGACAGAAAGTTGAATTTTAAATTTTGGTCCTGTTTGCCAAATACTCTAGAAAAACGAAGTTTTGAATTTTTGGGATACTCCAGCGCGAAGATGTGGGGGGGGGGGGGGTCAAAAGTGCCCTGAGTTGCTTCCAGAAAAGTATGCTTACGGCTGTCCTCTCTCGACTTGGCGGAGGCACTGCCGTGCCTCCAGAAGTTAAATCGGCAGTGTTTTCATAGTAGTGTTGCACAAAAATAAAATTCTGGAGTATATCATGCTCAACAATGATTATAAAAAAATAAATAGCACAAAAGAGATAAAGTGTGACATCTCCGCACGTGTTTATTTTATATTTGTGTTTATTTTATATTTTATGATTAAAAAGCGAAATTGAAATTGTAATGTTTAGGAGAGAAAGACACCATGGATTGTCCCATGTTTTTTTTTTTTCGGTGCAATTAAAATACGATATTTATTTTTTTTTTTTTTTATCGCGCGTGCCTTTTTGTAAATTTGATGGAATAAATGAGCTGATATTTTGCCACAGCTACACTGCCTAGACCCATGGTAGCTACACATCCACGATCAATATTTATTTGAATCATAGGAATGACTCTCTTTTGTTTACATTTTTAATTCTGGGATTAGACGAATTTCAACTGCGGATGTCTCGTTATATGTATTCTCTCAAGATGTTTTTGTTTTTTCACAATGAGTCTAAAAAGGTAAATTTTATGCACAATTACTCAAAAAATTAATCTTTGAATAAATAAATAATCTTTTAATAAAAATCTTTGAAATTAGCCCAAAATGGTTGATAATCAAATATTTTGCTGCACGGTCAGCCCGGATTCAAGATTTGGCTCTTTTTTTGGCAAATTAAAATTTCGCCTAATAGACGTAACGTTAAAGTAAAAATGGACACTCCCAAGTGACTAATTCATGGATTTTCAGAATTTTTGGATTTTTTTTCGATTTCTTATAGTGTAAACGAACTTCTCACCAAATTTTAAATCTGTCAGTGCAATAGATATATGAAATCTTTTTGATGAGTGAGTGAGTCACTGATAAAATTATCGATTATCAGACATTTTCAAATATCATTATCTCGGAAACTAATTATGCGTTATTTATAAAATTTTGGATTCTGGATAATTATGGGAGCCTTAATACACATTTAAAATTACAAGTACGTAGGTCAAATAGATTTTCAGTAGTAGAGTGTCGAAATTTGGCGAAAACAGCTCGAAATGGTTCGTGTAAATATACTCACGGCCGGTGTATCGACTTTTTTTGCTTTGAGAACTTGGCTGACACACTGCCGTGTGTCTAGATGAATTTTCATCCACAATTTAAACATTACATTCATCATTTCTTCCATGAGATTTAGTTTCATATGTTTTGTAATAACATTTATCTGCAAAATAGGGTTCCCGCTTCCTATCACTCCAAAAATGATTTCTTTGCTGTCTGTCTTGTTTACGGTATTCGTGAACATTATGCTTTTTTCTATCTTCATACTGCGCGTATTGTTTGCGGTATCTATATTCTATCAACAAACTTTTCTTTTCTATAAAATGATTTTACTTCATTTCCGTATCCGTAATCACGTTTCTTAAAACTTTCGCGAAATATTTCATTATTTTCATTTTTTTTTTTTTATATTACTTCCGTCTATTTTTCTCGCGCTCGTTAAATTATAATATTTTCCGTGTTTTGTTATTTCATTTTCATCTTTTGATTTGGTCTCGCGAGTTGAGTCACTTTTATCTGTTTTCACCGCGCGTGCTAAATTTATCTTGAAATTATTTTCTGAATTATTTTTATTCATAATACCAATCATTTCGCTTTCTGCACGTGAACTATTTCCTTTTGATACTTTCGCTTCATTGTATGAATTGGCCACATATACAACGGTGTCGGTAACAGAGGTCGCGAATCTAATGGTTTTTTCCCATCTCAAAAAATGCCCAACGCGCCTAAAGAAGTTTTCACTTCAAAAATCGAAATTTAAAACTGTGAGATGAGCGAAAAGCATTCTAAAAACATTCTAAATTACAATTTCTATGGAATCTCTGGAACTACTGAACCCATTTCCAAAGTAATGGTGGCACATTTTTTATGACAATCCCTGGTCCTACATAGGCTATATTTTACGTCGGTCCTACTAATCCCATGGTGGTGCAGGAGCGAAAAACGTTCTAAAATTAAATTTTTGAAGTGAAAACTTCTTTAGGCGCGTTGAGCATTTTTTGAGATGGGAAAAAACCATTGAACTCGCGACACTGTTACTGTAACCGACACTGTTACCGACACCTCTGTATATTTGAAGTGAAAACTTATTTAGGCGCGTTGGGCATTTTTTGAGTTGGGAAAAACTATTGAACTCGCGACACTGTTACTGTAACCGACACCTCTGTATGTAAGTATGTACATGTATTGTGTATAGTTAGGTATGAGGTAAGGCGGGTTGGGCGCGTCGCGCGCCGCATGCTTACATGTGCCCTATTGCACAACGGTATAGTAAGCGGTATAGTAAGCGCAGAAAAATGTAAGCGGTATAGTAAGCGGTATAGCAACGCAGAAAAATGTAAGCGGTATAGTAAGCGCAGAAAAATGTAAGCGGTATAGTAACACAGAAAAAATGTAAGCGGTATAGTAAACGCAGAAAAATGTAAGTGGTATAGTAAGCGGTATAGTAAACGTAGAAAAATGTAAGCGGTATAGTAAACGCAGAAAAATGTAAGTGGTATAGTAAGCGCAGAAAAATGTAAGCGGTATAGTAAGCGCAGAAAAATGTAAGTGGTATAGTAAGTGGTATAGCAACGCAGAAAATTGTAAGTGGTATATTAAGCGGTATAGTAACACAGAAAAAATGTAAGCGGTATAGTAAACACAGAAAAATGTAAGTGGTATAGTAAGCGGTATAGTAAACGTAGAAAATGTAAGCGGTATAGTAAGTGCAGAAAAATGTAAGTGGTATAGTAAGCGCAGAAAAATGTAAGCGGTATAGTAAGCGCAGAAAAATGTAAGTGGTATAGTAAGTGGTATGGCAACGCAGAAAAATGTAAGCGGTACAGTAAGCGGTATAGAAGCGGTATAGTAAACGCAGAAAAATGTAAGCGGTATTGTAAGCGGTATAGTAAGCGCAGAAAAATGTAAGCGGTATAGTAATAGGTATAGTAAGCGCAGAAAAACGTAAGCGGTATAGTAAGCGCAGAAAAATGTAAGCGGTATAGTAATAGGTATAGTAAGCGCAGAAAAACGTAAGCGGTATAGTAAGCGCAGAAAAATGTAAGCGGTATAGTAAGTGCAGAAAAATGTAAGCGGTATAGTAACGCAGAAAAATGTAAGCGGTGTAGTGCGACTGAAGTCTGGTTCCCGAAATTTTCGTATGTAAAATAATATGCATTATTTTTCATGTACAATAGCGCATTAAATGAAAATTGTAATATAATTTTTATAGTAGTAGTTTCTAATAATGAATAAAAAAACACTTCATTTAAAAGTATTTCCTGCACAATAAAACATTTCCTGACGATTCAAAAAATACACACGTAATTGTTCAACTTTTCACTTCTGTCGGCACTCCCGGAGTGCCAATGTTTTTTTTTTTTTTTTTTTGTTTCAAATCAATTTGTCCATAAATTCTTGTGCCATTCACTGACTTCAATATTTTAGCAACAGAAATACCTTTCCAATATAATCGATGAAAATATTTTTTTCATCATTTTTTTTCTATTTTACGATTAATTCACTATTACTGGCAAGACACGCGAGGCACTTTCCCAGAACAAACAAATTTCAGGGCCCCAAAAATTTTTAGCGTCATAAGTGTATTTATAATTTTTCTGTACATTTAAAATTTTAATTTATCATACTGGTGCCCACAATATTTTAGCTTGTTTTTATATGTTTAAACTTTCAGATGGATGTTTTAATTTTATGACTTTCTTATCTATAAAATCACACTTTCTTTGGGATATGTACGCTTTTTATGTTCATGCAGAATTATTTCATGTTTATTTAACATCCTATTTGAGTCTGCCACGTTACTTTTCATGAAATTTGTCAATAACAATAATCCAACTTCAATTACCAATGATTCTCAATTACTGTACTGAGAGTAATGCAATTGAATTCCCTTGTGCATCTCTGTAAAAAATGATAGAAGCTACACTATCCGTATTCTATATAAAGCGTATTGTAGTGCATTACAATAATACATATCAATTTCATTATGTTTGAAGTAGTGTAACATCATTAAAATACATTGCACAGACATTTTCCCCATAAGGCATAATGTAACGAAATAGTTCTGTACGTCCCTGTAAATACACAACTAACTAGGGATGCACAACCTGTGGCCCGCTATGGGTTAATTGGTGGCTTGTGGAGTCTAGGGCCGACACCCGACATCACCAGTCTTTTTATCTACTTGTCAATTTTAATGCATTTATTTCAGTTTTTCTTTTGGATTTTGCAGCTGCAAAACATTTTACCAAAATTTCACATACACACACACACACACACACACACACACACACACACACACACACACACACACATATATATATATATATATATATATATATATATAAAATAAAACTTTTGTAAAAAATAACTATATATATATATATATATATATATATATATATATATATATATATATTTAAAACGAAAGAGGCATTCTGTCAACTCGTGCGAAAATGGGTTCTATACGCATGCGTCAACGTTTTTTTTTGAAGGATTCTCCCCTCAAAACGGGGAATTTGATTGATTAGCCTGTATCACCACCCATAGGCCACAGACAATAGAATCCTAATATATCCTATTCTGTGCCCTAAGCCTTAGACTAGGGGGGGGTTGAAAAGGGTTGATTTAAAGACCTTCTAATATATTTTTGCTCTGAGGCTAAAAGCTAAAGCTTTTTTTTTTTTCTTCTTCTTTAAAGAACTCATGTTTTCACTACTAAACATGCATCTTTTTTTGCAAAATTTTAAAGAGAGCTTGGTATCATGGTTTATCTGGGTTTTAGAGTCAGACTGATAAAAGTAAAATTAATGAAAAATTTTAAAGGCCGCGTAATTAAATAAATATATAGAAAATACTAAGTATTGATATATATATATTTTTTAATTTTTGAGACTGTAGTAAGTAAAAATAAATCATTCAATTAATATTTTTAGTTAAATTCTTGCTAAAATAATTCAAGTATAATAGGATGTAAATTACAAGCTTAAAATTATTTCACTTCATTAGTTGAGTGGGCTGGACTGACAGCACAATCTATCGTTTTACATCTATAGAAATCGCTTACACAATATAACAGTTCATAAAATTTTCAATATTTAATTAATTTAAAAGCAGCTAATTAAAAATAAAAGTAAATTTCTAAAGGAGCTTTCAAGTTATTTACCGTCAAATTTTGACGGGTACCATCTAGTATATATATTAGTATCAAACGACAAATCAAATGTTCATTTGGCGCCACCTTCGCCTTCCATTCTGGCGCCTGGGGCACACACACACACACACACACACACATATATATATATATATATATAATGTTCACACACACACATATATATGCATATATATAACATGCAGGAGATAAATAACTTCTAGTTTTAAAACTTATTTTGCCTTAAATATGCATTTTTTGTTTTTTTTCATGTAAATGCACATCAGTAAACTTTCGTAAAAAACGGCAATGCCTATAAAAGGCAAAGTATTTGAATGAAAAAAATCATCTTTCATTCCACTCACATCTTTCATCCATCATCAATTCCACTCTCAATTTTACAAATAGATAGTATTCTATAGTAACGTTTGTTATTAGTATCCACCTTATCGTACACTGCTTATTTTGTCATTTAGCCTCTCAGAATTAGAATAGAATAATCATTTGCAGATTTCAGCATCTCGATTGTAATCACTTGAAGGAGTCGCCTGATATCTATCCCCAGTATATCTGCCCCCATACGTCATTTTTCCGTCTAAGCAGTAGGGGATACATATCCAGCTTTTGAGCAGTTCACTTTCTTCGAGAGTCGGATATCCGACCCCAGTATATCTGCCCCTGTATCAGAAGGGGACATATATCCAAAACCAGACCATTTTACTTTCGTCGAGACCTGGATATCCGTCCCCAGTATATCTACCCCCATACGTCATCTTCACGTCACAGCAGAGGGGACACTTATCCAGTGCTACAACATTTTCACGTTCGTCGAAAGTTGGATATCCGACCCCTGTATATGCATCCCCGTACGTCATCTTGACGTCATAGCAGAAGGGGACATATATCAAGGGGTCACATATCCGATGCTTGGACCTTTTACTTTTGAGGAGAGCATAAGATATCCGACCCCTGGATATCTTCCCCCATACGTTATTTTGACGTCAGAGCAAAGGGGATACATATCAAGGGGGTACATATCCACTGCTAGGACATTCTACTTTTGAAGAGAGCAGTGGATATCCGTCCCCTGTATATCTGCCCCCATACGTCATCTTGGCGTCACAGCAGAGGGGACACCAGGCTGAATTATACCGCCATTTAATAACCCAGCGGACCAAAAACCAAGCTAAAATCGGTTAGCTTACCGTACTAGTGGACGGCGAGTGACAGTAACAGAGACGGCAAACACCTTCAAACCTCAGGCGGTTTCCTAATGCGAGCTAGGTTGCAATATGGCGGTTATTTTGGGCAACATGATGGATATGCGTCAGCTCCCCTTACAGGAGCCTTACACATATCCAGTGCTAGAACATTTTCACGCTCGTCGAGAGTATGGATATCCGACCCCTGTATATGTATCCCCTTTTACGTACAGTTTTTATTTTTGCCGTGAACTTAACGTACTTATATGTACTTATTTATCTAGAAATCTGTAGACGTCACGCGGATCATAACACACCAATATATACATATATATACATAATTGAACAATATAAATATTGTTTCAATTATGTATTGGTATATTTAATAACAATACATAATTGAATTTTGTTATATATAATATAATGTATTATGTTTCAATGTATTGAATACAATATATCTATTGAAATTTGTAATATTAAAAGTATTTTTTTATATCATTTTTTCCAATTTTAAAATGAGTTATAGTTAGATGGCTAGAAATTATTTTCAAATGAAAAATTATATATATTATTGCTGATTTTTCATCTATACCTAATTCCTGTTGATAGCACATACGAAAAAAACAATAACGAAAAATAATGTCGATTGCATAGATTGTAAAACACTTTCCAACTATTTTTACTTATTGCATTTATCCACCTTCAGTTTTTCGAAATATATTCTGTACTTTCATGTAATGCTAAAGATTAAATAAATTTCTTTGAATTTGTTCGAGAAAAACATGATCAAAATGTACTTCAAATAAATTCTGCCACTAGACCGTAATGTGTCCGAATTCTTTTGTGTACCCCGTGTAAAAACTAGAAATGCTAGATATAGCATTTTTTTTTTAATAAGGAACATGCTGAATAGCATTTCTTACGACCCTTCTCAAGTCAAAGGGATGTGCTAACTGACACATTTCTGAAATCATTTTTGTCCAGAAACGCATGAAATTGGCAGGTGTTGTTATTCAGAAACTATGTAATCAAAAGACGTTTTTAATTTTTTTTTTTTTTTTTTTTTTGGAAATGGTAAAGACAGAAGAACTTTCTTGAAATGCTTTTAAAGTCGGTGTTTTAAACCGAATTCCCTACGTGGAAGCGCGAGTAAGGGGAAATACTTGTCACGTGACAACAATCACTTATCACTCGATAGGTAATTCATTTGCCAAGCGCTATCCGATTGCAAATCTCTTCAATAAACAGGCTTGCCAATTTTATACATTTAAATTTAAATATGAGTTAGAAAATATCTCAGGAAGTTCCACATTGTTGAGCAAGTAATTTGAAAACTACCTTAATGACATATATAAATTTTTATGGGTTTTATTTGTCAGTATTTTCCCGAAAGTTAGAGCACGAACGGATAAACAGTAAAAAAAATGATAAAGTCATGCCTCACGCATAGATTATTTATTACACACTTTCCAACACGACGAACATATACATTTTACGTTATATATTTTTTACGCTTGTTTGTTTGTTTCGCCTTGTAAAATGAGTATAAATTCTATACGTAAAGTGTTCAATGGAGATCAGAGTGTTTTATATATGTGCTTATCTCAGGGGTCGGAAGTAGCGAAACTACTGTAGTCGCTACTTTTTACAGAAGTTTGTAGTGTAGCGCGCTACATTTTGAACAATGTAGTGTAGCGCGTAGCGCGATGTAAAAAATCAGTAGTTTGTAGTGAGAACCGACGCTACTTTTAATGCTACTTCTGGAGGAAAAAAAGTGCCATTCTGCAAATCACGTGGTCGAAACTCGCTTCTTTTGTGCAGAATTTGTTCTGCTCAAAAATTTCCTAATCGCAGTGGTAAATCTCAGCTGCAGTGTATAGTTAACACATCGCATGAAGTCATAGATTTTTCCATTGGCACTTGCTGCTGAAATCAAGTACTAACCCACCAAAAGAATTAATTTTCTTGTTGGCAACACTTGTCTATTTACTTCTTAAGATTTCTTCATGTTTTAACGCCGGATTTCTTATTCGGAATTGCTCCATTTACAGATTTATTTATTGTTTGCATTTAGGTTTTTTTTTTTTTTTTGTAATTTTCTAGATTATAATATCTCTCTGTTAAGTATGTATAAACTAACGTTTTCGAGATGAACACAAAACATTTCCTTGTATGGTATCTTTCTTAATTTTTTAATGCCCTCTATTATGTCCCATTTATTTAATTGTATCCTGGCAGACGCGATATAACGAGGGGTCACTTTATTATTTAATCTGTGTCTTCAATCTCTAGTGTAAATTGAACACTTTGACAAAATTTTAAAGTAGCGAAGTAGTGACTACTTTTGAAAAGTAGTTTGTAGCCGCTACTTTTTAAAACATGTAGTTGTAGTTAACTACATTTTCGACAAAGTAGTTGTAGTTGTAGTTCGCTACAATAAAAAAGTAGTTTTTCGACCCCTGGCTTAGCTCAAACAACCCGGATAAAAATTATTTCTGCTCGAGTCATGATGCATATACCAGAAACCTCATTGAACGCGAAATTGGAGAATGAAAATTTAAAACTATGCCAGTTTTTATCAAAGGCGGATTGAGCGGGGGAGTGGTTAGGTATCCTTTTCCCCTTTCCCCCCATTCGTCGTCAACCGATGTATCTATATATTTTAAGTGTCCGTAGATTGCGAAACGAAATGGTCGAGTTTTGCTATTTTAGTCTCTGCCCCTGCACTCCCCTCCCCGAAAATGTTCTGTATCTGCTGACTCGGCGGTCGAACAATAGTGCCTTACTTATGTAGCGGCTATATGATTCGGACGAAATTTAGACCGAGAAGAAATTTCTGCGGATCAACACACAGTGTGTCATTCTGAAAATCTACGTGGTAAAAAATCAGCTTTCAACTTATAGTTAGATACCCTATATATTAAAGTAGTAGAACGATTATGGATGTCTGGACATGCATTTAGTAAGTCAAGCTTATCAGAACAAGAACTCTTACATATCATTAAATGTGGCTCACAATTAATTTATTTGCACATCTATTGATTTTACAGCATTATCATATACTATCAAAACCCGTAGTTTTGATCGCGTAATTGTTGAAGTAATTGTAAATCTTTCTTTTATCAGTATAGATAGATAACATTACACGGCATAGATATATAACAGCATATAACTTAAACTTTAAAAGTTTCTAATAAACAATATAAAATTATCTTCTAATCTAACTTATTTTTCAACATTTTACTTTATTATGCTTGACGGACTTTCGGATAGTAAATTTGAAAATTTATTCACACACACTAAAGTTAACTCTCTCATCTCTCATGCATGAATTATTTTTAAGTGGATTAAAAAAATTATTTTGCATTTAAAATGAAATATTAAGAATAGATAATGTTTAATTTTTAAAAATCTTACAATTATTACTAAATTACAAAATGACCCTGATAAAGCTAACTTACAAACACTAAAACATTTTTACAAAAAGTTATTAAACAATTTTTTTATGAATATTTAAACTTTAGAGATTTTACCACAAAGCAAAAGCTTTGTGGTAAAATAATCATTATCAACCATATGTGTTTAAACGATTGAGCTCTACTCACATAACCTGTGGTGACTGATCATTAAGGGGCTACTTCACTGGCTCTCCCAGACAGAGCAGCTAATGTTATTTCAATGGGAGAAATTTAGAAGTGTCATCTTTTCGCATTTTGCTCGAATTTAGTAATTTTTGTAGCTTTCAAAACCTGTACATTTAAATTATGCACGCTCCTTTCAAATTTTATTTTATTATTTTTTTTTAATGTGATATAAGTGCGTTATTTTGAAGATTCATGTTTAGTGTCTTATCGCGAAAAATCTGTTTGACATTTTAAAATTTGGTAAAGACACAATCGTAGCCTGATTATTTAGCTTTCCAAAAATGCTTTTTATTTTGATTAAAAAAAATTTTTAATCGATGCTACAATCCTAAAAAAATTGTACTGCCTTTTTTTAAACAGCCGAAAACAGTAAAATGACCGCCCCAAACAAGTTACCTCCTTTTCTTTCCGGGAACTCAACGGGGAGTCAAACATGAAAAATCCTCATGGAGCGATAAGAAAGACCACCTAATGTGTGAAATTTTGCCTTTGGCTATCAGTATGCAACTTGTAAAGCTGCAAATTTCATTTTAAGAGCAGAGAAGAAAGTTTAAAAAATGGTATTTTGAAATGCTGCAAATAGGTGCTGATTATTTGTTTTACTAGGCATCATACAGATTTTTAAAAAACGTTATTGATTTGGGATCGATAAAGATTTTTTTTCACCTCTCACCTCTGAAGTTTAATACCCGATATTTTTTTTAATTGCCTACAATAGTAAAATGAAAAAGCGTTTATTTGCTAAACAAAAATACTAGAACTATCATTTATTCACTCTTTCTCGGGAAAAAACAAACATACAGCGGCAAGTGTCATTAAAATGAATAGATAGACAATAGACATATCCAGCGAATAAATACAGTTGTATTTAAATTTTCTACAATACCTTTTTTCTATTATTTATTACATAACTCTTATTGAGTTAGTTTTAACGTTTCTTTCGAAAATATTAAATATTTATGCGGTAGATTAACTAAAAAATAACTATTGTATAGCTTTTATTATTAAAATTTGTTACACTAATTTAAAACTTAGAAATGATGAGATTATACGAATTCTCTTTTTTTCGGTAAATTTCGTGATTCTCCTTTCACAAATGAAACATTTTTAAATTATACTTCAAAGATTTAAAAAAAAAAAAAAAAAAAAAAAAAAAAACATATTTCAGTGCGATTTATTATTAGTTACTATAAATGAAGCATTATTTATTTTAGCATGCAAGAATTTAAATAAATGTGTCAGTAATCAATTTTTTGTCAGACATATTTTGTCTGTCATATATTCGCTGAACTAGGCGCTTCCTTATTTTTTCGCAGGGGTTCGGTCCGATCTTGTTTCTACCAAAAACGCCAATGTTTCTTAGTCAATATTATCTTATAATTAAAGTTCTTTTAACAGAATATTGCATACATAATACGTGGTATAGCAGATTATATGCACACAATCTATGCAGTGGTCGATGCAGGTTTTTTTTTTTTTTTTTTTTTTTTTTTTTTTTTTTTTTTTCCCTTGGGGCCCATATTGCGAAAAAAAAAGTTATTTTTGTGAAATTTATTATATTTTTGTGAAAAATAACATTTTGTAATGAAAGATGAGATTTAGCTACCTGAATTCAAACGAAACATATAATAATAACTTCCTTCTGCTAAAGTTTTCCTTTTCTGTGAACTTGTTTTGTTTGCAAATTACTCATTTTAAAACATAACAAAATAAAAAAAATCCCTGACGGCTCGGCCTACAGGCACAGGTAGATTTCGAAGACGCAGACCGTGGGGCACCTGATTATTGGGAATTGCAGAAGAAAGACCTATTTGCCAGGATGTGGCAGCTGGGACCACCCACTTCGAAATATACCTCTGCCTGTAGGTGGAGCCAGCAGAGATGTTTTTAATTTTTTTTTAAAAAACGTAAAAGTTGGTCCTATAAAAGTCCCGTAAAAGTTGGTCCTATAAAAAACTTGTCAATATAAAAGTTGTATATAATATTAAGAAGATTTATACTAAATTTAAGCAGATTTGATATCTTAGGAATGGACGAAGTTATGAATTTTTTTCTTCTGAAACCCCTATCCCCCCCCCTCCTTGGGGGCTCTTTTAATGAAATCAAAAATCTGTCATACATAAATTTTTGGCCCTTTTCCTAGAAGTAATAATAACTTTAAACGGATTCGATATGTATAAAAATTAAGACGTTATGGGGTCTTTTCTGTCATTTTACTATTGTAGGCAATTAAAAAAAATATCGGGTATTAAACTTCAGAGGTGAGAGGTGAAAACAAATCTTTAAGACGTTATGGGGTTTTTTTCTGTCTGGTTGTAGGCGGAGCCAGCAGGGAATTTTTTTTTTTTTTTTTTTCTGTAAGAGTTGGTCTTATAAAAAAACTTGTCAATATAAAAGTTGTAGATAATTTTAAGGAGATTTACAATAAATTTAAGCGGATTTGCGAATTTACCGAAAAAAAGAGAACACGTATAATCTCATCATTTCTAAGTTTTAAATTAGTGTAACAAATTTTAATAATAAAGCTATACAATAGTTATTTTTTAGTTAATCTACCGCATAAATATTTAATATTTTCGAAAGAAACGTTAAAACTAACTCAGTAAGAGTTATGTAATAAATAATAGAAAAAAGTTATTGTAGAAAATTTAAATACAACTGTATTTATTCGCTGGATATGTCTATTGTCTATCTATTCATTTTAATGACACTTGCCGCTGTATGTTTGTTTTTTCCCGAGAAAGAGTGAATAAATGATAGTTCTAGTATTTTTGTTTAGCAAATAAACGCTTTTTCATTTTACTATTGTAGGCAATTAAAAAAAATATCGGGTATTAAACTTCAGATGTGAGAGGTGAAAAAAAATCTTTAAGACGTTATGGGGTTTTTTCTATCTGGTTGTAGGCGGAGCCAGCAGGGAATTTTTTTTTTTCTGTAAGAGTTGGTCTTATAAAAAAACTTGTCAATATAAAAGTTGTAGATAATTTTAAGGAGATTTACAATAAATTTAAGCGGATTTGATATCTTGGGAATTGACGAAGTTGTGAATTTTTTTCTTCTGAAATCCCTATCCCCCCCCCCCTCCTTGGAGGCATTTTTAAAGAAATCAAAAATCTGTCATACATAAATTTTTGGCTTTTTTCCTAGAAGTAATAATAACTTTAAACGGATTCGATATCTATAAAAAATTAAGAAGTTATGGATTTTTTTCTGTTTTCACGTCTGCTTGTAGACGGAGCCCGAAGGGATTTTTTTTATTATTATTTATTTATTTATTTATTTATTTATTTTTTGCCATAAGAGTTGGTCCTATAAAAAACTTGTCACTATAAAAGTTGTAGATAATTTTAAGGAGATTTACAATAAATTTAAGCGGATTTGATATCTTGGGAATTGACGAAGTTATGAATTTTTTTCTTCTACCCCCCCACCCCTTTTCCCCTCTTGGGGCCATTTTTAATGATATCAAAAATTTGTCATGCATAAATTTTCGGCCTTTTTCCTAGAAGTAATAATAACTTTAAACGGATTCAATACGTATCATAATTAAGAAATTATGGGGTTTTTTCTGTTTTCACAAAAAGCCCCCCATCCCCCCCCCCCTTGGTTCGATTTTACTCGTTAACGAACTTGACCGAGATTTTATGCCCCTTGATTTTATGTATCAATTTGGAAGAGATTTGTGCAGAATTATTGGAGCTATGGTAAAAGAACATGGTAAAAGAAATAGTTCTTCGATCCTCTCTCTATTTGTATGTTTGTACATGTGAAAATGTATAAAACAATCATATATATATATATATATATATATATATAACTTTAAGTAAAATTTAACCATTGAAACATAAGAAACTGACCACATAATACACTGAAATCCCGATACAAAAGAGCCCTGTCAATTTACAAATTAAAATTGTAGTCCTAATAAATGTATATATTTTACCACTATGTATTATTTAATTATGCTTACATTGCTTAGTTTTTCGACAGTTGACTCTATACCTATTTGTAAACACGTTATTATACGTGATCATTCATTAAAAACTCGTATCATTAAAAAAATATGCTTTTTAAAACGCAATTATAAAACACTTAACTTTATATTGTACTTGTATACATTATTATTATATACCAGCTAACCCTACCCGGCGTTGCCTGGGCTCGTGATGATAACCTTATTGATACATAAAATCAGTGTTCAGTGATTTTATATTTTTAAAGGAAATTCTATCCAAACAAACCTAGAGTTGGGGGCCGCACTGCCTTCCGCACCGTACATCGGGCGTGCTACGCACGATGAAGTCTGTTTTTATTTTGTTTTTAAACGAAACTCTTTCCAAACAAACCTAATTTTGGGTTCGAAACAAACTCAATGTCTTTTATTTTTGTTACTCCAATTTTAGTTTAAAGTATTGTTTTACAGATTACAGCAGACTGTTTTATAAATTTTCACATGTACAAACATACAAATACAGATATTCTGTTTTAAATTTTACAAAATAATTTAAATAAAATTTATGTAAACAAGAAATTTATTTATAACGGAAAAGTTTATTTATACTTGTGTGCCTATGGTACATGTATACCTCCGTTGTGTTACAGGATATATGATACTATGAATTTCACTTCTTAATAACCACATAAAAAATAAAAAATAAATAAATGAAAATTAACATTTGAACATAAATTTTTCCAGTAATGAACACTTGCAACGTATATTTATTTAAATGATAAATGAACTTAGAAAAATGTATTCTATGTCAACCGTATAAAAGAAATTATTAAATGATACAGAATGTAAAGATATATTTTAAAAAAATATATGCAAGTAAAATCCTTTCTAAAACTGACAACGCATGAAGTTTTTCGCAGATTCTATTAGATTTTTTAAATTTTGTAAAGGTAATTTTTTTCTGCTGTTGACTTCTAATGCATTTTCTATCGAAATTAAATTATATTTTCGTGGATATTATTGCATGGTTGAAATGTAGGCAAAACTACGTTAATAATAATATATATATATATATATATATATATATATATATATATATATATATATATATATATATATATATATATATATATATATTTGTACAGTTTAAGATGCTCATAAAATATTCTTATTTACCAGCAAAAGCAATTTATCCAAATAAAACATCATGCATTGAATATTACTTTACGTAGTTTTGTATACATTTCAACAATGCAATATCAACGAAAATTTAATTTAATTTCAATAGAAAATGCATTAGAAATGATTAGTTGATTTGCAGATTTCTTATTCAATCTCTGATGGAAGGGTACTGAAACATAAAAGAGAAAAAAAAAAGTCTGGTAAATTTGTAACAAGATTTTCAAAAAATGTTTTTAGTTTTTTTCCAAATTATATTCGGACCATAATAAAATTTCTGTCAATTTCAGTTGCTTTCTAAATTTAGATGGAGGCTAAGGAATTTTCCAAAAATCGTCATTATACATTTTTATTAAACATTTTTAACACATTTCCAACATCCGTACTCCATCTTGCAACTGTTAATTTAAATGTCTTCTTTGTTCTTAATAAACGGTGAAATTGTGTTATACGTCTGGAAGTATTGGAAAGTGTTTTAAAAAACTATGCGTGGCGTGTGTTTTTTCTTTCTTGTTTATTGCTGTTTTAGTTATCCACAAATGTTATAAAAACTGGACCGGAAGCATAACATATTTAAAAACCCAATTTCAGGAATTACCAACAACATTAAAAAAATATTCGAATTCTTTCGTGCATTCCTGTATATGATAAATAGATTTGTATATGTAATGCACGAGCAGGGAAGACCGAGCTATGGTTGGTAAAATTAGCTTTGAGTTTAAATATCATGAACCATGACCAAAATGATCCACTAATCAAATTTTCCCGAACATGTGACCAAGCCAATTGTTTTCTCGTGCGCGAAACTCTCAGGATATAAAAAATTCAGTCAAAATGGTCTGACCCATGGTGACCTACTAATCGAAAATTCTCGAACATGTGACCTAGCCCAATGGTTTTCTGGTGCCCCAAAACGGTAAGATACAAAATTTCGTCAAAATCGTTAGAGCCATTTTTAAAATAAAGTTTGCATATATATATATATATATATATATATATATATAACCACACACAAGATTTCCTCGTATTAGAATATATATGACAGAATGATAAAATTTTGTTTAGTTTGTAAACACATACCGCAGTTTAAAATCCCCCTTCTGAAATTTCCGTCAATAAACGAAAATGTGATCGAGATATTTTGTGTATGATCTGTAGAATTTATACACACCAAGTAAATACACAAAAAATTAGTTAAATTTAAAATGGCGCACCGCAACTGAAAACACACTTCCAGCAATTATTGTAACAGACAGAACTTTAACAGAATTCTTTTGTGTGTCCCTGTAAATGAACAATGAATGATATGCACACAGCAATCTATAGTAAGAAAGTCCCATGTTATGCAACTCTCAGTAATATACATCAATTTCAATATATTTGAAATCGTATAACATCATTTAAATAATACGCAAAGAATTTTCCTCTATAGACCGTAATATAACAGAACTCTTTTGAGTGTCCCTTTAAAGTAACTATAAGCACGACACACTTCATTTTCAATGCCGAACATGCCATAGTGAACACCAATAACATATATCAATTGCGGGACAATCTGAGTATATTTACGTGAGTTAGAGCACGGACAGACAGATAGACAAACCGAATTCATAAACACTTTTCAACTATGTAGGAAAGTGTTAAAAATAAAGAACAGAGACTCGCTCAACAGCGTGAATCTTTGCTGACATTATTACTCAATCACTTTGGAATCGAATATCGTTTTTTTTTTTTACATTTTTATTTTAATATAATTTGAATTATAAAAGAATGGCTACTCGAATACAACTTTTTCCTCTTGTGTATAAAATCAATACAAAACGCCATCTTTGCCATCGTTTTCCGAATAATGTTTTGCCTTCATAGGGAAAAAAAAAAAGCATCTGAATATCTGTAAATAATTTCGTGCGTTTAAAAAGATATATAATTGATTTTAAGAATGTGTTAGAAAATAAAGTTTAGACTTGAGCCCAGCGGAGCTATCTGAGAAAGTGTGATTGGAAACCTATCTCCTGTTTGCTAATCACTTTTCTCGCGGTGGGGTATCACTCTCCCTTACTATCCGCCTGAGGCAAAAAGTGTCTTGTTTTATGTAGCGGGATGACCTTTCTGTTTGTCAATCGCAAGCTTAGTAAATATCATTTGACTTTAAAAGTGTCAATCTTAGTCACAGGATACGCCTTACAGATGGCAACGGTTTTTCTTTTTTCGGCTATTTCGATCTTTCAACTGAGTGAAGTAGCCTCTTAAGGGGCTACTTCACTGGCTCTCCCAGACAGAGCAGCTAATGTTATTTCAATGGGAGAAATTTAGAAGTGTCATCTTTTCGCATTTTGCTCGAATTTAGTAATTTTTGTAGCTTTCAAAACATGTACATTTAAATTATGCATGCTCCTTTCAAATTTTATTTTATTATTTTTTTTTAATGTGATATAAGTGCGTTATTTTGAAGATTCATGTTTAGTGTCTTATCGCGAAAAATCTGTTTGACATTTTAAAATTTGGTAAAGACACAATCGTAGCCTGATTATTTAGCTTTCCAAAAATGCTTTTTATTTCGATTTAAAAAAAAATTTAATCGATGCTACAATCCTTAAAATATTGTACTGCCTTTTTTAAAACAGCCGAAAACAGTAAAATGACCGCCCCAAACAAGTTACCTCCCTTTCTTTCCGGGAACTCAACGGGAAGTCAAACGGGAAAAATCTTCATTGAGCGATAAGAAAGACCACCTAATGTGTGAAATTTTGCCTTTGGCTATCAGTATACAACTTCTAAAGCTGCAAATTTCATTTTAAGAGCAGAGAAGAAAGTTTTAAAAATGGTATTTTGAAATGATGTAAATAGATGCTGATTATTTGTTTTACAGGCATCATACAGATTTTTAAAAAACGTTATTGATTTGGGATCAATAAAGATTTTTTTTCACCTCTCACCTTGAAGTTTAATACCCGATATATTTTTTAATTGCCTACAATAGTAAAATGAAAAAGCGTTTATTTGCTAAACAAAAATACTAGAACTATCATTTATTCACTCTTTCTCGGGAAAAAACAAACATACAGTGGCAAGTGTCATTAAAATGAATAGATAGACAATAGACATATCCAGCGAATAAATACAGTTGTATTTAAATTTTCTACAATACCTTTTTTCTATTATTTATTACATAACTCTTACTGAGTTAGTTTTAACGTTTCTTTCGAAAATATTAAATATTTATGCGGTAGATTAACTAAAAAATAACTATTGTATAGCTTTATTATTAAAATTTGTTACACTAATTTAAAACTCAGAAATGATGAGATTATACGGGTTCTCTTTTTTTCGGTAAATTTCGTGATTCTCCTTTCACAAATGAAACATTTTTAAATTATACTTCAAAGATAAACAAGTTGGAAATTGTACGTCAAACGTTACAAACGAGGTGCGTTCGTACGCACGTTTTAGAATTAAATTCATGATATCCCATGCGTAGAACGGGTTAAACAGCTAGTTAAGTATATATTTTATGACACTGTTCATACAAATATCTTAACTAGTTATATAAATATTCAAATATATATGTATCAGCTAGTTATATAAATATTCAGATCTTGATGATTTTTTATTCTGTGAAATAAATTATATCGTCTGCAGATTAATATCTGTCATAAAATAAGCATCTCGGTCGCTTGACGATTTAACATCCATCGGAAGCTCCTATAACAAAAAAGCACCGATTTAAAAAAAAAAAAATTCAAATTTCTTAATAAATATTTTTATTAATATCTCCTAAAGTTTTGATTCGATTTTAATAAAATTTGAAATGTCTCGACAAAATTCTGCAAAGATAATATATTTTAAATTGCAAACCATTTGGTTGGGTAGTTTTTGAGTTGTTATATGCGGACAGACAGACAGACGGACGGACAGACAGACGGACAGACAGACAGACGGACGGACAGACGGACGGACCAAACGACGACTATAGGTGCTACGTATTTATATAATTACGAACGCACCTAAAAACAAAACAAACAAAAAAAACATATTTCAGTGCGATTTATAATTAGTTACTATAAATAAAGCATTATTTATTTTACATGTAAGAATTTAAATAAATGCGTCAGTAATCAATTTTTTGTCAGACGTATATTTTGTTTAAAGCTGTTTTCAAATCCAGAGGACTTACTTTCTGACACATTTCAGAATTCATTTTTCTTCGGAAACACATGAAATTGGCACTTGTTCTTATTCAGAAACTATGCAATCGAATAGCGTTTTCCATTTTTTTGGTAAAGGCAAAAGTCTTTCAGAAAATACTATCGAATTCGGCGTTTTGAACCGATTTCCGGACGCGACAGACCGGAAAAGAAGAAAAACCTGTCGCCAGATGACAAAAATAGCTTATAAATCAATAAGTAACTTGTTTATCAAAACATGGAAAACGTATTCGATTTCAAATCGCTTTAATAGTCAGGCCTGCCAATTTATGTTTAAAAGAAAGTTTCGCGTTTGTTGAGCAGATAATTTGAGAACCACCTCAAAGTTTGTGAAAATTTCTACATTTCAAACAAGCGTTATAAATGCTCACTCCTCCATATGTAACAAATGTTTTTGACTTTCTCAAATCCAAACTGACTACTTTATGACATATTATTTAATTCGTTTTTGTTTGGAAAAAAAAAATGGAAACTCATTTCTATTCCAAATCGCTTCAATAGTCAGGCCTGCCAATTTTATGCTTTTGTGTTTAAAAATGAGTGTGCAGGGCTTGACAAATGCGGTCGCAAGATCGCATCTGATCATCAAGATTATTTTGGCATAGTTTTGTTTTAGCAATGTTTTTCCTATAAATAACATAATAACAGTTCAGTTATTTTGTAAACGTAATTGCCGAAACGTCAGTGAAGGCTCTCTGTTGAGACCCGAAAAGTCTCTTTGTCTGTCTGTCTGTCTGTTCCGCGATAACTGCCGCAAAAAGGGTCCGATTAGGTTGATTTTTGGTGGGTATATTGGCGAGGTACCCGGAATTAGCTGTATAGTTTTTGGTTCATTCGTTCGAAAAATATAGAACATTTTATTTTAAGTCATAATGCTTTTCTATGGGAAGTCAGACGATTTTTTAATTTTAACATTCCGCGAAAAAAAAATCACGCATTGGGATAATTGTAAATGCTAAATTATGGATATTAAATTTACAAAATGAATATCTTAATTTAATTTGATCGCTTTGAAAATTTCCCAATATATTTATTAGAATTTCTAAAGTAATTGTATAAATTATTGGGAAATTTTACGCATTAATTTGAAAGATATGAAAATTTTAATTTCTCATTTTTTACAAAAAATTCCAATGTATTTTCTTTCTCTCTTTCATTAAATGGTTGCTAAGCAACTATATTTCAAAGAATATCAACAAAGGAAAATTCAAGTAAATTATTTTGTCGCGAAATGTTATTAACAAAATAGCTAATTTTCGGGTGATTTAATTTTTTAATATGTTTTTTCTAATGAAATAGATGAGAATTTATTTTAACTACTAAAGAAAGGTGACCAAATCGGCTTTCCAAACGAAAAATATAAAAACGTTGAATGTGAAAATGGAATACAAGTCTCATAAGAGAAATTTACATTTGTATAAGCATATTTAATACACGGAATTTTATTCAATTTCAGCAACATATGATATTTAGTGGTTGAAAAATAAGTATTATTTTAAGGATAGGATAAAACCTCCTGTACAAAGAGATGGTTATTCTAATGAAATTAAAATAGTAAATACATTCAGACATATACTGAAGAAATGAAATAGCACAATTACGGAAATTTAGGATATATAATTAAAGCGACAACGGAGGGTTCAGCGGTGTTCCACCCCCCTGAAGTAATGTAGTTATTCTGAAAAAATACAGTAATAAATAGTTTATCATATCATTGCATAACATTGTGTTTAATGCGATACTTTTAAAATTTCCGGAACTTTCGATACATTTGACATTCTTATAAATGTATAAATAACTTTAAAAAATTGAATTTTAGGATATCCAATATTATGCAGATAATGTTAAAAATTAGTGAGATCAATGAACAATGATTTGTGGAGCTGACGTTGAGGCCTCCGATCTGTATATTTACTAGTTATTATTATTATTATTATTATTATTATTATTATTATTATTATTTTATTATTATTTTCTTTTTGAAAATAAATGATGAGGGAGGTTTGGGTGGGGGGATATTTCTTTTTCCTTTTTTACTGGCGACTAGATTTTATTACTGGGTACAAATTTGATCAAATATACCCCGATGTGTGTGTGTATATATATATATATATATATATGTGTGTGTGTGTGTATATATATATATATGTGTGTGTGTGTGTGTGTGTGTGTGTGTGTGTGTGTATATATATATATATATATGATTAAAATGAAATCACATTACGTGAAAATCAAAGGAAAATATATTGTAAAAATTAAAAACAATAAAATGAAAGTGTAAAATGAAAAACTATGAATATCTTATGGATTCATCAGAGGAGTTTCATAAGAATAATTCATTGCAAACATATGTTAATTCGTCGAATATTGTCAAGCATAAAAAATGATAATATAAGCTCCTTATAACATATCGGAAAAACCCTGAGATGTGAAAAGAATAAGACATCTACTATATATATGGTTTAATGGTTATTATTTACAAAAGTTTTATTATATATATATATATATATATATATCATTTGATTTTGTAATCTAAGTAATGCATTGGAATGTAAACAGAGTTACTGATTAATTCTTTTTATTTATTGTTTTGGTTTTGAAAATCTCAGAATTGTAAAGGAAATTAATTTTTAATATAATAATATTTACATTTTGATAATCTTTTAAATTACAAAAATTCTTTCAGTGTACAATATTTTAAGTATTATTTGCAAGTCTAAAGATGTTTTATTTCTTTTATATGAAGAAAGTGTCAATTCTTAGAATTTACTAATAATATTTTAAATAGTCTAATTTGATTTTGAAAAGAGTAGTAAGTATGCTTTTGTGCGCGCAAATTGTGCAAATAAAATTTGTAGTATCTTTATATCACTCGTATATTTTTTATATTATGTATATATCATTGAAATCATTAATAAACAGGGTATTTATTCTCTTTTGTGTCGTGTAATCGTTAGTGTAGTATGTGAACAATCAATAAAATAGTTTTGATAATCACAATTTGCGTATTTTTTTTATGTATATATGATTCTTTAAATTTTTTTGATAAGCTTGAAATTTCATACTTTTTCAATAAAATTCAGTGTTGAACAAATTTTTTTCTTTGTTATTCTATATTAGTATTTCTATTTATTCTTTTTTACATTTATTCCGTTCACGGAAATTGATTTAAGTTTTCGTGTCGAAGAAAACTTTTTAAAATGATTATATTAGTGAATATTTTTGAGGAAATTTGTTAATTAACATATCACTTTTGATATGATTTTTATTTGATTGAAATAATCTAAAAATCAACATAAATTATATTTATATTCCAAAACCCTTCACATCTTTGAAAACAAATTGAAGTTATATGATATTTAAAAGAGAAATTAAAACGTGGTGGAGAATAAAGGTTCAAAAATGAAGAAAATAAGTAGAAAAAAAAAAAAAAACCTTTAACCATCATATATGTATTGTATTTTTATTTCGCAGTGCTACACTTTTAGTAGCTGTAAATCTATCAACAATATCAAAATGTTTATCATGCTTCAAAGACTATAAATAAAGGGACTATAAACAAAGACTATAAAAATAATTATACTATTCTTTAACACTTTATGCCCCAACAGTACTTTAAAGTATCATTGAAAAAAACTTGTTATAAAATTCATTTAATACATCGATTAGTAGTAATACAGTATACAATGAGTTAAAGATACTTTCCTTTATCTTATTCCAAAAGCATTGTTGATTGCACAAAACAAAAATATATTTAAAAGGATGATTTCTATTTCATTTGCATCTTTTCAGCTTTCTTGATGCTGGAAGATGGTGAGTTAAAAGCTTCAGTTCTGAAAATTTTTTGTATTTATATTCTAATATTTGTACATTTCCTAATTCTATAAATTAAAAATATTTTTTTTAATTAAAAAATTTGAATGGAGATATAAATATTGCACGTAATTCCTACACATTTAGCTTTGGTTTATTAATTTTAATTGGCAAAATCCTTCTAAAATTGATTGAATGATTATGTAAATCCTCTAACGTGGTTTCAAAAATTCACGAAAAATACTTTAGAAGATGAAATTTTCATGAATTCATATTTTGGGACATAAAGTATTAAAAATAGTTTCAAATCATCATTATTCTACGAATAAATTATCTGTACTTTTTACAAAGATTGTTGCCAACGGCTGATCCAAGGAAAGTGGTCATAGGTTCATGACCGCCCCCTTGAACAAAGAAAACTTCTAAAGAATATTTTTAAAATATATATTAAATTCTTTTAAATTTTCCCCTTGCTCAACTAAGAGAATCTTTCCGACCGTCTAAAGCTCTACTCAAATCCAAATTAGGCAATTTCTGAAAGATCCATGAAATCATTTTTAATACCAGATGCAAGACAATTACAAGTGCACGTATTCAGAATAAATTTAATTGAATAGCGTTTTCCATTTTTTGATAAAGGCAAAGAAACTTTCGGGGAAATATCTGTAAAACAGGTGTTTTAATCTGAATTTCAGGCCACATCAGCCAATTGCTTCCTCATGACGGCATTTCTGTAACTGCCAAGTCTTAAAAATTGTCTTAAAATGCTCATTTTAGGGATGATTCTTTGCCTTTATAAAAAAAAATGTGAAATTCTTCAATTTCTTGGTATCTCAATAAAATGTGTAAATTTTATATTTTTACTAAGGAAAATAACTTTCTAAAAGTTTCAGAAAAGTAGCCATTTTGGATATGGCAACTGCCAGCCTTTAATATAAAAGCTGCTTATTAAAAGATGTGATCTCCCCCCCCCCCCCCCACCCTCCAAAAAAAAAAAAAAAAAAAAAAAAAAAAAAAGGAGTTATGTCTCCCCGTCTAATTGCAGGGCTGGATCCGCCTTTGGTTGTTGCGTCGGGACACATTTTACTGATTTTTGCATGGATCGAGCCTTAAAGTTAGTGAAAATTTACGCATTTCAAACAAACATCACAAATGCTCGCTCACACATCCACATACATAATAAATGTTCTTAAAAATGTGGCAAACACTTCTGCACTAAAAACTTAGTAATTTCCGAATTACAGTGAATGAAACTATACGAAAACAATATATATAAAAAATATATTATTATTAATATCTGAAAAAGAATGTTTGAACTATTACTTTTTCATATGAAGTGAATGTTTAAAAGAGGAAATAAAATTTCTGATTCTATTGTTTCATTACATTATTTAAAGCTGTTATAAAAAAAAGAAATACGAAAACTCATGCATCAAGATATAGGTTATATAAAACTTTCCAATACTTCCAATATACTTTAACAAATCTTTACCGTTTAATAAGATGAAAGATGATGTCTACGTAAATAAATTGGAATAAGCATAACATATTTAAAAACCCAATTTCAGGAATTACCAACAACATTAAAAAAAATATTCGAATTCTTTCGTGCATTCCTGTATATGATAAATAGATTTGTATATGTAATGCACGAGCAGGGAAGACCGAGCTATGCTCGGTAAAAATTAGCTTTGAGTTTAAATATCATGAACCATGACCAAAATGATCCACTAATCAAATTTTCCCGAACATGTGACCAAGCCAATTGTTTTCTCGTGCGCGAAAGTCTCAGGATATAAAAAATTCAGTCAAATGGTCTGAGCCGTTATATTTAGATGCAATTAGCTTGACCCTGACCCATGGTGACCTACTAATCGAAAATTCTCGAACATGTGACCTAGCCCAATGGTTTTCTGGTGCCCCAAAACGGTAAGATACAAAATTTCGTCAAAAACGTTAGAGCCATTTTTAAAATAAGTTTGCATATATATATATATATATATATATAACCACACACAAGATTTCCTCGTATTAGAATATATATAATAGAATGATAAAATTTTGTTTAGTTTGTAAACACATAGCGCAGTTTAAAATCCCCCTTCTGAAATTTCCGTCAATAAACGAAAATGTGATCGAGATATTTTGTGTATGATCTGTAGAATTTATACACACCACGTAATACACAAAAACTTAGTTAAATTTAAAATAGCGCACCGCAACTGAAAACACACTTCCAGCAATTATTGTTAACAGACAGAACTTTAACAGAATTCTTTTGTGTGTCCCTGTAAATGAACAATGAATGATATGCACACAGCAATCTATAGTAAGAAAGTCCCATGTAATGCAACTCTCAGTGATATACATCAATTTCAATATATTTGAAATCGTATAACATCATTTAAATAATACGCAAAGAATTTTCCTCTATAGACCGTAATATAACAGAACTCTTTTGAGTGTCCCTTTAAAGTAACTATAAGCGCGACACACTTCATTTTCAACGCCGAACATGCCATAGTGAACATCAATAACATATATCAATTGCGGGACAATCTGAGTATATTTACGTGAGTTATAGCACGGACAGACAGATAGACAAACCGAATTCATAAACACTTTTCAACTATGTAGGAAAGTGTTAAAAATAAAGAACAGAGACTCGCTCAACAGCGTGAATCTTTGCTGACATTATTACTCAATCACTTTGGAATCGAATATCGTTTTTTTTTTTTTACATTTTTTTTTAATATAATTTGAATTATAAAAGAATGGCTACTCGAATACAACTTTTTCCTGTTGTGTATAAAATCAATACAAAACACCATCTTTGCCATCGTTTTCCGAATAATGTTTTGCCTTCATAGGGAAAAAAAAAATAGCACCTGAATATCTGTAAATAATTTCGTGCATTTAAAAAGATATATAATTGATTTTAAGAATGTGTTAGAAAATAAAGTTTAGACTTGAGCCCAGCGGAGCTATCTGAGAAAGTGTGATTGGAAACCTATCTCCTGTTTGCTAATCACTTTTCTCGCGGTGGGGTATCACTCTCCCTTACTATCCGCCTGAGGCAAAATGTGTCTTGTTTTATGTTGTGGGATGACCTTTCTGTTTGTCAATCGCAAGCTTAGTAAATATCATTGGACTTTAAAAGTGTCAATCTTAGTCACAGGATACGCCTTACAGATGGCAACGGTTTTTCTTTTTTCGGCTATTTCGATCTTTCAACTGAGTGAAGTAGCCTCTTAAGTAGAGGGGGAGTTAAAATGGCCATTTTCTCCCATAATCAAGCGATATGTAAGAAATATTTTGCCGTAAGCTAACCGTTAACATTGAAGAAAACAATGCATTTGAAAATTTTTGTGAGGTCAGTTCGTTCATCTTATTAATTTTAATATTTATATTTTTTAAAGAAACATACCAATGATTTAAAATTGCTTTTTCAATCTAGTCTGAACTCTTGAAGCTTTTTCTGATGAGGGAGAGAAGGTTTGTTTTAAAACTCGTTATTTAAAGTAGAAATCCAAACTGGCTGCTTTGTGACAGATTTTTGCTATCGTTATTCAGACATTTTAGGTATTCGAATGCTTATAAGACTGCATCAGATTTGATTACGGAAAGAGTAAAAAAAAACAAAAAAAAAAAAAAAAAAAAAAGTGGGAAAGTGTGATCGAATATCGCACAAAGGGTTTCGTTTAATATTCCCTTCAAAACACTTTATCCTTTCTTTAATGATAAAATCAGGACTGTTATAATATATATTTTCTTTAATACAAATTTAATATTTTTTTTAATAAAATGTATACATATGTATACATATTTGAAAGAATAAAACAAATTACGTGCAATTATTAATTTTTCTTAAAATTATTGATGTAAACAGAAAGTGATCGTGTTTCGAAAGACTGATTGTACATTTTATTTAAACATGTAAATATTTAAAATGTAAAATAGTTTCTAAAAATAGTAACTATTTATCCAGAATGAAGTAGTTTGGAGGTAATATTTCGACCCCTTACTCATAAATGTGATGAGGGGGGGGGGGGGTGTAATACAGTAAGAGATATTTCTTACATCTTGAAGTTGCGAAAAATGCATACTTTTCATTTCTATTTTACAATCAGATATGTACCTAAAATATAACATAAAACTGGGTTCTGTCATTATTATTTTTTATTTTTTCCGTTTACAAATTGGCACAAAAAAGATACCTTCTGTTTATTTATTTATATTCGTAAATGCACAATGCACATATATTAACATAATAATAATAATAATAATAATAATAATAATAAACATATTAAACTTATGTAATATTATATACTTAATACTTGCCGTGTTTAAAATTTGCTTTTAACATTACTTAACAACATAAAAAGTATTGAAAAGAAAATACCATCCAATTACCTAAGACTAGTAGTCTCTTGAAGTTCCCCTCATTTTATTATACAGGGTGATTCATAAAAGATGGGCAGAACTTTAAGGGGTTATAGTACACTTAAAGACAAATAATATTAAATAGGAGACTAAGGGTCCCAGACGTATTCCCAAGGAGATAGGGGGCATTAAAGTTTAGGGTCCGAAATTTCAAATGATTATAAAACATGGAAAAATTGGTCGATTCGTTTGCGGTTTTTGCAAAAAATTTTCTTTATGCCAGTATTTTCTTGAAATAAAATTTTAAAGTTCAATTTCAAAAAATGCCGATAGGGAGCGCTTTAGACTTTGGAGTAACAAACAACTATTTTTTAACGTTATTTTTTGTATTTCTTTAAATGATTTCGAAAGCTTAGACTTAAACTTAAATTTTGATCTAAAAATCTGAGTCCTAACGAGTAGTTAAGTAGCGTAAACTGAAATTTGAAATTTGAAACCCTTCTCCCCCCAGAACAAAAATCAGTTATTCCCGATCTTTGTGTCGTAGATTAGGCTCTAACTACTGCCGCGTTTTGCTAAAATTATTCTTTATGTCAGTATTTTCTTGAAAATAAATTTTAAAGAAAATTTTCAAAAAATTCCGATAGAGGGCGCTTTAGACTTTGGAGTAACGAACAACTATTTTATACCGTTATTTTTTGTGTCTCATTAAATGCTTTCTAAAGCTTAGACTTAAATTTTCAGCACAAAATCTGAATCGTTAGACGTGGTTAAGTTTCTGGGGAGAGGGGTTTGAAATTTCTACTCCTGAGCACAGTTCAGTTTACCATGTCCACACATTGTGTGCTGTGATACGAGGTAAAAAGACACAAATTAGGATTATGTTACCAAAGCATATTTATTAACATGTAATCACAATAAATGTTCAAAATTGTGACCACCAGAGGTTATGCACGCAGAACAACGGCGACGAATGGAACGGCGAACATTCGCGAAAACATCAGGCTTTTCGAGCACTTCCCCTACAGCGGCGGAAAGTCTGGCGACCAGTTCCTCGGGGGATTCAATGGGTGTCTCATACATAAGAGCCTTCAATCGTCCCCAAAAAAAGAAATCGAGGGGTGAAAGATCTGGCGAGCGAGCAGGCCAAGCAACAGGACCACCTCGACCAATCCATCTGTTCGGAAATGTGATGTCCAGATAGTTGCGGACGTCTCGTACGTAATGGGCTGGCGCTCCATCGTGCTGGAACCACATGACCCGCCGGATGCGTGGAGGAACAACGTTTAACAGGTCTGGCAGCACATGTTGCAGAAATGTGAGGTATGTTTTACCGTTGAGGCGTTCAGGAAGAAGGTACGGTCCGATTAGGTGGTCTCCGAGGATTCCTGCCCAAACATTGATGGAAAAGCGTCTCTGATGAGCATGTGGATACGTAGCATGTGGATTGACATCCGCCCATACATGTGCATTGTGTGTGTTAAATGTACCTTCACGTGTGAAGGTACATTCATCGGTGAAAAGCACAGTTCGTCCAAAATGTGGATTTAGCGCGTTCTGCTGCAGAAACCAGCGGGCGAATTCAATACGATTTGGATAATCCCCTGGAGACAGTTTCTGGACTCGTTGCACATGAAACGGGAGCAAATGTTCATCCTTCAGTACCCTCCAAGTCGTGGACTGTGAGGTATCCACCTGGCTAGCCACTGTTCGTGTACTTGTACTTGGCTGCGCCGCTACTACATCCAGAATGGCTTCTGCAACAACTACTGATTCGTCCTTTTTTGCACGACCTGCATTCGACCGGGAAGCGAGAAATGATCCCGTCTCACACAACTGTCTGTGCAAGCGCTCGAAAGTTTTGCGGTTAGGCAACCGCCTGTTAGGAAATCGCTCTCCGTACATTCGTTGTGCCTCTGCACCATTTCCATCTGCCGCTCCGTAAATTAAATGCATCTCAGCCTTTTCCTTATTCGTGAAGGGCACCATCTTCCGATTCATTACTACAGCGACTTACACTTGACTCACCGTTCAGTGGTTTTTATGCCTGAATCGTGTCGAAATTTTGCATACGTGTTCTTCTTCTTCCCCTTTGACATTTGCATACTTTCTGTTTCCTTCTTCACCCGGTGACTAGCGTCAGGAATGGAGCTTTAACGTTTGCATGAGCGACGTTTCCAACTGTGCCAGTGCCTTTATGAGTGAATTCCGACTATGCAGTCCTTGACGAAAGTTGTATTTTTGCCTCGTATCACAGCACAGAATCGTTGGGCATGGTTAAGTAGTGCAAACTGAACTATGTTCAGAAGTTGAAATTTGAACCCCCTCCCCTCGCTACTGAACCACGCTCAGCGATTCAGATTTTGAGCTGAAAATTTAAGTTTAAGTCTAAGCTTTAGAAAGCATTTAATGAGACACAAAAAATAACGGTATAAAATAGTTGTTCGTTACTCCAAAGTCTAAAGCGCCCTCTATCGGAATTTTTTGAAAATTTTCTTTAAAATTTATTTTCAAGAAAATACTGACATAAAGAATAATTTTAGCAAAACGCGGCAGTAGTTAGAGCCTAATCTACGACACAAAGATCGGGAATAACTGATTTTTGTTCTGGGGGGAGAAGGGTTTCAAATTTCAAATTTCAGTTTACGCTACTTAACTACTCGTTAGGACTCAGATTTTTAGATCAAAATTTAAGTTTAAGTCTAAGCTTTCGAAATCATTTAAAGAAATACAAAAAATAACGTTAAAAAATAGTTGTTTGTTACTCCAAAGTCTAAAGCGCCCCCTATCGGCATTTTTTGAAATTAAACTTTAAAATTTTATTTCAAGAAAATACTGGCATAAAGAAAATTTTTTGCAAAAACCGCAAACGAATCGACCAATTTTTCCATGTTTTATAATCATTTGAAATTTCGGACCCTAAACTTTAATGCCCCCTATCTCCTTGGGAATACGTCTGGGACCCTTAGTCTCCTATTTAATATTATTTGTCTTTAAGTGTACTATAACCCCTTAAAGTTCTGCCCATCTTTTATGAATCACCCTGTATGTCCCAGTAAGTATGTAAACTTGCAGTAATGTGCATATGCATACAAATGTATCTTGGATTAATGTACTGATCAAATGAAATGGCTTTCAGTAATAAAACAAGAAATAAGGAAATAAATTTCAAAAATCATAAATTCTACAGACTATAGACACACACATATATAGATATTGCATTTTCTACTGTAATTTACGAAGCTTGTTCATGTAATTAAGTGTAAAAATACACAGGATATGATAGGTGTAATATTGGTTTACTAATTAATCCTTTATAAATAATGGATTGTCTGCAGTACTAAGGTTGTAAGTTTGATATGCCAGGATATAAAGATCAACAAAAAAAGCTTAATTTACCCCCAGATGTACTTCAAACATGGTCGCATAAGAGATTTTTTTTTTCAATGCGTGTGTGAGAGAGAGAGATAGAGAATTTTAATCATTCGTCCTTAGAAATTATCCAAATGTAATTATTCTCATAGCAAAGTGATCGGTGCCTAACTAGAACTCATTATCAGAGAGTGCCTCCTTCCCCCTACCCCGAAAAAGTACACTAAAAAATATAAACAAATAGAATAATTCAATTGCGCGAAAATTGCGTAATTTTCGCGCATGATAGCATATTTACTATCTTTTGAAAATCAGATTAGAATTTTTAATGTTATAACTCTGGTAATTTCTATGAATTGACACTTTCTAACTATAAAAAATATAATTCATTTTTACTTTTACATATAGCGTATAAAGGATTGTAAATGAACGATTTTTCTAATATAAAAAAATATCAAAATGCAAATAATTTAACATAAACAAAATACTTTAGTTTCCTTTATAATTTTGAGAGTTTCCTTTTCAGGAGGTATTTTTAACTTTTTATTAATACTAAGTGTTATATTTTTTTATTAATAAAAAATGTTTTTATTGAGTAAACATTTACAAAATTACAGATATACACAAAGTTCAAAGCATTTTGCTTATTTCGTCTCCAAAATACCCAAATTTTTCCATAATAAGGTGAAAGATGATGTCTAAGTAAACAATGTGGAAAACGCATTGTACATTTGAAACCAAATTTCAGGAATTACAATCAATAATCGGAAAAAATTCGATTTGTTTTGTGCAACCCTGTATATGATCCATAGATTTGTATATATACTACATAGTATATGCTAGGAAATACATATCACACAGTTGAGAATTTCCCTTGAGCAATTTCTGTTTGAACAGAAATATGCTCGAGATCTTTTGTGCAGTTCTGTATATAATCTGCAGAATTTGTACACAGACAATAAATATACAAACATTTGAACCTTATGAGCGTCTGGGTCTTTTCCGGTATTTTCATAAGAATGCTTTTAATTACCAGGATATATATTTTTTTCAACTGCGGTTTGATGCTTCACTCAGTATACTTTTCAAAACATAATTATGTAAAAAAAAAAAAAAAAAAAAAAAAAAAAAAAATTGTCTATAGCCATTTTAATGTGATTTCTGGGAACGGAAAAATACGGTCCAGCCGTAATTTGTACATAATTTTCGTAATTTGTACTTGCACAAAATGCAGATATATACCAAAATATCAGGCAATTACACAGATCATAAAATACTTGGCGGAAAATATGCAAAATAAGTGATTAAAACTTTATATTACTAGTTTCTTTCTAAAATCTCATTCGTAGAGACGGTGAAGAAAAATTTGCACAGGATGCCATAACCACCACAAACATCTTTGTCAATGGGTCCAATTAAAATTATAACTATTATTATTATTATTATTATTTTAACTGATATTAAATCCTGTTTCATCATTTACATTAGCACACTAGGCAGAAGTTCCAAAATACCGTACAGCCATTCGAGGCGCCAAATTCTTAATAGCAGAAAATACACTAAATGCATCATTAATACTTAACAGTTTTCTTAGAAGATATATACGTAGATGCAGTAAAAAAATGTTGTACCAGGGCGCCATGACTGCTAAAGCCGCCTCGTGTCAATGGGTCAACTAGAAATGAAATTTTGTTTTCTTTGAGTTGGGTTGATTATTGACGGCCAATTATCTACACATGGGATATAGGCCCGGGGGAAGTGCCCTTCGTGGGGGTCTTTCTAAGGGAGCCTAACCCGTATTTACGCATGGATAAATCCACGGCAGTAGTAAGATAGTGGGGGTTCACCGGCAGAAGGCACAGCCCGCAGCTGAGCAACCGAGCAACCGATAGTGCATTGTTCAGAATCAACCCTCTTTTTCTCACTGTAATCTTTTCATCTCATTTTGTTGGTACATCTGATATTTTGTAGAAAGTTTTGTGTGTGTAAGAGTATGTTTTAAAAAGCATGTATGTCTTATAGTTATTATAAATAGTTCTATGTGTGTATGTATGTGTGGGTGCGACAAATAGTTCTCTTTGTGTGTGTGTGTGTGTGTGTGTGTGTGTGTGTGTGTGTGTATGTATGTATGTGTGTATGTATGCGGGACAAATAGTTCTCTTTGTGTGTGTGTGACTATCTGCTTGGTTATCAAAGTTTTAGAAATATTTTTCATATTTTTATAACGAAAAAAAAAATATGCGTTAGTTAGTTAAAAAGTTTCACAAATTTAAAAAAAATTCTTTTAGAAAAAGTTTCACATTACTTAAAAAATTAAAAAAAAGTACTCAATAATAAAATCAACAATTTTTATTATAACAAAATAATTTACAGAAAGGTATTTACAGATCAAAATATACATCGCGATTTTGCGTTAGCAATACAAATCAACATTATCTTCTTTATTACAAACGGTATTAATGTCATAATGGCCATATGCTAAACTGCTTATTCCATCATCCAATAAGTAACGCTTGTCGTCAAAGGGACTTAAGCTAATTTTATTTTGAGTTAATGTATATAGGCGATGGTCATCTTGGGCAATCCTTACCTGTTTCTCCATACTTGTTTTTTGTTGTTGGAGGCACTCCAAGTAGTCTTCATGTTTAATTTTCTGCCGAACAATCTGTGTAGATACGCCTTTTGCACGCTTCTTTTCGTCTTTAACAGATTTTAGAGAATACATTTTTGATTTCAGTCCGACAAACTCAAGGGCTAATTCACCATTAAGTTCATCCTTAAACTTTCCGAGCGTCTTCTTATTATCCTCAGAGTATAGACGATGAGATTTCGGGTATTCAGAAAAGTCAAACAACTCACGATGCTGCTCCAGATCCTTATAAATATTATTGGTTTGAATATGATACGTTAGGGAATCTGTATCCGTAAAGAGTAAAACTGCACGATCTTTGTATGTTTTCTTTATAAAATTGTAATGGAAATCATACATACAAAGTTTAGATAGTTCGAGTATAGAAAACCCAACATAGATGGGTCGGTTCATATGTATACTAGTTTTTAATCTCTCCACAGCAGTCAAGTCTTCATCATAAATTTTAAACGATTTAAAAGTAGGCGATGCTACTAGTTTTTTGGCTCTTTTTTCACCGTTACAAAGCACAATATTTCTTCTTTTTCGTAGATTTTCCATGGTTTTACCAAAAACAGAATTGTTCATTAACTTAAAAAAGTCTTTCTCAAAAGAAGATTTTGCTTCTTTCCTTTTTTCGGTGTTGAAATTAATATATTTCTGTAACCATGGTCCCTGTTTAAATTTTAAAGCTTTGTGCACGGCTGTAATTTTTAAACCAAGTTCTAAATAAAATTTAAGATTACGATAATGGGTTATATAATTTCGTTTGTTATTTAAATTTGGTATAAGTTTAGGAGTTCCGACGAATTTTCTATTGTTGAGTAAGCTTCTTGCATGAGAAGATAGCATCTGATCGTCTACAGTTACTCTCTCAGGGGCGACAGGGTATTCATTATGCAAAGGAGGTAAATGTTTTGGGTATTCCATATCTACCTCGAAAAGATACCCAATTTCGGAGCTATCAGATAGAGATAGAATCCACTCTTCTGTGATATGACTTGTTTCACACCATTCAAAACCACCGTAGGGTAAAAATTGGCTCATAGCCCACCCGTATAAGTTATTGGCATCCCAATACATAATGTAGCTGGGTGCCTCATTTTTCTTATAATCGGACGTACCAGGGATATTTGCTCGGGCATATCTTTTACTTATCATGCTAATGCCGCCTCGTATTCCATTTTCAACCATAAGCAACATATCTATATCACTGAGTAACTCTAAAGGTGTATCAGACATCTTCAAACAAGCCTGCCATGCTAGCCCAGGTGCTGTAAACAGGTGAGCAGGGTCAATTTCATAATACTGCTGACATAATTTCCTAAAGTTTTGAAACACGTCAGCAAGTAGTAGAACATCTGTCTTCACATAAAGGTTGTGATAATCACCAAGAGTCTTGATATCAAATGTTTTCCATACATTCTGGGCGTGTTGGTATTCCTTTTCACCTATAGGCTCATTGGTTAAACTATTAAAAAAGGCAGAAGGCGGAGGAAGCTGCTTCTCAGTAAATTTTTCAAAGCAAGTAAAATAATCATAGGGGTAAACCCCTTTCCGTATAAGTAAAGATAAATTATTATTTCGGGGGAAATTTTCTTCAAGTATAGTGAATTGATCAGGTTGAAGGTTTTTAACAAGTTTTTCCAATGACGTAGGCAAAAATTGGAAAGAGTCTATAAACACCATCTGAATATAAGATGTAGGCTTTCTGATTTTAAAGGTGATATAGTTTTCCATAGAAGTAGCAATAACATCGATTTCATGATCTTTGAATTTTCCAAGCTTTGTCATAATATGATGACCATCATAGTTTTTCAAGTTATGGAATATAACAGGAATTGTTTTACACTGCTTATAGTTCAAGTTGCATTCCACATGTGCAGCCCCTCTGTATGCACCTGACAGGTGATCATGGTCACGTGTACGTTTCTCATCTAAAGTTTTCTTACAAATATGACAAAACTCTGCTTCTCGAAATGCCTTTTCTTCCTTGGGAGAAAGCTTCATAGGTTTAACATTTAGTAACTTTTGACCTAAAATTTCCTTCTCTTGCATCATTCGGTTTAAAAAATGCTCAACACAGTTTCTACCACGATATACCTGTGCTTTCTTCACACACGTTCCATCGGGTCCAATAACCACATAGGCATAGCCACATGGCAAGTGATAGGTTGTTTTCTCGGTATAAGAGGCTTTAGAAGAGGGAGGGGCTGATGAAATAGGTATAAGGAGACTCTCAAAATCCGCATAAATCGTATAGGCAACAGGATGTTGTAAATGAATACCTGTAAACTTTAATATATTATCATTTTCATTAGGCATCTTTATAGCTTGCGCAACATGTTGAGAACAATATTCATTATGCTTATCCAAAAGATCTTGTCTTGAAAATCGATGCAAACATCGATAACAATAATAGCCCGCGGCTCTATGCTTAGTAAGATCACCTAAAAGTCTTGAAAAACTTCTTATCAAACAATAGTGTTGCTTTTCACCGTCACCAACCAATAACAAATTAATCACATCTTGATCTTTCTTTTCAGATATATACAGGGGGCAAACTTCGTCCTCTTCATAACCAAACACATTAACCCGTAAATTGTTGAGTTGTTCAATAACAGGTATCTTCTGAAGGGGTACAGGGCATTCTACACTACCTAATTTAATATCATGTTCATAAGGTCGATAATGCGAAACACGTTCAGGTTTTTTTGTATAATCTAAGTTCAGTTTAAAAGCCAAAAGACACCATACTAAACATTTGTTATCTTCGTTTTTTATATTCAGCACTGCTTTTTTATCATCGAGTTTTTAGACAGAGGAATATAGGAACTCGCAGCGAGGGGATGATATTTAGCAATCTTGAGTTCTAAATGAAGAATTTTTCTAAGTTTCCAGCCAGAACCTCTTTGTACAAATTCTTCAAAGGATTTAATAATCTTCGAAAATCCTTCCTCAATATGTTGTGAGATAGTATCTTCTATAAGTTCGGTCATACACGAACATCGAAAATAACATTGAACTTCTTCAAACTCCTCATTATCAGTCAGACGTTCAAGTGCTATTTTTTCTACCATATATTTCATGAATTTCACTTATTAAACGTTCTTGTATTTCAGTTTGTACATGGCTATGAAATACCTCTAAATCATTTTCCACACGTTCATCAGGATGCAAAATCACTGTTTTAAACACATTAAGCGCATCAGAATACTTTGTGTTTTTCGACTTTGCATTAGATAAGCTCATTTTACGTTTTACACTCACAAGAGGTGTGCGGGGGTGTTGAGTGCGTACATGTTGTCTCAGATCAAATTTTCTTCTAAACACTTTATCGCAATCACAGCAAATAAATGTTGAATTCCGATGCGACTGTAAATGCTGCTTCAAATTATCCTTCCGGGTGAAAACTTGATCACATTCATCACACTTAAATGTAGACTGTCCATAGGCATTATGGATTTTCAGGTGTCTAATCAAGTCCGATTTCCTTCTAAAACACTTTCCGCAAGTTTCACAGGAAAACGACTTTTCATTAATATGAATCTTAGCATGTTGATGCAAATTAAAATATGTTGAAAAAACTTTGTCACAAGTGAGACAAACATGCTTTTTTTCCACATTCGTAGGAGTCACAGTCTTTAAAGAAACATCCTCTTCAACTTGCTGATTAAAATTGGAAGAACTTTGAGATATAGTATCTTTTTCTGTAAGAACTTCAGAGAATCCATCATGCTGTAACAATCCAACACTATCATGTGTTTTTAAATGTCTTCGTAAGTTTGATCTTCGTCCAAAAGGCTTCTGACAAATATTACAAGTATATAATTTCTCCCCAGAATGAATTTTCATATGTTGGTTCAGATTAGAAGTGTTCGAAAAATCTTTACCGCAGGTAAAACAGCTAAACATCTTCTTAGCAGATACAGAATCTCCCACAATCGGGGTTTCATCAATAGGCATATCAACATCCATAATATAAAAATCAATAAAAAACTTTAACTCTTAAAAGTAAACAACAACGATTCGCACGGATAAAAAGCGGGAGCAATTTAAAACACGTTTAACCACTAGCGATATGAATCCTCAAATGATAAAAATCCTAATTTTCCCCCGTCTATTTATACCGACCCGAAAGCAAAGTTGAGTTGTAGTATTGCTTGATATGATTGTTATCAAAACGCGTCATACGATTTCGGGGGCCTATAAGTTTCTTTCCCCTCTTTATAATATAGCATAATTAAACAGATAAACCCGAATGTATACAAATTTAAATTCGTAAATTATATCACAAAATATAAAAAATCCTACAGAATAAAAATAGAATTTAGCACTTACCCCAAAAACACGTCCGCTTTGGGTGTTAGTCTTCACTTAACTAATCTTTCTTCCTTATCTTTAGTAGGGGGCGCTGCCATCGCCGCGAGAGGCACTGCCCGTCTTCCGGTGTGTGACGTAGTTTCCGGTTTGCGATAAGAATAAACCTTAAATACACGCGCTTAGTCATTCTTCCCTAACTCTTACTCGCTAGTAGTTGTCAGTTTCTTGTTTAGACGTGTTGGGTGACATCATTACCTGTTTGCGATAAGAACAAGATTATCCCCTTATCAACAGGTAAAAAGCTGCGCTTCAGTGACGTCATAAGTCATATGACATAGCTGATAACGGTAAGATTAGCTGATAAAAATTTGTACTAATCATCTATTTCCCTTCAAGTCATTGCATGAGACGGTTGAGCTCCAACAGCTGTATATAAGGTAAGAGTAATTTATATATTATAATAGGATTTTGAATTAATTTAGTAGATGTTACAATTTGATATTTAAAAAATTTCATGCTAAACGATATGATTATATGTTGTTCATCATACTAAATCCACAAATTTTAATTCGAAAGAAATATTATTAAAATTATAATCTAAAATAAATTAGCGAAAATGCATAACAAATTTCAACAAAAAGAATAATTATAAAAGGAAATGTACAAAGTTTATAAATTTACACATGTGTTAAACGCGTTTACAAACCTTATCATGGGCAAAAGTCTAATTCGACTAGCCTATTTGTTATAAGTTTAACTATAATTCAACATGTAAGATATTTGTAAAAAGGAATCTTATGATTTTTAAATTTCCAAGTTCAGTTTCAATCATATTGTAAAAGGTTAATTCAAACTTTGAGATGATTTATAGTAAAATACTTAAATTAAAATGTATTTTTGATAGTTTAAGAATTATAAACTACAACTTTGACTACTTTTTAAAATGTTTACCCAGTAGGAAACTACAATAACATGTTTATGCTTGAATTTTTCTGATAACATGTCTGTGTTCGAATTTTTCTGATAACATTTCTGTGCTTGAATTTTTCTTATAACATGTCTATGTTTAATTTTTCTTATAACATGTCTATGTTTAATTTTTCTCTCTTTTTGAAATGCATAAACTTTTACTATACATGTCTTACGATTTCATTGAAGAAAAAAGTGATCGATCAACTTTATCAAACCATTTTAATGTTAATATTTTTAAACGAACGCGATTATCAGATAAAAATATATGTAGCTAATTCATATTATTCCACTAAACATTGCAAAACAAAAGAATCTTACAAAAATTTTATACTTCAACATTCAAAAATTGACAATATTCACATCTTAATACTAAAAAACAATCCTTATCTTACAGTATTTCCTGTAACAAAATCTAAAAATTTCATATCAACAAGACCCAAGTCAGAAACTTTACCTAGGAACTTAATACCAATCTTTAATCATAAAGTGATAAAACTGATATATATATATATATATTTTTTTTTAAGTTACTTCTAAAACATCTCATAGATGGCGCTGTTGAAAAAAAAAAATTCAAAACTTGTTTAAAAGACTTAAAAAAATTAAATCTAACTTTAAACTAACAAAAACCTGTAGAACAATCACTTTCAGTTAGAAATATTTAAAAAATAATTGTTAATTCTAAAACCGCTCACAGAGGGCGTTGCTGAAAAAAAATAAACTCAAAGTTGTTTAAAATATATTAAAAAATAAATCTAACTTTAAACTATCATCAAACTCCAGAAAAATTACTTTCAATTAGAAATATTTTAAAATAATTAAAACTTCTAAAACCGTTCATAGGGGGCGCTGCTGTGAAAAAATCATTTCGAAACTTGTAAAAAATTAATCCAAAACTTATTTAAAACACTTTTGCAAAAAAATTGGCCAAAATACCGATAAACATCAAGTAGATAATAAATAAGGTGCGTCGCAAGTGGAATGAAGGTTATAGGAAGTGGCAGGTGTGGACACCGGATGTAGCAGGTGCTGATAACAGACATGCTGGAACAGGAAGTGGAGCATGTTTAGACAGGAGTGATCCCGGAAGTAAGACCGGAAATACGACAGGAAGTCGAAGCTGGAACTTCCTGCTTCCACTTCCATCGCGTTTCCGATCTTACTTCCGGAATCACTTCCTGTCTAAACATGCCCCACTTCCTGTTCCAACATGTCTGTTATCAGCACCTGCTACATCCGGTGTCCACACCTGCCTCTTCCGGTGACCTTCCTTCAACCTTGAGGTCGACTGCGCGAACTGCGCTGATGTAGAACCGGCCTTTCTTATCTACTTGATGTTTATCGGTATTTTGGCTAATTTTTTTGCAAAAGTGTTTTAAATAAGTTTTGGATTAATTTTTTACAAGTTTCGAAATGATTTTTTCACAGCAGCGCCCCCTATGAACGGTTTTAGAAGTTTTAATTATTTTAAAATATTTCTAATTGAAAGTAATTTTTCTGGAGTTTGATGATAGTTTAAAGTTAGATTTATTTTTTAATATATTTTAAACAACTTTGAGTTTATTTTTTTTCAGCAACGCCCTCTGTGAGCGGTTTTAGAATTAACAATTATTTTTTAAATATTTCTAACTGAAAGTGATTGTTCTACAGGTTTTTGTTAGTTTAAAGTTAGATTTAATTTTTTTAAGTCTTTTAAACAAGTTTTGAATTTTTTTTTTTCAACAGCGCCATCTATGAGATGTTTTAGAAGTAACTTAAAAAAAATATATATATATATATCAGTTTTATCACTTTATGATTAAAGATTGGTATTAAGTTCCTAGGTAAAGTTTCTGACTTGGGTCTTGTTGATATGAAATTTTTAGATTTTGTTACAGGAAATACTGTAAGCTAAGGATTGTTTTTTAGTATTAAGATGTGAATATTGTCAATTTTTGAATGTTGAAGTATAAAATTTTTGTAAGATTCTTTTGTTTTGCAATGTTTAGTGGAATAATATGAATTAGCTACATATATTTTTATCTGATAATCGCGTTCGTTTAAAAATATTAACATTAAAATGGTTTGATAAAGTTGATCGATCACTTTTTTTCTTCAATGAAATCGTAAGACATGTATAGTAAAAGTTTATGCATTTCAAAAAGAGAGAAAAATTAAACATAGACATGTTATAAGAAAAATTAAACATAGACATGTTATAAGAAAAATTCAAGCACAGAAATGTTATCAGAAAAATTCAAACACAGACATGTTATCAGAAAAATTCGAACACAGACATGTTATCAGAAAAATTCAAGCATAAACATGTTATTGTAGTTTCCTACTGGGTAAACATTTTAAAAAGTAGTCAAAGTTGTAGTTTATAATTCTTAAACTATCAAAAATACATTTTAATTTAAGTATTTTACTATAAATCATCTCAAAGTTTGAATTAACCTTTTACAATATGATTGAAACTGAACTTGGAAATTTAAAAATCATAAGATTCCTTTTTACAAATATCTTACATGTTGAATTATAGTTAAACTTATAACAAATAGGCTAGTCGAATTAGACTTTTGCCCATGATAAGGTTTGTAAACGCGTTTAACACATGTGTAAATTTATAAACTTTGTACATTTCCTTTTATAATTATTCTTTTTGTTGAAATTTGTTATGCATTTTCGCTAATTTATTTTAGATTATAATTTTAATAATATTTCTTTCGAATTAAAATTTGTGGATTTAGTATGATGAACAACATATAATCATATCGTTTAGCATGAAATTTTTTAAATATCAAATTGTAACATCTACTAAATTAATTCAAAATCCTATTATAATATATAAATTACTCTTACCTTATATACAGCTGTTGGAGCTCAACCGTCTCATGCAATGACTTGAAGGGAAATAGATGATTAGTACAAATTTTTATCAGCTAATCTTACCGTTATCAGCTATGTCATATGACTTATGACGTCACTGAAGCGCAGCTTTTTACCTGTTGATAAGGGGATAATCTTGTTCTTATCGCAAACACGTAATGATGTCACCCAACACGTCTAAACAAGAAACTGACAACTACTAGCGAGTAAGAGTTAGGGAAGAATGACTAAGCGCGTGTATTTAAGGTTTATTCTTATCGCAAACCGGAAACTACGTCACACACCGGAAGACGGGCAGTGCCTCTCGCGGCGATGGCAGCGCCCCCTACTAAAGATAAGGAAGAAAGATTAGTTAAGTGAAGACTAACACCCAAAGCGGACGTGTTTTTGGGGTAAGTGCTAAATTCTATTTTTATTCTGTAGGATTTTTTATATTTTGTGATATAATTTACGAATTTAAATTTGTATACATTCGGGTTTATCTGTTTAATTATGCTATATTATAAAGAGGGGAAAGAAACTTATAGGCCCCCGAAATCGTATGACGCGTTTTGATAACAATCATATCAAGCAATACTACAACTCAACTTTGCTTTCGGGTCGGTATAAATAGACGGGGGAAAATTAGGATTTTTATCATTTGAGGATTCATATCGCTAGTGGTTAAACGTGTTTTAAATTGCTCCCGCTTTTTATCCGTGCGAATCGTTGTTGTTTACTTTTAAGAGTTAAAGTTTTTTATTGATTTTTATATTATGGATGTTGATATGCCTATTGATGAAACCCCGATTGTGGGAGATTCTGTATCTGCTAAGAAGATGTTTAGCTGTTTTACCTGCGGTAAAGATTTTTCGAACACTTCTAATCTGAACCAACATATGAAAATTCATTCTGGGGAGAAATTATATACTTGTAATATTTGTCAGAAGCCTTTTGGACGAAGATCAAACTTACGAAGACATTTAAAAACACATGATAGTGTTGGATTGTTACAGCATGATGGATTCTCTGAAGTTCTTACAGAAAAAGATACTATATCTCAAAGTTCTTCCAATTTTAATCAGCAAGTTGAAGAGGATGTTTCTTTAAAGACTGTGACTCCTACGAATGTGGAAAAAAAGCATGTTTGTCTCACTTGTGACAAAGTTTTTTCAACATATTTTAATTTGCATCAACATGCTAAGATTCATATTAATGAAAAGTCGTTTTCCTGTGAAACTTGCGGAAAGTGTTTTAGAAGGAAATCGGACTTGATTAGACACCTGAAAATCCATAATGCCTATGGACAGTCTACATTTAAGTGTGATGAATGTGATCAAGTTTTCACCCGGAAGGATAATTTGAAGCAGCATTTACAGTCGCATCGGAATTCAACATTTATTTGCTGTGATTGCGATAAAGTGTTTAGAAGAAAATTTGATCTGAGACAATATGTACGCACTCAACACCCCCGCACACCTCTTGTGAGTGTAAAACGTAAAATGAGCTTATCTAATGCAAAGTCGAAAAACACAAAGTATTCTGATGCGCTTAATGTGTTTAAAACAGTGATTTTGCATCCTGATGAACGTGTGGAAAATGATTTAGAGGTATTTCATAGCCATGTACAAACTGAAATACAAGAACGTTTAATAAGTGAAATTCATGAAAAAGGTGCAATTAAATGGTATATGGTAGAAAAAATAGCACTTGAACGTCTGACTGATAATGAGGAGTTTGAAGAAGTTCAATGTTATTTTCGATGTTCGTGTATGACCGAACTTATAGAAGATACTATCTCACAACATATTGAGGAAGGATTTTCGAAGATTATTAAATCCTTTGAAGAATTTGTACAAAGAGGTTCTGGCTGGAAACTTAGAAAAATTCTTCATTTAGAACTCAAGATTGCTAAATATCATCCCCTCGCTGCGAGTTCCTATATTCCTCTGTCTAAAAAACTCGATGATAAAAAAGCAGTGCTGAATATAAAAAACGAAGATAACAAATGTTTAGTATGGTGTCTTTTGGCTTTTAAACTGAACTTAGATTATACAAAAAAACCTGAACGTGTTTCGCATTATCGACCTTATGAACATGATATTAAATTAGGTAGTGTAGAATGCCCTGTACCCCTTCAGAAGATACCTGTTATTGAACAACTCAACAATTTACGGGTTAATGTGTTTGGTTATGAAGAGGACGAAGTTTGCCCCCTGTATATATCTGAAAAGAAAGATCAAGATGTGATTAATTTGTTATTGGTTGGTGACGGTGAAAAGCAACACTATTGTTTGATAAGAAGTTTTTCAAGACTTTTAGGTGATCTTACTAAGCATAGAGCCGCGGGCTATTATTGTTATCGATGTTTGCATCGATTTTCAAGACAAGATCTTTTGGATAAGCATAATGAATATTGTTCTCAACATGTTGCGCAAGCTATAAAGATGCCTAATGAAAATGATAATATATTAAAGTTTACAGGTATTCATTTACAACATCCTGTTGCCTATACGATTTATGCGGATTTTGAGAGTCTCCTTATACCTATTTCATCAGCCCCTCCCTCTTCTAAAGCCTCTTATACCGAGAAAACAACCTATCACTTGCCATGTGGCTATGCCTATGTGGTTATTGGACCCGATGGAACGTGTGTGAAGAAAGCACAGGTATATCGTGGTAGAAACTGTGTTGAGCATTTTTTAAATCGAATGATGCAAGAGAAGGAAATTTTAGGTCAAAAGTTACTAAATGTTAAACCTATGAAGCTTTCTCCCAAGGAAGAAAAGGCATTTCGAGAAGCAGAGTTTTGTCATATTTGTAAGAAAACTTTAGATGAGAAACGTACACGTGACCATGATCACCTGTCAGGTGCATACAGAGGGGCTGCACATGTGGAATGCAACTTGAACTATAAGCAGTGTAAAACAATTCCTGTTATATTCCATAACTTGAAAAACTATGATGGTCATCATATTATGACAAAGCTTGGAAAATTCAAAGATCATGAAATCGATGTTATTGCTACTTCTATGGAAAACTATATCACCTTTAAAATCAGAAAGCCTACATCTTATATTCAGATGGTGTTTATAGACTCTTTCCAATTTTTACCTACGTCATTGGAAAAACTTGTTAAAAACCTTCAACCTGATCAATTCACTATACTTGAAGAAAATTTCCCCCGAAATAATAATTTATCTTTACTTATACGGAAAGGGGTTTACCCCTATGATTATTTTACTTGCTTTGAAAAATTTACTGAGAAGCAGCTTCCTCCGCCTTCTGCCTTTTTTAATAGTTTAACCAATGAGCCTATAGGTGAAAAGGAATACCAACACGCCCAGAATGTATGGAAAACATTTGATATCAAGACTCTTGGTGATTATCACAACCTTTATGTGAAGACAGATGTTCTACTACTTGCTGACGTGTTTCAAAACTTTAGGAAATTATGTCAGCAGTATTATGAAATTGACCCTGCTCACCTGTTTACAGCACCTGGGCTAGCATGGCAGGCTTGTTTGAAGATGTCTGATACACCTTTAGAGTTACTCAGTGATATAGATATGTTGCTTATGGTTGAAAATGGAATACGAGGCGGCATTAGCATGATAAGTAAAAGATATGCCCAAGCAAATATCCCTGGTACGTCCGATTATAAGAAAAATGAGGCACCCAGCTACATTATGTATTGGGATGCCAATAACTTATACGGGTGGGCTATGAGCCAAGTTTTACCCTACGGTGGTTTTGAATGGTGTGAAACAAGTCATATCACAGAAGAGTGGATTCTATCTCTATCTGATAGCTCCGAAATTGGGTATCTTTTCGAGGTAGATATGGAATACCCAAAACATTTACATCCTTTGCATAATGAATACCCTGTCGCCCCTGAGAGAGTAACTGTAGACGATCAGATGCTATCTTCTCATGCAAGAAGCTTACTCAACAATAGAAAATTCGTCGGAACTCCTAAACTTATACCAAATTTAAATAACAAACGAAATTATATAACCCATTATCGTAATCTTAAATTTTATTTAGAACTTGGTTTAAAAATTACAGCCGTGCACAAAGCTTTAAAATTTAAACAGGGACCATGGTTACAGAAATATATTAATTTCAACACCGAAAAAAGGAAAGAAGCAAAATCTTCTTTTGAGAAAGACTTTTTTAAGTTAATGAACAATTCTGTTTTTGGTAAAACCATGGAAAATCTACGAAAAAGAAGAAATATTGTGCTTTGTAACGGTGAAAAAAGAGCCAAAAAACTAGTAGCATCGCCTACTTTTAAATCGTTTAAAACTTATGATGAAGACTTGACTGCTGTGGAGAGATTAAAAACTAGTATACATATGAACCGACCCATCTATGTTGGGTTTTCTATACTCGAACTATCTAAACTTTGTATGTATGATTTCCATTACAATTTTATAAAGAAAACATACAAAGATCGTGCAGTTTTACTCTTTACGGATACAGATTCCCTAACGTATCATATTCAAACCAATAATATTTATAAGGATCTGGAGCAGCATCGTGAGTTGTTTGACTTTTCTGAATACCCGAAATCTCATCGTCTATACTCTGAGGATAATAAGAAGACGCTCGGAAAGTTTAAGGATGAACTTAATGGTGAATTAGCCCTTGAGTTTGTCGGACTGAAATCAAAAATGTATTCTCTAAAATCTGTTAAAGACGAAAAGAAGCGTGCAAAAGGCGTATCTACACAGATTGTTCGGCAGAAAATTAAACATGAAGACTACTTGGAGTGCCTCCAACAACAAAAAACAAGTATGGAGAAACAGGTAAGGATTGCCCAAGATGACCATCGCCTATATACATTAACTCAAAATAAAATTAGCTTAAGTCCCTTTGACGACAAGCGTTACTTATTGGATGATGGAATAAGCAGTTTAGCATATGGCCATTATGACATTAATACCGTTTGTAATAAAGAAGATAATGTTGATTTGTATTGCTAACGCAAAATCGCGATGTATATTTTGATCTGTAAATACCTTTCTGTAAATTATTTTGTTATAATAAAAATTGTTGATTTTATTATTGAGTACTTTTTTTTAATTTTTTAAGTAATGTGAAACTTTTTCTAAAAGAATTTTTTTTAAATTTGTGAAACTTTTTAACTAACTAACGCATATTTTTTTTTTCGTTATAAAAATATGAAAAATATTTCTAAAACTTTGATAACCAAGCAGATAGTCACACACACACAAAGAGAACTATTTGTCCCGCATACATACACACATACATACATACACACACACACACACAAAGAGAACTATTTGTCGCACCCACACATACATACACACATAGAACTATTTATAATAACTATAAGACATACATGCTTTTTAAAACATACTCTTACACACACAAAACTTTCTACTAAATATCAGATGTACCAACAAAATGAGATGAAAAGATTACAGTGAGAAAAAGAGGGTTGATTCTGAACAATGCACTATCGGTTGCTCGGTTGCTCAGCTGCGGGCTGCGCCTTCTGCCGGTGAACCCCCACTATCTTACTACTCACGGCTCGAAGAAAACCACGAAAACTCCGAACGATTAGACCGACGGGCGCGATTGGGATCGAACCCAGCACCTCCCGTCTACGAGCTTCGAGAGCGGAACCTCTCAGCCACTGGTGGGGCATTTGTTTTCTTTGAACTAACACCATCCTCTTTCGTCGTTTGCACATTCCCAATATGTAGAAACACTAAAATTTTTGGCAACAATCCGAGGCGACAGATACTTAGAGGCAAAAAATATGCTAAAAATGTGATTAATACTTAAGTTAGTTTTCTGAGGAATTATCATTTGTAGAGGCGCTGACAACAAAAATCTAGCCCAGGATATTATTTTAAATTGTAAAATAAAAAATAAAAATATTTTGTTTGTCCTTTAGAATACATTATTTTGAAAGTATGCTTCTAAAAAGAAAACAAAAAATCGACGAGAGGCGAACCGGGCATTTGCCTCGTTGTCCGGTGGGCCAGTACAGTCCTCTTTATGACATATTTTTTAATTCATTTTTGTTGGGGACTCATGAAATTGGCAAGTGTTCTTATTCAGAAACTTTGCAATCGAAAAAGTTTTAATTTTTTTGGTAAAGGCAGAAAATCTCTCAGAAAATACTGTCAAAGTTGGCTTTTTGAAAATTGCCGACGCTGCAGCACGAAAAAGGGGGAAAACGTGTCGTCACGTGATACGAATCGCATATAACTCAATAAGTAAGTAAAGTAAGTAATACCAGAGGGCCCGTGCGAAGATTTCGCACTGAAATCTAATATTTTTTAGGTACTTCTCTATTAACCCGTCGACCGCTTTTCATAAATGCAGTCCCATTTACTTGATGTCAGAATCATTATGCGTGTTTGTTACGTCATCTAGTGGTATTACATTCGACATTTGCGTGTATTTTTTATTATGTTTTACTGATTTAGTAGTTATTTTATTAATTAAAATAACAATTGTATCCTTAAATTCTTATATTTTATTTATTTTTTGATATTCCAATGGCAACGTTCACCCGTTTATTTGGCGATAGTTTTTTGTTATGAGAAGTGGTCGACGGGATAATAGAGAAGTATCATTTTTTATCAATATGTAATAATTATTAGATGCAGGTTTAAACTTCTAAAGAAAAAGCAAGGATAAAAATATCTGCAAACAACATTTAGTTGTTAGTCAAGCCAGAATATCAATTTATTCCATAAAAGTTAGACTAAAAACTGATCCAAGATTGCTAAAGGCACGCGCGAGAAAAAAAAAATTAGCAATCGTATTTTGACTGCATTAGAGGATGACGTCATCCGCTTCGGAAAAACCATGGGACTTAGAAATAGAAATCTAAACATTTCAATTTCAATTTCGCTTTTTAGTCATAAGTATAAAATAAACCCGTGCGGTGTTTTTTATAATAATTGCTATGATCATCATATAATGTGGTATTTTATTTTTTTGGCAACAAAAATTTCCGGAATACCTTTCATTTCTTTCATGAAAACAATGCCGATTTAATTTTTTAATTTCATCAAATTTTAATCAAAAACATGTTTTAACGAATTGTTAAGCGGGCTATGTCAGAAGCCGGTTCTAAAACCTTTCATATGGTATCTCATTCGTTGTTCTGCGTTTCATATTTTCTGAGTAAAAGGGATGTTGACAGGAGAAATAATATATAAGGATATTTATAAAAAAAAATGGAAAACTCATTTCGATTTCAAATCACTTCAATAATCAGGCCTGCCAATTTTATACCTTTGCGCTTAAAAATAAGTCAGAAAATGTGTCGGAAATTTTCGTGTTGTTGAGCAGGTCATTTCAGAACTACCTTAAGGAGAAGGCAGTCATGGAACAGTGGGCGCACCATTTGGGCGATTGTCGCCACTAAATTTTAATAGTATTCTTTCCGTTAAAAGTCTCAGAAATTCTACGAAGACGAAGAATACTATTTAAATTTAGCGGTGTGAATTAGTTCTCTGGTGCGCCACTGTTCCATCATTGAGAAGGCCAGCCGGCAGGGCCGGTGAGGGGATTACGACAATTTCACGTATATTATCAATCAGTGGTGTGAAAGGGAGTGTCAAAGGTACAGTTGATAGCATAGATAAGGATTTTTGAAAAAAGTAGAATCACCACCATTTTGAGTCCCAACTTTATTGAATACTTGTGGATTTTGGAAGCATACAACCGGAAATAAGTCAATTAGAGAATGATCGATTTCTTATTTAAACAGCACACAATTTCTGTTGATCTTTTCCTCTATTCATTAAATAGATAGCCCCTTAAGACACCCCTTATGGACATCTGGTTGTTTCCAGGAAAAGATCCTTTCATTGACATCTGGTTTCCAGAAAAAAGATGTTTTTATGTCTCCTAAAATGTTTGCAAAAAAGTCAGATTTTTAACAGAAAATAGGAATTATTTATCAACAATTTTTGTACGTTTCTTCTCAGATTAGACTTTATTTTAAATTATTATTTTCTTTATTTTTTAGAAACGATGCATTCAAAACCGAAGCTTAAAAAATAACTATATTTGTAAGGTTTAATAGATTAATTTTAATTCATTTATTTATTATTAAGTTATTAAACGATTTCTGTCTTAGGATCCCCTTAATTGGGCTGTAGTTCTCAGAAATTCGGTTCAAAACACCAGTTTTGACATCGTTTAATAATAAACTTTTTATCTTTACTAAAAAATGAAAAATCTTAGTTTCTGAATAAGAGTACCTTCCAATTAGAGTCCTGCATAGGATCACATTACCCGCTTTTACCCGCACCCTACCCAAACGGTTCGGATCCTACATATTACATTCTTTCCTAAGTTGGAATTTTTGAAAAAAAAAATTGAAGATCTACGCCGATTATGACTCCCAGAACCCAAAACCACCCCCAGTTCAAAACTTCACCTGTCTATCTATCTATGTCACTTTTTTATGGACACGATAACTGCAATTATTATGCATAAATCTCTTCCAAACTGATACAAAAAATCAAGGGGCATAAAATATCGGTCAAGTTCGTTAATGGGCAAAATCGACACAAGGGGGGGGGGGGGGGTGAAAACAGAAAAAAAACCCATAACTTCTTAATTATGATACGTATCGAATCCGCTTAAAGTTATTACTTCTATGAAAAGGGCCGAAAATTTATTTATAATAAATTTTTAATGTAACTAAAAATGGCACCAAGGGGGGTGGGGGGGTTAGAAGATAAAAATTCATAACTTCGTCTATTCACAAAATATCAAATCCGCTTAGATTTATTATAAATCCTCTTAATATTATCTAAAACTTTTATATTGACAAGTTCCTTATAAGACCAACCCTTATAGAAAAAAAAAAAAAAAAAATCCCTGCGGCTCTACCTGAAAAAAAAGTTAGATTTCGAAGTGAGCGGTCCCAACTGAGGCATCATGGCAAAAAGATCATTTCTTCCGCAATTCCCAACAAACAGGCGCCCTACGATCTGCGTCTTCGAAATCTACCTGTGCCTGTAGGCCGAGCCGTCAGGGATTTTTTTATTATGCATACAGTTTTAAAATTTTTAAATGGAAAAAGAATTAAACAGAAAATGATGTTTTATTATTTATATGCGATAAAAAATTTTAATAGCTTGATGTATTTCTTGAAATATTTCATATGGCTTGATTGTAATAATAAAACAATTTTTAGTATATCTAAATTATAATAGTATAATTTTTTCTACAGCAAAGAAATTCATAAACATTTTATCTAAAATAAAACTTATTAGTCATTACCACTATATTAATGTACATTTTAATTCAAAAATTTTATTTTAGCAAAAAAGTTATGAAATTGCACTTTATTCTTTTAAGTTCAGATATATCAAATTGATTTTCTCTAAGTCAGGATACTCAAGGTTTATCCTTTCTTACATTCAAAATTCGCGATAATACTTACTCTTTCTCATAATTAATAGCGAAATGTTTCCTGAAATAACCTTTAATCAAGTAACTTTTAATTGTGAGGAGTTTGTGTCCCTAGTATTGTGTCCCCAATTTGTACTCTTATATAAGATTCGGATGAGCGAGAAAGTTAAATAGAAGATTATTTAGCTGCAAAATTAATAACTGCTCTTTATATATAATTATATTAAAAAGAAGAAGGAAAAAAATTTAACCATGAGTTCAGTGATAAACCATTATTGCTGGTGACTATCTATGTATTAAACTAAACTTGTTTCAATTTTAGCAATAGTTTCGAAATTTTAATTGTAGAATGCTAGTTCTATATCTCCGTATATCTCCAATAATAAAATAAATTGACTGCATGCGTTTTTGCCACTTATTATTATTTTTTAAATTATTAATATTTTAAAAGTTCATATAGATTATTATTATTACTATATATATATATATATATATATATATATATATTTTAAATTAGAAATAGTTAAAATCACAATGGTTAAATTAATAAATGCTACTTTTAGAAAATTAACTGTAATTTTAACTTGTACGTTTGAATTCACTTATTCACTTTACCATGTGCTTAGCACAAAACATTTTTGGCTTCGGATTCTAGACAAACTGATGTTGTAATGTATAGATTTTCTTTGTCTTCCTTTGTATTTATTTGTTTATAAATGGATTTATTTTCTTCCGTTTGATTTGTAGTGTTCTATTTTCAAAGGTATCCTTTTTTTTCCAATTTCTTTCCAATGATTGTTAGGGCTTGGAATTGTCACAAAATTTTGGCTTTACGCTTGTGACAATTACAGAAAACAATCATTCTTTGCTTATAATGTGGTTTCCCAGCCCTTGAAAAAGTAAATTACATTATAAGCTTACATTTGTGTTTTTTTTTTTTTTTTTTAAACTTATGTTTCACTTTTTGAATAAATAATACTTCATTTGTTATGACTATGTTTTATAATGTGTAATTTGACATAGCTATTTGGGGTAATAATTTCATTGCATTTGGTCAGTTACTTCTGTTTCAATGGTTAATTTTTGCAATAAGTTTATATATATATATATATCTACATATCTACATATATATATATATATCTACATATATATATATATATATATATATATATATATATATATATATATATGTATATATATATATATATATATATATATATATATATATATATATATATACATATATATATATATATATACCTACATATATATATATATATGTACTTGATTATTATTGTTATGAATCAGACGAGCAAAAATTTTTGTTTTATTATTACACAGCTAAATCTATTGCCATAATATATAGAAAGTAAATTCGAGTTTATTTAGAGATAGGGTATTTGGACAAAATAATAAAGAGAAACTTAATATATTCAACATGAATCGTTATACTTTAAAAACTTAAAATTTTCTAAATATTACTTATAGTTTTCGTAATTAATTCACCGTGTTTCAAAATGATACATTCTCAACAAATTGTGAATTAAACTTTAAAAAAAAGAAAAGAAAAGAAAAAGATATAAAGAAAAGAAAAAGATATAAAGAAAAAAAAATAATAATTAACGAGAGATATTTATGCAATATATTAAAATTTGATCGAAATATAAACAATAAATACAAATAGAAATAGCGATAAATATCGGAAAGCAACATTTCATCGTTGGCAATGAATGCAGTTCATTTTAAACGTTTGTTAAAATTCATAGTTGCTAATATTTTTGTCACAATTCACATTAATGGAATTTTGGAATATCAATAGTGGTGAAAAAATAAACCAATCTTTTTTTCTTTTTGTTCTGAAATGCATGAAAATCTCAGTTTCTTTTTTCAATAACTATTCAAACAAACTCCCCCCCCCCCCCCCCATTTTTCTGTAAAAGAGAGAAGATCGTTTAGCGCGGGAGGGTGTTACATTTTTAGGAGAGGTTCTACTAAAATTTAGAGAATGTTTCTTTTTTTTTTTTTTTTTTTTTTTTTTAAAGTTTTGTATTTAAAAAGAAAAAACGAAACCAATATAAGATATCTCCTGTGTCCGACTGTTAGAGCCATTTTTCTCGTAAACTATGGGACGTGGAAAGTTCACAACTTGGGAAAGTTATATAAAACCTTTTTAGCCACATATTTTCAGAATATCAGATTATTAGCCAATCACAAATATGTTTAGAATAAATTTAGGGGTCTAATTAAGTTACTTAAAAAAAAAAAAAAAAAAAAAAAAAAAAAAAAAAAAAAAAAAAAAAGTTATATTTTTGTATATTGTGTGAAAGATCTCGTAATACCGAACTCAAAAATATATTAATTTTAATTTTAGGTATTATATTTTCACAGATATCCTCGAAAATGCACTGCAAAAATATGCGCCCACCCTCCTATTTCTGAATCTGCTGAAACTAAAATTAGGAAAATATTAGGGCTAGTAGGAGTTTATTAATTAATAAAGTTGATGAACGGTAAACTTTGACCTCGAGATATATTTATTTATTTATTTATTTATTATGCGTGTGTGTTACAAAAAAAAAAAAAAAAAGATAAACTACCTTCGGATTTTTAACATTATATTTATTGACGTTTCACTTTTACATTTAAATTTTTTGTGTGTAAAAAACAATAATAATACGCCTTGTGTGACGGGGAGTAATTGCAAGTTACTTCCAATCGTGCGATCGTTTTTCTCCGATTATAAGCATGTGAAAGAAACTGGGTCGACAAATTATAAAGCCTATACCGATACTATTTACTTTTAAAAGTTGATTTTTTTACAAAATGGCGGGCATTTAAACAAAAAAAAAAAGTTTTTTTTACTTTTTTTTTTACATTTTGCTAGCAAAAAAAAAAAAAAAAAAAAAAAAAATGAAAATTTTGACAGAAATAACAGTAAGAACTTAAAGATTTTTTTTTTTTTTTTCGATTATGATATTTTCAACTGGAATACATATTAGCATAAAAATTCTGGCACATTTATGTACTCATTTTTAAACGTAAAAGCATAACACTTGTAGGCAGGACTATTGGAGAGATTTGAAATCAAGTAGTTTTTTTTCATTATTCAACAAATGAATTATATTTTGAATTATAAGCGATTTTTGTCTTATAACCAACGACCTTAATTAGGCTGTCGTGTTGGAAATTCGGTTCAAAACACTAGCTTTGACAACGTTTTCTGAAAGGTCTCCAGTCTTTACCAAAAAAAAAATTGAAAATTATTTCGATTTCATAGTTTCTGAATAAGAGAATCTGCCAGTCTGATGCGTTTACAAGCAATAATGGATTCAGGAATGTGTCACAAATTAACCAGTTTGGATCTGAAAACGGTTTGTTTATTTAAGTTTCTACTCAAAATGGTTATTTTCTGACGAATTCATGACTTTTAAACAAAGATAAAGATATTTTACAACGAAAGTTCACCATTTCGGATAGTAGACGATACCCCATTATTTATATTTTCTTTCCTTAAAAAAATGAATAAACTTAGTTGCCCTTTAGAGAAGAACTAATAGAGTTGTCCTTTAGAGAAATTTCGTTAAAAGTTACAAGAAAATTAATATCTCGGAAAATAATTAAATTTCTGATATAGCTATTACGACATCCTCGGATCCATGCGAATAATTGGTGTTAATTTCACCACACTGCGTTCTATATTTCAGGAACAGTAGCTGTGAAATACAAATAAACTGGCAGATAAAAATGTCGTTTTAATATAAAAATGTCGTCTTTAAAAATAGTTCTTTAAAAGCTGAAATAGTATAAATGAAATTCATCGTAACTCATTTTACATTGACTTGCAACCCAAACGGGACACGACAAATGATTTTTCGCTGGACGTTTTTAATGTTACAGCTATTTTATTAAATAAAATTTTTGTTTCAAATATTTATATATTAGCGTGTATGCATCTTGTAAAATTTTCAATGTATTGCAAATAATATTTTTAAATATAAAATCTTGTATTATAATGTTTTTAAATCGATATTTAATAAAATTTTAGACGCACTGAGTCCATTTAAGGTTATTCTCATTTTTATTTCCTTAGATAAACAATATTAATATTTTCAACATATTTAGAATAGATTTTTATCTGTAAATACATGAAAATTTCAGGAATTACGATTAAGGTTGTTCACAAATCCACATTGGCTACTTTATGACATATTTTTAATTTATTTGTGTTCGCAAAAGAATGAAATTGAAAGGTATTCTTTATCAGCAATTTTGTAATCGAGAGATGTTTTCCATTTTAAGGTAGAATATATTTCAGAAAATACTGTCAAAGTGGGCGTTTTAAACCGAATTCCCGACTCCGCACCACGAAGAAGGGGAAAAACATGTCGTCACGTGACATTAATCGCTCATAACTCGAAAAGTAATTTATTTATCAAAAATTGAAAGACTCATTTTGATTCCAAATCGCTTCCATAGTCAATACTGCCAATTTTATGCCTTTGCATTAAAAAAATGAGCCAGAAAATGTGTCAGAAAGTTTAGCGTTGTTCAGCACATCATTTGAGAGCCACCTTAAAGTGTTTACAGTATACAACAGTATTTTTATTTTTCCTATAAATGTGAAAGATTTTGAATCTTAGTTGTATTCCGATGGCGACATTTTCGTGACCATTGTTCCGAAACTCGACTTAAAACTTTAACGATATATATTTTTTAAGATCCTTTGCTTTTATAGAAAAAAGTCTGAACGATTCCTTGGTATTTGAGTAATAATATCAGCAAATTTTATGCACTTAAGAATAAAAATAATTTCCAAAATATGTCCGATAGTAACGAGTTAGGAAAATGTAGTCTAATGCTTACTTAATTGGGGTTCAACCAAGTTTTAGTGCACATTTTCATATTTTCTCTCTTTTTAGAAAAAAAAAATAGAAAAAATGAAAAAGTAAAAAAAATAGAAAATAAATAAATAAATAAAGGCAAGAGATTCTAAAAATCAAGTTCTTGAAATATGAATTAAAATTACAAATAAGAATGCAGAGAAAGGTGAGCTACTTTTTGAGCTACTTTAGCTAATTTTTACTACAGATACATTACATAATTTTTAAGATTAAATATATATATATATATCAAAAAAAAAAAAAAAAAAGAAAGAAAAAATTCTCCGCTCAACTATTCGAAACTTACAGATTCATTTTTAAACGTAAAACATGGCATTTACAGGTCTAACTATTGAAGCGATTTGAAATCGAATAACGTTTTCCATTTTTTAATTAAATGAATTATTTATCGAGTTATAAGCGATTTTATTCATGAGAGGACCAGCCTTTTTCTTTTCTCATGCCTGTTCAAAAATTTGGTTCAAAACTAACTGTGCTTTCTGAAATAAATGGAAAACGTCATTCTATTACAAAGTTTCAGAATAAGAATACCTGCCAATTTCATGCGTTTCCGAACAAAACTTAATTGAGAAATTCGTCAGAAAGTTAAAACCTTAAATTATACTATAATTAATAACCTTCCTAATAATCCTAATAATTAATAACCTTAAATTGTGAATTCTGCATTTTTACATGCTGCCACGATATCATACTGCTGAAAAAACATTGAATCCACCACTTTCAATTTGTTCTTATCTTCTCACCGCAGGTTAAAAACAGGACGACAGAGGAATGCAGTGAGGGAGCATATAGCAAGTTAGTTTCTTTGCGCCGTATACCTTAATTAGCGGAAGCTTTAATGGGATTTCACAGTAGGCGGTGAAAGATAAGAAATTTTCATCTGTAGTGTCGCGAATCTCAGATGTGTGCTCAAATATGGCGGATTTGATGATTTGGTTTTTCGCGTTTTATCACTATAATCATTTCATTTCCAGCCGACCTTATCAGTTCTTTTTCCCCCATATTGCTTTGCCCTCCCGTAAGACAGTCATGGACCCCCGGTGAGAGGGGGGGGGGGGCACATGGGGGTTTGGGAGCAAAGGGGGCCCGGTCTGTATGGAACAAGTTTAGAAATTTTATAATGTTTCAAATCTGAACTTACTCGTTTTTTTTTTTTTATCTTTACAAGCGGAAAAGCATTTCCTAGAAATGTAGTTTAGAATGTTTTCAACAGAACCACAGGAAACACCCCACCGAGAAGGCTAAAAGATGTTAAATAATTGATCATTCATGTTACAAATAGACCGGAACTTCCTGTATTCTTGAAAGGACTATGGTTTTAGTTTCAAAGATCGCCGGCAGCCATGCATATGCCGTAAGCCAAAAATGTTCATCCCTTATACTCATGCCTCATTATTCATTGTCGTTTCATCAGACAGTAAGTTTCAGTAATTGCCTAATTGGGATTTTTTTTTTCTAAATTGATGGTACATGATACTTACGTTACATTTATGCTTTTTCTGTTCTGTTTCTTTTATTTTCCCTAATCCTTATTTTTTTTTATTAACTTAATATTTGTTACAAAGTATGTTGTTAAACATTATGCGTCGTATGTATACAATTAGTTAAGAAAATAAAATAAAAGAAAAAGCAAAACAGAACCCTTCCCACTTGCGTTTTTATCGGAGAAAAACGAAAATAGCAATTCAATTGCGAAAATAAATCTTTCTTAAAAGTATATTAAAAAATAAGTTTGAGGGAGTCGTCTCCATATTGAAATAGTAAAAGAATTTTAAATTTCCAATACTAAAATACGATTTCGCTTCATATTTTGAATCTAGGTCAAATTTTAACTTTGGATGTCAAACTAAAAGCTATTCAGTCAAGAATTTAGGCATTATACATATGTAAAGTTTACCACTGTAATTGGTAAACTGATTTTTATTCATATCGCCTATCTGTGATACTTATTTTTTTTCACGTTGAATATTCTGTAGCGTTAGAATTAACCATCCCAAACATATTGTGATTTTTATACATTTTAACAATTTTTGTATGTAAAATATAAAGTATGACATGAATATTTGAAAAAATTATATTCCTATGAACACTGTCGAAATGGGTTTTTCAAAGCAGTTTTTGGGATACGAAATTATGAAAAGTAAGTCATCAAGTAGCAACTGATTATAATCAAAGATGCATCACATCTATTGAGAGAGGAACGCGTTTCTTAATTCTGTACCTTATTAAACTTAGCTGAAATTTTCATTTTACTTACCCATCATACGTAGTATAGGGTAAGTCTTGTAATCGTTTTGAAAATCGAAAATTTTTTTTGACGGATTTTCACGTTTCAGACACTGGAGATTCCGAAAAACATATTTTTAGAAAAAAAAATTTTGCCGTCCGTCTGTGTGTCTGTAAACGCTCTATCTCTCCAAAAAATTGAGATAGAGACTTACAATTTGGTATGTACTTAGTATGTAATAATAGGAAGAAGCCTATTTCATTTCAATAACCTCGATTAACCGGAACTATTTTTTTCGGTGTAAACTACTTATAAAATAAGTAGTTTACACATTTTTATTTTAATATTTTACATTATACATATCCATGATGGGTAAGTATTACGGTGGCCCCCAACGACTAGTTTTGTTTGCAAATGTGTCGGAAACGGGATTGTCAAACATGTATAATGTAAAATTTCAAAATACCTTTGAGTAAATTATTTTAGGGAAAGTATTCGATCAAAGTTTAATAACAACCTTTTAAAATTAACCATGTTTGTAAAGCGGAATCTGATTCAATCAGAGGGGGTGGTCCTGATTCAAATAAGCGGCAATGATTGTAGGCAATTATTGTAGGCATAACAATGAATTTCAATACCGTAAATATTTCCGTGTACTATCAAGAGCAGTTTCGTGGTATTTATAGATTGATATGTCTAGATACTTTCCTGAACTTAACGTTAATTTCAAAATTATGTATGACTCAAAAGAAAAAGAAAAAACTATGAAGATTGATCTCAATTACAAAAGAGCTATTTTCTGACACATTTTTCAATTCATTTTTGTTCGGAAACACAGGAAATTGACAGATGTTTTTATACAGAAACTATGTAATCGAATGACGGTTTACCTTTTTTGGTAAAGACAAAAATTTCTTTCAGAATATACTTTTAAAGTTGGCGTTTTGAATCGAATTTCCAGACGCGGCAGCGAGGGAAGGGGGAAAAAGTTGTCGTCACGTGACAATAATCATTTGTAACTTGGTAAATAATTTATTTATTACAAATGGAATGCTCAATTCAATTTCAAATAGTTTTTATAGCCAGGCTTGGAAATTTTATGCGTTTACGTTTTAAAATGTGTTAGGAAAAGTAGTCAGAAAGGTTGGTCTTATTCCGTAACTAAAATGCAAACTAAATTTATAAAGATAATTTTATTAAGTTTCGAATAACAGACTTATTTTAAAATTTATAATATGTAATCATAAAATATATAATATTGAAATACGTATCGTAATCACCTTTGTCAAATACTTCTTCATTATAACCTGTGAAAACGGAATCAAAATTACAGAAAAGATTCCCCTTTATACGCAGGTTTATGTCTTAGCAGGTATAATTGTTAGTATTATTTTTGTTGGAACCGTGTAATTTTTTCATTTAAGACAAAATTCCATTTTGTAAAGATTTGTTCAGGAGGGAATTTGACAACAACCTAAAGTTTTCACTTAATAGTTAGTGAATTTCACACACCTTAATTTTTCATGTCCCGGGAAGTCGCTGAACCACGCAGTTTCTGAGGCCATTTCAAGAAAGTATATAGCCTAAAATGAAGGTAAAAAAAATATATAGCGTAAAATGTAGCTTAATGTTCGTCGTGTTGGAAAATGTGTAATAAGTAATCTATGCGTGAGGCATGACTTTATGATTTTTTTTTACTGTCTGTCCGTTCGTACTCTAACTTTCGGGAAAATATTAACAAATAAAACCCACAAAATTTATATATGTCATTAAGATAGTTTTCAAATTCCTTGCTCAACAATGTGGAACTTTCTGAGACATTTTCTAACTCATATTTAAATTTAAAGGTATAAAATTGGCAAGCCTGATTATTGCAGGGATTTGCAATCGAATAGCGTTTGGCAAATAAATTACCTATCGAGTGATAAGTGATTGTTGTCACGTGACAAGTATTTCCCCTTTCTCGCGCTTCCACGTAGGGAATTCGGTTTAAAACGCCGACTTTAGAAGCATTTCAAGAAAGTTCTTCTGTCTTTACCATTTCCAAAAAAATGAAAAACGTCTTTTGATTACATAGTTTCTGAATAACAACACCTGCCAATTTCATGCGTTTCTGGACAAAAATGATTTCAGAAATGTGTCAGTAAGCACATTCCTTTGACTTGAGAAGGGTCGTAAGAAAAACTATTCAGCATGTTCCTTATTAAAAAAAATGCTATATCTATCATTTATAGTTTTTACACGGGGTACACAAAAGAATTCGGACACTTTACGGTCTAGTGACAGAATTTATTTGAAGTACATTTTGATCATGTTTTTCTAGAACAAATTCAAAGAAATTTATTTAATCTTTAGCATTACATGAAAGTACAAAATATATTTAAAAAAACTGAAGGTGGATAAATGCAATAAGTAAAAATAGTTGGAAAGTGTTTTACAATCTATGCAATCGACATTATTTTTCGTTATTATTTTGTTCGTGTGTGCTATCAACAGGAATTAGGCACAGATGGAAAATCAGCAATAATATATATATTTTTTCATTTGAAAATAATCTCTAGCCATCTAACTATAACTCATTTTAAAATTGGAAAAAATGATTTAAAAAAATACTTTTAATATTACAAATTTCAATAGATATATTGTATTCAATACATTGAAACATAATACATATATGTAACAAAATTCAATTATGTATTGTTATAAATATAACAATACATAATTGAAACAGTATTTATATTGTTTCAATTATGTATATATATGTATATATTGGTGTATTATGATCCTCGTAACGTCTACAGATTTCTAGATAAATAAGTACATATAAGTACGTTACGTTCACGGCAAAAATAAAAACTGTACGTAAAAGGGGATATATATACAGGGGTCGGATATCCAACTCTCGACGAGCGTGAAAATGTTCTAGCACTGGATATGTGTAAGGCTCCTGTAAGGGGAGCTGACGCATATCCATTATGTTGCCCAAAATAACCGCCATATTGCAACCTAGCTCAGCATTAGGAAACCGCCTGAGCAGGTGTTTGCCGTCCCTGTTACTGTCACTCGCCGTCCACTATTATACTATTATACTCTTATAGTACGGTAAGCTAACCGATTTTAGCTTGGTTTTTGGTCCGCTGGGTTATTAAATGGCGGTATGATTCAGCCTGGTATCCCCTCTGCTGTGACGCCAAGATGACGTATGGGGACAGATATACAGGGGACGGATATCCAATGCTCTCTTCAAAAGTAGAATGTACTAGCAGTGGATATGTACCCCCTTGATTATGTATCCCCTTTGCTCTGACGTCAAAATGACGTATGGGGGAAGATATCCAAGGGTCGGTTATCAAATGCTCTCCTCAAAAGTAAAAGGTCCAAGCATCGGATATGTGACCCCTTGATATATGTCCCCTTCTGCTATGACGTCAAGATGACGTACGGGGATGCATATACAGGGGTCGGATATCCAACACTCGACGAGAGTGAAAATGCTCAAAAACTGGATATCTATCCCCTTCTGCTGTGACGTCAAGAAGATGACGTATGGGGGCAGATATACTGGGGATGGATATCCAGGTCTCGACGAAAGTAACATGGTCTGGTTTTGGATATATGTCCCCTTCTGATATGGGGGCAGATATACTGGGGTCGGATATCCGTCTCTCGAAGAAAGTGAAATGCTCAAAAGCTGGATATGTATCCCCTACTGCTTAGACGGAAAAATGACGTATGGGGGCAGATATACTGGGGATAGATATCAGCGTCCCCCACTTGAAGCTTTTTGTGAAACTACTCCTCATAAGGTGCTTCATTTTGAGAAAGTGGAGGAAGAGGGGCGGGGATATTAGATCTGGTTTTTCTTTCTTCCTGGGTCTTTTCAAGTAAAACCAAATAAATCATCCATCTGATCTACTTTTTTCCCAAACCCCCGTATTACGCGCATAGGGAGAATACGTTATAATTATACCCGTAATGAAGTAAAGTACTATGTATAATGTAAATGAAACAGAAGAATGTTATATGAAAAGATTTGCTAAAAATTTAAACATCCTGGTCCTATAAAGAAATTTTATTCAGTATATTTTAAATATTAGTCATAACAATAGATATTTCTCCCAAATTTCTCTCAACAATAGATTTTTCCCGTTTCTCCCAATTGGTCTATTATTCCAGTTTTATTTCCACTTATTCAAAGACTTATTGTTATTATTATAGTTAGATTCTTATAGTAAATAATTTTAAAGGAGGTTTACAGCCGTGAAGGTCTATCTGAGAATAATAGAGGGTGGTGTTGTATAAGAATGTAAAAAATTTGTTTAAAGCATATCCATACCTTTTACCATAATTTGCTGATTTTGTTTTATCAGATATTACTCTTTAGTGAAGAACACGTTAGCCAAAATATATAGCTTTCACTATTAATTTACGGATTATACGCCAGAAATCTATTAATATATTTTTTGTTATATTTGTACTCCACCTTCGCTGTTTTTTATATTTAAACTCCGCCCATCATCATTTAGATATGTATTCATTAATAATAAAAGCATTAGTATACAGTGTCTCACTGTAGAATTAGTGCAAGAAAAAAAAATAGCTATATGAAGTAGGCGGAGCATCCTCTCCAGCACGATTTGAATACAGATGAAAATTATATTAATACTAGGGGGCCTACACCCTGCGAGCTACGCTCGCCAACCCCCGCTCAGTCTTCGAGGCCTCTAAAAGCATGACAGCGTGCTTTGTTTTAAAAATATTGGTAAATCTGTAATTGGGTTGCCATGCTTTTAACGTTTTAATGGGGTATTTTTTTTATTATCATGGCCTCCTACACAGCTGTTGCGACAACTGACGACTGTTTTCGGGATTGATAACTAAAATCAATTAAAACTTGAAAACCAGCTGGTATAAAATGGTTAGGTTTAAATTGTGGCTACCTCTCGGACTTTTATAACAACGATCTGTATTCTATTCTTCCTTTGCGTTTAAGGATGAGAAAAATTCCATCTGCTCGTGAATAACATTAAGAACCACGGTATTGAAAAGTACTATGTTATAGACAGTTTCAGTAACAGGTTTTAATTTTCTCTCTATTTTAGTGCACCATCATGCATATTTTCATGTTATTTTAAATATGTAAATTATTTATTTTAATTAATATGTATATACGAATTTTCTAATAATTATTTATCATACAAAATTAATTAAATATTTTGTGCATGCATGCCTGCATTTATTCGACATCAATTGATGAGATATTTAAACAAATTTGCTATCCGCGATAATTTTACACCATGTTATGTCACTTGAATATTGTCCATAAGAAAATCGGGTACTATTCCAGTATAGGATCCTTTGCTTTTAGGTTTGGCGTAATTCGAGCTTCAAACAGGGATAGGTTCGTTAATGTACATAGATTTGTTGCCAAAAGTTATCAAAACAAACCCAATGAACTTTTGGTGCTTTTCTATTATAGGTGTCGTGACGCTTTTTTAAAAAGCTTGGCGCAATTCGGGCATCAGAAAGTGAGATTTGGTGCCAAATGACATAAACAGCCATGGAAACAAATTCGAGGTTTTTTTTTTTGTTTATATACGTATTTTAATTATACGTATATTATTATTGTTTTTTCTATACAAATTACTTCTGATTATATATAAAATAGGATAAATGACATTTTACGCTAAACAAATTGTAAAAATTTTGAAAAAATGCTTCTGTATACGAAATGACAAAGTGAATAGGTTGACAGAAAGTATGTTGCCAAATTTCCTTTTCCGCCAAGGCTATTTTCTTTGTTTCGTTAAGGCTTTGTTATTTATGTGTAAACATATAATTCATTATTAAAAAAGTAATGCTACTGAAATATTCATTTGTTTTAAACTTTAATAGCATTTCTCTAATGTATAGGGAGCCTTTTTTTCCTTGCTGCCAATAAAAGAGAGAAAGTATTAAAATGTCATTTTACCATAATTGATGTCATATTCTCATTAAAATTGGAAAGAAAACCAAGCAGGATATTTTATTCTCCTTCCGTTCAGTTGGGCAATTATTATTTTATATATTCGTTTCAAATATCGTAATTAGTGATTTTATAAATTCGTTTAATTAAATTTTACAAAAAAATAACAAAATGATATCAATAAATAATAATTACTATTAATTCCTTTTCCTCCCTTTGCGTTTACCTAAATGACGTCATTTGGACGAATTTATTCAAAATATTTTCAGTTTATAAATTAAATTAAATGCTGACAGACGATTGAATCCTGACGATAGAAATGTGATTTTTTTTTTCAAATTTTCCTGAAAAACATAATTTAATCACAATCTTGTCTTCATTATCGATTGAAATAAAAGATAAATTCAATTTAAATTTGAAAATGACGAATAAAAAGAAATCAATAATGTCTATCGGGATCCTTTTCAATTTTTTTCCCTTTCTTGTCACAAAAAAACTGAGTAATTAGTTGCCATCATTACAGAAATGTCATTAAAATTAGAAAAAAATTAATATCTCGAAAACTAATTCCAATTTCAAAATTCTATTACCAGTTTTGACATCCGCGGATTTTTATGAACAATTGGTATTAATTTCACCATCAAGCGTTTAATATTTTATTAAAAATAGCCTTGAAACATAATCAGTCGTTTAATCAGTCGTTTCATAAAATCGTTTCATAAATTCGTTTCATAAAATCGTTTCACAAATTCGTTTCATTAGGATTTTATATATATAGGGTAGATTAGTTGAGGAAATATCTAATTTTTGAATTTTGCATAAAACTTCTTTTTTTTTTTAAATCATTGCACCGAATTTCATGAAATTAAAGTATGTTTTAGAGGTACTAAAGAATTAGAATTTGGTAGTTGTTTTTACAATATCTTTTCGCGAAAAATTGTGTAAAAAACGATGGTACATATTCTTAAAAAGTCAAAAAGATACCCATACCTGATACTGTTGTAAAAGCAATGTTTTCCTTTTTTACGCATATTTGTGTGTATTAAATAATCATTGTGGTTGATCATGCCATATTTATATATGTATTTAGATTCAAGTTGTGTGATGGGTATCACACATAAGTATTTACAAATATATATAAAATACTAAATTACGGAAAAGGGAATAGATTTAGGGCGGAGTTACACATTATTTCGATTTTCTCCCTATAAATCTTGCCTTTTTTTTCATTTTATGTATTTTTAACAATAAATTTGTAAACATTTATGTGAACAAAACCACTTTTGTTGCAGCCATGTGCCATTTCTTTTTACATATTTATTGTCATACTAGCAAAACCCGCGGCTTTGCTCGCGTAATTCTTGAAAAATGCCAAGTGGTATTCGTTGGCCTATTTTCATTAGAGGAAATTTTACTGCCACAGATAATTCAGAAATTACTAATTAAGCCACACCAATGTTGAAAGAAAATCGAAATTTTAGAACGTTTTTTTGCTTTTTTACCCCTGTGGTAGTGTCACGATATAAAATATACCCTATGTTACAGCAAGGACTGTTACCATCACTTTTGAAAATGGCTCTGTAGTTCAAGAGATTCCATAGAAATTGTAATTTAGAAAGTGTTTAGAACGCTTTTCGCTCATCTCACACTTTTAAATTTCGATTTTTTTTACAATTTGTTCTTAGAGAGCATTTACATCTTGTAAGTAACTACCATGCCAAATTTCATGTTTCTAACACCTTCAATATAAAAAAAAAAAAAAAAAAATTAGAACGTTTTTCGCTCTTGCACTCCCCTGGAGGTAGTGGCACCGGCATAAAATATAGCGTATGTTGGAGCAGACTGTCACCATCAATTTGTCACCATCACTTTTGAAAACGGTTCTGTAGTTTCAGAGATTCCATAGAAATTGTAATTTAGAATGTTTTTAGAACGCTTTTCGCTCATCTCACCCTTTTTAATTTCGAGTTTTTTTTAGAATTTGTTCTTAGAGAGCATTTACATCTTATAAGTAACTACCATGCCAAATTTCATGTTTCTTACACTTTGTATTAAAAAATCGAAATTTTAGAACGTTTTTTGCTCCTGCACCCCCGGGAGTAGTGGCACCGACATAAAATATAGCCTATGTTGGAGCAGATACTGTCATTAATTTGCCACCATAACTTTTGAAAACGGTTCTGTAGTTACAGAGATTCCCTAGAAGTTGTAATTTAGAATGTTTTTAGAACGCTTTTCGCTCATCTCACCCTTTTAAATTTTGATTTTTTTAGAATTTGTTCTTAGAGAGCATTTACATCTTATAATTAACTACCATGCCAAATTTCATGTTTCTAGCTCCTTCAGTATAAAAAAAATCGAAATTTTAGAACGTTTTTCGCTTCTCTGGAGACTTTTGTACTCATAGCATATAAAGCTAAAAGGCAACTTAAAACTCACTCGCAGTAATTACTAAACGTAAACGACAATGTATCTTTTTCTTTGCGTAAACGTAATAATTTTAAATAATAATAATAAACGCATAAATTCATATACAGGTAACCCTGTATATGAATTTATTTATATTCCACAAACTTCTGTTAGTCTACTAAATGTAGTTTAGCAGAAAAATGCGCAACACAATTAAAAAACAGCTCTTAAGCATTTCACTCCCTTAGTCTGTAATACTTACGAATTCCCTTGTGTAGCCCTGTATATGATCAACCGAGTTTATAAACACACACGTATACTATGAAAAAATCGAGTTAAACTAAATAAGAACGAAAAATCTTGCGTCAAGCATAGATTATGTAACACTTACCAACGCTTCCAAATTAATTTTACAAATCATACCGTTTAATAAGCTGAAAGATAAAATCAAAGTAAACAATTTGGAAAACGCATAGCATATTTAAAAACATAATTTCAGGAATTTCCAACATATACAATATTCGGAAAAATATCCGAATACTTTTATTCAGTCCTGTATATGATCTATAGATTTGTACATATACTACATAGGATGCTAAATTTTAGTTCAGTTAGGAAACGCGTAGCACAGTTTAATATTCTCCGTCTGGAGTTTCTGTCAATAAACGGAAATGTGTTCGCGAACTTTTGTGCTTCCCTGTATAGGATCTTCAGAATTTATACACACCACGTAATAGACAAAAAGCGAGTTAAAATTAAAATCGCGTTCAGTAACTTAAAACGCACTTCCAGGAATTATTGTTAACAGACAGTAGAGAATTATTTTGTGTGTCCCTGTAAATGAACGATGACTGCTATACACACAATATTCTGTAGTAAGCCTCTTGTCATGCACCTTAGTGATATATATAAATTTCATTGCGTTTAAAATAGTGAAACATTATTTAAATAAACCGCAGACGATTTTTCTCCATAGACGTAATGTAACGGAATTCTTTTGACTGCCCCTGTAAAGTAACTATAAGTGCTATGCACACCCTATTTCATATTAAGCTTCTTCTAATGCACCTTAGTGATATATATAAATTTCAATGCGTTTAAAATAGTGAAACATTATTTAAATAAACCACAAATGATTTTTCCCCATAGACCGCAATGTAACGGAATTCTTTTGAGTGTCCATTCTTTTGAGTGTCCACAATACAGTGCCGAAACTAGCCTTTTTTGCGCCCGGGGCAAACATGGAATTTGGCGCCCCCCCCCCCCCCCTCAAGTAAATTTACAAAAATAATTTTACCAAGTTTCTAATAGCCGACTTATTTTAAATTTAAAATATGTAATCACAAAATACGTAATACTGAACAACGTAATCAGCTTTGTCAAATATTGATCAATTACTTTCTTAGGTGCTAACTAATGGATTATTTACTACTATTATTACTAAACTGGAAATTATGTATACAATTTCTCGTGTTAAAATTAAATATTGCGTGTACATATATATAAATAAAATGTTTTCTTGTGAATCAAGAAGAAATTAAGAATTCTGTAGTTCCGCAGTGCCTATATACAACTTGGCCCTGGTTTTGAAATCTAGGCATTATACATTTCTTACCTAAGCTATTTAAATGAATAATGACTCGGGGAAATTTAAGAATTTATAAATGTGTCTCTCGAGCATGAAAGATTGAATGGTCAGGATTAGGATTTGCTATGGTGTTAAAAAAAAATTTGGATGCTTCTAAATTATGGTAGAGATGAAAATAGCCTATTTTTAGAAAGACAATTAACCAAAGTTAATAAGTTTAAAAATTCAATAAATTAAAATTGTTATTTTTTATACTTTAAGTTCCGACACCCTTTAACTTAAAACTATTCCCGAAATCACAAATGATTACTTTCTGATACATCGAAGATGTATCAGAATCCATCTTATACATGATATCAAAGAAATAATTTTCATTCAAAAATGTGACATTCTATTTTAAATACCAAAAAATTTAATAGTGTTTTTCATTTTAGAAAATGTTGTTATAAGACGATAATAGAGACACAGAACGCGACAGATCGTGAATAATCAATCAACAATCTATTACAATTCAAAATCGATGGCCGTTTCTACCATTAGGCAAAACTACGCAGACATCTAGGGCTGAAAATGACATATTTTAGAGGCAGATAGGCTTCTTTACTAGCCATAGCGCCCCGGGAGAGATTTTTTTTCTGAACTCCTACAAATAATTCTTAAAAAAGAAAAAAAAAAACTTTTACTATTTTATCTTGCATTACCCATTCATTTTTAGTGTCTTTGTCTCCCATTAAGGCCAGATCTGTCTGTAAAAAAATAATTGTAGTAAAGAGCATGAGTGGATTTTTCAGTTGTCGCCTACCTAGAAGTGGCAAAAGAACGAAAAAATAATTTGACAAATTAAAGGCAGGGGCGGCTTTACTAGCCATGGCACCCTGGGCGAGATTTTTTTCTGCACCCCCACAAATGATGTATCCGAAAAATAAATAAATAAATAAAAATAAAATAAAAATGTTTAACTAAATATTTTATTTTGCGTATAGTTTTCACCCTTTTGTTTTTAGTATCCCGAGTAGTCATCCGACTTCTCCCCGTCGAAACCTGGATCTGGTTGCAAAAAATAATAGCAGCAAAAGGAATGGGGTGGCATTTCTTAGTTGTCGCCTAGGACGGCAAAACACAGAAATGACAAAACGACGAGAAAAAATAATTTTGGGAAATAAAGGCAGTGGCGGCTTTACTAGCCATGGCGCCCTGTGCGAGCTTCTTTTCTGCACCTCTACAAATGGTATATTCTTTAAAAAAAGGTTTTATTATTTATTTTACATTTATTTCACCTCTTAGTTTTTATTGTCGTTGGTAGTTGCCCGACCTCGCGCGCTTTCAGGCCGGATCTGCATGTAAAAAGCAATTGTAGTAAAAGACATGCGCAGCATTTTTTAGTTGTCACCTGCTAGAAATGGTAAAATGATAAAAAATAAATAATTTGGGAGGATAAAGGCAGGGGCGGTTTACTAGCCATGGCACCCTGGGCGGGATTTTTTTGTGTACCCCTACAAATAGAGTTGCAAAAAACCCACAGTTTTTGAGGGACGGGAATAAACACGGGAATTTTCGGGAATAAACCCGGCATTTTGGGGAATATTGGAAATTTTGAAGAAGTTTTGAAAGTAAAAAAAAAAAAAAACTAGTCATTTTTCAAGTTCAATTTTTTATTTTTCTAAATTTCAGACTCTGTTCTGAAAAGTTTATAATACGTTTTTCATTATGAATTCACAAAACTTAGGATTTGCGCTCTAAGTTTTTATAATTTGTTATAACATATCAATTGCTTTACAAAAATGGTGGCTGCGAATTGGTAAGTATTTGAATATTTCTTTAATAATTGAAATAGTTTAATTTCTGTTAGCTGGTATAGTTACTATTCAGGCATACTCTATATTAATTTTGGTATGAGTTGCAGTGTAATGCATTGATTTCTTTTTTGTTTGTCTGAATCGGAGAACAGGGGTGATGTTTATATTCTTCAGGTAAGATGAATCTGTCATCTGCCTTTCGCACTTTTTACCTATCCATGATTAAAATATCAACTTACTTATGTTATTTTAATTTATCTTAATTAGTATTTCTGCAGCTTAAGCATGTAGTTTATTAGTTCTCACGTAAACTGTGACATTTTTCTATATTTATATTATTGGTTTTCTTCACATTTGTCAAAAAATATTTTGTTTACAAATTAAAGAAATCCATGTCTAAAACTTTCTGAAAACTCCCGGGAATATTTAACATTTCCCTCCCAAAAAACCCGGTTTATTCCCGGGAATAAACCCGGTTTTTTCCACCCTTTGCATCTCTACCTACAAATGATATTTTAAAAAATAAAATAAATAAAAGGTTTCACTAAGTATTTTATTTTTCATATATTTTCCACACCTTTGTTTTTAGTATCCTGAGATGTCACCTGATCCAACACCGGCTCTATTAAGATAGAGCCGGTGTTGCCTGATCTCACCCCTTCTAACCTCCAAAGCTGGATCTGGATAAAAAAAAAATATTTCCAGCAAAAGTAATGGGGACGGAATTTTCCATTTGTCGCCTAGGGCGGCAAAACACATAGTAATGGTAAAAAGAGGAGAAAAAATAATTTTGGAGGACAAAGGCTTTAAGTCATGGCGCCCTGTGTGAAATTGTTTACTGTACCTCTAACAAATGCTATACTCTTTTTAGAAAATGAGTTTAGATTTTAGTAAGTATTTTACTTTATGTGTTTCCTTTTATTTTTATTGTCCTGGGCAGTCACCCGACCTCGCCCATAGCAAAACGGGGGAAAAGAGAGCTCCACGCTGCTCAGCGAGAAAAAAAGAAAAAATAGAACCTTCTTGGAATTTTTTTTTGCTGGGAATCGCTGGGTAATTGGACAATGGACAGTGACACATAGACATGAGACTGGCCTTGAAAAACGTTCGGGATTCTTACTAAAGTTACGGAAGACCTAACTTGGCAGTGGACATTATACTAGAGAGAAGTATACGTCCGCGAGAAGAAATAGGTCTTTACTGAATTTGAAAGAAAATGCACTTTAAATCTGATTTTTTTCATTTTTCCATTGAAAAGCGATTGACTGATTAAACAAAATTTATTTAGCTTAATGTATAGTCATTTTTATGATAAATACCTGTAATATTAAAGATGCATGTATTTCTTCGCGCAAAAAATTTCTGGCGAGATGTTGGCGCTTGAAACAAATCGACTTATAACCCTACGACCCCTCACTGTTAAGAGTGATTGATGTGTTACAGAAAATTCTCCGGTCATTACAGGAGATCATAGATTTTTTTATGTTCAATCAAATGATTCATTTTTTAAACTATTGAAGATAGGGTAAAAACTTCGATGAATTTGAATTTTTCGGAAAACTTCACCTGAAGTACATACCAAGCATGTTGATAAAATATATAAAATAACAAGAATTTTCTTTTCTGTAAAAAAAAAAAAAAAAAAAAAAAAAAAAGAGGAAGGAAAGTTATTTCCCCGATAGATAGAAAACATAGGACATGGTGTATTTGGAATAAGATAAAAATAGCCTAAGAGAAGAGTTCTTTCTTCTTATTCATTTGCTATCTAGTACTTTAGGCGAATCTTTTATCTGTTTGTCAATTTTAATGCAATTTCCCCCCCCCCCCCCGGCTACGAAACATTTTTATTCAAATTTCACATATACATTTTTGTATTAAACGGCAAACGAAATCTTCATTTTGGCGCCCCCTTTGGGTGGCGCCCGGGGCACATGCCCCCTCTGCCCCCCTTAGTTTCGGCCCTGCCACAATAACATGTAAAAATTGCAGAACAATCCTAGAATATTTACGGGAGTTAGAGCACGGACAGACGGCCATCCGGACAGACAAACCGAAATCATAAACACTTTTCAACTAGGTTGGAAAGTGTTAAAAACGCAAACAAATTTGAAAACGCACTTGTCACATATAGAGTATAAATATCGCACATGTATTGTAACCGATATCTTTTGTGTGTCCCTGTAAATAAACGCAATGCACACAAGAGAGCAATTTATAGTGCACCTCAGTAATGCATATAATTTTCATTACGTTTGAAATAGTGAAATATCACTAAATTACACTGCAAACGATTTTTCCCCATAGGACAGTATGTAACAGAATTATTTTGTTTGACCCTGTAAATGAATGAATATTAAATGCTTTGCACTCCATACAAAAAGAATGTTTTAATGCGCTTCATAATTATATATCAATTTCATCATGTTTTAAATGACGTAGCATCATTAAAATGCACTTGAAACGATTATTTCCCATTGACTGTAATGTAACGAAATATTTTTGACTGTCCCTGTAAAAAAACTATAAGTGCTACACACTTCAGTTGCAATAGGGAACATGCTATATTAAATGACAATAACATACAAAAATTTCAGGGCTATCCGAGTATATTTACGCGAGTTAGAGCACGGACAGACGGCAGACAATCTGAAGTCATAAACACTTTCCAACTAGGTTGGAAAATGTTAAAAATCACTAAAATTTGCCTATAAATAAAAAAAATAAAATTTTGAAGGATTTAAAAAAATATATATTCTTCAAAGTAAAAATCACTGACAAAAATTCTTTTTTTCTTATTTTTATTTTTTTTCTTTCTTTTAAATTTATTATAAATTTTTTAAGTACAAATTTTATAAATTCTGAAGACCAAATGACAAGGAACCTTCCCAGCAAACAACAGTGAAACTAATCGGATGTGACAATCCCAAAACTTTCTTCTATCTCGCACACGTTTCGCATTACACTAAAAAGAATCAGCACCAATTTATATCAAGATCTAACTAAATCTAAAGTTTTATTAAATTCCGTGCATTAGTTTTTGAGATATGACTATTGCTAAAATCGTGTAAATCCTGCAAAAGGTAGCACAGCAGTATTACCTGTTGGGAGATTTAGACCAAAACATAATCAATAACAACTTATGTCAACGTCTAACTGAATCAGATGTTTGATGAAAATCCGTGCATTAGTTCTGGAGGTATAGTTATCGTGATAATAATGAAAAAAGTAGTATAGCAGCGCCACCTGTTAGGCTATTTACACGAAAAAGTAAGCAGCATCTACTTATGTCAAGGTCTAACAAAATCTGAAGTTTGATGAAATTCCGTGCATTAGTTCTTGAGATATAGCTATCGTAATAATCATGAAAAAAGTGGTATAGCAGCACCACCTGTTGAGATCTCAAAGCCCACCTCCCTTCAAAGTTCAAATAGACAGATATATTGGAGGAACCCCCCCCCCCCCCCATAAATTTAAATAATGAATCAATAATTAAACAAAAGACTATTTTAGAAGTCAATATAACCCTACAGGAATCATGCATATATTTTCTTGTATACGATTTTTTAAAAATGTAATATCAATATTGTTTACATAATGCAGTAAATCTTACATTTCATTATCAATTTCACGATTTTCTTCAGATATATTTTTTTCTCGTTCTTGTAAAATTCGTTGACTATTCGACGCCTTAGAAATTTTTCGATGACACTGCCAATTCTACCTTTTCTTATTTCGTTGTTTTCCCATATTTCAAATGAAAAATGTAAAAGAAAAAAAAAATTATTTAATTCAAGAGTATAGTTCAATGTTGAATGGCTGAGAAAAGCATTTATATCCTCTTAAAACATCTAATAAACCATTCAACCATGAAATATTCATTCATTGATTAATATATCATTTTCCGTAACGACACCTCACGGAAGGCTTATCTTTCGGTACTAATTGAAAAAGCGGTAATACGATATTCCCTCCCCCCTATGCACACAAACCCCTGACCTCATTTGAAGCAGGACATTGTATTGCCAATAAAATTGACTACGAAATACGTTTCATCTATTGGTCATTTTGTGCGAAAGAATGAAATGAAAGAGTACCTAATTATTGGCTAATGTCAATTGAATGACAGACTGAATCTCCTCCTTTTTTTAAAAAAGCACTACCCACTCTTATATTTCCCGGCAACATTCAGCGCCATCTATGAGGAAAGGGTTGTTTTCTTCATTGTTCGAAATACACCCTTAAGAAGTAAATCTTTTACATAATCGTAATTGTTCGCCAATGTTTCTGTATCTCTAGCTATAATATTGGCGATTTCTAACGGAATTAAACTTAACAAATGTGCGACCCAATTTTCTTTTATTATATTCATTCGAGAAATTTGTCTTTCAAATAATGCTAAATAGAGACTAATATCACTTTTGCTGTCAAAGTGAGATATTAATTTAAGCAAATCTATGGTTGCTTACCTGAACCAGCTATTGCAGAATCGTCGCCAAATATACAGAGGTGTCGGGGTACTTTTCGGTTAGCCGGGCGCCAGTGATATATGTACATATATAAATACATATGTATATACATAAATTTGTATATATATATATATACATCCATATATGCTTATATATGTGTATGTATATATATATATATGTATCTGTAGATATGTGTAGATATATGTGTGCGTGTATATATACATGTATATATATTACTGGCGCCTGGCTAACCGAAAAGTACCGGTGTCGGTGACGGTCACGGTAACGGTGTCGCGAATTCAATGGTTTTTTCCCAATCTCAAAAAATGCCCAACGTGCCTAAAGAAGTTTTCACTTCAATAAAAAGGAAATCAATGAACATGATATTTAATCCACCCGTAAAACTTAGATCTGTTCGAATGAAATTAAAATAAATCTTTTTTTTATTGCATGTACCTTGTCATTTTACATACACCCATCATAAACATGTTAAAGTTTAATCTGTAATACAAATGTTTGCTGCTTGTGAAGCTTAGAAATGAAAAAAAGTCAAAGATTTATTTCAATTTCATTCGAACAGATCTAAGTTTTACGGGTGGATTAAATATCATGTTTATTGATTTTCTTTTTTTTTTTTAAAGCTCAATTGGTTTAACCTTATTTATTACCAAAAATTTAACATCTAATGTAAAACCAACTGAATGAAATATCTTAATATCTGCCTCTTCTCGGGACTAAACATTGTGGGAAATAAATTCTTTTTCTTTATTATTTGTTCTGCAAATTATGTTTTGTTTATTAATTTTATTTTATGAAATTGAGTTTTAATGCACTTTTACAAACAATTAATTACAAGTCTATTACATTAAAATTATACTATGCGCAAATATCCAATACAAGACAATGTAAAAAAGAAAAATCATCGTTATTATTTCAGTGAAATGAATTATATCGTCTGTTATTATATGATTAATTTCCGTAATAAAATAAGTACATTTTAAGTTGGCACCATTTTATCTTTTGTTGACATTTACTGAAAATCCCAATGAGAAACTTGAGCCTAGCTTTGAAAATTTCAGAACTTGAAATCCATATTTAGACACTTTTACCATTTAATATCTATTTCTCCGGAAACATCTATCAAAAAAAAAAAAAAAAAAACTTTTGGTAGATTATAGTATTTTTATAATTAAACAATTTTAGTATAGAAATTCGGTTTTTAAATTCAGTAATACGGAAATAATATGACTCCATTTTAGGTATGACGTAATCACCATGGAAACCTAGTAGAATCATTACCTATCATGGGATATTATTGAATTAAATACGTATTTTAGGATTTAATAGAATGATGAGAACTTTTATTAATATTTTTTAAAGTTTTGATTCGATTTTCATAAAATTTGAAATGACTCGACAGAATTTTGCAACGATTATATATATTAAATTTCAAACCATTCTGTTGGGTAGTTTTTGTGCTGCTATATGCGGACAGACTGACTAGACGACACTATAGGTGCTACGTATTCATATAATTATGAACGCACCTAAAAAAGGATAAAAAAGAGTAATTAAAATAGTAAGATAACATAAGTAGTATAACAAAAAGTTAATGTTGTCAATATGGTTGAACGTTTGTCGTGGAAGAAATGTTACCAAAAAATTTTAACAACACTATTTTCAAACAATAAACTTTGTTTCAAATTTCTATTTCCAATGTTATAGAAATATGCCGCGAAGTTTGTTTTTTGGAAATAGTGGTGTAAAAATAGTTTTGTGTCAATTAGTTTCTGTGACAAACGTTCAACCCTAAAATAGCAGCATTAGCTATATAAAAAGTATAATAATATAACAATGCTGAGTTTCTAAAGAAAAACAAATCGGGGAAGGGGGGGGGGGGGGGGTTCAGAAATAAATCAATCTTTTGCTCAGTGCAAAAACTTTTTTTTTTTTTTTTTTTTTTTTTTTTTTTTTTTTTTTTTTAACTGTGGAAATACATAATACACATTTAATTAAATTTAAATAATGTTTGATTAGTGTTGAATATTAAGAAATGTATACACCACTGTAGCGCAAATAAGACTACATGTAAAAAGAACTTTTGACTATAAAAACGGCGTTTAAGATGTTTTAACGCGATTTTAAATTAATTAGAAATAACAGGACAGCTTTTGTTTTCCAGTGGAAATATATAAAACAAGTGGGTAAGTGTGATCGAAGATCGCACAAATGGTTTCGTTTAATATTCCTTTCAAAACACTTTACCCTTTCTTTAATAAATCCAAATAAATTTGATTTAGCAACAAAAAAAAAAGGTAATGTATTTTATAAAGTAAAAATTTACCGGTCTATTTTTTCGTTTTTTTCGAGTATCCAAACCATCCCGATAGCGGGCGAAGCCGGCTATTATATTCTGTCATTATTATATTCTGTCATAATAATATCTGTCACGCGGACTAAATGCGATATAAAAAAAATTATTTCAAAATTAAATATGTTGTACACTTTCAAAATGTTAAAATATGCGAATATTTCCATAGTCTGATTTTTATCATGATTCAATATGTTTCTCAAACTCATATATTTACTATTCTCTATTACTCATATTGATACTCGCTTTGTATTATTCTCAAATATTTGAAAAATCCGTTAAACTTCCAATAGGACGTCAGATTAATTTTCTTTTTAATTCTCTAATGACGTGATATTAATCTGTTTTCTGTACATACACATACTCATACTCCTTGTATTATTGAGAAATCTTTGAAATTTTCCGTTTCATAACCAATATGACGTTATATTAATCTTTTTCAATTCGTGAAACTTTTTATTTCATTTTCATTTTTCACTTGGAAATCTTTCAGTAGAAAATTAATTATTGTAGAAAGAATTTTATTGTGGATTTTTAATTGTTGGCAACTGCTATAACGAAAAATGTTTAAATTTAATAGGAAAAGGCTGTTAGAATTTTGGCTTTTTATCTCTCTATATTAAAATAATACGATTTTTTCAAATTTTAATATTTTGAGCTTCACAGTAGGTATTTAGCTATAACTACACAAATTTTTATACCTGTAAGTTATATAGTTTCTGAGAACGGCTCTGTGACGAACAGACAACGGAGTGGGAGTAACAGGGTTTCGTGAGATGAACGAAACCCTAAAAATTATGAAGATCTTTTTCTATGGACATCTGAATTAATTTTATAAATATAAATTTATGATTGTGTCTCGGGCCGCAGGTTGAGTATGGCTGGTCTACACAGATGAATTATGCATGAACGAGATACGAGAGTGGCTCATGTAAGCATGCTAGAGATTTGAAAATGTTCGTGAACACCTGTAATACAGTGTCAAATGTTACTTCGTAAATACTGCTTTTTCTAAACTGCGATACATATTAAAGATAATTTATTCAAAATATCTTAGATATTGGAACAGTTTTAAAAAATGATTTTTGTTTAGTTAAATCAACGTTATTTCAGTGTGTGAGCCGGGTACATGAATTTTTTTTTTCCATTGAAGGGAAGATTCTGTTATAGGTCAGGGGCGTCATTTCAAAATTTTCTTGGCGGAAGAGGAGTGGGAGGAGGGGGGCTCTTTGAGGAGGGCAAAAATGCCTTTTGATCTTTTCTTGTTTGTGTACAGCTTGGAAAAGCAATTTATATATTTTTATTCCCACATACATTTTTTTAAATTAGCCAAGTACACATTAATGGCAAACGGGTCTCACTTTCAGAATGTTTCAATAACCTTAAATAAGGCTTTAGCAAATATTATTCATAATTATTAATTGATGAGCTTAAAGAGTTTATTTAATGTTAATGTGTCTATTTTAATAAAACCTGGCGAATTATTTTATATTTTGTACAATTTCTGAATTTTTTTTTAAAAGTCTGACCAATGATGTTTGATAGACTCTGAAATATCAAATTCCTTAGGGCAAAGAGGCAGGGCCCGACTAGCAAGTTTTTGTGCCCAGGGCACTTTACATTTTTCGTGCCCCCTTAGATTGGTTGATTTACTAATACTAGTTTTTTTTTTTACATATTGCACGCTTATTCGAATAGTGTCAACTCAAAAAATTACCTTCTCCGGAAAATTGACAAACGGTTCCAGGAATAAAAATAGAATATTTTTTCTATTATTTATTGAAATGTGCTTTTAACCAAAGATTGAGATATATTTTTTGTCATTTTATCGTATTAATATTTCAAATATCACATTTTTTCCGTTGTGTCACTTTTCGAATAAATGTGCAATTTGATAAAATTGAATGAATTGATAAATACAGTACATCAATTACTAGAAAATAATGATAAGAAGTCTCCTTATTAATGATGGTACTAATATTAAATGATAAAACCAAACTGATACTGAGTGCAAACAAAAGTCCGAAAAGAAATAAAAACGTTGGCGCAATTATGCTTTTTTTAAAGGGAAATTTAAATGAAATTGGACAATTTCGTGCCCAGGGCATGGGCCCCGGGTGCCCGTGCGATAGTCAGAGCCTGCAAAGAGGGCAAGTGTTGACCCACCCTCCTAGGCTCGTGCAAAAGGGGCCTCTGTAATAGGCAAGTTACATTTTCACAGGTTCTACTGCATCACTCTGTATTTTCCGCAATTATGAGCACCCACAAGTTTTAAGTATTTAAACTATGTGTACAAAACATTACTTTTATCCAACAAATTGTATATCCAATATGCATCGAATTAATGTTTAAAACACAGTAATTTTTAAGTGAAGTACGTTATTGTAAATTGATGGAAAAAAAAAACCCTCAAACATATATAGTGTTGCCATCTCTTAACGAATTCTAGAGTTACTGGTTGGTTCTGAAATTATAGTACATCCCAGCTCGTGTAAACTGAGAAAGGAAAAAAGATTAGGGAATGCAGCTTTAGGTAGGTTGTATTTTAATAACTTAAAATCCTAATATTAATTTCAAAATTTATGTATTATAAAAATAATATTCGTAATAAGTATGTATTAATTTTAAAATCTATATATTATAAGAATAATCGAAAAAAATATGCATTGAAGCCTATAAACATTTTAACAGAAATCGATTTCTAGCAGAATCAAATATGCGAATTCATACCTTCAGCTCATTTGCGAAGTATTTTTTGAGTTGCATTTAAAAAACTACACGCATTGCAGTTTGTTTTGCAACTATTAAAAATAAATTTAATATTAGGAGTTAAAAACTTTACATCTACAATAAACTTCTTTACTCAAATTCAAACTACCCATTTGGTATCTTAAGGTAAAAATTCCCAGAGTCCAAATATGACGTCAAAATTAAGTGTTCGTATTGAAATTTTTAAAGTTTGTTGCAATATTATCAAATCTTTTCGGTATAGTCGGTAGAGTAGGTTGATTTTTTTTTTTTTTTTTTTTTTTTTTTTTTTTTTTTTTTAAAGCTACATAAAGATTTAATACAAAATAAACCAATTGGTTTTATTCCTTCTAAATTCGCTATTTTGACAAAAAAGGTAATTAGCAGGAAACTTTGAAATTTGGTTTATGAAATGAAATTGATTGGATATAAAGTGTATATAAAAATTGTTAAAAATTTGTTGAAATCATAGTTAAAAAATCGCTCACAGGCTGTATATTTCCGACGTTCAAATGATGTTCGACACCAAACCCTTCAATGAATGCCATCGAAAATTTTAAATATATTTCATAGAGAAAAGTAAACAACGTCTAAAAATTTGATTGAAATTGAAGAATTTTAAGATATTAATAACTCGCTGACCCGCCGGTGATGCCCGGTCTCATGGTATTAACTTTAAATAAACCTCAAATTTGTGTGACTATATCTTTAACCCAATTTTGTAAGATATTTTTAAACAAAATATATTTTTAAACATATACTTTTAAACAAAATATACTTTTAAACAAAATATATTTTTAAACATATACTTTTAAACAAAAAATTTTTCCAAACGAACCTCGTATCGGGGGCCGCGCAATATATATATTCTTTTAAAACCGAATTTGTCGTTTTAAAGTAAAATGCACGCTCTTTAAGTGGGTGTTATATGTTTTTTTCGTATTTCGACAAAAAAAATAAAAAATGTGTTATTATTATTTTTTTTATGGGTGTTATTTAATATATTAAAAAAAAAATACTGCTCAGCGGTAAAAATGCTTGTAAGAAGACCTTTTTTTTTACATCGGTTCATTTAATAGTTAAAAGAATAGCTCTTATTGCACAAACTCATTGAAATTGTCATCAGTTATAAATACAACAAGCTTTGAAGACTGTGTAAATAAATTCGGGAAAATATATTGATATTCAGTTATAAAAAGGCGGTGTTTTATTCTTAATATTTTTTTAATCGTCGCGTCGTTTAATGTTAAAAATAAAATAGTTCTTATCATCCGAACTCTATGAATTTTTTATCTATACTAATATAATAAAGAGAGAACACGCCTGACTGACTGACTCATCAACGCCCATCTGAAACGACTAAAGTCAAGATCACGAAATTTGGACAGTAGATTGCTGTTATGACCTAGGTAAGCAATAAGAAATAATTTCTGAAAATTCACCTTCTAAGGAGGTTAAATGGGGGGTCGAAAGTTCTAGATCATTTTTCGCCATACCTCAACAGCAGTTTTAGGTAGGAGCGTGTAATTCAGGACAACAAATCTACTAAAAAAATAGTTAAACACGTATTTAAGCGATTTTAGAAATTCAACCACTAAAAAGGTTAAATGGAGGGTCGAAAGTTTTAGATTATTTCGCCATATATCATCAACAGCTTTTATTTACTTACAAAGCTTTTTTTTTTTTATACTAGGGGGCTCTGCCCCCTACGAGCTACGCTCGCCAACCCCCGTTATGACACCGCATGATTTAAAAACAGTCTGATTTGATCAACTCTAAAACGATTACGGAAGATTGTATTATAATTAAACGACCAGTGGCGATCTGCTGTAACCGGGTTTCCATTCATTTTCCTTTGACTGAGGGATTTTAAGTTCGAATCATCTGCTGCCAAAACAGCTAACAACTGTTTTCCTTATTGATTAAAAAAGATCAATTAAACATTTAAAAATCAACTTGTGTAAAATGGTTAAGTGAACAATGTCGCTGCATCGGAGAATTTTATAACGATGCTATAGAAAATTGGTTACGTCTCCATTATCCCGCCGACTACTTTCTATAACAAGAAAAGAACTGCCGCCAAAATATATCATTTAACGCCAAACGTGCATGATCGTGGCGGTGCGTCGCATTCAGTTGACATCAGATGCGTTACACGTATTAGTTATTTCATCGAGGGATTTTTAATTCAACGTTTATTTGTCTTTTTGATACTTCTTCATTCCCCCGTCGATCAATTTTCATAAAAAACTATCGCCAAACTGTAACGGCAAATAAACAAATAGAAGAATTTTGGGTACTTCCGTATTATCCGGTGGTCCATGTCAGATACAACTCAGCCAAGCATGGCGCCAATTATACTAATTACAGTAACCCTTATTTTTTGTCACATATATAGTTTATTTATTTATTATAATGTTTAGTTTTTGTAGTATAACTATACTTAGGGAACGAGCAAGTTGACAGTACAGAATATACTGGGAGTTTTATACCTCCGCGACAAAAAGTAGTGCGCTGCCTATTTTAATAAAATATCTCTCTGTAGCTGATTTTTTTAAATCTTTAAATACAGAAACAATTGACCGCTTAAATGAAACTGATTTAAGTTGAAATGTGCCACTGTTATGATATATATGTATTAATATTTCGTAAAGATGCATCTTTTCGCTTGGCGGAATTTTGGCGAAAAACAGGGACACGTTGAAGAGAAGCTGCAAACCTAATGATGATAATTCCACCCCACTTCCATCAAGTTACCGATAATTACATTAAGGATTGTGGTTTTAAATGCACAATATGTGTTTTTTATCTTTGAAACTATTAAAGATACAGCAAAAATGTTTGTGGATTTGAACTTTTCGAGAAATTTTATCTGAAATGCATACCAAGTATGCCAAAAATATATTTAAAATAACAAAACAAAAAAATTTTTTGAAAATTAAATGAATGGAAATGTGTTTAAGAAATGCTGTGGTTGTAATTAAAAAACAAACAAACAACAACAAAAATCTTTCATTATACAGAAACATGGGCAAGGACATATGCAGGAGGGGGGGGGGGGTGCCAATAATATTTAAGACTGTTCTCAAATCCAAACTGGCTACTTTATGACATATTTTTTAATTTTTTTTTATTCGGAAACGCATGAAATTGGCAGGTGTTCTTATTCAGAAGCTTTGTAATGGAAAGACGTTTTCCATTTTTTGGTAAAGGCAGAAGATCTTTCAGAAAATACTGTCAAAGTCGGTGTTTAAAACCGAATTACCAACGCGGCATCTCGAGAAAGGGAAAAACGTGTCGTCACGTGACACGAATCGCTTGTAACTCAGTAATTTATTTATTTTTAAAAAAAAAAAGAAAAAAAAGGAAAAACTCATTTCGATTCCAAATCGCTTTTTTTTTTTTGGTCGGTGTGCGGGCGTGGGAAGGCACAGCTACAATATCATTCTTTTAAAGAAAATTATTTGAATAGATCTTTTTCTATCTATTACGAATGGTGAGAGCTCGTGCCCCCCCCCCCCCCCCCCCGTTATGTCAAATTAATTAATACTTTTGAAAATTATATATATATTGAATCACCGTATTTTAAAATATTTTTTAATATAATTTATTAAAGTCAATTATTACATTACAAATTATATCTGACTCAGCGAGTGTATTTTTTTTTTTAATGTGGGTGGGGGAGAGGTAGGAGAGGAGAAAAAGGAAGAAATATTGGAATATATATATATATATATATATATATATATATATATATATATACACACATAGTTAGAGAAAATCCCCGGTAGGTTTTATTTATTAAGATGTTATATATATGTCTGCATGTGTATAAATATAACTGGAGATATCCATTTCGTATTTTAAGGATGTTTAGAAACGAGTTTCTACCTTTTTTTCTTCCAATGTGACAATAGTCACCAATAGACAACAATAGGCTGTAATGCAACTTTGCGACCGCCACATGTGTTAAACATCATGTGTATGCCTTATGTGTAAAACCACCTGATTTCTAATTTTAAACCTGTTTCCCATAACTATACTATTAGCTTAACTCTTCAGTCGTGTGAAAACTGGATATCAGAGTAAAATTTTACCTGTTACCTATTTCGCATTCTACCTTTCCTTTTAGGCTGATTAAAGATAATAGATTTTAAAATTTGTTTTCTCATCTTAAATTAAGATTACTTTACATAAAAATATAAATGGGAATTAATGTGGTTCTTCAAGATTACGCCTGTCACCTTATCAGTTTAAAACTGATTAGAAATATATTTGTATTACTTAAAAATAAATATATTATGCTTTAAAAAATAAGAAAAAAGTTATATATATGATGTTAAATTGCAATAATATTATTATTTTTTTCCCTTTCAAACTATTTCAATACTCAAGATTACTTTCTGGGGTCAAAAGATCTTGAAAATTGACGCATGTTATCTTAATTTAAGTAATGGGCATTTGTGATAGATTGTAAATTAAATAACTAATTAAATTCAATTAAAAAAAACACACACACAATAAAACATCCCTGAAATAAGGTTTCTGGAAACGCAGACCTAAAATAATTTTATGCCGCCGAAATGAGTGCTATGTCGCCCGATATGGCAACCAAATTAAGCCAAGGGTGTTAACAGGCTATCCCAGCCTTGTACACACTATATTCTTAACCTTTCCCGAATAGGGGGCTCTGCCCCTGCTCGCTACGCTCACCAACCCCCGTTCTGATTTTACAACCTCTTAAAACCTGGTAATGTATCCTGTTTTAAAAAGATGATGATGATGATATCACGAACGGCGACTTTCTTCTGTAATCTGGGTTATAATGCTTTTTCATTTAATTCATCTTTTTAATTTTTAATATTCATGTGTAAACCCGATTTTTATGACGTAATTTTCTTTTTTTTTCCTGCTCACTCACCAAATTATACAAATTGACATAATTTTTATTTTAAATAACGAAAAAACAAATAAATTAGTATAACATTAATAAAAATATAAATAAAACGTCGAAATAAAAATAACTTGATGACATAAACACGTGTTGTCAAGTGAATGTGACATTTTCGATCAACCATTATTGGCATTTAATCTTACAAGTACCTAGTAGACCAATCCTCGCTCGGTAATTTTTTTCAACAGGTATTTTTTTATTTTATTTTATTTTATTTTATTTTTTTGCTAGCTTATTTTAATTACTTTTTTTTTATTCATGGAATTTTCCAATCGATTTTTAACACAATTCCTGATAGGCAAGAATTATATAAATTACTAGCCGCCACTGGCGACCAGTTTGGTCGCCCTTAAATGTATGTTAAGCATTGTAACAAATTATTTTTATTCATAATTTATTTTTTTCCTTAATCCCTCGCATAACTGGAAAAATCTAATAGATAAATCAAGAACTTTTGCGATCGCGGTAGCATTTCGCATATTTTTTGTTGTTATGTATTTCATCTTTCTTGACAAAAACCGCTTAACCCACTTAAGAATTTATGCTTCATGTCCGTTTGCTTATCACTTGCAATATGTTCGCTAATGCGGAGATTTTTAAACATATTTGGCGCAAAACAAAAATCGCGCCAGCCCCGGTGCGTCCGTGACAGCTGTTTCAATTTAAAATACATGACGTTCACATTTTTCATTTAAAATAGAAAATAGAAAAATAATAATTATCATAAATCAAAACATTTGATTTCAAATTAAAGTATCGTTTCTAATTTGCACGCGCAAAAAATAAAAGCTGACAATTATTTTCGAAATTTGATCCATTAAATATTATTACATGAGTTCAACTTACGTCAAAAAAGATCCGGAAGTTGAGTTGTATGGAACAGAATTAAGGTAAACTTTGACTGTCTCACTGGTGCGGATTATTTTTTTTTACGCCAGGCAGCGATCCAAAGATTCATGGTTTAATATTTTAAACATTCACAACGAATGAATCTTTTTTCTTTGTTTACTTTCATATATAGAGAATTTTAACTGCGAACCTAATTTAAACTGAAGTTATTGCAGAATGTATACATAATTGAACGTAAGTCATCTCTCAAATATTAATTTATTTTGAACGATCTTTCTAAAAATGTAACTTTTATGCAGTTTTATTTCAAAAAATATTTTGAATAAAAATGGCAGCCTGGCATATGAAAAAGTGAAGCGGGCATCCCGGAACTGTTGATGACAGTCACATGACTTACGGTTTTATTATAGAGATATTTATAGATAATGTGCACGTTTGTCAACTTAACGTAGAGAAAACGTTGAGCTAAATTGCTTGAAGTTTCGCCAAGTTTCTCGTAATTTTCAAATAGTTAAAATATATTATATTATGCGTAGGAAATAATAAATTATGAATTACTAACTCCCCAAGAATTGTTACTTTTCGCCTACAGTTAATTGGGAAAAACGACTCTACTTGAGTGCGTGACGTCACATGCTCATTTGTATTTAAAACATGAAAGCGATTAAAGAAATCCAATACTACTGTACTCATAAAAAAATAAAAAAAAATATTCTTAAATACTAAATTTAACTCCGAAATTATATTTACAATGTAATTTAAACAGAATTTGCTAAAATTGCGTTTTGAAATTATGTGATTTTTGATGCAAAACATTATTTTTCAAAAATACAGTGTTCTCTTAAGAATTGGATAATAATTTCGAAGCTGGTGAAATGAAAATGTCGCCACATTGTTGAACGTATACATATATATATATATATATATATATATATTAAAATAAATGTTTTATATTTAAAAAAATGCATTTAAAATTTTGGTACTTCTCTATTATCCCGTCGACCACTTTTCAAAACGAAAAATTATCGCCAAACTGTAACGCCAAATAAACGGTAGAACGTTGCCATTGGAATATCAAAATAAATAAATAAATAAATATAAGAATTTAAGGACACAATTGTTATTTTAATTAATGAAATAACTAATAAATCAGTAAAACATAATGAAAAATACACGCAAATGTCGAATTAAAAACCACTTGATGACATAACAAATACGTATAATGCGTCTGACATCAAGTAAATGGAACTGCATTTTTGGCGTTTAATCTTACAGTTTGGCGATAGTTTTTTGTTATGAAAAGTGGTCGACGGGATAATAGAGAAGTACCAAAAAATTTTTTTCCGATAAACCATTTTACTTTTAATCCTATTTGTTTTAACACCCATTTTTGAAGAAAAAATATTGGAATATAGCCAGGTAGGTATCTATATAATAAAACCGTAAGTCATGTGACTGTCATCAACAGTTCCGGGATGTCCGTTTCACTTTTTCATATGCCAGGCGGCCATTTTTATTAAAAATTATTTTTTCGAATAAAACTTCATAAATGTGACATTTTTAGAAAGATCGTTCAAAATAAATTAATATTTGAGAGATGACTTACGTTCAATTATGTATATATTCTCCAATAACTTCAGTTTAAATTAGGTTCGCAGTTAAAATTCTCTATATATGAAAGTAAACAAAGAAAAAAGATTCATTCGTTGTGAATGTTTAAAATATTAAACCATGAATTTTTGGATCGCTGCCTGGCGTAAAAAAAATAATCCGCACCAGTGAGACAGTCAAAGTTTACCTTAATTCTGTTCCATGCAACTAAACTTCCGGATGTTTTCTTGACGTAAGTTGAACTCATGTAATAATATTTAATGGATCAAATTTCGAAAATAATTGTCAGCTTTTATTTTTTGCGCGTGCAAATTAGAAACGATACTTTAATTTGAAATCAAATGTTTTGATTAATGATAATTATTATTTTTCTATTTTCTATTTTAAATGAAAAATGTGAACGTCATGTATTTTAAATTGAAACAGCTGTCACGGACGCACCGGGGCTGGCGCGATTTTTGTTTTGCGCCAAATATGTTTAAGAATCTCCGCATTAGCGAACATATTGCAAGTGATAAGCAAACGGACATGAAGCATAAATTCTTAAGTGGGTTAAGCGGTTTTTGTCAAGAAAGATGAAATACATAACAACAAAAAATATGCGAAATGCTACCGCGATCGCAAAAGTTCTTGATTTATCTATTAGATTTTTCCAGTTATGCGAGGGATTAAGGAAAAAAATAAATTATGAATAAAAATAATTTGTTACAATGCTTAACATACATTTAAGGGCGACCAAACTGGTCGCCAGTGGCGGCTAGTATATATATATTATTATTTATTTAAACTTTTAATGTATTTTCCACTTTCTTGAATGCTTGCTGTTTTCATCCCTAAGACTATTTTTTATGCTGTAAAATAAAATGAAATTTCAAATTTCTGTTCTTGCACATTATCAAAAAAATCTTAAATTGCTTTCTTTCACTATAAAATGCAAAAATAAAATCAGTAAAGATATTTATTTATCTATATTATAAGGCACAAACATGTTTATCAATAATACTGATACCAGAGGGCCCGTGCGAGGATTTCGCACTGAAATCTAATATTTTTTAGGTACTTCTCTATTATGCTGTCGACCACTTTTCATAACAAAAAACTATCGCCAAATTGTAAGATTAAACGCCAAAAATGCAGTCCCATTTACTTGATGTCAGAAGCATTATACGTGTTTGTTAAATCATCAAGTGGTTTTTAATTCGACATTTGCGTGTATTTTTCATTATGTTTTACTGGTTTATTAGTTATTTCATTAATTAAAATAACAATTGTGTCCTTAAATTCTTATATTTTATTTATTTATTTTGATATTCCAATGGCAACGTTCTCCCGTTTATTTGGCGATAGTTTTTTGTTATGAAAAGTGGTCGACGGGATAAAAGAGAAGTACCATTTTTTATCAATATGTAATAGTTATTAGATGCAGGTTTAAACTTCTAAAGATAAAGCAAGGATAAAAATATCTGTAAACAACATTTAGTTGTTAGTCAATCCAGAATATCATCTATTCCATCAAAGTTAGAGTAAAAACTGATCCAAGATTGCTAAAGGCACGCGCGAAAAAAAAAAAAAAAATAATAATAACAATCGTACTTTAACTGCATTAGAGGATGACGTCATCCGCTTCGGGAAAAACATGGGACATAGAAATATAAATCTAAACATTTCAATTTAAATTTCGCTTTTTAATCATAAATATAAAATAAACCCGTGCGGTGTTTTTTATAATAATTGCTGAGCATCATATAATGTGGTATTTAATTTTTTTGGCAACAATGTTTTGAGGAAAACCTTTCATTTCATTTAGGAAAATAATGCCGATTTAATTTTTAATTATCAGCAATTTTTAATCGAAAACATGTTTTAACGAAATGTTAAGTGTGCTATGTCAGAAGCGTTTTCAAAATCCTTTCATATGCTATCTCACGTCGTCGTTCTGCGTTTCGTATTTTCAGAAAAAAGGGATGTTGACAGGAGAAATAATATATATGATACATTCACTTGAAATTGGTTGTTCTTTTTCAATTAGGCGGTCACAGGTGATAAATCGCCAAATATCTCTGTAACTCGTGCAATTGTATGGGAGTTGAAAAACAACGGATTTAATTATGTGACAGTAAAATGCTCGCCAAAATAGGCCCAAAGCGCTGTGAAATGGCAAAAGTCAATATTTTAAAGAGTTAAAAGTAAAAAATAAATTGTTAAAAAAAATGTAACATACAGAATACGTTTTCATCAATTAATAATTAAATATCAATAAATTTACGATTACGCGATGACAAATAAATTTAAAGGAGTAAGAAGATAATTTAAATAATGTTTCTTTCTGATTCTCTTTTGTTGATAAATAAACAGAGCAAAAAGTATATATTTCAAATAAATTAATTATTTTGAGCTTCCTGACAAATGTATAAAAAAGAAGTGAATTTTTCATAATAGAGGTCTTTGCCCAGGCCAAATTAATGCATTGTAATAGATATATTTTGCGTAAAAAATATGAATTCCGCGGTATTTTCAAGATGACCATTGGTTGCTTATAAAAGAGTGTTTTTAAAAAACTATATTTGATATTTCCGTATTATCCCGTCAACCATTTTCCATAAAATAAACTATCGCCAAAGTAATCGCCAGACCCAGACTCTAACGCCAAATAAACAAATGGGTGAATGTTGGCATTGGAATTAAAAAAAAAAAAATCGGAAAAGCTGCATTCACTCAAGTGTCAACTATCAATATTTTATTAAAATAAATTAATTTTTAAAATGTATTAAGGAAAACAGAAAAAAAAATAATATTGGATATTTATTTATTTACAATATTTTTCATAATTATCCCTCTCGACAGGTGAATGTTTGTGACGTCAGTAGAAACTGATCTAATCTATGTAACTATGCATCACTAAATTTTTTCAATTATTTTACCGTTTTTAAAATTTTGTCGAGGCCGTTTAAAAACACAATTGTTAGTTAAAGAGGATACTACACTCACGCAAAAATACTCGCTGGCTTACTTTAGTCTTGTGGGATATATTTGTTTTAATATCTCGTTTGCATTTCAATATTTATGAATATTTTTTTTCCTTTATTTATTTTTTTGGTACATTTTGGTTCGAAAAGCACCCACTTTTTTTGGCACTGGATAGCTAAAGTCGATCTGAACAAAGAACTTTCTGTACTTTTCGATTTTTTTTCAAGACTTGTTTTTTATACCACGTCGAGTTTTAAACACAGAAAACGAGTTTTCTCGAATTAGTGACCTAGCTAGATCGATTTCTTGTGCTCGAATTAGTGTAGTCATTAATTTTTGTGAAAATCGTTAGTGCCGTTTTCGATATATAGCAGCATTCTTAGTGCTGAGTTCCTTTTAATAGATCAAAATGATCTTTCCCGAATTCGAAACCTAGCTAGATTGATTTCTCGTGCTCGAATTAGTATAGGCAACACGTTTCGTGTAAATCGTTTGAGTATTTTTCCATTTATAACAAAAAACATTTTCAGGGCTGAGTTTGTTTTACCCTGTAAAAACGAATTTTCTTGTATTCGGAACCTATAGCTAGATCTTTTTTTCGTGCTCGATTTAGTACAGGGGACAATTTTCGTGAAAATCTTCCACGTCGTTTACGATATCATTCATAATCAGGAAAATCTCTTGCTCGTTTAATATATATGAATAATAGGGAAAATCTCTTGCTCGTTTAATATATATGAATTTGGCGACAGTAATTTGGTCGACAGGATAACTAACAAGAACCAATTGTATATATAGTGTTACGAATATTGTAAATAGCTAGTATTTGTGCTTAAAAATAATGTAAATAGTTCAATTAAGCTCTATTCATAAGCTAATATTAATTTTTGTTGCATTGCAATATCTTAATTTGGTGATTTTTTGTAAGCGAGTAAACGCTATTGGATTTCAATAGGAGTCTATGGAAATTTGGCGAAATATTGGAAATAGCGTCAAGTTGGCGCCACTTTTGGCAGCTAATTTTGGCCGCCAAATTTGGCGATATATCGCCAAGTTGGCGCTAAAATTGGCGACAGACTCGGGTCTCTTCCTCTTGGTAACCCCTCTAATAGCGTCCATCCTATCTAAATTCTCTACTTTCATGTTAATTCCCCCTAAGAAAAGTCAGAAAGCTCTGACCAATCAGATACGTTTCGAGGTATTAGAAGGATTCATGTGTAAACACAATTTTTATGACGTAATTTTCTTTATTTCCTGTTTTCAACACGTGATTATTTAATTATTATTTTAAACTTTCATTATTGTTTTTAATAGTCTCGCGCAAATACATTTTTTATTTGAGATAAAATATACAGGGCCGTAGCGAAAGAAACTTTTTGGGGGGGCAAAAGACAAGATTGGCCGACTCAAAAATGTTTCAAATCCGACTAATGTAAAATAGTCAATCTGTCGCATTATTTCTTAATTAATAGTTTTTACAATTAATTTTAACTGATTAATTATAATTGATAGTTAAAAATAAAATATATGATTTTGTATTACTAAAATGTTTCTTTGATATAACTCAGTAATTATTTAAAAGATTTACCAAGAACTTTACTGGAAAAAAAAAAGAATATGTATTGATAAGAAAAAATCTTACAGTTATATTTGTGAAAAACACATTTGTTTAGAATGATAGAATGAAGTGATAGTTTAGTAAATAGAACGTAGTGCTTTTCAACATAAAAGCTAAATAAAAATGTGATCTCTTAGTTCTAAAAATTATGATAATGTAATGAATGGGAAGTACTTTCAATATTTTATTAGCATGCGATAGAAAATAATTTGAACTTTATATTCCAATTAGAGATAATATCGTATGGAATTAACAATATACACTTTCAGTAATTCTAATTGTAAAACTAAAAAAGGCACACTAGGGGTACTGAAAATATTCGGAGGGCCTTAAAATTTAATTGCGCCTGGGGCCTCTTGAGTGCTTCATCCACCACTGATTGTGTTTTATAGGAATGTCAAAGGACCGACAGAAACATTTGAATTATCCACGATTTCGAATTATTCAAGTTTGACTGTACTATTTTTACATGAATTACACATCACACTGAATAAAGCAAACCATTCATACCTTTCTTATCACCAGTCCTTGTCGAGTGGTTTCCACTGTGCAGCCATGTTGATAACTTCTTCGAACTTTTTGCAGCCTCCCAGTTTCTTCTATTTAGAGTATGTCTTTTTTTTATTTCCACTTGGCGTTTCATAATATAAACTATTATCTCAACACAAGCAAAGTAAAATTAACCCCTTGGGGACGAGCGACACGTTTACGTGACGCATAAGATGCTCAGAATTCTCGATTATTCCCACCAGTTAATTTTTATTGTAAGCTTTGCCTTATATAATGACAGCATTTCTGCGATTCAATTAGGGGAAAATTTCTGTTTTGAAAAACCGGTGGTAAAAGATGAAAAATTCCGTAAAAGACTCTCGTCACGAAGGGGTTAAGTTATAAACTATCGTACTATCACTACTATGCGACTCTCAACTGCTCTGACAGTCCGATATTGATAAGCAGTTAGTAAACGAATGACTCATCATGAATAGCACTAGCTCACTGCACGTCCTAGCTTGCACTTGACTCATCACTCGGCAGGCACCAGGCGCGACATGACACATTTGACTCGACATTCTGCTGTCTGCTCTAGAGATGCTTTTGCATGCGAAGCGTATGGAGTATGTGAACGGATACGCAAAAACATTTACTCTAGCACTTTGATGAATTTTTTTTATTATTAACTTTTAGCTAGGTGCTGGGTATTTTATAGGAAGTTAGATTAGATATTAAAATACAATAATTTTTTAACCATTAGTTTGGGGCCCCGGGGCAGTGCCCCGGCGGTAGTTACGGGCCTGAAACGCTGAACTATTTATATTGTTTTAAGTGCAAATGTGTTAATGTTCCGCAATCGCTTCAAGTTTTTTTTTACCATAAAACTACTTTTAATAATTTAATTTTTCCTGAAATCCTCTACTTTCTGAATTCTTTATTAAAAAAATAATTCATCTTGCGTATGATTTAATTTTTAAAAAAAGTAATCGCTAACATGTACCATATTTCCGGCGTATAATCCGCAGATCAAACAATTATGTTTAGACCCAGAAATTTTATTTAATAATTGAAGTAAAATATTTACAGCGATCTAGTATGTTCCATTACATAAAATAAAATTTCTGGGTCGAAACATAATTGTTTGATCCGCGGATTATACGCAGGAAATTACGGTAATCAGGGTATACAATAAATATTAAGTAATTAATAAAGGCTCCAATTCTAATTTTTATAATAACAAGTGAAAAATCAGTGAAAATTATGTAATTATGTTATGTTGGCACAAGTATATAAATTTAGTTTTAGATTTATCAAAAAAAAAAAAAAAAAGTAAGAAGTTTTTAGGTATTAAATGTTAAATGCACGGATATTTTTTTAATTTATTCATCTTCTTTTTTTAAATAGTTTTAAAAATTCTTCGTTTTTATTTTCCAAATGTTCCTAAAACAGTTCCAAAGGCCGTAAACATCATATCGCTGCTAGAACCTACTATTTAACAAGTATAAAATTTCTTGAATTTTCTTAAGCGACTTTCGCATTCGGTCAACCTAGTTTATACACTGGCCTCCAAAAGTTAAAGTACAAGATGTTTTTCGAAGCTCACCAGACAAAAAATGGCAGTCAGATTAATCTTCATAGTTTATATGAATGACAATAAGCTTTAAAAAAACTTATGCAAAAATTACCGCTACCACTTTTATTTTATAGAAAAGAATAGCTACTTGTGAATGAGAGAAAAATATGCAATTATGAAGCTTTCGTAATTTCGCGTGTAAGTTTTGTTGCATTCGAACTATTGTTGTCAGTTTTGTTCACAACAGCCACTAGTCTAGAAATGCCTAGAAGAAGTCGTTTGTCCGATTCATTAAGGTGGCGGACGGTAGGATGGATGGAAATGGGGTTGTCACAGGCCGCTACTGCTAGACGGCTCAATGTGTCTCGCAGTGTAGTCCAACGACTCTGGGATCAGTATGAATCCGAAGATTCTGTGTCCAGAAGACATGTTCCAGGCAGCCCACGTGTTACAACACCTGCAGAAGACCAGTTACTAGCTCTTTCGGCCCGAAGGAGAAGACGCACTACTGTGCCGCAACTCATTGCAGACCACTTTGCAGCATCAGGGAGAAGAATCTCCCCTGCTACGGTGCGAAGATGTCTTCACAATGCAGGTCTCTATACAAGGTGACCAGTTGTGTGTTCCCCCCCTCAACAGACGACAGAGAAGGGCCCGATTATGTTGGGCAAGAGAACATGTTTCCTGAACCAGACAAAAGCGGGCTTCTGTACTCTTCACAGACAAGTCCAGATTCACACTGGAGAGCGATTCAGGATGTCTTCTGATCTGGAGAGAACAATGCACTCGATACCATAAATCAAACACTGTCGAAACACACAGGTACAGAAACGGTGGAATCATGGTTTGGGCTGGGATCTCACTCGGAGGCCACACTGACCTGCATGTGTTCCATGGAGGAACTGTGACTGGTGCGAGATATCGGGATGAGATCCTTGATTCATATGTGCGCCCATATGCCGGTACTATTGGCAATGGTTTCATTCTAATGCATGATAATGCGAGACCACACCGAGCTGTGGTTGTTGAGGATTATCTTGAGGATCACGGTTTGGAGAGAATGGAATGGCCAGCTCACTCTCCAGACTTGAATCCGATAGAACATCTTTGGGACTATCTTGGAAGACAGGTTGCGGCTTTAAGTCCTCCTCCAAGGTCATTAAATGAGCTGGAACAAGGCTTACTCCAAGTTTGGTCAGCGTTACCTATTTCGGTGTCCGACAATTTAATTGAGAGCATGGAAAGTCGATGCCGCCAATGCATTCAAGTCCGGGGTGGGCATATTCCGTATTAGAACCAGTTTTTTAATGTTTCTGTCACATTTTACTGCATAATACTGCGATGTACTGATTTCTCCAAGAATGGAATTTTCCACCATGAGGGCTTTTTTGTTGTAGTTCCATTTATACGTTTAACTTAAGTAAATTTCTATGTCGCATTTAATAAATAACTGTTTAGCGCACATTTCCTCCAAATTTGTTGTTTATATATTCATTCATTTGCAAATTAGACGTAAAAAACCGGTTGTACCTTAACTTTTGGAGGCCAGTGTATATTGATAGTTTTTATCTATGTAAGTTGCGAGTGTTACTGTAGAACAAATTTCTGATATTTTCAATCAATAGATCAGATTCATTTTTTTCCCCTATTGGCCCATGTATCGACGGCCGACTTAGATTTTTCATGTGTGGGTGAGGTATAGTATATGTCCAACATTTCCGGCTCTGCAGACAAAATTTATACATAATTTTTTTTCAGTGGGTAGACCGACTAGCTATTTATGTGATTCGAAAATGTGACAGAACACGTGACTTTCATACCGGCTGACCAGATAGATCTATTGAAATCATTACTTTTTTTACTCATAACCTAGATAGGTTGATTGACCGACTAGCTTTTGCCATATGATTGTAAGGGTGTAGTGAAATGCATTCTGAAGACTTAAAGTCCTGCCAACGAGAATTTTTCCGAATTGCTTTTATTAATCGGCCTATTGACATACTACAGAGACACTAATTAAATCTGCTGATAAGCCGACTGAATCCTTTTACCAAACATTGGGGGGGCAGCTGCCCCCCCTGCCCCCCCGCTCGCTACGCCCCTGAAAATATAATCATTTGCGCTTTTTTGGCAACAATATAAAAAATGACTTTTTCAATAAAAGATTTTTTACTCGATTTTTAAGGATTTTTTGAGTTTTTATTGTTCGACCGTGATAATTTTTTGAATTTCTGAAAGCTTGTTATATTCGAATCCGTAGGATGGCTAGAAAAAAAGTAATCGCTCCTCAAAAAAGTCCCTAATAAAAAAGCGATGAGACTAACCCGGAATATCTACGCAGAATTTGATTGGTCCATTTCGTTTTTGGCTCAGTTCCAAAAAACTTTTTTTTAATATAGAAGGATTTACTGTTTATTTTTTTAATTATAGTTTACAGTTTTTTGTTATTTATTTATTTTATATTATTTACCATTTTAAACAATTTTATGTATTTAACAATATTAAATGACTGTTTTGCACATTATTGGCAACTTAAACAATTGGCAATTGACAACAATTTTTTTTGCGATCTATCTCCTGGCCCGGATAATACGTAGATACCGAATTTTGCCCTTAGAGTCTCAAAAAAGTAAAAATAAAATAAAATAAATAAACAAATACACGAAATACAAGAAATTCGGAAAAACCCCACTCACCAAAGTGTTAACGATCAATAAGTTTAAAAAATAAAAATTACAATATATTAATGACAACAGAAAAAAATAATCTTAGATATTAAGTTACATTATTTTTCTTAATTATTTATTTCGGCTGGTGAATAAATGTTTGTGACGTCAGTTGAAACTGATCTATTGTATGTAACTGTTCATCGCAACATTTTTCAATGCCTTTTCTTTTTTAATATCATGACACTGCCGTTTAAGGATGCAATTGTTATTTTATATAATGAAATAATTAATAAAGCAGTAAAACATAATAAAAAAAAATATATGCATATGTCGAATTAAAAACCACTTGATGCTATAACAAACACATGTATGCCTCTGACGTCAAGTGAATGTGACTGTCCACATTCATGCATTTTTGGTGTTAAATCCTATAGTTTAACGATAGTTTTTTGTTATGAAAAGTGGTCGACGGGATAAAGAAGAAGTACCATATTGTTAATGATATTTTAACAATTTATTAGCTATTTCGGTATTTTAAAGGTAATTATTAACAGTAAAATTATAGTTCTTAATTGAGAGGAAATATTATTTACGCTGTTTTAAAATTTGCAATAATAGGTAAAAGATTTGTCGAAATAAATTAATCTCTCATGTAAATATAATTTTTAATTGAAATTGTTTGGAAATATTGTTATTTGAGCATTTTAAATATGACGTAAGTTTCCCTACTTAATACTTTGAAAACGCGTACTAATTTAATTATTTCTCCTTTTAATATTCACGCGCAAGTATATTTTTTGTTACGCAATTTTCTACATTTACTGTTTTTAACACGTGATCATTTAATTATTTGAAAGTTTTATTTCTGCTTTTAATATAGTCACGTGTAAATACATTTGTTAATTGAAAGAGAATATTATTATGTGCGCTATTTCACAATTTGGCAACAATTCAAATAATGGATTTTATGAAATATGAAATAAATCTTCAGAAAAATAATGAAAATTTTGAATAAAAAATTGAAATATAACCTCAAAAAATTACTCAAATTGAAAAAAAATAATTGCAGTCTGCACACCGCAACGTTGTCAACTATATCCTTACAAATTATGGTTAAATTCTTGTGCATAGTTTTCGTTTCTATAAAACTTTTATAAGAAAATTATTTTGACCAACTTTAATATTAAATATCTCTTAAAATAATTCTTCGATTTAAAAACTGTCTACTTCAGCGTGTTTATCGAACATTTCTTTATAAAACTACCAATTTTTAAATTTTTATTTGCAATAGTTTTCTGGCTATTAGTCCAGAAAGACTTCAAGGCACAAAATCTTTATTGACAGCGGCTGCTGTGGCGGTGGTTACTTTTTTTTAATATAGAGAGATATATACATTTTCTTATGGTGTCCTTGAATAGGTCCTGAAATTTTCAGAAGAATCCAAATAAGTTTTGGTACTATCTACTTGGTTAAGCATTGCTTTCAAAAGGCTGTTTTTGGATTTGCCAAATATTCACCTTCAGATATATAATACAATAATTTTCTTTTTAGATAAGCACTTACTCCGAATCTTGCATACAGGCTCAACATCTAGGTGTTTGGCAAGTTCATTAGCATCCACAAAGCCTTCATTAAAACTTTCGCAAAAAAAAGGGGCCCTGTATCAGTGTACTATTATAACGTTCCTTACATAATTTACTTGATAAGCATTGCCAGAAAACTAGTGAGGTCAGAAATTTGTAATTTATCATTTTACTGACTTTCGGTTGAGCATTAATTTTTGCTTGAGCATCATCAGTGTTTTCCGCAACTTTTCTAGTGCATTACAAAGTTTAGCAGCTTGATACCGAACCGCTTTCACACTCCATTCAACATCCTCATCGTGTTTCGGAGAGTTTTACAGAAAATCTGCAACAGACTTTCTAATCTGTTTACCCTTTGGTAGATGATGCAATAATCATTGGTCATACGTTTCAGCGATCCAAAGAAAGTCTTTGCATATAGTCTCTAAAAACTAAGTTGTGGTTGTGGCATACCCATGAGATGTAAATAAGGTTCTCGAACTATTCGGTAGAAATTGTTGTATTCCTGAGGTGTGTCCTTTTACACTGGCACCGTTATCATATTCTTGTCAACGAATATTTTCAATATCTTGTCATAATGTGACATGTTGATACATCAAGTTCATGGTCAACAAATTTTCGTCTGTGCTACTTCTTACCTCGAAAAAATTGACGAAATATTCACATACACACGATGGAGCATTTGATAATACACCATTAGCTGCATATCTAATTACCATCGACATTTGCTCTGGTGACTGATGTTGGGAATGCAACCGAGAATCGCTGCAAAATATTAGGTCATCCGGAAAGTTCTGTGTTTTTATGATATATTTTGAATCCATAAATGCAACATTCCCACCGCAATTTGGGAATAAAACATTGCTTTTATAATGTACGTGAATAAACTACTTTTACTCCTTTTGAAAAAAAAAATTGTTTGTAAAATCTAGTGATATTCAATCATTTGAACATTATCGCAAAAGAAGTATACCGCAGAACCTTCCGGATGACCCAATACTTAGCATCCTTACGCAAAATGCGTTATTGCAGAACGCTTTGATCCATTATATTAACTAGGGAATCGAACCCGGGCTTCCCGGGTTACAGAACGCAGGCGAAAACCATTTTTTTCCCTAAATCTAATAGATTTTTCATATTTTTATTTGTCAAAGTTGCTGCATTTAGTGATTTTTTTTTTTTACTGGTTTCTTTGCTTTTCTTGTGCGTGAAGCGCTCATACATGCGGTATCCATCCAGTTTTTTTTTTTTTTTTTTTTTTTTTTTTTTGTACTAAGCGTTCATACATGCGATATAGTGATCGCGACATTAACGAATTTCAAGGGTTTTGTTTATTTTTTATTTTTTTGGTATTATTAATACCAAGGGAGTTCGCTGCATCCAGTGATGCTTCTTTGTTAATTTATTATTCGTCATCTTATGAATGCGATATAGTGATCGCGATATTAACCAATTTCATGTATATTCGTTTTTTCCAACTTCGCAATGACCGTTAACATTATTTGTAATACTGATGAAATATGAATTAAAACGTTGTTTCTTACTGCTCATATTAACTTTTTATATGCATATTTATTAAATTTGTGAAATAATTTTTTTATATTTTATTCATAAAAATGCAATATATAAAACAATATCTTCTGTTTATATTATCTGTTAAAATATCCGATGTTTGTTTATGGTGTAAACAAATAATTTTCTTTTAAATTTTTAAATTATTACAAAGCTTCCTTTTCTCCAAAATCGTCTGAACTAATCAAATTTTGTATCCGGTATAACGCTACTCTCATATAAAGGCACCCTATTCTTGTGACGTTTTTATTTCAAAATTCATTAATTTTACTACTTGTAACTATTTAAAAATTTATAATGGCAGCATTCTTCCATTTGTTTATTGGGCGTTTCAAAATTCATGCTTAAAAATTATTTTATAAGCCATAATATATCAGGCAATTAAGATATAGTTTTCAAACAAATTGCATTTGAAAGTAAATTTTTTTTCCTCTATAACGGTGTAAAAATTGAAAATGTGCTATGTTTAGAAATTAAAAAAATTGCAATAGCAAAAATCACAAAACCGAAATTTCATCGCCAGCTGTTGCCATTCGCAAAATGACGTATGCGTTACGCACGGACACGTTTGGCCTTTATAATATAGATAGATAGATAGACTAGGGCATTCAACCCGGGCTTCCCGGGAGAGAGAGAATATAGGTGAAAATCATTTTTTTTAATTATTGAAATCTAATAGATTTTTAACATATAATAATTTTATTTAGATTGCCCCCTAACAACACCGAAGAGCATTTTTATATGAACTATGTCAATTATATATTTAAATAAAATTTTGAGCGGTAATTTCGTATTGTCCTCGTGCCAGAAGTTAATAGCCGAAGAGCGTTATCTACAGCAGTTTTTATTATTCTGATAATTTCCGCGGTTTTGAGCGCTTATTTTATTTACATGTCTGTTAAATTTGTATTTTATTTATTGTTTAATGAAGTTTTAATTTCGTTATGGAACATTAGCTGGAAAGAGATGCTGAACTTTTTATATTGTTTGAAGTGCAAACGGAATAATATTCTGTAATCGTGTGCAAGCGATAAAGATTGATTTAAAAAAAATCATTCTTGAAAATTATTTTAAAAGACATACTAAATCAGTCAATTAAGATAGAGTTTTCAAACATTTGAAAGTAGAATTTTTCAGCTATATAACGGAGTAAAAATTAAAAATATGCGATGCTTAGAAATTTTAAAAATTGCAGTAGAAAAAATTAACCAAATTTCATCGTCAAGTGTTGTCATTCGCAAAATGACGTCAGCGTTGCGAACGGACACGTTTGTCCTTTATAATATAGACAATTGTTGCCATTCGCACAATGACGTCAGCGTTACGCACGGACACGTTTGTCCTTTATAATGTAGATAAGTTCATTTTGAGTTATTTTTTAAAACAATGATCGTGTGTTTCCTTAATTTGGATTTTTTTGTGGTTGATCTTGTATTAATCAAACTCTCCTAGCAAATCTAGAATATCCAGGAAATTTTTCTATTACTAGGGGTCTCTGCCCCCTATGAGCTACGCTCACCAACCCCTGTTCTGACACCGCAAGCTTTAAAAACACTGAGATTTTATCAACTCTAAAACGATTACGGAAGATTGAATTATAATTAAACGACCAGTGGCGATCTGTTGTAATCGTGTTTCCATTCATTTTCCTTTGACGAAGGATTTTAAGACCGAATCCACTGCTATCGAAACAGCTAAAAACTATTTTCGTGATTGATAAAATAAGATCAATTAAACATTTAAAAACCAACTTGTGCAAAATATTTAAGGGTCCTCTTCACTCACTTGGTTCCGAAAGTAAAAGTATCTTCGTAAAAAAAATCCGCAAAGAAAATCGAAAAAGTAATCAACGGCGGAAATAGAGATTGATCTTTGCTATCCAATGAAAAAAAAAAATCATATATACAGTGGTGGAAAAAATTATAAAGCCACTTGAAATCCTATCCTAATCCTAATAATATTATAAATCTGATTGTGTGCAAATGTTAGGCTGAAGCCAGCGTCAAAATGGAGCTTTTAATGATCCTGTATTTTTGCATGTAGTTTGATTATAACCCTCAAATGAACATAGACTAGGTTTTATTTATTTTATTCAAATATTTTCTTTAATAATTAAAACTTTCATTATTTTCATAGAGAATAAATGGACATTTTTCAATAAAATTTAACCATTTTACTTTATCGTTGCTAGGGCTTTGATCGTTGCCAAAAAATAAAAACTCGGAAAAATAATTTTTCCTCAACAACTAATTTTCAATTGAACGATTTTCACGTGAAAAATGAAAATTAAAAAGAATTCAAAAGAAGATGAATTTCCGTGATATTTGAAACAACATTATACATGAAGTATGAATATCGGTTACATTAAAAAGATCTTTTTCTGTCAAAAATTGCGTTATAATTAGAAGGAAAAATGAACAATAATTATATTATTAAAAATAGATTTAGCTTGGACCATGGAACTATGAAAAGTATCCTCTTCGGTTTAGACAAATATGACGTCATAAATAAAACATGTAATTTCCAAATGTTCGTAATAATACAAGGAGCATGAATATCAATATATAATGAAAGTAGATAGATAATGGACGTATTATTTAAGATGAAAAACTGAATATTTTTTATCGTTACTGATTAATAATTAGCTTGAATACCAGTTACATACAAATGTGAGTTTTCCGCTAAAATTTACGCCCTGATTGCCAGAAAAAGAAAATTAACAAGAATTATGCCATTAAAAAGAGATTTCTCTGAGGAAAAAGTGACGTCATATTTGAATTAAAACGGGAATTTTCAAATGTGTTTTACAAGGAGCGTGAATCAATTCTTTACATTAATAATACAAGGATCGGTAAGTTTAGAAAGTAAAAGAGTTTCACGCCATATTTAAAACGAAAAATTCGAAATATTTTTTTTATCTACACCGATTATTAAGCATGAATATCAGTTACATACAGATGAGAGTTTTTTGCCAAAAACCAAAACGTAATTATTAGGAAAAGAAAAATAAATACGAATCTATTATATTAAAATCTGACCGCCTGTTTGCATTTCGCAACTACTCCTTTCAGGTTGTCGAACGCAACACGATTTACTTAAGACCGGTTATCATTGATCCGAGGATGTCATAAATTCTCAGAATTTAAAAAGAATGATTTAAATTCCGAGATTTTGTTTTTGTAAATTTTAACGAAGTTTATCTAAAAATGGCAACTAAATTATTCCATTTTTGTGGATAAAAAAGAAGAAATAAAACGGATTAATATATTTTTTTCTCATTACAACTGAAAAAAAGAATTTATTTTCAATTTGAATAGATAGTGAAAGAAAAAAAAAATCTTGATTACAGTAAAATTTTTGAAAAATAAAAACGTATTTTCACACATTCAAACTTCATGAATCAATTTATTCTGGAGAACAAAAAGTCGTCTGTCAACATATTTTCATTTAGAAATAAAGATTTTTTTTCAGGTATAAATTAAATCAAGGAGGCAAATTTAAGCTCCTTGCAGTTAGGTCTACAATTATTGCTCCCTATTCACAAGAATTGAATTTAATGAAAAAGAGTATACTATTTCTATTATCTTTGAAGGATGCTATTAAAACGTTTCACAAAGGCGTTAAAAGTAAAATAGTTTACCAGGTAAACTTGACATATGTTTTTACACAATTCGCCGATTTCCACGATTCTATTTGGCCCGCCTTTTTTCATTAGTTGCAGTTTCCTTTTCGTGATTATTTGTCACAAATTTTCACTTTTTTAAAACTTAGTTATGTCAAGGCCTGTATAACATAGAAATACGGTATTGTCTCCTATGGAATGTGATAAAGAGTTAGTTAATTATTTATGATTCTAATTATCGGGAATGAAATATTTTGCTTAATTAATGCATTTATTCTTCTTTTAATGATACGTGAACGAAGTCACGGGTAAAAGCTAGTATGATATAATTAAGAAACAAAATATAGAACATTTATGAAATTTCATACATATATATTATATGCTACAAGGAAGTAAAGAAAAAAATAAATTCATTAATAACTACATTAATAAAAGATTAATAGACTCAAGAAAATTTTCTGTACAAAGAAAGTTGGAAATAATTATAAAGTCGATACATGTATTTCATCAATAATCGATGCGAGACCCATTTTTTTCGATGACTTTGACTAGTCTTTTGTTTATTGAATCTATCAGACCACACAAAGTACTTGCATCAATATTGTTCCAGCAGTTTTTAAAAGCATTCATCAAATCTAACTTTAAATTGAATTTTCGTCCATTTTTGTAAACATTTCGACCTAAAATTCACCAATGATTTTCTATTACATTCAGATCGGGTCTATGAGCTGGTCATTGTAGGCATTTCACCTGATTAGCTTCCAGCCTAGATTTAGTTGACTTCGAAACATGAACGGAAGCGTTGTCCTGCTGAAATGTCCAGTCTTCTGAAGTTATAAGAGGAGCAAATGGGTAATAAATTATCTCCTAACATTTCTTGATACATAACCCAATTCATTTTGTTATGCATGAAAACAATTGGAGTGGTTCCACAGGCAGCTAATGCAGCCCAAACCATTACCGAGCCACCTCCAAATTGACGCTTTGAAAAAATATCAGGCTCCTGTCGTAAATCATGCCAAAAATATTTATAGCTGTCGGGTCCATCGAAATTAAATTTATTTTCATCGGAAACAACAACATCTCTCCAATTTGTGCCTTCGGTTACATGTTTTCGTGCAAAGTCTAAGCGAGCATTTTTGTTGTACTTAGAAAGAGGTGGTTTTCCTTTAATTTTTTTTAATTGAATAATGGGATTGTTACTTAAAACATTTCTTACCGTTCGGCTTGTACATGGTAATTGTAACTGTTCTTGAATTTGGGCATACGACATTTTTTGTCCGCAAACTAGCTTTCGGATTTGTCTTGATTGCCTTACAATTAAGGATTTCGGTCTTCCTGTATGCTTCTTACTGCCGTAATCTTCGAGATTTCTGAGAAAACTGTTTACTGCAGCCTTGTATCTTCCTATTTTTCTTGCAATATTAGAACCAGACATTCCAGTTTCATTTAAAGTTAATATTTTAATTTGTTCACCATCGGATAATTTTTTTCCTCTTGGCATTGTATTAAACAAACCAAATACAAAATGAATGCACGTAACGCGTTTACATTTACCTAAACTTTCATGGCGACCTATTTTCGTAAGTCTGGCATTATGCCAAATGAGGCTAGAACCATCGGCTTTATACTTTTTTCCGAGTTGTTTTGCATTGGTTGTAAGAAATTAGCATAATTTATGTTCCCCCTTCCGTTTTTCTAAATAAAGTTTATGTGTATTATTCCAATGCTGATCAAGCAAATGAAAATAGCATTTGCGTTATCAACAATTCCATTACTTTTTGAATTTTGTAAATTTTTCGATCGGCTTTATAATTTTTTCCAGCACTGTATTATTTCTCCTGTCAACATCCCTTTTTCTAAGAAAATACGAAACGCAGAACGACGAATGAGATAGTATATGAAAGGATTTTGAACAGGCTTCTGACATAGCACACTTGACATTTCGTTAAAACATGTTTTTGATTAAAAATTGCAGTTAATTAAAAATTAAATCGGCATTGTTTTCATAAATGAAATGAAAGTTTTTCTCCAAATCAGTGTTGCCACAAAAATAAAATACTGAATTATCAGACGACGTCATCCGATAATGCAATTAAAATACGATTGTTAATTTATTTCTTGCGCGTACTTTTTTGAAAAAATATGCAGATTTTAATCGGATTTTTATTTAATTTTTACGCGTGCGTCACCTATTGTTTATTTGTTTGCTTTGTTTAATAATGGTTGTGTATATGCGTACTGTATCGGAGACCCAGTAGATTACGTAATTTAAGGATTATCTTCCATTTAGATATACAGTTAATTAGGATTCACAAAAATTGTAAGTATTTAATTTTTAATATTTCATTAAGCTGTTAATACGCCAGCGAAGTTTGACGTCACTTAAATGGCTCCTAGACCACAAAGTTTGAACATCCCATGTTTAAGCTCCAATAGGCTTGCAAAAAAGTGCTGTACCAAATATTGATTTATGTATTTAATACATTTCTGGAACAGTTTTGCAAAATCTGAGGAAATGCTTTTATATGAATTCCCTAAACGTCTGATTCAGTGTTTAAATTTTTTTATAATTAGGTTTTTTTTTTTTTTTTTCCAGTATATTGGTCTTGGCAACCTAGAGAAATAACCTTGGCGAGAGAAGAAAATTTGGCCAAAAATTTTCTGGCAATCTGTTCCCATTTTTTGATACGCAAGCAATCATCATATATATATATATACTAGTATATAACCCCGTCAGAAATGACGGATTGTTGATGTGCGTTTCATTTTCATAAGACTTCATACAAACAAACAGCATGAAGATTTATTATTGAAAGGTTTGTATTGTAGAAAAATATATTTTAAAAATGACAAATGATTTCTACGAATAAAAATATTGAGGATATATATATATATATATATTACTCAGTATTAAATTTCTGAAATAGTTCAGCGATTGGACAAAACATTCAAATTAAATATTAACAAATAATCCATGTGCGGAAGTTTTTGTAAAAAAGTGTTATCAATGAGTTTCTAAACAGCTTGACTCACCACATAACTCATTGTTTGATTACATAAGCAAAATCAAATGCAAATTACGCTGTACTATGTATTTCTTATATTTTAATTACGCTTGATAAGAAAGAATCATTTTACAGTATATGACCCATTATCCGTAAATCCAAAATCCGGAAAGACCCGAAGTCCGGAAAAAAAAATTTCGAAAATTTTCTAAATTTGTAAATTTTTACTAAAATTTTAGATTTTCTGAAATTTTTCGAAAATGATACCGATTTCTATTTTCTATTTATTTATTTTTTGAGTCCATTGTGTTTCAATGGTTAATCACTAAAATATTGTTACTTCGGAGGAGGGTGACCCCCCCCCCCCCCTTCCCGAAATTAAAAGCAAATCATTTTTCTCTGAAATTTTAGTTTAAAATTAATTTACATTACGATTCGTTAGAAACAAAAAATAGTTATCTATTTATTTCATCAGGGGTGATTCTGTTCAAGCTTTCCTAAAAATTTAAGGCATTCGGTTTCGAAAATTTTAGTCTTCAGTCCAAAAATTCGAACATAATTGAACGATCGTCGCCGAAAAAAATCAGTTATGTCTATCGTTCGCATAAAAAATAGACAATTTCTTCAAAGGATTGCGGAAACAACGTGAATTTCTTCAAAGGATCGAACACCCCCCCCGCAAATTTCGTTGCAGGATTGCAAAAAAAAAAAAAAGGCTAATTTTGTTAACAAATCGCAGAAAAACGCGATTTTCGTCAAAGGCTTGCGAAGAAAACGCAAAAATTTAAAATTTATCAAGGGATCACAAAAAAAAACCCCACAAATTTGGTTAAAGGATCGCAAAAAAAAAAAACAAATTTGTTTAAAGGATCGCAAAAAAAAAAAAAAAAAAAAAAAAAAAAAAAAAAAAAAAAAAGCCACGAATTTCGTCAAATAATCGCGGAAAAACATGAATTTCTTCAAAGGATCGCGAAAAAAAAATTCTTCAAAGTACTGCGAAAAAAATTCTAATTTCGTTAAGGGATCGCGAAAAAAGTGAAATTTCGTCAAAGGATCGGGGAAAAAAAGAAAAAACGCTTATTTCGTCAAAGAATCTCAGAAAAAACTCGAATTTTGTCAAAGGATCGGAAATAAAAGGCAAATTTCGTCAAACAATCGCAGAAAAATGCAAATTTCTTCAAAGGATCGCAAAAAGAAAACGCAAATTTCTTCAAAAGACTACGAAAAAATGAAATTTCGTCAAAGGATCGTAGAAGAAAAACGCAAATTTTGTCAAAGAATAGCAGAAAAAATTGAAAATTTTGTCAAAGAATGCCCGGAAAATTCCAATACTCGGAAAGCCTTTGGTCCCGAGGATTCCGGATAATGAGTCCTGTACTGTATTTACGATGGAAGAAATTTCAAAATCCGCCAGCAGATGGCGCCAATATACTGAATAAACCTCAAATCCTCCCTACGAAATAAATCACCTCTATTTCTGAAAAAAAAAAGTGCTTATAGAAATTTTTTTTTACAGAAATGTTGATACACATGTTTTATATGAAATAGTTTTTGAAGGTTTTAAACAAAATTAAAATATTTAAAAGCTTTAATATGATTTTACAAATATTTTAACAGCAGAATCGAATGTAGCATAAATTTTTCAGTAAGCCTAACATGGCGTTTAACTACTGTCGACTCGCAGACCAGAGTGGTCCAGCCTGGATTGGTTACAGACACTTTCTTGCCTTCGGATTTTATTATAAGTAAGATATATATATATTATTTCTGTTGCAAACATCCTTTTTTCTATGCACATACAAAACTTACAACGATGAATGAGGTATCATTCGAAAACTTTTTGAACAATTTTCTGAGATAGTACACGCAAATATTTGTTAAAACGCGTTATTCGATTAAAAAAAAATAAATCAGTTAATTAAAAATTAGTGCTAAAACGTATCAGGAAATAATCACAAAGATTTCAGTGCGAAAGCTTCGCACGGGTCCTTCTGGTCGTTTAAAAATATTGAAATGCAAACGAGATATTAGAAAAATAATACCCCATAGGATTAACATTAGCGAGCGGGTGTTTTCAAGTGAGTGAAGAGGACCCTTAAGTAAACAATGCCGCTTCAATCGAGAAATTTTATAACGATGCTATAGAAAATTGGGTACTGCTCCATTATCCAGTCTACTACTTTCTATAAAAGAAAAGAACTGTCGCCAAAATATAGGATTTAAAGCCAAAAGTGCATATCTGTTGCGTCGCATTCAATTGACATCAGATGCGTTACACGTGTTAGTTATGTCATCGAGTGATCTTTAATTCAACGTTTATCTGTATTTTTAATGATACTAGATGGAACCCGTCAAAACGTGACGGAAAAAAAATTACAATAACAATATTAGTAAAATAAGCTTCTTTATTACATAAGAAGGGGTGCGTATGAAACAGTCTTTCAAATATTTTATTTTAAAAGTTTTTTCCCCCAGTGAATTACAGCACTATTTCCGAAGCAAACTCCAAACAAACTATCCGTAAACAACTGTGTAATGCAAATCAGTTTGACATTACCGCCATATTCCCCACGGCAAGAAAGAAAAATTCTTGCACCTATGAAGTATCATACAAATAGTATATCCCTACGTTCATCTTATATTCAGTCAATAAAAGAACATAGTAAATAAAGCACCCCCCCCCCCCCGTGATAATGCAACCAAATGAGCTCCTATGCGCATGTGCATTGCATCTCACCAAAGGCACCGTCAAAATTCGACGTTAAAAAAAAGTTTAAAAATGTTTAAATTAAAAGTTTTAAAATATCTTCTTTAATCATTGTTCGTTTCAAATCCATATCTTCTGAAACGTATCCATTGTTTTAAGCTAATCAATTTCTATGTAAAGATGAAGAATTTTTTTTTACAATAATAAATCAATCACCAGATAAGGGAGATTTTTAATGTTTTCAAGTGTAATTTATTTGTATGGTTTCTTCGGTTCCTTTACATAATCAGGATGATTATTCCTTTCCATCACAGTCGGGGATCTTTTCCTTCTTATACAGTTAAATATCCAACGGATCTTTAAAAAAATAATAAAATACAGTTCCTAGAATATTCTGATGCAACATATGCATCAACAAATTCATCATATCAATTTTATGTTAGTCATAAACTATAAATAGTTTTTTTTTCTTGACAGATTTTAGTTTAGCGCCAAAATGCTCTTTCTTTTGGATAATCTGATCTTATGATTTATCAAGGGTTTTTATTATTTTTCTTTTTCAGTTTTTATGATGGTTAGATAATAATCTATTTTCAATTGGGGCAACTTTCCCAGGGACTATGTTACATTATTAAAGCAAACTGATGATCATTGTTGAGATAGAATTGAAAATATTTCATGCTTGAAAATTATTTAAAAATTCGTTAAATTAAGCGGCAGTTTTCAAATAAATTTCAATCGAAAGCTAATTTTTTTCTAATTGATGATGTAAGAACTGAAATTGTAAAATGTAGTAAAAAATTGAAATTTGTAGTATTTAGAAGTGATGTAAGCGCTATGAAAGCTAAAGCGACAGGGCCGTTTGTTGTCACAACCGTTATACATTTCTAAAAATTGCCACTGTGTTTTGGCTGGCGTCCAAAAGTAGACTATCATTTTTTGACAACGAAAGATAAATTCACAGTGGAAGAAATAGGACTTTGCCACTAATAAGGAACTGTTAAATGAACTTACTAGGACTTCCCTCAAAGGGATTAGTCTGAGTGATATTGCTGAGAACATAAAGTTAACAATTACGATATAAAGAAGATATCAACAAGAATCTAAGTGAATATACAGCATATGATAGACAAGAGATAGATAAAGATACAACATATGAAAAATAGCAAATTAAATGATATAATTACAAAATATCACATATAAATTCATATACTGTTATGTTTTCATATGCATTTTTTTATAACATTTGGCAAATAATCTCATTTTCTTAAGCGGGAATTGCTCCAAACTAAAAAAAAAAAAAAAAAACCCGCCGGATCTTTTAAAACGATATTTTTAAAGTCACATAATCAGATTTGCAGCCAATAGCGTATTTTAGCAAGCGTAGTTTAACGCAAATTTAATTTAATTTTTGCAACATTTTCTTTGTGACAAATATCTAAATAAAATATTAAAAAATAAAATATTAAATATTGAAATATTAAATCAAATATTTAATATTTGAATTAAAAAAATTTCCTTTGTTTATTTGTATAACTATTTATAGAAACTCGTATACTTCAAACCACATTGATAACATGCTTTGCTACAAACGTGTCTACCAGTCTAACTACTCGTATGTCTTAGCTGTGTCTCTCTCCGAACTCATCTGTCTACTGTCTCTCTACTCTTCTGTATACCCGTCTCAGTATCCGTCTGTCTTTCTACCCGACTCTTTAATCGTGTCTCTACCTGTCTCGCTTCCCGTTACACTACTCGTGTATCAACACGTCTGTCTGTCTATATACCCTTCTCTCTACCCGTCTGTCAAGTCGTCTCTGTACTCGTCTCTCTATCCACCACGCTACCCGTCTCCCTACCCATCTCACTACCCCTCTGTCAACCCTTTTTCGCACCTGCCTCGCTATCCGTCTGTCTATTCGTTTCACTACCCGTTAGCTTATCTCTGTCGCTATCCGTCTCTCTACCCGTCTGTCTACCCGTTTATTTACACGTCTATCTATCTCTCGCCAACTCTTCCCAATATTTAAACAATTTAGTAAACGGAAGCCGTTTATCTGTTATTAAATGCAAACAGGAGTAATTTATCTAAAGAGTGTAATCAGATGCAATTTTTTTTAAATACATACATAAACCAGCATAATAATTCACCAGTTTTATTTTCATAGTAGTTTATGTCATTTGACAGTAAATCTCAGCTTCTTCAACCCGAACTGCGTCAAGCTTTTTAAAAAAGCCCTAAGGTCCGTATAACTGGGAAGGGGAATTGTCCTCAGGGCTGTTAGATACATGTTATTAAGTTAAGTGAAAGTTTCGTAATCGGGTTCGCAGCCAATTTCTTATGTCAGAAGGGGTGGCTTCACGCCATTTTAAATTCATTTCTGTAACTTTGTTTTTCTTTTTTTGGTGGGTGGTTGGGGGGGGGGAGGGTTCCAAATATATACACTTAAATTCAAACTTTTGCCCCCATGTTAATATTAGTGTTGTTTGTATTATCAATTAATACTTTGTTGATCGAGCTTCATTCGAAACAAATGTAAAAGACTTCTACAGTTTTTTTTTCTAGGAGAAAGTTCCGTAATCGGGCCCTAAGCTAATCGGGGAATTTAATATCATTATTGTTTCTAACTCTTATAGAGTTAAAACAATATTGTTGCTAGCATTACTCTTGTTTGTGACCAACCTCTTCTGTGTATCTGAATAGGGAAAAGTTCCGTATCATGTACTGGTTGGTGCCAAAGGCAGTTGTAGAATCTTACAAATTTTTCCAGAGAGCGGAAAAACATGTTTTTTAAAATATTTACAAATATACGTTTATTAAACCATGTTTTTGAGCCATTTAAAAAAATTAAGTACGCTGCTAAAATAAAATTTTATTGCCATTTTCGATATTTTAATAAGAAATGAAAATACATAACAAACAAATTTAACAAAACTAAGCCATTTTTGGGTACTTCTCTATTATCCCGTCGACCACTTTTCATAACAAAAAACTATCGCCAAACTAAGATTAAACGCCAAAAATACAGTCCCATTTACTTGATGTCAGAAGCATTATACGTATTTGTTATGCCATCAAGTGGTTTTTAATTCGACATTTGCGTGTATTTTTCATTATGTTTTACTGATTTATTAGTTATTTCATTCATTAAAGTAACAATTGTGTCCTTAAATTCTTATATTTTATTTATTTTGATATTTCAATGGCAACGTTCTCCCGTTTATTTAGCGTTACAGTTTGGCGATAGTTTTTTGTTATGAAAAGTGGTCGACGGGATAATAGAGAAGTACCCATTTTTTGTGATAAATAATTGTTATTGCCAGGGGGGCAAATTGTAAACAATTAATAAGAGAACTAAAAAAATTACCGGAAAAAACTTGTGGGAATCTCAAGAGAGAAATATCCGATATAAATAGCATTTAAAATCTTAAAATGGAGAAGTGGTCCGTATAAAAATGCAAAACATTATACACCTGATATAAGAATTTTTTAATTTTTTTATATTTCCGAAAGCACAGATAAAAGGGTAAAAATCCCGGCACAGATGCCATATACTCACCACGTTGGCGCGATTTTTCCCCCGCCCCTTTGGCGAAAACTGTTTGTTGTGTTTGTTTACTTTTATTTTTTATTTTAATTCTATAGATTATTTTTATATGTATATCAATATTAATTTAGGCACAGATGTCGTATACGCACCAGATTGGCGCGATTTTCCCCCCGCCAATTTGGCGAAAACTTTGTTTTTGAATATTAGTTACAAATACCATACAGTAATAGCATGTAACTTTTTATTTCAATATAAAAATAAAATAACGTAATAAATGAAATAGCTCCTATTATTCAAAAATGGGAAATAAAAATAAATAAATGATAGTTTGATATAAATAAATATTGATATATATAATAAAAACAATTTATAGAATTAAAATAACAAAATAAAAGTTAATAAACAACAATTGAAACAAAATAACCGGGTTACCATGTGAGGCATAAAATTGCCATTTTGTTGCAATCGCGTCAATGTGGTGCGTATATGACATCCGCACCTTTATTTATATCAAACTATTATTTATTTATTTTTATTTCCTTTTTTAAAATAATAGAAGCTGTTTCATTTATTACGTTATTTTATTTTTATATTGAAATAAAAAATCACGTGTACTATTTGTCACACTATTTGTAACTAATATTCAAAAACAAAGTTTTCCCCAAGCTGGTGGAGGGAAAAATCGCGCCAACGTGGTGCGTATATGACATCTGTGCCTTGTTTCATTTCACATAGAGGTACTGCTCTATTATCCCGTCGACCACTTTTCATAACAAAAAACTATCGCCAAACTGTTAGATTAAACGCCAAAAATGCAGTCCCATTTACTTGATATCAGAAGCATTATACGTGTTTGTTACGTCATCAAGTGGTTTTTAACGCGACATTTGCGTGTATTTTTCATTATGTTTTACTGATTTATTAGTTATTTCATTCATTAAAATAACAATTGTGTCCTTAAATTCTTATATTTTATTTATTTATGTATTTTGATATTTCAATGACAACGTTCTCCCGTTTATTTGGCGATAGTTTTTTGTTATGAAAAGTGGTCGACGGGATAATAGAGAAGTACCCACATATGTATTGGTACTTTTATGTTAACTTGGCGCAGTTGATAAATCGCCAAATATTTTTCTCATAACATCTTCATATTGCATTCATTTCATTTAAATATAAATCTTTCACTGATTTCATTTGAAATACATACATTAAAAATACACGTCTTTCACTCATTTAATTTAAAATACACGCCTTTCACTAATTCCATTTAAAATACTAAAAAGGAAAAGAAAATAAGAAATAATGCCACAAATCGAAATCTTTTATTTAAACATCAAAGAATTGTTCCTAACATGCACACGCGAAATAAAAAAGCTGCTAATGGTGTGATTTACGCCAAATCTCCAATACTAATACTACTCTTACTCATCTCTAATACTTTTCAAACAGAAAAAAATCCAGATTAACTTTCCATTTTTATTAAATTGAAATATATTTTATTGTGCTGAATATTAGTGCTTGCATATTTTTTTGCTCCATGTATTCTATGAACTTTTCAATTCCGATTGTCTACGAAAATCTCCCGCCGGTGAAAATGACGTACGCACAAAATTTAGTGACGTATGTACTTTAATTGTGCTTGTTTATCTATTTTTTTAATAAAACTTCCAAACGGTTTGAAATTTATTCTTGGTAATAAATAGACGTCGTTGTCACCTTTATAGGTACCTGCTGTAAAAATTTGAACGAAATCCGTTAAATATTTTTTGAGTTATGCTTGACGAAAGGTTTTAATATCCATCGTAGCTATATATGGGGCAAAGTAATACTGCGCTGTGTATGAGTCTTCGTTGCACTCAGACAATAACAAACCTACCAAAATAATCCCTATAAAATATTAGCCTTACATTATTTATTATATAGCTAAAAATATAATCATTATTTCAAGTTTTTTTTTCCATAACACTATTTTTAATAATTTTAATTTTCCTGAAATTCTTTACTTTTGTGAATTTTTTTATCAAAAAATTAAATCTTCTAACCCATAATAATAAAAAAAGTAATTGGTAACATGTAATCAAGGTATGCAATCAAGATGAAGCAACCAATCTATATATTTAAAACGCTAAGCTATTTCTTTCGACAATCCGTGAGAACAAATTACTGCATCAAATTACATCATTCTTTTTTTAAATGAAAGATATTTGGACACAGATTTGTTATCGTGCATTCGTTTGTTCGAAAATTTAATTAATTAACCGTAATTTGCAATTGAATTTTTACGTCTGCTAATGACGTCATAATCGGATAACGCCTACTGTTCTGAAGCACAGAGTTTATTTTCTAAACTCTGTGGTTGAATAAAAGAGAAATAATAAATATTAAAAGCACGCGGTTTTAAGGACGAATTTGTTAATTTGCAAGTTAAATTTCGGTAAAAATATTTATCCGCGTGTTTTATAAGCGAATAAAAATTCATATTTATTGTGACGTCAAGGGAATATTGTCCATTGGGTTTATTTTATCATTATGCATTATAACTTTGTTGATGTCATATTTTCATTAAAATTAAATACAAAATATATTTATTTGTGTGCATGGTGTTTAAGCATTGATGTAAGGTATATGAAGTACGTGTGAAAAGTTCGCGCCGGTGAAAATGACGTTATGCTTAGCTTGAAGTGCATTTTAACATTGATAAAACTACAGCGCCTAGAATATACCTAGAATTCTTACATCATCAATTAGAAAAAAAAAATTAGCTTTCGATTGAAATTTATTTGAAAACTGCCGCTTAATTTAACGACTTTTTAAATATTTTTCAAGCATGAAAATTTTTTCCATTCTATCTTATCAATGACCACCAGTTTACTTCAATAATGTAAAATAGCCCCTGGGAAAGTTGCCGTAATTCAAAATAGATTTCCTTAACCATCATAAAAAGGGAATAATAATTTTTTTTAAAAAGTGATAAATCACATAATATCAGATTATCCATAAGATAGAACATTTTGGCGCTAAACAAAAATCTGTCAGAAAAAAGAAAAAGAACAAGAGGGGAAATTCTGCTATAAGGCAGAATATAGATTGCCACACACGGCTTTTATTTAAAAAATAAATAAACTAGCCTTAACTCAGAATAAAAACGCAATGACAACAAACAATTTTAAAATATCTAAATAAAAAATAAAAATTCCCCTGTTAAAGTGTTGAGTTGTTCAATAACCATTCGATTTAGAAAAATATTTTTCTACCACTGAGCAATTTTTTTTTTAATGAAATTTAATTCATGTTTCTATGGCAGCAGACGATAAAACGATATCTTTGGAATAAGGGAATAAATAGAAGAAAAAAATTTGTTGATGTTTGTGATAAAATGTTTTTCTTTATTTTTTAAAAATGTATATACATAATTCACTTTTATATTTTAACAGAATAATAAGTTTACTATAATTCGTTACTCATGCTATGGCCAGTATACACGATACACGTCGATCCACAATGCCTTTATCATTATCTTTTTACGCGTAAAAGTTTCGCTACGGTACTTCATTGTGAAGTTTTGTAATTTTTGAAATCTAATATTTGAAAAACGACATAATCATTAGATTTGAAATTTATATCAAGAAAAATACAATTTTTTACCATTCTAACGCAGTTTGTAAAACAATTTTCTGACAAATACTTTTCGAGTTATTAATTTTTTAAGTAACTTCAAATGTTTCATTTTCCGAGATTAATCTGTGGCAACGATGGATTGCTGTGACTTTTCATAAACATGAAAAATGATAGAGATTGAAAGAATAAGCCACCCTGTGTGTGGCTAAAAAAAGACTATTTTTAGTTTATGTTGAACATAAAATTGATATGTTGAATTCGTTGATGAATATGTTCCATCAGATATCAGGATATGCTAGGAATTGTATTTTTTTTTTATTTTTTTACATTTGCCAACTGTATAAGAGGAAAAATATCCCCGACTGTGATGGAAAAGGGATAATCATCCTGATTATGTCAAGGAACCGAAGAAACCATACAAATAAATTACACTTGAAAACATTAAAAATCTCCATCTGCAGATAGATTTATTACTGTAAAAAACTTCTTAATCTTTGCATAAAAATTGATTAGCTTAAAACAATGGATGCGTTTTAGAAGATATGGATTTGAAACGAACAATGATTAAAGAGGACATTTTAAAACTTTTAATTTAATCATTTAAAAACTTTTTTAACGTCGAATTTTGACGGTGCTTTTGGGCAGATGCAATGCACATGTGCATAGGAGCTCATTCGGTTGCATTATCACAGGGGGGGGGGGGGAGATGTGTGCTTTATTTACTATGTTCTGTTATTTACTGAATATGATATGAATGTAGGAATATTCTATTTGTATATACTTCATAGGTCCATGAATTTTTTTTTCTTGCCGTGGGGAATATGGTGGTAATGTGAACCTGATTTGCATTACACAGTTATTTACGGATTTTTTGTTTGGAGTTTGCATCGGAAATAGTACTGTATTTGACTCGGAAAAAAAAAAATATTTGAAAGACTGTTTTATACGCAACCCTTCATAAATAATAAAGAAGCTTATTTTACTGATACTGTTATAGTATTTTTTTTCGTCAAGTTTTGACGGGTTCCATCTAGTGTATATGATTGTGTTAACATGACATAATTTTACTGATTTTTACATTCATAATTATAAAGATTAGAATTGGAGCCGTCATTGATTTCTTCATCTTGATTGCATACCTTGATTACATGTTACCAATTGCTTTTTTTTTTTTTTTTTTTTTTTTTTTTTTTAATTATAGGATAGAAGATTTACTTTTTTAATAAAAAAAATCATAAAAGTAAAGGATTTCAGGAAATTTAAAGTTATTAAAAATAGTGATATGGTAGAAAAAAAATCTTGAAATAACTATTGTATTTTTAGCTAGAATAAACAATGTAAGACTAATATTTTATAGGAATTATTTTGGTAGATTTATTATAAGTTCATTTAACAGTTCCTTATTAGCGCAAAGTCCTACTTCTTTCACTGTGAATTTCTCTTTCGATGTCAAAAAATGTTTTTCCAGTTTTGGACGCCAGCCAAAGTACAGTGGCAATTTTTAGAAATGTACAACAGTTGTGACAACAAAGGCGCTATCGCTTTAGCTTTCATCGCGCTTACATCACTTCGAAATACTACAAATTTCTATTTTTTACTACATTTTACAATTTCAATTCTTACATCATCAATTAGAAAAAAAATTAGCTTTCGATTGAAATTAATTTTAAAACTGCCGATTAATTTAACGACTTTTTAAATAATTTTCAAGCATGAAAAGTTTTCAATTCTATCTCAACAATGATCATCAGTTTGCTTTAATAATGTAACATAGTCCCTGGGAAAGTTGCCCCAATTGAAAATAGATTTTCCTAACCATCATAAAAAGTGAATAATAAAAAAAAAAGAAAAAAAAGTGATAAATCATAAGATCAGATTATCCATAAGATAGAACATTTTAGCGCTAAGCAAAAATCTGTGAGGGGAAAAAAAAAAAAAAAAGACTATTTTTAGTTTATGTTGAACATAAAATTGATATGTTGAATTCGTTGATGAATATGTTCCATCAGATATCAGGATATGCTAGGAATTGCATTTCTTTATTTTTTTACATTTGCCAACTGTATAAGAGGACAAATATCCCCGACTGTGATGGAAAAGAGATAATCATCCTGATTATGTCAAGGAACCGAAGAAACTATACAAATAAATTACACTTGAAAACATTAAAAATCTCCCTCATCTGCAGATAGATTTATTACTGTAAAAAACTTCTTAATCTTTGCATAAAAATTGATTAGCTTAAAACAATGGATGCGTTTTAGAAGATATGGATTTGAAACGAACAATGATTAAAGAGGACATTTTAAAACTTTTAATTTAATCATTTAAAAACTTTTTTAACGTCGAATTTCGACGGTGCTTTTGGGCAGATGCAATGCACATGCGCATAGGAGCTCATTCGATTGCATTATCACAGGGGGGGGGGGTTGGGTTGGGTTGATTATTGACGGCCAATTTATCTACACTTGGGATATAGGCCCGGGAGAATGCCCTTCGTGGGGGTCTTTCTAAGGGAACCTAACCCGTATTTACGCATGGATAAATCCACGGCTCGAAGAAAACCAGGAACACTCCGAACGATTAGGCCGACGGGCGCGATTGGGATCGAACCCAGCACCTCCCGTCTACCAGCTTCGAGAGCAGAACCTCTCAGCCACTGGTGGGGCCAGGGGGGGGGGAGATGTGTGCTTTATTTACTATGTTCTGTTATTTACTGAATATGATATGAACGTAGGAATATACTATTTGTAATATACTTCATAGGTCCATGAATTTTTTTCTTGCCGTGGGGAATATGGTGGTAATGTCAAACTGATTTGCATTACACAGTTATTTACGGATTGTTTGTTTGGAGTTTGCATCGGAAATAGTACTGTATTTGACTGGGGGAAAAAAAACTTTAAATAAAATATTTGAAAGACTGTTTTATACGCTCCCCTTCATAAATAATAAAGAAGCTTATTTTACTGATATTGTTATAGTATTATTTTGCGTCAAGTTTTGACGGGTTCCATCTTGTAAAAGACCTTTAAAATTAAAAATTGAAAAATCAGTTAAAATTACGTCAAGTTGACACAATTAATTTTTCTTTTTAGTTTTATCAATGTTAAAATGCATTTCAAGCTAAGCATAACGTCATTTTCCCCGGCGCAAACTTTTTCACACGTACTTTGTATAAGTTACTTTTATGCTTAAACACCATGTTACAAATAAAAATATATTTTGTATTTAATTGTAATGAAAAAATGGCATCAACAAAGTTATAATGCATAATGATAAAATAAACCTAATGGGCAATATTCCGGTGACGTCACAATAAATATGAATTATTATTCGCTTATAAAACACGCGGATAAATATTTTCACCAAAATTTAACTTGCAAATTAAAAAAATTCGGCCTAAAAGTTCTCATCAATTGATTTTTAATTCGACGTTAAATGTATTTATAATGATGTTTTACTGATTTATTAGTTATTACATTAATTAAAATAAAAATTACGTCTTCGAAACCATGATATTAAAATAGAAAAAGCATTGAAAAAATGTTGTGATTCGTAGTTTCGTACAATCAATAAAATGGATAAAATTCAACTGACTGACGTCACAAACTTTTATCCAACAGTCGAAAGGGATAATTAAGAGAAATAATATAAATAAATAAATATCCAAGATTATTTTTTATTCTGTTTTCATTAATATATTGTATATTTTATTGTTTAAAGTTATTGATAAATGATACTTTAGTAAATGGAGCTTTTCCTAATTATTATTTTATTATTTTTTATTTTTGAGATTTAATGGCAACATTCTTCTATTTGTTTATTGGGCGCTACAGTTTGGCGAATAATTTGGGGTACTTTTCGGTTAGCCGGGCGCCAGTGAAGTATATATACCATGTATGTCATTCTATAAACAAAATGTATTCTAGGCGCTGTAACTGGGGTTAATTTTTGGCGCCTAAATGACGATTTTTACTTTGTATGGCAACATGGTGTTTTATAATAAAATTGAATATGTGTGTAAATAAATGAAATAAAATTGGTACTTTTATGTTAGCTGGGCGTCAGGATAACTCTCCAAATCTTCTTTCAATTGGAATAATTTAAATTGCAATATTTTACGTGACATTTGTTATTCATATTGATATGTTTATGTTTAGATATTTTATTATGATTATATTTTAGCTAATTTTAAGTAAGGTTTTTAACATTTAATATTACAATGTTGACCATTACCTAGTTGATATTAGCTAATGTCAAAAGATTGGCGAACCACAGAGTTCAAAAAATAACTCTATGCCTCGAAACAGTGGGAGTTGCCGACTTTATGACGTCATAAGCAGCAGTAAAAGTTATATTGACAATTACGGCTAATTAATTAAATTTTCGAACAAACGAATGCACGATGGCAAATCTGTGTCCAAATATCTTTCATTTAAAAAAAGAATGGTGTAATTTGATGCAGTAGTTTGTTCTCACGGATTGTCGAAATAAAACGCTTAGCGTTTTAAATATATAGATTTTACCAATTTATTAGTTACTAGCAAAACCCGCGGCTTTGCTCGCGTAATTCCTGACAAATGCCAAGTGGTATTCGTTGGCCTATTTTCATGAGAGGAAATTTTACTGCCACAGATAATTAAGAAAACAATAATTAAGCCACATTAATATCGAAAAAAAATCTAAAATTTAGAACGTTTTTCGCTCTTTTACATCCCCTTCCCTGTGGTAGTGTCACCGATATAAAATATAGCCTATGTTACAGCAGGGACTGTTACCATCACTTTTGAAAATGGTTCTGTAGTTCCAGAGATTCCATAGAAATTGTAATAGAATGTTTTTAGACCGCTTTCCGCTTATCTCACCCTTTTAAATTTTGAATTTTTTTAGAATTTGTTCTTAGAGAGCATTTACATTTTATAAATAACTACCATGCCAAATTTCTAGTTCCTTCAGTATTAAAAAAAAAAAAAAATCGAAATTTTAGAACGTTTTTCGCTCTTGCACCACCCTGTGGTAGTGGCACCGACATAAAATATAGCCTATGTTACAACAGGGACTGTCATCACCAATTTGCTACAATAACTTATGAAAAGGGTTCGGTAGTTCCAGAGATTCCATAGAAATTGTAATTTAGAATGTTTTGATAACGCTTTTCGCTCATCTCACAGTTTTAAATTTCGAATTTTTTTAGAATTTGTTCTTAGAGAGCACTTACATCTTATAAGTAACTACCATGCCAAATTTCATGTTTCTAACACCTTCAGTATAAAAAAAATTGAAATTTTAGAACGTTTTTCGCTCCTGCACTCCCCTGGGGGTAGTGGCACCGACATGAAATATAGCCTATGTTACAGCAGTAACTGTCACCATCAATTTGCCACCATCACTTTTGAAAACAGTTCTGTAATTTAAGAGATTCCATAGAAATTGTAATTTAGAATGTTTTTAGAACGCTTTTCGCTCATCTCACACTTTTAAATTTCGAATTTTTTTAGAATTTGTTCTTAGAGAGTGTGGTGTTTAGTTAGAAATGTAATTAATAGATGGCAGCACCATAACGAACTACGTCACATACCGGTATTAAGGTTTGTTTACTGTTAGATGTAGAATGTATCTGTTACGTGTGTTCGATGTACGTGTTTGTGTGATTATGTAAATTAAACGTTACGTATTTAAAGTCCACCTCGAATAATCAATAATGATGTTGCTTCAATTACTTTAATTTAAGTATATAATGTACAATAATATGGCGACGCAGGTCAAGTTTCTTACCGTAATTCAATTGAAAAGAAATTCCAAATGATTCGCAAAATGGCGATACTTCGGGTTTTACATCTACAAGAGTATATGCTGCATTAATGTTTTAATACGTACATCATTTCGAGGGTGGTAAGTGCTGACATTTTTTTTTCTTCTCTGCAATAAATAAAAAGTAATAATGTTTGCAAATTTTAAGGAATATAATGATTCCATTGAATCGTTTCAATCATATGTTAAGAGGTTGTTACAGAGTATTTTTATTACATGATGTTGAAGAAAAAAAAAAAGGTACCAGCCATTATTTCATGCATGGGTCCTAAATTATATAACTTACTGTCTGATTTAACGTTTCCTAAAAATCCGGAAGCATTAAAATATGAAGAAATAGTTGATATTCTGTTAAAGCACTTAAGCCCCGCCCCTAATAAATTTTGTTCTAGAATTAAATTCCGTAATTCTTATCAAAATGAAAACGAATCCATACAAGATTTTGTTTCAAAATTAAAGAAGTTAACTACATTCTGTGCTTTTGCTGGTGAAACACTTAATGAAAATTTGTTAGAACAATTTTTACGAGGTTTAAAAAATGAAAGCATCCAAAGTAAATTACTTTCACAAATAGATGATTTAACGTTTGAGAAAGCTATTGAAAAAGCAATTATTTTGCAAAATAATGAACATGATATTTCTGAATTGAAACAAAAAAATGTAAATGTTAATAAATTGGCATATTCTAAAATATTCAATCGAATAAAATTTCAAATAATTTCCAGAAACCGAAAATTAACAATGTAAATAAAGGGAATTTTGATGTAAATAAAAATAAATTACAATGTTATAGATGTGGAAATCCATCACATCTTGCCAATAAGTGTAAGCATATCAATACTATTTGTAAAATTTGTAAAAAAAAAAAAAGCCATCTTGGTAAAGTATGTAAAAGTAATTCTCAAAAACAAACAAATGTATTGCAAACTGTCGACATTTTATCTGTGAGCCATGATAAAAGTTCTACACCTATAAAAGTGTGGGTTTTAATTGAAAACAAAGCTAAAGCTGAAATGGAGGTAGACACGGGCTCCGGAATTTCTGCGGTACCTGTAAATCGTTTTCGGAGAATTTTTCCGAATAATAAAAATTTTCCACCTAAAGTTCAATTGAGAACTGCAACGGGTGAGGTGTTTACACCTGTGGGGTATGTAACAGTAGATGTTTCTTATGCAAATATTACTAAAAAGCTTAAATTGTATTTGATTAAAGAAGATAATTTCCCACTTTTATTTGGCAGAGACTGGGTAGCTGCATTTAATTTGTTTCCCACTAATTTTAAATCTGTGTATGTCAATGAAATTGCAAATTCTACTGATAAATTGAAAACATTATTAAATGATTTTTCTGATTTATTTTCGGATAAAGTAGGGGAAATAAAAGGTTTGAAAGCAGAACTTTATCTAGAAAAAGGTTCTACGCCCATATTTTGTAAGGCTAGAACAGTCACGTATGCTCTACGTAATGCAGTAAATGATGAAATTCAAGGGTTACAGGATGAGGGTATTATTAAACCTTTCACCAGTAGTAAGTGGGCAACTCCTATAGTTCCAGTGGTAAAACCGAATGGCAAAATTCGGTTATGCGGAGATTTTAAAGTTACAGTAAATAAATTTTTGAAGGTGGAAAAATATCCTTTACCTAGGGTAGAGGACATGTTAGCTACTTTAGGTGATGGTTTACATTTTACGAAAATAGATTTAAATCAAGCTTATCTTCAGTTACCTGTAGACGAAAAATCACAGGAATTGTTAACTATAAATACTCCGAAGGGATTATTTCAATTTTTAAAGTTACCAATGGGTCTTACTAGCTCTCAAGCAATTTGGTAAAGATCGATTGAACAAATATTAAGTGGTATTGATGGTGTCACTGTGTTTATTGATGATATTGGTGTTACAGGGGAAACGGATGAAATTCATTTAACAAGGCTGAAACAAGTCTTAGAAAGATTACGTGAATATAATATTAGGATAAATAAAGATAAATAAATTTTTCTGGCTGACCATATTACATATTGTGGTTATAAAATTGATAAGCAAGGTATTCATAAAACGCAAGATAAAATTGAAGCTATTGTAAATGCTCCTAGACCAACTAATGTGTCACAAGTTAAGGCTTTTTTAGGCTTAGTCACATATTATTCTAAATTTGTACCAAATTTATCTACAATTGCTCATCCTTTAAATCATTTGCTCAAAAAGAATGTGAAATTTATATGGTCTCCTGTTTGTGAATAAGCATTTAAAAATATAAAAAATGAAATTATTTCAGAAAGAGTTTTTACACATTTCAACCCTAAATTGCCTTTAGTGTTAGCAACAGATGCTTCTCCATATGGTATCTCTGCAGTTCTTTCGCATATTGATGGTGAGAAATACCACCATCTAGATCTAAACTAGCACACACTATAAAAAAAAAGTATTTGGTTTTTTTTCTGCATATTAGCAGAGTATTTGGTATCATTTTAATCAGTGAACAGTGAACAATACAAATTAATGATCCATTTTAGGATCAGCGCATACAGATAGATAATTGTGGAACAAAGTGAACCACGGCAGTCAAGGAAATATTTGGTTTTCCGTTCCCACGAATGATTTAACTACACCTAATAAAAATGTCATGGAGAAAATTGTCAGAACAATAATATGACACATTTATTTATGAGAGCTTAAATAGGCACGAAGACCTCACAAGTAAAAGCATCTTTACCTCCCAGACACAGCACGGCGTCAAGAGGAATCGCTATTGTACCGACGGACCTATGAAACACTCAAGGGGAGTACCAAATTTCTCCCGCATGCCAATGGTCAGCTCTCTAAAATCAGAGGTATGGCCGAAACATGCAAATTTTCAAGAAGTTAAAACGTATAAGGCCTTAATTTTATGTGAAAAGGGAAAAATGGTTCCATCCCTTTTTTTTTGCTCCACGAAAAGAATGTGATTTTTCTTGAGAGTTCAGATTCAAAAAAGATGGAAAAGTAGAAGGTTGACTGCTCTCTAACTAAAAAAACAGATAGAGTGGAAAAGAAAATTAATTTTTTTTTCTTCCTTCTCTCGGGCATTTTATTTTATTATTTGGCTTATTCAAATTTTCCTGCTTTATTTGGATTTGGACCTATTAAAACTCAAAATTTTAATAAATGTTTTTGGAACAATGGAAATTGAAACCAACTACACATGATAACTTGCTGAAGAAGTCATGTCTTTCATCAGATTTTTCAACAGTGAACTTTTGATTACGCTTTATTTCACCAATGTGTAAAACTTTTTTCTGGTGTTGCAAACCTACTTACACTCCAAACCTAGTGACACCCCAGCTTATCCCAAGTTCCTAGACTTTTCCATGTGAACATTTTCAGTTTTGATCTTCAATATAATACGACGATGGACTTTCATCGAGTACTTTGTGGCTATATATATATATAAAAAAAAAGATACTGTGGACCTTTTTTTTTCTAATGTCGGGGGAAGAGATGATGGTGAGAAATACCACCATCTAGATCTAAACTAGCACACACTATAAAAAAAAAGTATTTGGTTTTTTTTCTGCATATTAGCAGAGTATTTGGTATCATTTTAATCAGTGAACAGTGAACAATACAAATTAATGATCCATTTTAGGATCAGCGCATACAGATAGATAATTGTGGAACAAAGTGAACCACGGCAGTCAAGGAAATATTTGGTTTTCCGTTCCCACGAATGATTTAACTACACCTAATAAAAATGTCATGGAGAAAATTGTCAGAACAATAATATGACACATTTATTTATGAGAGCTTAAATAGGCACGAAGACCTCACAAGTAAAAGCATCTTTACCTCCCAGACACAGCACGGCGTCAAGAGGAATCGCTATTGTACCGACGGACCTATGAAACACTCAAGGGGAGTACCAAATTTCTCCCGCATGCCAATGGTCATCTCTCTAAAATCAGAGGTATGGCCGAAACATGCAAATTTTCAAGAAGTTAAAACGTATAAGGCCTTAATTTTATGTGAAAAGGGAAAAATGGTTCCATCCCTTTTTTTTTGCTCCACGAAAAGAATGTGATTTTTCTTGAGAGTTCAGATTCAAAAAAGATGGAAAAGTAGAAGGTTGACTGCTCTCTAACTAAAAAAACAGATTTTGAGTGTGTGTGCCAATAGATGGAAATGTACGCGTTAAGAAAAAGCGAAAACGCGTCAGCCATTACCTCCTGCTGTCAACGTTATCTAGTAATATAAGGTAACAAACAATCTTCCTTCACCATTGTTCCATTTTATTTAATTAAGCTATATTCTTTTAATAATACGAATTTAAGTGTGTATGAAGATCCTACCCCGATCTAAACATAAAAAGGCTAATCAAATAAATACTTCTAGGGTATGGAACTCTGCCTTTCAAAATCGAATTTTTTAATTCAGTAAGATAAACTGTAATTCTCAGAAAATAAATGTTGAGAATACAGTTCTCAACTAGGATTGAATATTTTTATTTTTTTTAAACATTTATGTTTGTTTTTAATCATATGCTTATAATTACCTTGTAAATAAACTCAATTTTATATTCAATTAATTTTAGTCAGTTTTCCTTTTGTTTACTTAATTTATTGAATTAATATTAAGTCTTTTATTTTAGGAAATGTTTTCTTTAATATTACAATCTAGGTTTTAAAATAAGCCATTATATATTTAATGTTACATAACTCTCTGCAGGTAACCTTTGATGATTGTAATTGGCTCAAAGAGGATCCGAACTTCAAAAATAATTCACAACGCAACTTTTTCTTTTCTATAATTAATTGATAATTTGTCTAATAAAATTTTCTAAGTATAAATTATCATATCAGATCCTTAGAGTCATAGGTGCAAAATAAATACTATACGTCTCGGATAATTTAAAATACTCATATTAATCAATTAACAGCAATATAGTGGTAAATCCTATGCAGTCAGACTTAAATTCAAATAATTTAATTGATCACTCTGTAGCATTCCATCACATATGATGCCAGATAACGTGGAAAAACCAATTGGTTTTGTGTCCAAAACGCTTACGAATGCAGAAAAAAAATATAGCCAGGTGGATAAGGAAGCACTAGCTATTATCTTTGGAGTAAAGAAATTTTTTCAATATTTATATGGTAATAGATTTACTTTATTTACAGATAGCAAACCACTCGTGTCCATATTTTCTCCAAATAAAAGTATTCCTGTTCTTTCAGCTGCTCGGGTGCAAAGATATGCATTATACTTACAAGCGTTTAAATATGATATTCGCTATAAGAAAACATCCGAACATGGAAATGTCGATGCTCTTTCACGACTTCCATTACGTAGTGAAGATTTACCCTCACAATTAAATTCAAGTAATGTAATTGATGAATCTGAATTTTTTCAAATTAACCAAATTTCTACATTGCCTTTAAACGCCAAATCAATTGCTGTAGCTACAAAATCTGATCCTTTATTACGTCAACTTTTTCATAATCTAATTTCTGGTTCTCCAATTCCTAAAAATTTAATTTTTGGTGGCAAACAAGAAGAATTTACTCTTCTACATAGTTGTATTTTAAAAGGATGTAGAGTAATTATCCCAGGAGTTCACCGCAAACAAATTTTTCGTGATTTGCACTTTGGACATTTCGGTATAGTGAAAATGAAGTCCTTAGCTCGCAGTTTTGTTTGGTGCCCAGGGATTGACCAAGATATTGAAGATCTTGCACTACTTGTGTCAATTTAAAAAATAATCCTCCTAAGGTAGATACTCATCATTGGGAATGGCCTACAGCTCCATGGCAAAGAATTCACATAGATTATTTTGGTCCTGTGATGTGTAAAATGCTTTTGCTTGTGGTTGATGCTCATAGCAAATGGCCTGAAGTTTTTATTGTTCCTAATACTACATCAGAACCTACAATTACTTGTCTTTCTTCTCTTTTTGCCAGATACGGGTATCCTATATCTCTGGTATCTGATAACGCAAAACAATTTACTTCTGAAGAATTTGTGACATTTTTGAAGAATCATGGGGTTAAACATAGGTTTAGTGCTCCATACCATCCAGCTACAAATGGTCAGGCAGAGAGATATGTACAAATTCTCAAAAGAGGGTTAAAAGCCTTATCTTCTGAAGCTGGTACTTTACAGATGAAAATAAATAACTTTCTTTTACAATATAGAAAGATGCCTCATGTTACTACGGGGGAAAGTCCTGCATCTCTATTTCTAAAAAGAAATATAAGAACGAAAATAGATTTGATCATTCCAAATGTTACAAATTTTGTGCATGATAAACAAAATGCGAGAAAGGCCAATTTTAAAGTAAAAGAATTTCAAATTAACCAGAAAGTGGCTGTAAGAAATTATACTCCTGAAGCCAAGTGGAAAATTGGTCGCATTATTGCAAGAGAGGGCAAGTTGCATTATAGAATTCAAGTTGGTTCGAATATTTGGAAAAGGCATGTTGATCAGATAACTAATGTTGGTTCGAAGATACATTTAACTAATGATTCAAATTCTGAAGAAAGTGATACAGAAAGTCACAAAAGTGATAATGCAGTTGTTAATCAAAGTGATTCTCAGCTAATGCATCTTAGTGTCTCAGATCTTCAACCAGCTGACTCTGTTGTTCCATTTACTTCAAATCCTCAACCAGCTGACTCTGTTGTCCCATCTACTCCAAATCCAGATGACTGTTGTCCCATCTACTCCAAATCCAGATGACTCTGTTGTCCCATCTACTCCAAATCCAGATGACTCTGTTGTCCCATCTGCTCCAAATCCTAAACCAGATGACTTTGTCTTCCCAAATACTCCAAGTCCTGCTCCAGTAGACTCTAAAATGATCCCTTCAGTTCCAAAAACCATGGTGTCCAATACTTCTATTGATGATGCTAAAGATACTTTAATTAACTCTTCTTCTTCCCAACAGGTACCTAGAAGATCCACCAGGAAAAGAAAAGCCCCATGTAAATTCCCAAATTAAGGAGGGGAGAGTATGTGGTGTTTAGTTAGAAATGTAATTAATAGATGGCAGCACCACAACGAACTACGTCACAAATCGGTATTAAGGTTTGTTTACTGTTAGATGTAGAATGTATCTGTTACGTTTGTTCGATGTGCGTGTTTGTGTGATTATTATGTAAATTAAACGTATTTAAAGTCCACCTCGAGTAATCAATAATGATGTTGCTTCAATTACTTTAATTTAAGTATATAATATACAATAGAGAGCATTTACATCTTATAAGTAACTACAATGCCAAATTTCATGTTTCTAGTTCCTTCAGTATAAAAAAAAATCGAAATTGTAGAACGTTTTTCGCTCTTGCACCTCTCCCCCCCTGTGGTAGTGGCACCGATATAAAACATAGCCTATGTTACAGCAGGGACTGTCACCATCAATATGCCACCATCACTTTTGAAAACGGTTCTGTAGTTCCAGAGATTCCATAGAAATTGTAATTTAGAATGTTTTTAAAACGCTTTTCGCTCATCTCACCCTTTTAAATTTCGATTTTTTTTAAGAATTTGTTCTTAGAGAGCATTTACATCTTATAAGTAACTACCATGCCAAATTTCATGTTTCTAGCTCCTTCAGTATAAAAAAAATCGAAATTTTAGAAAGTTTTTCGCTCCTGAACCCCCTGGGAGTAGTGGCACCGACATAAAATATAGCCTATGTTGGAGCAGTGACTGTCACCATCAATTTGCCACCATCACTTTTGAAATCGCTTCAGTAGTTCCAGAGATTACCCCCTACAAACAAACAAACAAGTGGGTAAGAGTGATCGAAGATAGCTCAAAGGGTTTCGTTTAATATTCCTTTCAAAACACTTTCTCCTTTTTTTAATAAATCCAAATTAATTTTATTTAGAAACAACAACAAAAAAAAAAGTCATGTTTTTCATAAAGTAAAAATTTACCGGTCTATATTTTTCTCGTTTTTTCGAGTATCCAAACCAGCCCGATAGCGGCGAAGCCCGTTATTATATTCTGTCATAATAATATCCGTCATGCGGACTAAATGCGATATTTAAAAAAATAAATTAAACAAATTGTACACCTTCAAAATGTTAAAATATGCGAATATTTCCATAGTCGGATTTTTATCACGATTCAATAGTTTCTCAAACTCATATATATACTATTCTCTATTTCTCATATTGATACTCGCTTTGTATTATTCTCAAACATCTGAAAAATTCGTTAAACTTCCAATAGGACGTCAGATTTTCTTTTTAATTCTTTAATGACGTGATATTAATCTGCTTTGTGTACATACATATACTCATACTCCTTCTATTCTAAAGCTTTAGAATATTCTCATTTTGTTTTTGAAAATGACTCGGAAAGAGTCGAAACATGTAAAACAACTAATAAAAGTTATTTTAATTTATATTATAGTTGTTAATTTTACACCTTTAGCATTTAAAAGTAATATGCTCATTGGGTTTGTTTTCATAACTTTTGGCAACAAATCTATGTATATTAACGAATCTATCCCTTTTCGAAGCTCGAATTACGCCAAACCTAAAAGCAAAGGATCCTATACTGGAAAAGTACCCGATTTTCTTATGGACAATATTCAAGTGACATAACAAGGTGTAAAATTATCGCGGATAGCAAATTTGTTTAAATATGTCATCAATTGATGCCGAATAAATGCAGGCATGCATGCACAAAATATTTAGTTAATTTTGTATGATAAATAATTATTAGAAAATTCGTATATACATATTCATTAAAATAAATAATTTACATATTTAAAATACCATGAAAATATGCATGATGGTGCACTAAAATAGAGAGAAAATTAAAACCTGTTACTGAAAATGTCTATAACAGTACTTTTCAATACCGTGGTTCTTAATGTTATTCACAAGCAGATTGAATTTTTCTCATCCTTAAACGCAAAGGAAGAATAGAATACAGATCGTTGTTATAAAAGTCCGAGAGGTAGCCACAATTTAAATCTAACCATTTTATACAAGCTGGTTTTCAAGTTGTAATTGATTTTACTTATCAATCCCGAAAACAGTCGTCAGTTGTCGCAACAGCTGTGTATGAGGCCATGGTAATCAAAAAATGCCCCATTAAAACGTTAAAAGCATGGCAACCCAATTACAGATTTACCAATATTTTTAAAACAAAGCACGCTGTCATGTTTTTAGAGGCTTCGAAGTCTGAGCGGGGGTTGGCGAGCGTAGCTCGCAGGGGGTAGGCCCCCTAGTATAGTATATAAAAATACTGGTAGTAAAGTGATCTGTGCCCCCCCTTGACGGTACGCCTCTGGCGGGAGTAATAGGGTTTCGTGAGATGAACAAAACCCTAAAAAACAATCTTTACTACTTTATAATATTAGTATAGATTTCCTTAATTTAAACGTAATTATTAAACGTAAAAATATAGTTTTTAATTGAAGGGACATATTATTATTTACGCTGTTTTAAAATTTGCAATAATAGGTAAAAAATTTCGTCGAAATAAATTAATCTCTCGTGTAAATATATTTTTAAATTGAAACTGTTTGGTAATATTGTTATTTGAGCACATATGATGTAAGTTTCTCCATTTCATGCTTTGAACGCGTAATAATTTAATTATTTACTTTTTAATATTCACGAGCAAATATATTTTTTATTACGTAATTTTCTACATTTACTGCTTTTAACACGTGATCATTTAATTATTATTTTAAAGTTTTATTTCTGTTTTTAACAGTCACGTGTAAATACATTTTTTAATTGAAAGGGAATATTATGTGTGCTATTTTACATATTGGCAACAATTCAAATAATGGACTTCCTGAAATATGAAATAAATCTCCATCAAAATAATGAAAACTTTGAATAAAAAATTGAAAATAATCGTAAAAAAAATAGTCAAATTAAAATAATAATTGCACTCTGCACACCACAAGCTTGTCAACTATATCCTTCTAAATTATGGTTAAATTTCTATGCATAGTTTTCGTTCCTATAAAACTTTTTTTTAAGAGAGCTATTTTGACCAACTTTAATATTAAATATACCTTAAAACATAAAACAATTGTTCGATTTAAAAATTGTTTGTTTCAGCGTGTTTATCGAACATCTCTCTATATAACTACAAATTTTCATATTTTTATATGCAATAGTTTTCTGAATATTAGTCCAGAAAGATCCCAAGGCACAAAATCTTCATTGACAGCGGCTGCGGTTGCTGCGGCCAGCGGTGGTGGTTACTTTTTTAGGGTTTCGTTCATCTCATGAAACCCTATTCGTCTCGCTTCTCTGTCTGTCCGTCAAAGAAATTTGCAATAATATATTATTGCATAGGTAATTGGTTCTCAGAAACTATAAGTTAGACTTGAAAATTTGTGTACTTACAGCTGAATATCTACTGTTACACTGAAAATCATAAAATTTGAAAATGTCTTCATTAACGCAAGGTATTAATATAAAACCTAAAAACCCACTCATTAATGGATACAAATATCCAACTAAACCGCAGAATTTATTTGAATTGTTGCCAATTTGTAAAAATGCGCACATAATAATATTCCCTTTCAATTAAAAAATGTATTTACACGTGACTATCAAAACAGAAATAAAACTTTAAAAATACTAGGGGGCTCTGCCCCCTGCGCTCACCAACCCCCGTTCTGATTTCACAGCCTCTTAAAACCTAGTAATGTATACTGTTTTAAAAAGATGATGATGATGATATCACGAACGACGACTTTCTTCTGTAATCAGGTTATAATGCTTTTTCATTTAACTGGTTATAATGCTTTTTCATTTAATTCATCTTTTTTATTTTTAATATTCATGTGTAAACACAATTTTTATGACGTAATTTTCTTTATCTCCTGAATTTCACACGTGATCATTTAATTATTATTTTAAACTTTCATTATTGTTTTTAATAGTCTCGCGCAAATACATTTTTTATTTGAGATAAAACATAATCCTTTGCGCTTATTTAGAAATTGGCAACAATATAAAAAAAATGACTTTTTCATTAAAAGATTTTTTACTCGATTTTTAAGGATTTTTTGAGTTTTTACTGTCCGACCGTGATAATTTTTTTAATTTCTGAAACCTTGTTATATTTCGCGTCTGGTGGTATGATTTTCGAATCCGTAGGATGGCTAGAAAAAAAGTAATAGCTCCTCAAAAAAGTCCCTAGTAAAACAGCGATGAGAATAACCCGGAATATCTACGCAGAATTTGATTGGTCCATTTCGTTTTTGGCTCAGTTCCAGATAACTTTTTTTTAATATAGAAGGATAATTAAATGATCACGTGTTAAAAGCAGTAATTGTAGAAAATTGCGTAATAATATACTTGCGTGTGAATATTAAAAAGAGAAATAATTAAATTATTACACGTTCAAAGCATTAAATAGGGAAACTTACGTCATATTTAAAATGCTGAAATAACAATATTTCCAAACAGTTTCAAAATAAAAATATATTTACACGAGATATTAATTTATTTCGATAAAATATTTTACCTATTATTGCGAATTTTAAAACAGCGTAAATAATAATATTTTCCTTCAATTAAATATTTTTAAGTTTAATAATAGGAATATAGATAGAATAGGATATAGATAGAAAACTTTGAAAATTACGTCATATTGGAAACGATACATTTAAAACGTCTTATTGAAAGCAATTTTCGGTACTTCTCCATTGTACCGTTGAAAACTTCCAGTAAAAAACTACGCTAAATTATTTGCCAAACTCTTAATGCTCAAAAAACCAATGGAAGAATGTTGTCATTAGAATCTAAAGCCCCACTCACTAAAATGTCAACTATCAGTAACTTTAAACAATAATATTTATATTACACTAGCAAGCTACGCCCGCTACGCTGGTCAATTTCTCTTAACGAACCTTTAATCAAACAAAATATTGACATTTCATAATTCACTTTTATATTTTAACAGAATAATAAAGCTACTATAAATTGTGACTCGTGCTATAGCCAATATACATGTCAGGACACGTCGCCCTTATCATTATCTTTTTACGCGTGAAGGTTTCGCTATGGTACTCCATTGTGAAATTTGGCAATTTTTAAAATTCAATATTTGAAAAACGGCATAATCATTAGATTTGAAATTTATATCAAGAAATATATAATTTTTTACCTTTCAAACGCAGTTTGTCTAACAATTTTCTGACAAATACTTTTCGAGCTATTATAATATAAAAATATTAAAGAAAAAAAAGAATACTTTGGTTTTCCCTGTAAAATAAAATGCACGAAATGATCTATCGCTACAGAATATACATAGGCAGACATTGTACAATATGTGTATTCATTTGTGTAAGAATAGCATGTATATTAATAGAGATATAGCGATTTTTTTAAAAATTTAAAAAAATTCTTGCATGTTTTTTGCTTATAACATACAGGGTTTTTAACCAAATTTAACGCCAGTTTCAGAAAAATTGACAAAATGTAGTAGAAACAATATAGTGAAATTGGAATATAAATATATTAAATATTTAAGGAAATATGGGCAGTTGTATGAAATAATTTTTATCTGCGCATGCGCGAAAGATAACAAGGAACTTTTTGCATAATTTAATAGTCAACTCTATGGATCAACTTATTAAAAAAAATTCAGTCAATTATCATAAAAATTCAGAGAGATATCGGCGTTACAGTGAGCTGTTTTTTACTTTCTCCCTAAAACTCGTTGAATGATAAGGGATTTTCAACAAATTGTCATTTTTTATTATCATACTATTTCCCAATTTTTAATGATACTTCAGTTCTCTTTGAAAAACTACCCCAACGAGCTTATTCGAACTAAAAAAGAATAATCAAAATCAAAGGATCCATTTCAAAACTATTATAACCTGGTGAAATGATGTTTTCCAAGGCAAACTAAAGTATTAAAAATTAAACATGACAATTTGTGAACAATCCCTTATCATTCAACAAGTTTTAGTGAGAAGCTAAAAAACAGCTCACTCTAACGCCGACATCTCTCTAAATTTTTACGATATTTGACTGATTTTTTTAAATAAGTTGCTCGATAGAGTTGACTATTAAATTATGCAAAAAAAATCCTTGTTATCGTTCGCGCATGCGCAGATAAAAATTATTTTATACAACTGTCCATATTTCCTTAAATATTTAATATATTTATACTAGGGGGCCTACCCCCTACGAGCTACGCTCGCCAACCCCCGCTCAGATTTCGAGGCCTCTAAAAACATGACAGCGTGCTTTGTTTTAAAAATATTGGTAAATCTGTAATTGGGTTGCCATGCTTTTAACGTTTTAATGGGGCATTTTTTGATTATCATGGCCTCATACACAGCTGTTGCGGCAACTGACGACTGTTTTCGGGATTGATAAGTAAAATCAATTACAACTTGAAAACCAGCTTGTATAAAATGATTAGGTTTAAATTGTGGCTACCTCTCAGACTTTTATAACAACGATCTGTATTCTATTCTTCCTTTGCGTTTAAGGATGAGAAAAATTCCATCTGCTTGTGAATAACATTAAGAACCACGGTATTGAAAAGTACTATGTTACATACATTTTCAGTAGCAGGTTTTAATTTTCTCTCTATTTTAGTGCATCATCATGCATATTTTCATGTTATTTTAAATATGTAAATTATTTATTTTAATTAATATGTATATACGAATTTTCTAATAATTATTTATCATACAAAATTAATTAAATATTTTGTGCATGCATGCCTGCATTTATTCGGCATCAATTGATGAGATATTTAAACAAATTTGCTATCCGCGATAATTTTACACCATGTTATGTCACTTGAATATTGCCCATAAGAAAATCGGGTACTTTTCCAGTATAGGATCCTTTGCTTTTAGGTTTGGCGTAATTCGAGCTTCAAAAATTGATATATTCGTTACTATACATAGTTTCGTTGCCAAAAGTTGTGAAAACAAACCCAATGAACTTTTGGTGCTTTTCTATTATAGGGGTCTTGACGCTTTTTTAAAAAGCTTGGCGCAATTCGGGCATCAGAAAGTGAGATTTGGTGCCAAATGACATAAACAGCCATGGAAACAAATTCGACGATTTTTTTGTTTAAATGCGTATTTTAATTATACGTATATTATTATTGTTTTTTCTATACAAATTACTTCTGATTATATATAAAATAGGATAAATGACATTTTACGCTAAACAAATTGTATAAATATTAAAAAAATGCTTCTGTATACACAAAGTGAATAGGTTGACAGAAAGTATGTTGCCAAATTTCCTTTTCCGCCAAGGCTATTTTCCCTGTTTCGTCAAGGCCCCATATACTGGAAAAGCACCGAACTTTTATGCTTGTTTATACATGTATTTATAGGTATATATACAATTTATTTATAATTGTCTTTCAATTTACCTCTTTTTGTACATAAAAATAGATAAATGGCTTCTTTATATTAAATAAATTGTATAAATATCGAAATAATTGCTTGCGTATATCAAAAAGCGAATAGATTGTTAGAAAACCTGTTGCCGAATTTCGATTCATCGCCAAGGTCACTTTCTGTATCTCGCAAAGGCCCCTAAATTGGAAAAAAAACGAAAATCATTTTAATATATAACGTAACTTACACCTTAAGTGTGTTTCGAGTATAGTAATTTAATTATTTGTAGTTTTTTCTTCTCTTTGTTATTTATGTGTAAACATATAATTAATTATTAAAATAGTAATGATACTGAAATATTCATTTGTTTTAAACTTTAATAGCATTTCTCTAATATATAGGGAACATTTTTTTTCCTTGCTGACAATAAAAGAGTGAAAGGGGTAAATGTCATTTTACCATAATTGATGTCATATTCTCATTCAAATTGGAAAGAAAACGAAGCAGAATATTTTATTCTCCTTCCATTCAGTTGGGCAATTATTATTTTATATATTCGTTTCAAATATCCGAATTAGTGATTTTATAAATTCATTTAATTAAATTTTACAAAAAATAACAAAATGATATCAATAAATAATAATTACTATTAATTCCTCCCCCCCCCCTTTTTTGCGCTTACATAAATGACGTCATTTGGACGAATTTATTCAAAATATTTTCAGTTTATAAATTAAATTAAATGCTGACAGACGATTGAATCCTGACGATAGAAATGTGGTTTTTTTTTTTTTAATTTTCCTGAAAAACATAATTTAACCACAATCTTGTCTTCATTACCGATTGAAATGAAAGATAAATTCAATTTCAATTTGAAAATGACGAATAAAAAGAAACCAATACTCCCTATCGGGATCCTTTTCAATTTTTTTCCCTTTTTTGTCACAAAAAAACTGAGTAATTAGTTGCCATCATTACAGAAATGTCATTAAAATTAGAAAAAAATTAATATCTCGAAAACTAATTCCAATTTTAAAATTCTATTACCAGTTTTGACATCCGCGGATTTTTATGGACAATTGGTATTAATTTCACCATCAAGCGTTTAATATTTTATTAAAAATAGCCCTGAAACATAATCAGTCGTTTAATCAGTCGTTTCATAAAATCGTTTCATAAAATCGTTTCACAAATTCGTTTCATTAGGATTTTATATATATAGGGTAGAAAATCGTTTCACAAATTCGTTTCATTAGGATTTTATATATATAGGGTAGATTACCAGTTTTGACATCCGCGGATTTTTATGGACAATTGGTATTAATTTCACCATCAAGCGTTTAATATTTTATTAAAAATAGCCCTGAAACATAATCAGTCGTTTAATCAGTCGTTTCATAAAATCGTTTCATAAAATCGTTTCACAAATTCGTTTCATTAGGATTTTATATATATAGGGTAGATTCCAATTGCACTATATTATTTCTACTACATTTTGTCAATTTTTCTGAAACTGGTGTTAAATTTGGTTAAAAACCCTGTATGTTATAAGCAAAAAACATGCAAGATTTTTTTTTTAATTTGTAAAAAAATCGCGATTTTTAATTTGATAAAAATTATTTTATACAACTGTCCATATTTCCTTAAATATTTATTACTAGCCGCCACTGGCGACCAGTTTGGTCTCCCTTAAATGTATGTTAAACATTGCAATTTAACATTTATTCATAATTTAATTTTCCCTTAATCCTTCGCCAAATCGGAAGATTCTAATAGACAAATCATGAACATTTGCGATCATGGTAGTATTTCGCATATTTTTTGGGCATAGGTGTCACATATGCACGTTGGCGCGATTTTTCCCCCCGCCAATTTGGCTAAATTTTGTTATGGAAATTGTTGTTTATTTACTTTTATTTTTTTTTAATTCTATAAATTATTTTTGATATGTATATCAATATTTATTTACATCAAACTATCATTTATTTATTTTTATTTCCTTTTTTAATTATGAGTATTTTTGTTAGCGGGGAGCAGATGATAATTCGCCAAATAACGTTCCCATCACCATCATTCATACTACAATTAATTTAATTTTAAATTATAAACCTGCCACTCATTTCATTTTAAATACTTTAATCTAAAATGCTTATATTACATAAATTAAAAATACTTCACACTTTTCATTTAAAATAGAAAATAAATAAATAAATAAGAAATAATATCATAAATCAAAACATTTGATTTCAAAATCAAAGTATCGTTTTTAATTTGTACACGCGATAAGTAAAAGCTGTATTAGCGATTTTAAAAATGCTAAAAATCTGATTCATTAAATATTATTACACGAGTTCAATTTACGTCAAGAAAAGGTCCTGAAGGAGGTTGAGTTGTATAGCACATAATTATGGTAAACTTTGATTGTCTCACTGGTGCGAATTATTTTTTTGACGCGAGGCACCGGTCCAAAAATTTATTCACGGAGAACTTGCTTTGCGAATGATTACCTCCATGATTTAATATTTTAAATGTTCACGACGAATCAATCTTTTTTTTTTGTTTACTTTCATGAATAGAAAATTTGAACAGCGAATCTAATTTCGACTGAAGTTATTGCAGAATATATACATAATTGAACGTAAGTCATCTCTCAAATATTAATTTATTTTGAACGATCTTTCTTAAAATGTAACTGTTATGCAGTTTTATTCGAAAAAATAATTTTGAATAAAAATGGCCGCCTGGCATATGAAAAAGTGAAACGGTCATCCCGGAACTGTTGATGACAGTCACATGACTTACGCTTTTATTTTAGAAGATATTTATATTCCAATTACACTATATTATTTCTACTACATTTTGTCAATTTTTCTGAAACTGGTGTTAAATTTGGTTAAAAACCCTGTACGTTATAAGCAAAAAACATGCAAGATTTTTTTTTTAATTTGTAAAAAAATCGCTATATCTCTATTAATATACATTCTATTCTTACACAAATGAATACACATATTGTACAATGTCTGCCTATATATATTCTGTAGCGATAGATCATTTTGTGCGTTTTATTTTACAGGGTGAACCAAAGTATTCTTTTTTTTCTTTAATATTTTTTTAGCCCGCTAATTGTCCTCCTTATCAAATCGACATTGATAAATATGAAGTCAAACCTGTTCTTTTTAATCCTAAAATTCCAGAAGAATCTGACAAGTATATTTTTAAATATTCGACAAAATGTCTAAAATTGAAAGTTACCGGTAATTAATGGCCATATAGTATATATATTTTTAATAATTTTTTTTTCTTTTGAGTACGTATGCACATTTCCAAATTATTACGTGAAATAATTTTCATATTTTTAATATACCCTGTAAATTCTGACTCGTGGTTTTTATTAATGCTATCCATTGTGGATTTGCTTTTTAAATGCTTTCTTTTAACTTACAATTATGTATGTACTATGTGGCAGTCAAATCTTGTTACTCATTTTTCACTCACTTCCTGTTGACATACAGCTTTGAAATTCGGAATATATACGTATTCCTGAGGGCAATACATGAATTGGACATTGATTCTGCAAAATTCGTTCCCTAAGGGGGGCCAACGTCGGCCCAAAACTTCCATTTTCCCCATAGAAATAATGTTGCGATTGTTTAATATTAAATGAAATAAAATATCTTCATTGTTGCAGCATTCAGACATTTTATTCACACTGTAGCTCGCATCATTACGCCATCAGCATTTATATGGAATTATATGAATGAGTATCAGGGTGGGCCGAAAAAAACTTTTTTGTGTTTTGATTCGCTATACCGCGGAAACTTGCCTCTAGGGGGTAGCTTAGTAAAATGCAAAAACAAAATAAATAAAATTTTACGTCTGGCGGTGGCGCATCGGGACTAAAATTTGTGAAAAAATATGATTTTTATAATTTTTTTGTGGGGGCGAAATTTTTTTTTTTTTTTTTTTTTTTTTGATTCGCTATACCACGAAACACTTACCTCTAGGGTAGCTTAGTAAAATGCAACAATGAAATAAATAAATTTGTACATCTGGCGGTAGCGCAACGGCCCTAAATTTTGAGAAGATATACAATTTTTATCATTTTTCTAATAAATGGAAATAAATCAAATAACTTCTATAACAAGTAGATTTAGACATATTTTAGTATAACACGGTATAGGAAATATAAATAAATGAAAACAAATAATACATTATACATTTTATTAGTAGCGTATTACATTAAAAAAAAGAACATTAAAAAAATTGACAAATTTCCATTGAAATCAAAAATTATTTTTCTGATTGTGTAAATATTCAGTTTATAAAGACGTATAGTCCTTTACTTGTCTTTACTTTCTTTTGGTAGTTTGAAGTAAGACTTGCTTGAAAAACAAGGCACTAATGATGTTGAGATAAGTGTAGTTCTTATAAAACCATCTCTAAATTTGGAGCCGACGACTTTTGTGACGCCTTGGTTAATCACCTTGGGTGAGAAAGCATGCCAAGTCACGTACATATAATTCTTCAAGACAACTGCTTGATTTTATAGCAGAACTTTTGTCCAGCAGGTACAGCTGATCTTTGCTTGCTTGTAAATCCCAGAATATATATATTTTTCAATCGCTGTTTGATGCTATAATATCTTTTATAACTCCTCATTCTATATACGGTTCAAAAAGTATTATGTTAAAAATATTTTTATCTACAGCCATTTTAACATGATTACATGAAACGGAAAAACACGGGCCTAACGCTTAAAGGGTTAAAATTTGCCAGTCAATTTCTGGAATCTCACACTCAACACTGTAAACATTTACCACTGGGAGTTTCTCACATTTACTGAGCTGTTTGCCAATCGGATCACGAAATGATTTTGGCACAGTTGTGTCACCATCTAAATTTTGAAACAAATGCCGGAATGGCAATTCATTAAAATGTAAGAGACGCACACCCCACTGTAGTGGTCTTTTAACTTGTTCTTCAAATGTACGATTAAGACAGGTTTTCTACACCGTATTAATAACGGTGCCATCAGATCAAATTACCTCCAGTTCATGAAGTGAAAATCCAGCTTCAGTCAAATAAGAAAGAATGCTACTGGCAATGTTTTGAGCAGACCCAGAAGAGGGTGAAACATGATCAATATACACAGATCAGCAGTACATGCTGGACATAAGTTCTGTCATAAAATCAGGCAGCTGGGTTGGGTTGGGTTGATTATTGACGGCCAATTATCTACACTAGGGATATAGGCCCGGGGGGAGTGCCCTTCGTGGGGGTCTTTCTAAGGGAACCTAATCCGTATTTACGCATGGATAAATCCACGGCTCGAAGAAAACCACGAAAACTCCGAACGATTAGGCCGACGGGCGCGATTGGGATCGAACCCAGCACCTCCCGTCTACCAGCTTCGAGAGCACAACCTCTCAGCCACTGGTGGGGCATCAGGCAGCTGTTTTGAAAATTTATCTGTTCGTGAGCCTGACACGCTTTCCCCACTAAAGGTGGTTAACAACGGTGAACAGAGATATCCGATTGTATTTAAGTACTGAAAACACAACAGGCAAACACAAGATCTTAGTTACTTTTCTCATAAAGTCTACACCCGTATAGTTTCATATAAAAAAAGCAAATACATCACAAATGGACCAGAACGTGTATTTGAAGTTATAAAATCTCCAAGATTCCCCCCCGAAAACTTGCTGAAAGTCATTGACGCAGTAATTAAGCGAAACGCATTTTTTGCCCATCCAGAAAACTTGTTTTTAAGTATCATTTCATATCATATATTCTAATACGAGAAAATTTTGTGTGTGGTTATGCAAATTTTATCTCATCAAAAACGTCACCTGTAAAAAATGCAGCCAAGTCTCCTGACTCTTTTACCGTAAAAAGTTCTGAGATCGTGTAAAGTCAAGTTTAGCTATCTTATTAACTCTGAAATTTTCATTCACAAATCACTCCTAGTCTCTACATCTTTAGTTAATTATTATTTTGTGACTTGGCAATTACGTAGCACGAGAATGTGACGTGTATAGTTAGTCTTAATCAAACACCCGTCTACACCAGTCTACACCCGTATAGTTTCATATAAAAAAAGCAAATACATCACAAATGGACCAGAACGTGTATTTGAAGTTATAAAATCTCCAAGATTCCCCCCCGAAAACTTGCTGAAAGTCATTGACGCAGTAATTAAGCGAAACGCATTTTTTGCCCATCCAGAAAACTTGTTTTTAAGTATCATTTCATATCATATATTCTAATACGAGAAAATTTTGTGTGTGGTTATGCAAATTTTATCTCATCAAAAACGTCACCTGTAAAAAATGCAGCCAAGTCTCCTGACTCTTTTACCGTAAAAAGTTCTGAGATCGTGTAAAGTCAAGTTTAGCTATCTTATTAACTCTGAAATTTTCATTCACAAATCACTCCTAGTCTCTACATCTTTAGTTAATTATTATTTTGTGACTTGGCAATTACGTAGCACGAGAATGTGACGTGTATAGTTAGTCTTAATCAAATAATACTATAACATATTAAAGTGTAATAACTTCCCTGTGCGTATATAATTTACCTTAATTAAATTATCCCATTCCATCCCATAACATAGTAAGGTGTAATAACTTCCCTGTGCTGCGTAATTGCCAAGTTACAAAATAATAATTAACTAAAGATGTAGAGACTAGGAGTGATTTGTGAATGAAAGTTTCAGTGTTAATAATATAGCTAAACTTGGCTTTACACGATCTCAGAACTTTTTACGGAAAAAGAGTCACGAGACTTGGCTGCATTTTTACAGGTGACGTTTTTGATGAGATTTCATTTCTTTTTGTAAGTAACCCTCCTTTTCTTGATTTTGGGTTCTTTTTGGAGATCATTCACTGATTTTCTAAAAGCCCACACTCTGTCCCTATTATTTACAGGTATCAAAAATTTGAAACTTTAGTTTCGTTTGCAAAGTACTGTAGATAAAAAGAGATTTCAGGTTCCTAGGCAGCACTAAGTTATGGGAGGGGGAGTATCAAAAGTACTCTCAACTGCTTCCAGGATAGGTGCTATCCATCTGAGATATTACTCGCAGCCCTAGATACTTGATATTTAGCATAAAAGAACTTTTTAGTATAAAAAGAAACACAAAATTAAAATTTCCGGAAATTTCCAATAAATCAAACTATATTCATTTTTTTTCGTTTTTTTTTTTTTTTTTTTAATTTACGGATTTTTAAATTTTTCCTTACTTTGTATCCTAAACCCTACCTTTCTGCCAAATGTCAAGCTGGTAGGACTACAAAATCGAATTATTTTCAAACCTTCGACTTTTTATAAATTTATTAATTTTTCGATGTTGATTCTAAGTTACCTGATTGTCATGCCAATATAGTAATTCTTTGATCCGTCTTCTTAGGATCATTTAGGTTCAATTTAGAGATAAATCAAGTGAATCTTAGAGTCACCATGATTTTATTTAGAAAGGACTATCAAGCCATAACCAGCCAGTAATGTCGGGAGGGTAGGGAGAGCTGTGAAATTTTTTGTGGGGATAACATCATTTAACAATCCATATTTCATATGCTAAGTAAATAGAGTATAACCTGTGAAAGAACACAAACCAGTCTATAAAGAAATCGCCTATAACGTAGCCAGTCTATAGCGGAACTTTTCTATAACGAAATTCGTAAACGAAAGAAAAGAAAACCATAATCCGGGGGAAATAACATAAAACAATTGAAGGCGTTGTGTTGTATTAGCTAATAGGACAATTATCTTAAAACTAATGTTTCCAGCAGTACAAAATCAAATTGTTTTCGAATTTTTGATTTTTTTTAGATATTTCGATTTTTCGATTTTGTTTTCGAATTTAACGATTTTTTTAATTGTTCCTTTTATTGAATAGTAAATACTACCTTTACACCAAATTTTAAGTTTCTAAGACTAAAAGATCAAATAATTTTCAATTCTTGATTTTTTCGAATTTTTTTTTCGAATTTTCTGGATTTTTTAATTTCTTCTTATTTTGTATCCTTTATTACTACAAATTTCCAGTGTCTAGCGCTACAAAATCGAATTATTTTGAAATTTCCGGTCTTTTTCGAGTTTTTTATTCTATTTTCGAATTTATTGTGTTTTAATTTTTCCCGTTTTTGTATCCTAAACAATAAATTTACGCCGAATTTTAAGTTCTAAACCTACAAAATCGAATTTTTTTCGAATTTTCGAAATTTTTTTTTCGAATTTTACAGATTTTTATTTTTATTTTTTGTATCCTAAATACTATCTTTATTCCAAATGTCAAGCTTCTAGGACTACAAAATCGAATTATTTTCAAATTTTCGACTTTTTATAAATTTATTAATTTTTCGATTTTAATTCTAAGTTACCTGATTGTCATGCCGGGATTCCGCAGCTAAATTTGACTGATCTCTTATTACGTACATGAGTAGCTTCATTAACATTTTTTTTCAAAATATTCTGAGTATGCGCTTTAAGGAGACCTTCCTTGTTAGACGTCTACGAAAAGATTAAAGTTTGGCTATTTTTAACCGAGCTTAGCTCGGTCTTCCCAGCTGGTATATTCTATTACGAGCAAATCTTGTGTGTGTGTGGTTATATATGCAAATTTTATTTTAAAAACGGCTCTAACGATTTTGACGAAATTTTGGGTCCTACCGTTTTGGCGCACCAAAACACCATTGGGCTAGGTCACGTGTTCGAGAAAATTCGATTAGTGGGTCATTTTGGGTCATGGTCAATCTAATTCAATCTAAAAAACGGTTCAAACGATTTTGACTAAATTTTGTATCCGACCATTTTCGGGCACGAGAAGACTATTGGGCTGGGTCACATGTTCGAGAACTTTCGATAAGTGGGTCATTTTGGGGTCAACCTGGGTCAAGTTAATTTTATCTAAAAAACGGCTCTAACGATTTTGATTAAATTTTGTATCCTACGAGTTTCGGGCACGAGAAAATCATTGGGCTACGTCACATGTCCGAGAAAATTCGATTAGTGGGTCATTTTTGGGTCAAGCTAATTTCATCTAAAAAGCGGCTCAGACTATTTACACTAAATTTTGCATCCTATGGTTTTTGGGCACGAGAAGACTGTTGGGTTAGGTCACATGTTCGAGAAAAGTCAATTAGTGGGTCATTTTGGTCATGGGTCAAGCTATTTTTATCTTAAGAGCCTACGCTAGTCACGCGAAGAAACGCTCCAGCTAATGTTAAGTCTATGGGAAGGTTATCGCGCAATTTCTCGCTCGCATTTTAATATTTTTAAATGATTTTTTTTGCATAGGATAGCTGAGGTCGATCTCTAACGTAGGCTCTTAAGAGTCTACATCAGTCAAGCTATTTTTATCTTAAAAACGGCTTAGAGGATTTGAACTAAATTTAGTATCTTATAGTTTTAAGGAACGAGAAGACTATTGGGCTAGATCACATGATCGAGAAATTACGATTATTGGGTCATTTTGATCATGGGTCATTATGGGTCAAGCTATGGTTTTCTTAAAAACGACTCAGACGATTTGAACTAAATTTTGTATCCTACGGATTTTGAGCACGAGAAAATCATTTGGCTAGGTCACATGCTCGAGAAAATGCGATTAGTGGGTAATTTTTGGGTCAGTGTGGGTCAAGTTAACTTTATCTATAAAACGGCTCAGATTATTTTGACTAAATGTTACATCTTATGGGTTTCGGGCACGAGAAGACAATTTTACTTGATCACATTTTCGAAAAAATTTGATTAGTGGGTCATTTTGGTCATGGGTCTTGATATTTGAACTCAAAGCTAATTTTGACCGAGCATAGCTCGGTCTTCCCTGCTCGTATATTCTAATACGAGCAAATCTTGTGTGTGGTTATATATATATATACTAGGTGCGCAACTAAGTTTCGGGGTTTCACGCATAGGTGGTGCTAATGGCCCATGTAGTCGACATACATGTCTAAAGTTGTGTGTTTCTGTGCCAAATAAACAGCATTTGCGGGAAGCTTTTCTTTTCTGCTTTAACTTGGAAAAAAATGCAGCTGAAGCAATTCGTTTGCTTGAGGAGGCCTCCGGCGAACATGCACCATCGAAAACTACCTGTGAAAATTGGTTTAAACGCTTCAGAAATAGCGATTTCGACACTGAGGACAAGGAGCGCTCCAGAAGAGCAAAAACAATTGGGACGCTGATCTGCAAGCGTTATTGGATGAAGATGCTACGCAAACACAAGAACAACTTGCAGAGGCAAATTTGACTAATTTGAACCATGTATTGCTCGAAAAACGACCAGAATGGGACACGAGACACGAGCGAGTGATATCGTGCCATCGCAAATCCATCCTCCAGGACACCATCAAAACATTGAAATGGGATCTTCTACCACAACCGCCGTATTCACCAAACCTGTCCCCTTTCGATTATCACTTGTTCCGGTCGATGGCGCATGGCTTGGATGGACTACACATGGCCAATTTCGAAGAAGTGCAAAATTGGTTGGATGAATGGTTTCGGTCCAAAGACGCGTTTTTTGATTGCCGCGGTATTCATGCATTGCCAGAGAGATGGCAAAAATGTGTAGCTAGCGAAAGACGATACTTTGAATAAATCATTTTTTGCATTTCTCTTAAATTTTTCTATTTTTTACAGATAAAAAACCCCCAGAAACTTAGTTGCGCACCTAGAATATGCAAATTTTATCTTAAAAACGGCTCTAACTATTTTGACGAAATTTTGTATCCTACCGTTTTGGGGCACCAGAAAACCATTGAGCTAGGTCACGTGTTCGAGAAAATTCGATTAGTGGGTCATTTTGGGTCATCAAGGGTCAGGGTCAAGCTAATTCTATCTAAACAAGAACGAAAAATCATGCGTCAAGCATAGATTATGTAACACTTCCCAACGCTTCCAAAATAATTTTACAAATCATGACCGTTTAAGAAGCTGAAACATAACATTTAAGTAAACAATTTTGAAAACGCATAACATATTTTAAAACGTAATTTCAGGAATTTTCAACATATAAAATATTCGGAAAAGTATCCGAATACTTTTATTCAGTCCTGTATAGGATCTATAGATTTGCATATATACTACATAGGATGCAACATTTTAGTTTAGTTATAGGAAACGCGTAGCACAGTTTAAAATTCTCCTTCTGGAGTTTCTGTCCATAAACGGAAATGTGTTCGCGAACTTTTGTGCTGCCCTGTATATGATCTACAGAATTTATACGCAATAAGTAATAGACAAAAAGTGAGTTAAATTTTAAGTCGCGTTCAGCAACTTAAAACGCACTTCCAGGAATTATTGTTAACAGACAGTAGAGAATTCTTTTGTGTGTCCCTGTAAATGAAAGATGACTGCTATACGCACAATATTCTGTAGTAAGCCTCTTGTAATGCACCTTAGTGATATATATAAATTTCAATGTGTTTGAAATAGTGAAACATTATTTAATTGAACCGCAAACGATTTTTCTCCATAGACGTAATGTAACGGAATTCTTTTGACTGTCCCTGTAAAGTAACTATAAGTGCTATGCGCACCCTATTCCATATTAAGCTTCTTGTAATGCACCTTAGTGATATATATCAATTACAATGTGTTTGAAATTGTGTAACATCATTAAAATAAATCGCAAATGATTTTTCCCCATAGACCGTAATGTAACGGAATTCTTTTGAGTGTCCCTGTAAAAAAACTATAAGTGCTACACACTTCAGTTGAAATAGGAAACATGCTATAGATGACGGCAATAACATATAAAAATTGCAGGGCAATCCGAGCATATTTACGGGAGTTAGAGCACGGACAGACGGCAGACAAACCGAAGTCATAAACACTTTTCAACTAGGTTGGAAAGTGTTAAAAACGGTTCAAACGATTTTGACAAAATTTTGTATCCTACCATTTTGGGGCACCAGACCAATGGGCTAGGTCACATGTTCGAGAAAATTCAATTAGTGGGTCATTTTGGGTCAGGGTCAAGCTAATTGTATCTAAAAAACGGTTCAAACGATTTTGTATCCTACCATTTTGGGGCACCAGAAAACCATTGGGCTAGGTCACGTGTTCGAGAAAATTCGATTAGTGGGTCATTTTGGGTCAGGGTCAGGGTCAAGCTAATTCCATCTAAAAAACGGTTCAAACGATTTTGACGAAATTTTGTATCCTACCATTTTGGGGCACCACTAAACCATTGGGCTAGGTCACATGTTCGAGAAAATTGGATTAGTGGGCCATTTTGGGGCCATTACAGGTCAATATAATATATTTCAATTAGTATGAAGGTTGAAACAGTTATTAAGTTGTTGAACAGTTGGCAGTAAGCGAAGTCGTAAAGTTGGCAACATTTTTCCAAATTTGGCGAAACGTTGGCAACTATAACGGGAAAATCTACTTTTAATTTTACTAATGCCAAATCGCATGCTTGGCGCCAAATTAAAGAATGTCACTAAATTTGACGATATTTGGCTATCTTGCGATCTGCAAAAGACTAAGAAGTCTACGAAAAGATTAAAGTTTGGCTATTTTTAACCGAGCTTAGCTCGGTCTTCCCAGCTGGTTTTATCTTAAAAACGGCTCAGACTATTTATACTAAATTTTGCATCCTATCGTTTTCGGGCACGAGAAGACTGTTGGGCTAGGTCACATGTTCAAGAAAATTCAATTAGTGGGTCATTTTGGTCATGGGTCAAGCTATTTTATCTTAAAAACGGCTCAGACTATTTAGACTAAATTTTGCCTCCTATGGTTTTCGAGCACGAGAGGACTGTTGGGCTAGGTATCATTTTCGAGAAAATTCAATTAGTTGGTCATTTTTGTCATGGGTCATTATGGGTCAATCTATTTTATCTTAAAATCGGCTCAGACTATTTAGACTAAATTTTGCCTCCTATGGTTTTTTGGCACGAGAAGACTGTTGGGCTGGGTCACATGTTTGAGGAAATTTGATTAGTGGGTCATTTTGGTCATGCGTCAGGATATAAGGAAAGGGCATCTGACGTCACTGTTGGTTAAACTACTGTTGGTTTGGCAGAAAAACCTGTTCGTTCTTTACGGCTCCTACAATACACATGAGATGGTGGGATTTGATTGGTCTATGTTAAACTGGTCTATGATATGATTGGCCTACGTCGCCATGACGATTCCTGCAATGATAGCTTCGACAAAAATGCAGTGGTAGATTGGTTGATGGAACTGTTTGTTTGTAAACATGCCCTTTCCTTATTTGAACTCAAAGCTAATTTTGACCGAACATAGCTCAGTCTTCCCTGCTCGTGATAGTAGATAAGACTATACAAGAGAGTTAGGTTTCAGAAGAATTATGAAGGCTAGAAACTTAACTTCTAAAAGAAAATCAATCAGGAGTTTTCAATCACCCAAAATCAATTTCTTAGCTATAGAATACATCGAAATGATTCACTGGAACACTACAATTTCACCACCACATTTTCTTGGAAGAATCACCGATCAAGAGATTTCGTCTGAGTTCCAATCAGGTAGAACAGTGGCTGAGTGCAGTGGCGTAGGAACTTTGTACAAATAGGGGGAGCCGGGGCTTTTGTGGAAAGCTAGTGGCGAGGATCATTTCATTCATAATTTCATTCATTTCGGAGGATTCCTTTCATAGTGCTGCACTTTTCACAAACAGGAGTATAAAATAGAAGCATATCAAAACATCACCAACTCTTTATTCTAGTTAAAATAATTTTTATTAGATATACTTGATACATAGAAACTTAATTTATGGACTATCCCGAATACAATATTTAAATTTAAGGCTTCTCCCACTCCCATTTACCAAAAGCTAAAGTTCTTTCTGTTGTTTTGCTTACAGTAGATATTGTCTGGTATTTTTAGTTTCTCGTATCTTGCTCTGAACCGCCGATGTGAGTTTTTAAAAATCGCCAAAATCGCGGCAGACAGAAAATATACATTTTCGAAGGGTTAATTTTCGTATTTTTTAAAACCAAAAGGTGGCTTTGAAAAGGGAAAAGTCAGTTCTTTAATTTGGTGACCTTCGTTTTTCCGTATCTCTTCTAGTCCGGTGGATGCAAGGCTCGGAAAATGGGAGAAGAAAAAAAACATGAATTAGATGCTTATTGATATTTTTTTCAAAGGGTTAAATATGAAATTTTTCCGAACCAGCCCGATCGTTCGAGACGTAAAAGTACGTTCTTCGAGATTATGCAGACGGTTTTTCTGTATTTTCAGCCGTTTGCCCATGGCGAATTTAGAAAAACTTAAAAAGAAACGGTATGAGTCGTGCTTTGTTTCTCCTACTTACGGAGATACGGATAAAGGGCTTCAGAGCATGCGCGTGCGGATTTTGGAAAAGTGATTTTTTATTTGTGATCTTTGATCAGTTTTTAATTAATAACTACTCTAATTTTCAAAATATTAAAATTCTGAGGCTCAGGTGCACCAGGAGAGGGTTTGGACTACCTAAATCTAAATTTTCAGGCTTCCAGGTGCGCTAGATTTTGCTAGCTATCGCAGACAAACACACACACACACACAGAGCGAAACTTTATTTTATTAGTATAGATATGAAGTGAAATAAATGACACTGAATATTATTTTACAATTTATGAAGTAAAATTTCTGGTTCAAACATGTTTATTTAATCCGAATATTATGATCAGAAATTATATATTAATTATGAAAAGTTTCGACATGGGACATCTGTGCAGGAGGAATATTCAAGTACAGTACTTAAATATTATCTTTCATAGAAATGCATTTTTAAATTGAATTACAAGCATTTTTAACACTTTCCAACCTAGTTGAAAAGTGTATATGACTTCGGTTTGTCTGGCCGTCTGTCCGTGCTCTAACTCCCGTAAATATGCTCGGATTGCTCTGCAATTTTTATATGTTATTGTCTCTATCTATAGCATGTTCCCTATTTCAACAGAAGTGCGTAGCACTTATAGTTTTTTTTACAGAGACACTCAAAAGAATTCCGTTACATTGCGGTCAATGGGGAAAAATCATTTGCGGTTTATTTAAATAATGTTTCACTATTTTAAACGCATTGAAATTTATATATATATCACTAAGGTGCATTACAAGAAGCTTAATAGGGAATAGGGTGTGCATAGCACTTATAGTTACTTTACAGGGACAGTCAAAAGAATTCCGCTACATTACGTCTATGGAGAAAAATCGTCTGCGGTTTATTTAAATAATGTTTCACTATTTTAAACGCATTGAAATTTATATATATCACTAAGGTGCATTACAAGAGGCTTACTACAGAATATTGTGTGTATAGCAGTCATCGTTCATTTACAGGGACACACAAAAGAATTCTCTACTGTCTGTTAACAATAATTCCTGGAAGTTACTGAACGCGATTTTAAATTTAACTCGCTTTTTGTCTATTACGTGGTGTGTATAAATTCTGTAGATCCTATACAGGGAAGCACAAAAATTCGCGAACACATTTCCGATTTTTTGACAGAAACTCCAGAAGGAGAATTTTAAACTGTGCTACGCGTTTCCTAACTGAACTAAAATTTAGCATCCTATGTAGTATATATACAAATTTATAGATCATATACAGGGCTGAATAAAAGTATTCGGATATTTTTCCGAATATTGTATATGTTGGAAATTCCTGAAATTATGTTTTTAAATATGTTATGCGTTTTCCAAATTGTTTACTTAGATGTTATCTTTCAGCTTATTAAACAGTATGATTTGTAAAATTATTTTGGAAGCGTTGGAAAGTGTTACATAATCTATGCTTGACGCATGATTTTTCGTTCTTGTTAACTTTGTTTCACTTAATATTGTGTTTTTCTGCGCCTTGTTGCTATTTTAAAAATGCCCTAAATGGTTTGTAACAGGAGTAAATAAATATTTGAGTAAATATATGTTTGAAAATTGTTATTATTATTAATATTTTTTACTCTCTTTTATTTAACTTAACTTGTTTTTCGTATACTAGTATAAAGGTGGAATTTTGTAATCGATTTTTCATCTATAAAGATAAAAGTAAGTTTCACTCTATGTATGTATCTGTCTCCGATGGTTAGCGAAATTTACTGCACGTAGAAGTATGGAAATATGGGTGAGGATAGTCCAAGGCAGATCCTCACGAACCCTAGGCTCAGATTTTTAATTTTTTGCCGTTTGTCTTAACGCACTACGGCTGAACCGTTTGGAATGCGAAATAAGGAAGATATTTTTAAATTTCGTACTTTTACGTCTTAAACGCCGCAATCAGTTCGGACAAATATTGCTAGTAACACTATGACGAAAAAAAAATTAAAAAGTGTCGCTTTCGCATTTGACTTTTTCTCTCTTTCGGCGACGCTCTCTTAGGGCTCTATATTAGAGATACCGATTCACCAAAAATCTATTATTTAAAACGAAAAGCGCATTCTGTCAAATCCACGTTCTATTTTCCACACGAAAATAGTCTCTTTGCGCACGCTTTAACTTTTTTTGAAGGCTTCTTCCCTCAGAAATGGGAAACCTGATTGATTAGACCTCACCTGTTTAGCCTAGGAGGACTGAAAAGGGTTGATTGAAAACGGATGGAGTCATACCATTGCATTGAAAGCATAGATCTTCTAATATATTTTTGCTCTGAGGTTGAAAGCTAAAGTTTTTTTTTAAAGAACTCATGTTTTCACTACTAAATATGCACATTTTTTCGCAAAAATTTGAAGAGAGCTTGGATACAGTTATATTTATAACCGATTAAAACGTCAGAGAGTTCGGAAGATGAAAATTATTTTTTTATTGCTATGTTAAAGGAGCCGACGAGAAAACAAACAAAAAACAAAAAAGCGAGAAGAAAACATTTCTTTTACAACTAGATAACAATATTTTTTCACGAATTTTTACACGGACTGTAAAACCGTTTTATTTATCACCAATAAAGATTTCAAAAAGTTCGGATAAAAAGATCAAGAAAATGAGCGTTTCTATCACTAAACATCAATATTTTTTCGCAATTTTTTCATTTTAAAATATAATTTCATACAAAATTGGGTTAAAGATATAAAATAATAAAAACTTGATTTTTTAAAAAAATTATCACGGGCCCGGGCGGGTCAGCTAGTATCTATTTAAATGTGAGACCTGCTCCTCTTCGACAGTGCAATCGGTTTTGAAAGATACGAATTTTAACCCTTTCGAAAAAATCCGCGACTGCACGTCACATTCCGCCTCCCCAAAACGATATTTTTCTACTCTAAAAGTAACTAAACGTCGATATTTCTACACATCTTTTTAGAGCATTCCGGATTTACATCCCTATTACATTCGAACGAGTAGAAGTAGTTAAAAATAAATAACATCTGAGAAATTTTCGATGAAAACGCAAAAACGAAGGCTCATGTTTTCACTACTAAATATGCACATTTTTTCACGAAGTTTTAAAGAGCGTTTGGATACAGTTATATGTATAACAGATTAAATTTTCAGAGAGTTCGGACGATAAGACCTATTTTTTTCTGTTATGTTAAAGACCCGATATGGGAAAAAAAAAAAATGAAGAAAACATATATTTTTTTCACGAATTTTTACACAGGCTACAAAACCGTTATATTTATAACCGATAAAAATTTTAAAAAATTCGAACAAGAACTATTTTTTATTTTTTAAAACTATGAAACGACCCAACATGAAAACCCCCAAAAATGTCTTCTTACGAGCGCTTTTACCACTAAATATCAATATTTTTTCGCGAATTTTTCATTTAAAAATATAAATTCATATAAAATCAGGGGTTAAAGATATAAAATCAAACAAATCTGAAGTTTATTTAAGGTTATTATCACGGGCCCGGACAACTAGTCTATAATAATAAGGAGAGAAGTTGGTGTGTGTGTGTCTGCCAACTGTGTTCTGAAGAGTCCGCTGCACGCAGAGCTACAAAATTTGGTATAGGAAGGTACTTCTACTAAAACTAGTATGTATGTAGTTATGCACCTCGAAGCTTGATTTTGGATTTTCGGTAGCTTCCAATACAAAAAGTAACTCTATTGCAGCCGTTCGGAGGAAAGCAAATCAGGAAAATGTTGGTATATTTTCACCAGTCATAACTCCCCAGATCCCAAAGCAACCACAGTGCTTATGTATACGTATATTTACTATATACAGGGAGATATATTTTATTACCATGACTATATATCTGTTGTTTGTCATGCTGTAACTCTCATATATATGAACCTATTTTGATGCGACTGAGAATGTGAGTATATAGCAAGATCTCGCCAGAGTTCGTTAGGCAACTTCATCCGCCATCTTGTTTAAAAATGGCGGCAACTTAAAATTTGTTGAATTTTTAAAAATTTACAAAGATGCACATAAAAATTAGAAATTGAAAAAGTTTTTTTCTATAAGTGTTTGACCTTGGTACAAGGAATCCGGAGCATTTCTTTTATTTCGCCTTTATCTTAAAAATGAGTTGAGATATAGTAGCAGTTTGAAATTCTAGGGTCGCTGACTTTATGAAATAATTTGAATTTTGTCATGGGATTGCACTCGTATTTATTAACCGCGATTTGGATGTGACTGAGCATGTGTACAGGATATACCAAGATCTCGACCGAATTCGTTGGGAAGCTTCATCCGCCATCTTGTTTCAAAATGGCGGCCATTAAAAATTCAAAATACTGTACAAAAACATTAGAAATTGAAAAAGAGTTTTACTTTAAGTGTTCTACCTTGGTACAAGGATTCCGGAGCATTTATTTGTTTTGCCTTTATCTTAAAAATCGACTGAGATATAGCAGTTTGAAATTTTAGGGTGGCTGACATTTTGAAACAGTCTGATACTTGTCATGTAATTGCACTGGTATTTATTAACCGATTTGCATGTGACCAGTGTTGCCAGATTGGGGACTTTTTTAATTCAGATTGTTTGATTGTCACCGCTTTTTTTAAATAGAAATATTCGGCCAACTTAAAAATAGATTAAAAATTCTGAAAAATAAGACGAATTATACTATTTAAAAAAAGTGGTGACAGTCAAATAATCAGAATTTAAAAAGTCCCCAATCTGGCAACACTGCATGTGACTGAGCATGTGTACAAGATATACTAAGATCTCGACCGAGTTCGTTGGGCAGCTTCGTCTGCCATCTTGTTTCAAAATGGCGGCCACTTATTTTATTTTTTTTAATGGAAAATCGCGTACAAAAAAAATTAGAAATTGAAAAAAGAAAGGATTAGAAATTGAATTTTTCCTTTAAGTGTTCGACCTTGGTACAAGGATTCCGGAACATTTTTTATTTTGCCTTTATCTTAAAAACTGGCTGAGATATATCAGTTTTAAATTCTAGTGTCGCTGACAAGAATTTTGAATCAATCAGAATTTTGTCATGCGATAGTACTCGTATTTATCAACTGATTTAGACGTGACTGAGCATGTATACGGGAAAAGGACATGCTGAGGTGTCGACCGAGTTCGTTGGCCAGCTTCATCCGCCATCTTGTTTAATATTGGTAACCACTTATATAAAAAAAAACCCTAGAAATTGAAAAAAATTATCTCTTTAAGTGTTCGAACTTCATAGAAGGATTCCGGAGCGTTTTGGTTTCGCCTTTATCCTAAAAGTGGCCGAGATGTAGCAGTTTGAAATTCTAGGGTCGCTGACATTTGGAAAGTCTGATTTTTGTCATGCGACAGAACTTGTATTTATTAACCGATTTGTATGTGACTGATTATTATTATAAATAAAATGGTGTATAAAAAAAAAAATTACAAATTGATTTTTTTTTTTTTTTTTTTTTTACTTTAAGTGTTCGACCTTTATAGAAGGATTCCAGAGTATTTTTGCCTCTCCTCTATCTAAACAATGGCAGAGATATAGCAGTTTAAAATTCTAGGGTCGCTGACATTTTAAAACAATCTGATATTTGTCATGCGACGGCACTCGTTATTTATTAACCGATTTGTATGTGACTGAGGAATGTATGTGTACAGGACTCACCAAGGTCTCGACAGAGTTCGTTGGCTAGCTTTGTTACAAAATGTCGGTCACATCAATATTTCAAACAGATGTAGAAAAAAAAATTAGTAATCTAAAATGTTTTTCCACCTAAAAGTGTTCGGCCTTGATACAAAGATTGGGGAGCATTATTTGTTTTGTCTCTTTCTTAAGCAGTTTGAAATTCTAGGGTGGCTGCTATTCCATAATTGGGTTTTCATTTATGAGCTTTAGAAAATATGGTGGTGACGCGAAATACCGCTAAATTTGGCGACAAAAAATAAATCGCCATAAATGATGCCAACTAAACGTGGATATAGCTGACTTATGTATTTAGCGAAATTCTCATTCAAATTCAGTATTCACGAAAACTGGAATTTAATCTTTTATAATCGGATCGAAGCATTTTAGCTTTGTGTGTTTGGGTAAAAATTAGTTGAATTTTTAAAAACAAGGAATATGGAAGCCAGCATTTCCTACCGGTAGAGGTCGGAAAGAGTTTTTGCGATTACATTTTTTTATTTTTTTATTTAAAAATTTTTTTATGAGATTTTTCACGTTTTGCAGTAATTTTTCCACATTATTAAAAGGAATGCGGCTTCATTCTTTTAACTCAATGTAGTAGGGGAAAGTCGGGTAGCCGAGGACGGCGGGTAACCGCGGACATTTCAATTTCTAAGAAATTCAAAATGTTGCGTAAATAAAGAGTTATTGTAAATGAACACCCTCTAGAGTCGAAACAAATACAGTTTAATTGCGACGGGTGCGCCGAGTAAGTTAGTCGTGAGTGAGTGTTTTGTTTTCGTCAATAAATTTTCGTTGCTCATGTCAAACTTTATAGCAGGTTATTAAGAAAGATTAATTAGATTTTATTTTAGATGATCTTTATTAGACACTAGCAAGCTACGCCCGTTACGCTGGTCAATTTCTCTTAACGAACTTTTAATCAAACAAAATATTGACATTTCATAATTCACTTTTATATTTTAACAGAATAATAAGATTGCTATAATTTGTGACTCGTGCTACATCCAATATACACATCAGGACACGTCGCCCTTATCATTATCTTTTTACGCATAAAGGCTTCGCTATGGTACTCCATTGTGAAATTTGGTAATTTTTTAAATTCAATATTTGAAAAACGGCATAATCATTAGATTTGAAATTTACATCAAGAAAAATAGAGTTTTTTACCTTTCAAACGCAGTTTGTCTAACAATTTTCTGACAAATAATTTCGAGGTATTTTTTTCAGTAACTTCAAATCTTTCATTTTCCGAGATTAATCTGTGGCAACAATTAGCGAAAAACCCAGTCGTCAGCAACACATAGCTTTTTATTAAAGAGGATAGGTTGTACGGAATCAACACAATTTACTTTTTCGTTTATAGATTGTTCTTAATCGTTGACATAAAATATAGCCTATGTTGGAGCGGGGATTGTCACCATCAATTTTCCCCCATCACTTTTGAAATCGGTTCTGTAATTCCAGAGATTCCGTACAAATTGTAATTTAGAATGATTTTAGAACGTTTTTCACTCATTTTACTCTTTTAAATTTCGATTTTTTTAAAAATTATTCTTAGAGAGCATTTACATCTTATAAGTAACTACAATGCCAAATTTCAAATTTCTAGCTCCTTCAGTATAAAAAAGTCGCAATTTTCGAACATTTTTCGCTCTTGCACCACATTGGGGTTAGTGGCACCGACATAAAATATAGCCTAAGTTGGAGTAGGGCTTGTCACCATCAATTTGCAACCATCACTTTTGAAATCGGTTCTGTAGTTCCAGAGATTCCGTAAAATTGTAATTTAGAATGATTTTAGAACGTTTTTCACTCATTTTACTCTTTTAAATTTCGATTTTTTTTAAAAATTATTCTTAGAGAGCATTTACATCTTATAAGTAACTACAATGCCAAATTTCAAATTTCTAGCTCCTTCAGTATAAAAAAGTCTCAATTTTCGAACATTTTTCGCTGCTGCACCCCCCCCCCCCCTGGGATTTGTGGCACCGACATAAAATATAGCCTATGTTGGAGCAGGGATTGTCACCATCAATTTGCCTCCATCACTTTTGAAATCGGTTCTGTAGTTCCAGAGATTCCATAGAAATTGTAATTTAGAATGTTTTTAGAACGCTTTTCGCTCATTTCACACTTTTAAATTTCGATTTTTTTTTATTTTGTTCGTAGAGAGCATTTACATCTTATAAGTGCCTACAATGCCAAATTTCAATTTTCTAGCTCCTTCAGTATAAAAAAAAATCGCAATTTTAGAACATTTTTCGCTTTTGCGCCCCCTTGGAGTTAGTGGCACAGACATAAAATATAGCCTATGGTTGAGCAGGAGTTGTCACCATCAATTTGCCACAATCACTTTTGAAATCGGTTCGGTAGTTCCAGAGATTACCCCCTACAAACAAACAATCTTTACTCCTTTATAATATTAGTATAGATTAAGATTGTGTTTATATAGATGCATCGGATTTTTATTATAATTGTGAGGTTTGTAAGGCTAAACAAGAACGAAAAATCATGCGTCAAGCATAGAATATGTAACACTTTCCAAAATAATTTTACAAATCATACCGTTTAATAAGCTAAAAGATAACATCTAAGCAAACAATTTGGAAAACGCATAACATATTTAAAAACATAATTTCAGGAATTTCCAACATATACAATATTCGGAAAAATATAGAATACTTTTATTCAGTCCTGTATAGGATCTATAGATTTGTATATATACTACATAGGATGCTAAATTTTAGTTCAGTTAGGAAACGCGTAGCACAGTTTAAAATTCTCCGTCTGGAGTTTCTGTCAATAAACGGAAATGTGTTCGCGAACTTTGTGCTTCCCTGTATAGGATCTACAGAATTTATACACACCACGTAATAGACAAAAAGCGGGTTAAAATTAAAATCGCGTTCAGTATAACTTAAAACGCACTTCCAGGAATTATTGTTAACAGACAGTAGAGAATTCTTTTATGTGTCCCCGTCCCCGTAAATGAACGATGACTGCAATACACACAATATTCTGTAGTAAACCTCTTGTCATGCACCTTAGTGATATATATAAATTTCAATGCGTTTAAAATAGTGAAACATTATTTAAATAAACCGCAAATGGTTTTCCCCATAGACCGCAATATAACGGAATTCTTTTGAGTGTCCCTGTAAAAAAAACTATAAGTGCTACACACTTCCGTTGAAATAGGGAACATGCTATAGATAACGATAATAACATATAAAAATTGCAGAGCAATCCGAGCATATTTACAGGAATTAGAGCACGGACAGACGGCCATCCGGCCAGACAAACCGAAGTCATAAACACTTTTCAACTAGGTTGGAAAGTGTTAAAAACGGTTGGGACACCATTGACTAATATGTCCGAGGCTACCCGATCTTCCCCTACATTTTGACCTCTTTTCAATAATGTTTACCTGGAATTCGTACACCGATTTTTGAATTTTTCGCAAATTTTTATGCGATTTTTAGAAATTTTTCACATTTTGAGGCGATTTTTCCACATTTGTAAAAAGAATTCGGTTAAAAACTTTTAGCTTAATATAGTAAATTTTGTCCTTCTCAGTTTTTGAATTTTTAGCTTTTTTTATTGAAAATTTTATTGGGATTTTTTGTGTTCTGTGGCAATTATTTTGACATTCGTAAAAGAATTACGGTCACGATGGTTTAAGTCCACTTTAGTAATTTGGTCCTCTGCAATTTTTTAATTTTTAGCGATTTTTTATGCGATTTTTAGCGTTTACTCGCGTTTCGCGGCGATTTTTTGACATTTGTGAAACAATTCCGGTTACAATGTCTTATTCCACTATAGAAAATTTTGTCTTCTTTTGAATAAAGCTTATTCGGAATCTGTACAGCGATTTTTAAATTTTTCAATGCGATTTTTAGAGTTTTTTCGCATTTCACGGCGTTTTTTCAACATTAGCAAAATTGAATTAGGTTTCAAATTTTTAGCCTAATATAATAAATTTTATCCTCTTTGATTTTTGAATTTTTATCGAATTTTGTAGTGATATTTAGCGTTTTTTAACATTCCGCGGCGATTTTTCGACATTCGTGAAAGTGAAAGAATTATGGTTAGAACATTTTAGCCCACTGTAGTAAATTTCGTTCTTTGCGATTTTTGAATTTTTAGCGATTTTAATGCTTTTTTTTTTGCGTTATTCGCATTCCGTGGCCAATGGTTTGACATTCGTGAAAGGAATTCAAACTTTTACCTTCATATAGTAAATTTTGTCCTCTACGATCCTTGATTATTTAATGCGATTTTTCCTGTTCCATTGCGATTTCAGAACATTCGTAAAAAGAATTCTGTTTCAAACTTTTAGCCTCATATAATAAATTTTGTCCTTCACGATTTTTGAAGTTTTTGCGCTTTTTAACATTATTTCACACTCCGCAGTGAATTTTTGACATTCGTAAAAGGAATTTTTGTTTCCAATATTTAGTCTACTATAGTACATTTTATCTTCCGCGATTTTTACCAATTTCGCGTCGATTTTTGACATTCGTGAAAGAATTCCGGTTACAATGTTTTAGTCCACTGTAGTAAATTTTGATTTTTTAGAAAAATTTTATGCGATTTTTAGCTTTTCTTATATTAGTAAAAATAATCCGGTTTTAAACTTTTATGAAAATATTGTACATTTTGTCCTCTTTTCAATAAAGTTTATTCGGAATTCGTAGAGCGATTTTTGAATTTTTTTTATGCGATTTTTAGAGTTTTTCGCGTTTTGCGGCGATTTTGTCCACATTCATAAAAGAAATCCTGTTTTAATATTTTAAGCCAATATAGTAAACTTTGTCCTCTATGACTTTTAGCGTTTTCTGGCGATTTTTCCACATTATTACAAAGAATCCGGTTTCAATTTTCTAGCCCAATATAGAAAATTTTGTTCTATTTTCAATGAAGTTTTTTCGGAATTTCGTGCAGCAATTTTTAACGTTTTTTTTTTCTTTTGCGAGTTTTGTGCTATTTTTTTGACGAGCCCGGCTAAGGGGCAACACCCGTTAGGAGGATTAGCCCACCTACAATAACGAAAGAAGATTGTGTATGAGTGTGTCTGTCCGCCATCTTCTGAAGAGACCGCTGCACGAGAACTACAAAATTTGGCAGGAAGGTACTTCTATATCTGTACTTATGCACCTCGAAAAGTTCGATTTTGGATTTCTTGATTAGATTTCTTTTTATAAGATTTTTAGCTTCTTTTCACGTTTCGCGGCTATTTTTCACATTAGTAAAATATATATATTTTTAAATACAGTTTATTAGGAATTCGTACAGCGATTTTTTGAGTTTTTTCGCGACGCATTTTCCAGACTAGTAAAAGTAATTTGGTTTCAAACTTTTAATGCAATATAATAAATTTTGCCGTCCTCAATTTTTGAATTTCAGCGATTTTTATCAATTTTTCGCGTTTTGTGGCGATATTTTGACATTCCTAAAAGTATATATTTTGTCTTCTACGATTTTTGAATTTTTAGCGATTTTCAAAGCTTTTTATAGCGTTTTTTAGCATTTTGTGGCGATTTTTTAACATTTGTGAAAAATGTTTACAATGCTTCAGTTCATTATACTACATTTTGATCTTTTTTAAAATAAAGTTTATTCGGAATTTGTACAGCGATTTTTGAATTTTTCGAGTTTCGCGGCGAATTTTTTCCATTAATAAAAGAAATTCGATATCAAACTTTCAGCCTAATATAGTAAATTTTGTCGTTCATAATTTTTCAATTTTTATTGAGATTTTTAGCGATTTTTTGACATTTGTAAAAGAATTACGGTAACAATGGTTTAGCTTATACTATAGTAAATACTGTCTCTGCGATTTTTTTAATTTTTAGGGATTTTTCAAGTTCCGCGTCGATGTTTTGACATTTGTGAAATAATTCCGGTTGCAATGTTCACTATAGTAAATTTTGCCCTCATTCCAATAAAATTTATTCGGAATTCGTACAGCGATTTTTGAATTTTTTGCGAATGTTTTTATATAACATTAACAGTTTTTTCGCATTTTGCGGCGATTTTGTGACACCAATAAAAGGAATCCTAAATCAAATTTTTAGCCTAATACATAGTACATTTTGTCTTCCGTGATTTTCAATGCTATTATTAGCGCGTATTTCGCGCTCCGAGGTGAATTTTTACATTCGTAAAAGGAATTCGGTTTCAAACATTTAAACTAATATAGTACATTTTGTCTTCCGCGATTTTTGATATTCGTGAAAGAATTACTGTTACAATGTTTTAGCACACTGTAGTAAATTTTGTCTTCTGCGATTTTTCCATATTAGTAAAAAGAATCCGGTTTTAATCTTGTAGTTTAATATTGTAAATTTTGTCTTTTTTTTCAATAAAGTTTATTTGAAATTAATTCAGCGATTTTTTAATTTTTCGCGGTTTGCTGTGATTTTTTGACATCGCAAAGATTAAAAGAAATCGTCTTTTAATATTTTAGCCAAATAAAGTAAATTTTGTCCTCTGCTACTTTTGAAATATATTGTCGCGACTTAATAGTTTTGTCGATTCGCGGAGATTTTTCCACATTAGTAAAAGGAATCCGGTTTCAATGTTCTAGCCCAATATAGTAAATTTTGTTCTCTTTTCATTAAATTTGTTCGAATTCGTGCAGCGATTTTTAGAGTTTTTCGCGTTTCGTGTTACTTTTTGAGGGGCCGGGGCTACGCCTGGCGGATCAGCTAGTTCTATAATAATAAAGAAAAAAAGTTTGTGTGTCTGTGTTCTGAAGAAATCGCTGCATGCAGAGCTACAATATTAGGCAGGAAGGTAATAATGCACCTCGAAGCTCGATTTTGGTTTTTTTTATTAAAATTTTTTATGGGATTTTTAGCGTTTTTCACGTTTTGAAGCAATTTTTATACATTAATAAAAATAATCAGGTTCCAATCTTTTAGCCGAATATAGTAAATTTTGTCCACTTTTCAATAAGTTAATTAGAAATTCGTACAGCGATTTGTGAATTTTTTGCAAATTTTCTAATGAGATTTTTAAAGTTTTTTTTGTATTTTACGGAGATTTTATGACATTGGTAAAATGAATTAGGTTTTCAACTTTTAGCCTAATATAGTAAACTAGCCGGTCACTTTCGTGTGGTGCCCAAATGCCTTCTGCAGCGTATATGCTGGACATCGCTTGATGCCCAGAAAGTGCATTTACATGAAAACAGAAAATTATAAATAAAATATTTTAAACCATACCAAAATGTCTAAGAAAAATTCAAAAAGCACGTAAATACTGGTTTTTTCCGCATAAATAATCTATGTTTTTTCATGAGTCCCCTGACAAAGACCCGCTCGGCCGTGAACGTGATTATCTAGGGGAAATGCAGTGATTTCAGTTAAAATAAACAAAAATGGGATAGCCTAAGATACATGGCGATCCTTGTAAATGGGCACTGTGATTTCACGCCATAAATTGTTAATGTGGTGATCAAAATAATGCCATATATCTCAGCCATATATCGTTAATACAACGATCCCTATAACAGGGCTCTGTGAATTTTGCGTACATAAATCGTTAAAATGACGGGGTTTCACGCCTATAAACTGATTACACGGCAACCATTATAATGAAGCCTTGCGCATTCCCGAGCCCATACGCATGACGATCAGTATTTAAATCGCAAATTTTTACTTCCAAAAAACGTATTTTGGGTACAGGCAACACCGGCTCTATTACAGCTATTACGGCTCTTAATAGAGCCGGTGTTGGTACAGGAGGAAATGTACTATATTTTGTATAAAAATTTAAATCCGATCAGTAAAAGACGAAAAGCGAAAAAACAATTTATAAAATATGAAAAAAAAAAATCCCTGACGGCTCGGCCTACAGGCACAGGTAGATTTCGAAGACGCAGAACGTGGGGTGCCTGTTTGTCGGGAATTGCGGAAGAAATGGCCTTTTTGCGATGATGCTGCAGTTGGAACCGCCTACTTCGAAACGAAACTTGTTTGCAGGCGGAGCCAGCAAGGATTTTTTTTTTGCTATAAGAGTTGGTCCTATAAAAAACATGTCAATATAAAACTTTTAGATAATATTAAGAGGATTTATAATATATTTAAGCGGATTTGAAATATTGGGAATTGACGAAGTTATGAATTTTTTTCTTCTAAAACCCCCCCTTAAGGCAATTTTTAATTATATCAAAAATCTGTCATACATAAGTTTTTGGCACTGTTCCTAGAAGTAATAATAACTTCAAACGGATTCGATACGTATCATAATTAAGAAATTATGGGTTTTTTTTCTGTTTTCACAAAAAGCCCCCCCCCTTCCCTTGGTTTGATTTTGCCCATTAACGAACTTAACCGAGATTTTATGTCCCTTGATTTTATGTATCAGTTTCGAAAAGATGCGGGAGTTGGAACCGCCTACTTCGAAAAATAACTTGTTTGCAGGCGGAGCCGGCAGGGATTTTTTTTTGTTTTTAATTTTTTTTGCTATAACGGTTGGTCCTATAAAAAACTTGTCAATATAAAAGTTTTAGATAATACTAAGAAGATTAATAATAAATTTACGCGGATTTGATATCTTGTGAATTGACGAAGCTATGATTTTTTTTCTCCTAAAACCCCCCTTCCCCCACCCCTTGGGGCCATTTTTAATTATATCAAAAATCTGTCATACATACATTTTGGACCCTTTTCCTAGAAGTAATAATAACTTTAAACGGATTCGATACGTATAAAAATAAAGAAATTATGAGGATTTTTCTGTTTTCACAAAAAGACCCCCCCCCCATTTCCCCCCCTTGGTTCGATTTTGCCCATTAACGAACTTGACCGAGATTTTATGACCCTTGATTTCATGTATCAGTTTCGAAAAGATGCGGGAGTTGGAACCGCCTACTGCGAAAAATAACTTGTTTGCAGGCGGAGCCGGCAGGGATTTGTTTTGTTTTTATTTTTTTTTGCTATAACGGTTGGTCCTATCTGGAGGCACGGCAGTGCCTCCGCCAAGTCGAGAGAGGACAGCCGTAAGCATACTTTTCTGGAAGCAACTCAGGGCACTTTTGACCCCCCCATATCTCCGCGCTGGAGTATCCCAAAAATTTTAAACTTCA